>CM043316.1:94772686-95372686 GCA_023736055.1 Quercus glauca | reverse complement strand
GACATAGATTTTGGCTTGCAGCCAGACTAGAATGAGGTCTGCATTTTTTTCAGATAGAGAAAAGTGATTACGATTTGGATGTACATGTACCTGACAAAGTTGTAATCCTCACCATACAAAGAGGCGTTGTATTTTACTTTTAATCTTGCATAACAAGTAAAGCAAGCCATTATTATTTATATTTATGTACGTACCTTCTCTTTTACATTCAATTGAAATCATTCCTATGTTAAAAAGTTCAATACCGTAATTAGAATTGCTTAACGAAGGAAAAAGAGTCATTTTCATATCATATTCTTCATGGCTTGTCAATCACTCCAGACTCAGTTGTCATAGCTTTTTCTCTCAATTGTGATCACATAAAGAAAGAATATGATCCAATAGAATGATGATTATGTAAAAGCTCAACATAATTGCATTCAAATCTAGCTGATTCTGGTTGTCTCATTTTTACAATCCCTTGTCTTGTAATACAAGCAAAGGACTAAACACCCTCTCTGTAACTGGCATTATCAAAGGTCTCTGTGAGGAGGTCCGTGTCATTTTGACAAATGGCTTAGTTTATTAACTTAAAGGAAATACTAACAAAAGCTCTTAGGATATTAGTTAATAATTCATTTTTAAAAAAATTATAAAAAATTAAAAAAATAATAATAATAATGTTTTGATAGTTTTTTTCATTTCTCATAAAAGTAGTATCAAAACTTTCTTAAAATAGATTATTAACTAATGCTTTAAAAGCACTCGTTATTATTACCCATTAACATAAAAGCTGCAATTAAATCTAATGATATTTATTAAGCATTGAATTGCAGTTAATCTCATGTGTCTGTGCTTGACCGCTTGGGCGTCACAATCAGTGATCACGTGGTTGGCGGTTGGTGAGTCCATTCCCTTTGTCAGTTCTGGTGATACCCATCATGATAGCTTTGCCGTTTCAACATCCCTTCCATGTGTGTGTGCTGCCGTCTTCTTTCAAACTCAAACACTATATGCTATAGAATAAGAATATTTATTTATCTAATGAGCAAGGTTAGAGTTATAAATTTTTGTAACATTTTTCACAACTTATTAAAGTCGTAAATTAAAATTAAAGTAGTTAATAGTTTTTTATCTGATTAGCATTTTGTAGTGTTTTCAAATGAGGCATCTACTTCTCAAAAATAAAAATAAAAAAATTTGAGAAATACAATGTTCAAATTTCATTCCCTTTGCTATTGAATTATCCAAAAAAGTGGTGCCTCTAAGAATTTTTCTTAAGATAGTCATGAAGAAACTTAAATTAAACAAAATCTAATAAAAAGATAAATTCATATATTGACAACAATAAAAAATAGAAGCAAAAAATAAAAATAAATAAATAAAAACACCCAAATATATAAAGTCTTACAATTTCCTTTTACGAATTTTTTTTTTTATTTTGAAATCGTTACATGATAATCTCATTATCAATACTATAAGTTATATCTTTTTCAAAAAATTTCTTAGATTTTTCTTTTTATTTGTAAGGGTTCAATATATTGTTAAGAGGAACAAAGTTTGAGAACAAAATTTGACTACAAATTTAGTTGTAGCCTAAGAACACAACTTTCACTAAACAAATTAACATGACTACTATTTTGAAAATCTAAGCATTGAATTGTTTGTTTTTTATGTTCTTAAAACACATGTCAATCAGATGTTATTTACTATTTAATCCATAAACTTATTTTTTTGCGAATAATTTTAGACTACAAAAACTCAAAATTTAAACATTTAATTGGTGACATAAGCTATTGATTTTTTATCTTCTTGAAGTTTTGCAAGCATAGAGGATATAAGAAAAAAAAATTAATCTAATTGTGGATTTGTTAAAATTCATATCTAATAAAAAAAACATTGGGTGGAGTTATAGCCTTAGTGTCCATTTGGCATGATTAATTTTACCAACTTATTTTACTATTCAGCTTATTTTTGCTACTATTTATAGATTTCACTGCACTTTTTGGTATTATTCATGGATCTCATTATACTATTTTAACTAACTTTTACCTTTATCTACAGTACTTTCAGCAAAAAGATTTCAAGTTTTAGTAAAATAAGCAGATCTCAAACAGACGTTTAGTCTACAACCAAGTTAATTTGTTGCTAAGTTTTGTCCAAAGTTTAATTATATTGGGCTTAAAAAAATTTAGCGTAGTCTCACATTTTTTTAAGGGTAAAAAAATCATAAAATTTTTAAATTTTATATATAATAATAATTTTTTTTCAAGTCAGGGTGGTCATGTGACCACCCTGTCTCTAACGTGGAGCCGCCAGTGATCCAAAAGAGAAAATTAAGATTGAAGTAACATCACTTTTACATAAATCTATCATTGACATTATTTTTATCATTCACTAATCATAACAAGCCAAATTAATTGTTGTGAAGAAAAAAAAACGAAAATTTTATGTTCTTATCCTATTGTTGTGAAGAGAGTAATTTTTTTTAGCACATCTCTCTCTCCCATAAACAGTTGATTAAAAATTTTTAAATAGAGTATAAATTATATTCTTCGTCAAAGAAATGAAAAAGAGAAAATAAAAAAGAGTATAATTTTAAGAAGTGTTACGTTCATAATATCTTCATAATATTCTTACAACAGATCCTATTTACTAAATTATTACTAGTTTTAATTTGAACCTGTCACTAAAATTATTTTTTTGTCCCACTAGTAACAACCTAACATTTAAAATTTGTTATAAAAATATTATAAAAATGTCAAGGATATCGTCTCTACAATTTTTATTCCGTAAGGAAGGATATGGGAAATTGGAATGGGAGGTGTTAAGACTTAAGAGCAAAGCTTAAAGAGAACGCCAGACAATGCACGCGATGTGGGGTTAAATATCCAGATTCCAGATTCTAATTCTTATTAAATCTTTTAACTTTGGCATTTAAAAAAAAGTGCTTATTCGATGAAGAGAAAGGAGATATATATACATGCATCCAGCAATATGGATGCATTAATTGCTTTCAAAGAACATGAGTCGTTTGATTGAGTTTGTTAAGTTGGGTTGCTGCTTTAAATTTTATCGTATGGAATAGTTCTTAAAATTAAAAAAAAAAAAAAAAAAAAAAAAAAAGTTAGGGAATACTATTTTCTAAAATAATGATTTCTAAAATCATTTTCCAAAAGTTATGACATTTAAATTTCAACTCCAATAAATATTTAATTAACGCTTTATGTAGACATGATAAAATTGGACTGATCAAATTCGTTAACCTACCTAAAGCTGAAAGATAAAAAACAAGTATAGGTAAGGATTTTTGGACTCATGAAAAAACAAGACAACCCGAACTTGATCCATTGAGGCGATAGGTCGGGCAAACGTGCGGGTGAAATGGATTGACCCTTTTTAAGGAAGGAAAAAAATTTATTTTTTCTTATCTAATTTTTACCTTATTTGTTTCACAGTTTTTCACTCTCAAACCTCTTTCTAATATACTCAATTTCTCAATTTCTTTCTCTTCATTATTCTTAGTTTTTCTCTTTCTCTGAATTTGGAGAGGATTGGTGTTCCTTTTGCTAAGACACCTAGTTTGTGAGTTTATTTCCACTTAACCTTTTTTTTTTTAGTTTATTTTTATTATTATTTAATTTTGCTTACTAAAGGAATAAAAATTTCTGTAAAAGACACTAAAGCGAGAGGTTTCAATTACCCATTTTAAAAATAATTAATTAAAAAAAAAACTTCTATAATAATAGCCACATGTTTCATATTGAATTTACAATGCGTTTCTTATACCCCCACTGCGATTTTTTTTTTTTTTTTTTTGGATTCATGAGCTGACTGTGGATTTGATAAAGTAAGAATCATGAATTACCATGTTAATGTTACATGAACTAAATCTTGTTTTTTTTTTTCATAAGCCATAAATTGTCTAAACTCTACTGTCCTGACAGCTGACAGCTTTAAGCTTTATTTTTTTACATAAACGCAAAAAATGTTTAGTTGGCAAACATGTGACTTTGGCAGCTTTTGCCTACAAATACCAGCCGATAATTTTTAAATTTTTTAAATTAAATTAATCCACCTCATAGTTCACTTCCAAATCCATAAACCAGTAAGGCATAGGATTATATAGGAAGCCCTACCAATTTGGGACTTACTAGTGATAAAACTTTTGGAGTCAACTACCCCATCATATAAATATAAAAATGCAATAACATATAGTAAAACAAAACTTTAGTATTCAATGAAAATAGCACTAATTTTCCTTCTCTTTTACATTTACTTCCTTGTATATCCAAGCATATAGTTAAGGGGTATTTTGGAAACATTGCTCAAAAAGGCAACTAAAGAAGTGTAAAGTCACAGAGAAAATTCTGGGTGTCACCAACTATTAGTTAAGTTAAAATTACAGTTACTTACCTCTTCTCAAAAAAAATTAAAATTAGAGCTCCTTTGTGAAAAAAAATATTTTATCCCTCTCTTCTTCTTCTTTTTTAATGATGGTTAGAAAAATTTAAATACTAAATACGCTGTTCCTTGCTCCCTCAAGCACTTAGAGAGGTACCAACTCATCCAAATGATGCAATGATAAAAATATTTTATTTCAAATTTTCTATTTTGTAGTCCAAAAATCACATTCTATTTTTCCTATAAAAAAGAAATCATAATCTACTGCAACTTTTTTCTTTAATTTATTTCCTTATCATGATTAATAGAACATCTAAAATAGGAAAAAGGATTTCTATTAAGCTCCTTGTAATGATTTAGTGACTATTGAATATCAGTAAGATATTAATTACATATATGCATTTTCACTCTCAGAGCACATGAGTCTCACAATGTTATGCAATCCACGTCATGTAGGGCTCACACTAAGAAAAAATTATGTACATATGTGTGAAACCTACTCACGATAAAAAGAAAAGATGTAAATATCTAATGCATGAGACAATTATGACCGCGTTTTATATTTATCCAATTTAATCGACAGAATCTATCACAATTGGATTATAAAACAATGTTGCAAGTCGATTCATGGTGACAAAAGCAGAGAAGAGTTGTAACTGACTGTAGACCACCATTTAGAGTGTCCATAGTGCGTTAGCATTTTGTGCGTACTGTACTATATTCCGCTTTACCTGCAATTGCTTTGCACTTAGGCCTTTTGGCAAAGAAAGCCAACCAATTTACCTTTCACACCAAAGCTACCTGACACGTTCTCTCATTCTCTCTCTCTCTCTCTTCTTCTTCTTTTCTTGAAATAAAGAAACGGTGGAAGATACAGCTATAGACTCAGCTAGACCATATATAGATTGTCCACACACGTACAATTCTCTATTTTTTTTGCATAATCCAAAGTCCTATACCTCGAAAACTTGACTGTTTGTTATCTGGGTATTCTTTGGTTTTACTTCACTGTAAACGAGGAATGCGGAGATTGGAGTGATCACTGCGCTGTTATTTACTACTGCCTTTTTGCGTTGGCATTGAACTAGTTCTAGTCTCTTGCTTTTTTGTGAAGAAGTCAATGAACTGAAACACTTTGATGAAGGTCTGACTCTGACCATCTCTATTGAAAGCAGTTCAATGTAGTATTTTTTTTGGAATGGTGTGAGTTGAATTTGTTTCTTTATCTCATTATTGCTATTCCTTGTTTTTGTGATGGTTAGTTATGGTGTTGAATTTGGGTTTGGTGATGTTGTTGCAGATTTGACAGAATTCAAAACATGAATACCAGAGTCAGAACTTCGCTTCAGTCTATGAAAGCTCCTATGAAACAAGAAAAAGTAATCCTTAAATGCTTCGAAGTTAATTTTATATTATTATGAGTATATGTTTTTTGAAAAACGGTTTTCTACTGTAGATGTTGCAACTTCCAATCCGTGAAGTGTGTAATTTATTCAATGTGGTGGGGGTTACTGTTTTCACCTGAAAATATGGCTTCAGTTGAAACTCAAATCTCCAGAAATTTTGCAAAAGTAAAATCCTTTTGATGAGAATCTGAGAAAGGTGTCTTTTTCATGGTTTTATATCCGGGCAATTGAATCCATGTCCTCACAGAATTTTCCCAATAAAAAAAGTTTATTCCTTTCACTGTTTGTGTAGCTTGTAAGGGTCATAGATTTCCATATATGCTTTCTGTTTAAAAAAGAACAACTTTATGCATACATGTAATTCGGCCTATGCATTGTTTTTCTTGTTGAAGCTGATTGTGTTATTGTTGTCTTAAAGGAGAAGCTGGATATGCAGGGGAGAAAGCAAAATGATGCTGCAAAAGCTACCCGGAGTCGACGGACTTCCAGCGAGGAAAGAAAAATTGCTTTGCAGCAAGATGTATAAATACAATTTCCCATAGACCCTTTTCTTATTTTTGTTAATTTGTTTGGAATTCATTTATTTTCCTCTGTTTTTGACAGCTCAGTTTGAAACTTTGACTTTCAGGTTGATAAGCTTAAGAAGAAGCTTAGGCACGAAGAGAATGTTCACAGAGCTTTGGAGAGGGCTTTCAACAGACCTTTGGGAGCTCTACCTCGTCTTCCCCCTTATCTCCCTGCTAACGTTAGTAATTCACAATCTTCTTGGACTCATAATTTCATTTCTGTTTTATGTTTTAACAAATTTTCCTTATTTATGTTTCTTAACAACGAGCTCAATTCAAGTGAACTAGTTCATCAATGTTAGTAATTCACAATCTGCTTGGACTCATAATTCCATTTCTGTTTTATGTTTTAACAGATTTTCCTTATTTATGTTTATTAACAAAGAGTTCAATTCAAGTGAACTAGTTCATCAATGGTTAGTTTCTAAGCTTATAGTGGCAATAATCATAGTTCAAGAAGGTAGTGAGAGAGATGATTGAATTGAATTGATAGGTTTTAAGGTAGAGAACAGAGAAAGCAAATAGTTTGTCTGAGTGTTTTCATATATTTCAATGAGGAATTGTATTCTTTAATGATGGATTTTCGATTGTATAGACATTGGAGCTTCTGGCTGAGGTGGCTGTCTTGGAAGAGGAAGTGGTTCGGCTTGAAGAACAAGTTGTGCATTTTAGACAGGACCTGTATCAGGAAGCTGTCCACATTTCATCCACAAAAAGAAGTGTAGAGAATTCAGCTGATTCATATGCCCCATACCCGTCTAAGAATCACAAATCGGAGCAAGGCAAGTTCTCAACTCAAAATGTGGGTGATTCTGCTGCCTCCCTAAGTAGGCATAAACCGTCTCTTACTGGTAAGCTTTCTGCTTAACTCAATGTATAAAAGCATGTACATTAAGAACATGCATGTGTCTGGAAAAAGGATTTGAAGCCATGTACTAATTCATCCCAGATGATGGTCGGGGAAAAGAGGACCAACCATGTACTAATTCAGCAAGGAACCAAAAGGGATCCTCAATGCATAAATCTCAAACAATTAAAACTCCAGTTAAGAGACCTATCACAAGCCATATATCAGCAGAGAAGCGGTTAAATCCTCAGAATTTACAAGTATGTACTAATCTCACTAATTTTCACTTGGTCTTTTTTTATTGGGGGAAGGGGGTGATATTTACTTATTCATTTGTATTCAATGAAATGAATATGAATTTTCAAATGTCCAGCTAGAACGCAGAGTAAAAGACCAAGCAAGTCTAGAAGCGGAAACTCTTGATGAAAGACTCAGACTGTCAGACAATGACAGCCCAAACAGAATTTCTGAAAATATTGTGAAGTGCTTATCAAGCATTCTCCTAAGATTGAGTTCTACGAAAAATCGAAGTAGTGCAAAAAATTTAGCCTCCTTTTCAACATTAGCAGCTCGAAAAAGCAGTGAAGAAACAAATTATTGGGACCCTTATGGTATTTGTTCAGAATTTGGAAAGAGAGACATTGGTCCATACAAGAAATTATGTCAAATTGAAGCTGGGTCAATCAATCTCAACCGAACAGCAAATTCTATGTTTCTACTTAGCAGATTAAAGTAAATTTTCTGTTTCATATAACTAGGAAAGTTTCTCATTTTACTCATGATATCTACAGTATGCTAGAAGTCACATTAAATTTATTTTCTGATTTCTTCAGACTACTTCTTGGGAAACTTGCCTCTGTCAACTTAGAAAGCCATACCCATCAGGAGAAGCTTGCATTCTGGATAAACATTTACAATTCCTGCATGATGAATGTATGTGAATCCTTTACATGAATACTTGTTTCATTATGTCAACTGTTCTGTTGAGAATACATATCAAGGTCCACACGAATTAAAGTTTTTTTTCTTTTTTTAAGTTAGTGATTTTTCTGTACCTTTGTTAAGTGTAAAACAAAGAGCCTTAAACTATACTGTATTGCTTCAGGCATTCCTAGAATACGGCATACCAGAAAGTCCTGAGATGGTTGTTGCTTTAATGCAGAAGGTACTGACTATCCAGAAACTCCTTATCTTCTTGCTACAGTAACAATATATTTAATCTACTGTCACGTGAGCCTAAGAGTATTTAAATCAAGTACTTGAATGTCTCTATTTAGAATTCAGTCAGTTGCAAACAAAACTTAAAATTTATAACATTACATGGATAGAGCCAATTATTTATGCAGTTCCATTGCTTGCTACCCAGGCAAAAATAAATGTGGGGGAGCACTTGCTAAATGCAATAACTATTGAACATTTCATCCTGAGATTGCCTTACCACTCAAAATATGTAAGTAGTATGTCAAGTCTATCAGAAGAATTTCAACTTGAAATAAAAATTCTTTCAACAAATTTCTGACTTTTAGTCCCACCAGACATTTTCAAAGGGAGCAAAAAATGATGAGAAGACAGTGAGAAGCAGATTTGGATTAGAGTTATCTGAACCGTTGGTGACATTTGCGCTATCCTGTGGAAGTTGGTCCTCACCTGCTGTAAGTTTATGAGTAGTTAGCTTTGCCTCAGTTATCAATCTTATTCCCACATCTATCATGAGAAAATTTAATGAAGTTCTTCAGTGGTCCCAAGTTCAATGAAACTTTAAAGCTAGCAATAGATTCACCAATGCACTCGTTTATACTTGGTGGCAATAAAATATTTCTCAATATATATTTTAAGTTTTTAACTTCTTTCCTGACCTTCATTGTGATAATTTCTCAACTAATACAAGAATTCTAATGTGTTCCTAGCACCCAATAATGTCTAAATCAAGACTCTTTCAATTCCCACTTTTGCTAGTGCCTAAGTGAGTTCCATACAGTGATGCATTACTGATTTATGAACTACTCCATATGAAGGTGAGAGTGTATACCGCATCTCAGGTTGAGAACGAACTGGAAGTGGCTAAAAAAGAGTTCTTACAGGCTGCAATTGGAGTTTCAGCTACAAAGTTTGCAATCCCAAAGTTGTTGGATTGGTATTTACCTGACTTTGCAAAGGACTTGGAGTCATTGCTTGATTGGATCTGCCTTCAGTTACCAAATGAACTTGCCAAAGAAGCAATTAAGTGCCTTGAGAGTGGAAAAAAAGAACCTCTTTCACAGTTTGTCCAAGTTATGCCATATGAATTCAATTTTAGGTACCTGTTATACACATAATAAACTCTAGCGTCAATTAAATTCTTTATTGCTTGGGTTTTAAGGGCTTTCAAGTTACAATTTTGTTATAGACAGCTACAGAATGTGTATGTGAGCTAGATGTATATATGGTCTCATTGTAAGTAGTATTGAGATGAATGATCTCTTCCACTGAGGGGTTCCGCATGTACCTATGGTTTGTGAAGAGTTAGTTTTTGACCAAAAATCAAATAAATTAAAAAGTGAGTTCCTGATTCAATTTTTGACACTTCCTTCCTTAGTTCCTTTCATATGGGGTTTTAAACTATATCGTTGAATCCTTTTTTTTTTTAACCTAAGAATTATGGATATCAACTAAATTGAAAAAATAAAAAATAAAAAAGAATTTGCTTGAATTGAACCACCAGTTTATTTGCTGAAAGTAGATAAAACCGAAAATAAACACTATTACTTTCAAAAATAACGTGGGATTTTAAATATTGTACATAAGCAAATAAATTAAATAATGGGCCATTTAATAATGTTGTTCTAGTAACGTTGTTTGTATTTTCTAAAAATACGTGTGGATGAAAAAATATGTAAAAATACGTGTAATATTGTTTAAATACTAAAAATTGTTACTCAAAACACCCTACCAAACAACCCCTAAGTTTCCAAAAATACTAAACCATTTGTGAGCACATTAATCCCCCTCAAAAAAAAATGTGGGCACATTAATAAAAATGGACTATATAAACACATAAGTTATTACCTATTTTTGATATCCCTTGAGTAGTATTGTTTTTTAGGCTGTGTCAACGGACACCGTAAGTTACCCATTAACAACACATATTTTGATAGTTTTTCAGATTTTTAGACAGCTTTAACAGCTTTTGACAATCTTTTTATCTCTTTTAATAATTTTTTTGACAATTTTTTTTTTAACTAAAATCCAAAAAGAGAAATGTTATCAAGTACCGTATGGTGTTTGTTAACATTTCCCTTGTTTTTTTATCACTTTCTACGCAATTGAAAGATGCCAATTTATTGACAATTGAAAGTTGAAACAACGCAAATATCATTAAAGAATAGGTGTAAACAGTGACAGATCACTGACCATCACTTTGTCTGACACGTTGATGAAAATTAATTGGGATTTGGGCATTCCATACTCTACTAATTAGAGCATTCTTATCAAGGTTTGTAAAAAATTTAGCATTTACTCTCTCAAATTCCAATTTTATAACATATAACACCCCACTTTATAACATCTCCTCCATTAAAACTTCTATTTTTTTTAACATTCTATTTAAATATTCTTTCTTTATCATTTTTTATTTTTCCTTCTCTCTCCTTTGTCCCTCCCTTTCTCAATTGAATAAAAAAAGTGGACTCCAATTGAATAAAAAAATAATATACATTTTACCATTTGGTGGATAGTGCGGTTGCAAATATGAAACCGCACTGTTCATCAATGCCAAAATTTTTGGCATTTGAAACTCTTGATAGAGCAAACTTTTGGATCAAAAATGCTAAAAAAAAGAGCATCTTTTAGCATTTAAAACTCTTAATATGAATGCTCTTAGAACCTTAAAAAAAAAAAAAAAAAAAAAGGGACAAGAAGCCCATATGAAGTTGTCAAGTCCAGCGTTCAAAGAAAGCCACGGATGCAATTCCCTACTTAATAGAAAATATTCTAATTATTGGCTTGTGGTCCAAAGATGGGCCATTTTTCTTTTTGGGAAAACTCATTTAAATCACAAATTTTGTTGTGGTAATGACTATAGCCTCCACTAAAAATTAACATGATCACATATTTTGAAAATTTAATCATTAAATAGTATATTTTTTATATTTTTAACTTGCATGTCAAATTTCATATTAATCAGATATGATTTATTATTTAATCTATAAACTTATTTTTTATGCATAATTTTATACTATAAAAACTTAAAATTTAAACATTAAACTAATAATATAGCTATTACTCTTTGATTGTCAAGAAATTTCGCAAGCATGGAGAATGTAAAAAAACCATGTAATATAATGGTGGATTTGTCAAAATTTACATTTAATAAAAAGATATTGAGTGGAGTTATAATCATTAGCTACAACCAAGTTTGTAACCAAATTTTATCCTTAAATCAATGATGGCAGAGATTGGTGCCATTTTTAGCTTCTTGTTAAGGGCATAATCGTGACTCATTGCCAACCCCTTAATGGTATGGTTACAATGGTATGGTTATAATTTTGGATTGTAAACATTTATTGTGTAAGTAAATGGAATTGTCCTAAGCCGACTTTGTAGAAAAATGTTATATTATATTCACGCGTCTCCTTAATTAACTTAGAGTAATTAAATTTCTTTGTACTCTCACAGTCCCATTCCCCATCAATTAATTCCCTATATGTACATTTGTACTAAGTAATCCATTTTTTGAGCACATTAGTGAAGCTATCGAACTATGCAATCAAAACCAAAGCTTTATATGTACATTTGTACTGATGGGTCTCCTTTGTAGTTTCCTTTCTCTTTTTAATGATAAGTATTATTCAGCTACAAAAATTGGATAGCTTTGAAGTTTCTACGGATCTACCTCACCAGTCACCCCAAAAAAATTTTGTAATTTGGTCTAATATTTGTCCTACGTTCAAGAAAATTTGTTGAGTGGTCCTTACTTTGTTCTTTTTATGATATGGGGTCATCTACTACCAGCCTGGTCCAGCCATACTTGACCAAATAATGAGGCACTTTTCCAGGTACAACCGTACAAGGGTCACAATTACTAAGCTAAACCTTGATCAAGATGGTTAAGTTGCTCGCGTTCTTGCTTGTGCTTTTAGCTTTATAAACTCAGGGAGTTAAAAAAAAAAAAAAATATATATATATATATATATATATGGGCCTAGCAATGGCCCATGGTGGCCTGCGTCCAAAACAATAGTATTAGAGGGACTTTTGAATTGTATACAGTACATGCCCAATTGAAAAGCTATTAAATTGCTGGTATTTGGACCATTTGTATTTTTTTGTGGGCTGGGTTCAATGAGGGAGGAATTGAGGCCCAAACCACTGAGAAAAACAGGTGGGCCATAGGCGTGTTACATACGACCTTTACTTATGTTGTTGGTTCATTAGCGTGTGAATCAAAGTTGGAGTTAGACACCCATTACATGCTGCATGTGCTTTTGGACTTTGAATTGGTATTTTCTGAAAGCTTATGTATTTGCTGAAAATTAATACAAAATACAATTGTACGAAAAAAAAAGGGAAAATCTTGTATATAAACAAATAAACTAAAATAATTAATTGGAGTTATTATTATCTTCATTGATAATAAAGGTGAATTTTTAATGAGTATGGGTGTGGACATGGTAAAGCGGATAATTAATGTGATAAATGCGAAAACATTAGATATACTAGATTTTTGTATTATGATTGCTTAAAGTTTGGAAAAGAACTTTGGATTCAATATATATAATTCAATAGTTAGAGGGAAGGAAATTTAAACCTTGAATGTCTCCGTTGAAAACATCAGAAATAATTCAACATATTAAAATTGAAAGAAATGTACAATAGGTATTGAATATAGTTAAAATGAAAATTGAATTACACAAGTTAACCTCTTTTAGGGTGAAATAGGAAGAATTATTTTTGGAGATTGAAAGAACTTTCTTATTTGTTATGCTCAATCTTAGTTGAGGATAATAAATGAAATTAAGTCTTGTTATAAATATAAACAATTTTTATATTTTAAGGACAGTAGTAGTAGCCTTTACTGTTCTGCAGCTTGCTACCTTGATGTTAATTAATGTTTGTAATGGAAAATTAATGCATTTACTCATTTAAATTAATGATATTATAGTTCCTAACCTCCGGAAAACCTTATATTGCTTTTAATACTTTGACAAGATCAATGACTTAGATTTTTGACCTTCAAAAAGTTCCAAATTATTCCAACTAGTTTATTTTTCAACAGAAATACAGGATGGGACAATATATATATATATATATATATATAGTCAAACTTAGAGAAAATTTCGGCCTACACCAAAAACTTATTGATGTCTTGGTCTGATGGTAATGAGTTATCATCAGAAGCGGATGTCATAAGTTAAAACTCGCTCAAAAAAAAACTTAGAGAAAATCCAGTTATATTTTAATTGGATTCTCAATTTTGCGCCACGTGTCTTATTTAATTTTTAATTTTATGCCAAATAAATTATTGAATGTAAAAATCGAAAAATCCAATTCTAATTAAAGAATGCTAAAAAATATAAAAATTCTATTTAAATATAGCATACAAACAAAGTGCTTTAAATTTTAAATTTTTATTAGGAAATTTAGTACCTCGGGAGATTATTTCCACATTGCTAGGGAGCAATGTGGTTCAAACATCACCTCTCCTTACCCCACTATTTATCTATCTAAGAAAAATATTCGATTTGAAGTGGATTTTTAAGAAAGTATTAAGATTTCTCAATTTTTTTTTCTTTAAATATAGAGGAAGTTGTTACTTCACGGTGAAGATTGCTAATATTAAGATCACTTGACTAATCTCTTAAGTATACTAATTCCTGATTCAAACAAGTTATTTGAACTCCTGATTTTTATGAGCAAATATTAAAGAAATTTGTTAATTTTAGCTATCACGTACGTAAAGACCCATTAATGTCATTTTCTTCTTTCTAGATGGTCTTTTTAATTTTTATTCTTTGGTAACACATCGTGTCGATCACTCAGACTACAAACCATTGTGAGTTGTAAATTGGATCACACTAATAGGGACAATATAATATAGTAGTAGTTCTAGTTATTAAATATGATACCCTATGGCCATGATGATGTAAAATTTTGATTAATAAACGTGCTTGATTAGAGAATGTTAGTAGAAAAGTACGACCTTTGTAGGAGGTAGAAAATCTGGTTGTTTGCATACAAATAATCAAATAAAGAGGCTCAACTTGTTCTCCAACCTATGTTTTAATTTGTTTGCGATCAATAATCTCAGATTAACCGAACCACCAAGTTGAGCTTTATTGACAATTAAACCAGCCATCTTGCTGAACAACAAGAAAAGAGTATAAAAATCTAGAAGTAATGATTAGTCAGTCGTGAATTTAAGCACATGCCTCTGACTCTCTATCAATAGATATGAAATACTAAAAAGAACAATTTTTAAATAAATAAAGAATTGGTATAATTTGTTAGGAGCGTGCAACTATGCACGAGGAATTTGGATTGATGTCATCCAACCGATAAAAATTGTACTTATAAAATCTTTAGCTGATGGATATCACTGGCACTGGGGGTTGTAATAAAACGCTCTAAATTGTAAATTTATAACATCAAAACCGTAAAAATGTGCATTATTCAAAACTTTAATTTTAAAAATATTTATAATTGTGCTACAGTACCATCTTATAAATAAGATGGCAGGTAGCAAGATGGTATTTTTAAAAAATAATATTTTATTGGGTTTTGGGTTTTGGGTTTTATTTGGTTATTGGGTTATGTTATTTTATTGTGTGGATATATTATTTTAATGTGTTGTATGGTAAAATAAAAGTTGAAATATTTGGTATATTGTAAAATAATATGATATAATAGATAAAGTAGCTTTTAAGATTGTAAAATAAGATTTTTTTAGATACGGATGCTAATGCTCAAGATAGGGATTGAGTGAGCCTTCCTAACTAAACCAGCCCCCACGTGCAATTTGGGTTAGATGTCATCCAACCAATAATAACTTCACTTCAAACTCGTCCCACTCGTACTTGGCAAATTCACATCCATCAAAATTTAACCCTTTTACTTTATGATGCTAGGATACAATCAACCTAGTTAATTTTTAAATGGGAAATGTTAACGAGTACCGTTGGGGTATTGGTTAAGAATTCATTTTAAAAAAGTTTTGACATCACTTTTATGGAAAATGAAAAAAGCTGTCAAAATATTAATTGCTTTTTTTTCTTTTTTCATAAAAACTTTCTTTAATTGGATTGTTAACCAATGCCCTACGACACTCCTTAACATGACCCTCTTTAAATTACCATTTAACCACGTTTAAGCATTAATAAAATAATTTAAATCACTTTATCAAATCTTAACATACATTATAGTATTGATAAATTTTATCAAAAATTATATCCTCCATTGGTGGCTGTTGGGCTAGGTTGGATCTAAGCTCATTTAGATCTAAAATGATGGATCTTAAGCATAAATCATAAGTATTGAGTAGTCTCCTCCTGGATATTAAACTTAGGACTTTTAAATGAACCAAGTTGTCTGAACACCACGAGCTCAAGCTTGACTTGAAAAAAACTTTGTTCGTGTTCATTTGTTTAGCAAATAAGCTAAATTCAAGCACAAGTTTGAGCTCTACTATATATTAAACAAGTCAAGCTCAAGCACTAGTTTGAGCTCGACTATTAAACAAGCCAAGTTTTTAATATGTTCATAAACAAACTTGTAAACATGCAGACTTAACTTAACTATATATAATATTATAGTTTTATATGTGTACTTATCCAAAAATATACTTATATAGTTTTAAGAATGGATTGTGTATGTTTGTATCTAGGTTCATATAATATCAAATTTGTATTTATAGTTTATTGGTCATATAAACAATTTATTCGTAATAAAATTCATCAATTTATGGAAGGGTAAGAAATTTTAGTCATGATTTTTAATATAGAAATAAAAAATAAGTTAATCAAGTAACTCATGAGTAAGCTTGAGCTTATTTTACAGGAAAATGAACCAATTTGAACATGTAATCTTGTTTGATAATGTGTTCGAGCTCAACTAGTGTTTGAGGGGAAAAAAAATCATTATATGATCAAGTCTAAACTTTTAATACTTGACTCAGCTCGCTTACAGCTCAAACTGAAACTGTGTTTTTAAGGTGTTTTGAGCTTCTCTTTCCTAAGTCTGAATTTATCCTTAGAAAACATAGAAATAAAATTACAAAACAAATCGTGTGTTCTCTAAGGGTCTTTGAGGTGGATTTGCAATGCTATTTCTTAGAAAAACATAGGATTTGTTTTGTAATTTTATTTCTCCTCACCTCTTGTTTGGGGTTTTAGGGGTAATTTTCGATTATTTTTCTCAACATTTGTAACACAAACGCTTATAAGTTACAAGTACAGAAGTACGTAATGGGTGACCAACTGACAATTGCGAAGAAACTTATACATATTTTTTATTATTTTCCATTCATGAGCCGTACTTTCCACGAGTTTCACTATTATAATATATAGTCTCATTCCGTCATATCACCAATAAGTTTTGCACTACACGTTTACCATCTCCACACATCCTAGTAATGTTGTTGTTCGCATTTCATTTGTACTCGCATAGATTTTGCATGCCGGCTCATTTGCCCACATCACAAAATAAAAGAAATTACGAATCAAGTGATGCAAAAGACTCCGTTGATTGGGGTTCAAGGCAAATGTGATGGCATTCGTTACGTTTTCTTAGCTGTATATCCATAATTTCCCCCCACGTCTACCCTCTATTTTCATTGAAAATTCATATTTTAATGGGTCCCCATGACACTAAATTGTCCACTCTTATTACCAACATTGTTTATTTGGTAGGATAGTACAGCAAAATTAGGATACCCATGTGGAACAAGAATAAAATTATTCAGAGAAAGTGACAATTATTTTGCTAAAAGTATTAAAAGGCGGCTCCTATACAAACAGTCAACAATCTCAAGCTCTCTCCTACCAATCTGCCCCTTCTTGTCTCCTTCCTACCCCTCCTTTATATATTCATCTGTCTCTGCTAAGATCCTTTGCAACTCGTACCTTCTTCTTCTCTAACAAAAACATAGGAAAATTTACAGAAATGGAGGTGGTGATACCAGCATCAATAATGGATTTCGACTTCAACAATAAGCGTCCTTCTTTGCCACACTTGAGTGCTCCTTCTACACCTAGACGTATTGGTGAGTACTACTTCAGTGCTCCATCAAGTCCAACACGCATGTCTGAGTTTTACCAGGACCTCAATGAGTTCTCAAGGATGAATGAAAGCTATGAAAGAAAAGGAAATGCGCCTTCCATGGTTCCTTTCGACTGGGAAGAAAAGCCTGGTACACCTAAATTACCTAAGGGGAGTGGTGGCACCAAGAATGAGGATGATTTTGCTTTTGATTTTAGTGAAGACTTAGAGAAGGCTTCTCTCTCAGCTGATGTGCTCTTTGATGGTGGCAAAATCCGGCCTTTGAAGCCTCCACCTCGGCTTCAACTTGGCAATAAAGTTTATGAGTACACAAACCAGAAAAGCCCACTTTTGTCTCCGAGGTCACCTAGATCACCAATATCACAAGGGAGGAAGATGTTTCTGGGTGCCTTTTCACCTGGAAGAAAGAAAGATACTGACCCGTTTGCGAAGGCAGTGGAAAACACACGTAAGCAAGCGGGACAAGAAAGAGGGCGAGAGAGAACTCCAGCCAAGTCATCCTCGAATTTTGGCCGCAAAGCAATAAGGTCACTCTCTCCTATCAGGGATGCTGAGGTTCCATGGGAAGAAGAAGAAGAAGAAGAAGAAGCAGCAGAAGAAGAAAAGACACAACAAAGCACCAAACAATCCTCATTGAATTCAAAGGCATCAATTTCTGCGTCTACTTATTCTTCGTCTTCCTCTTCAAAGAGTTCTAAGAAATGGAGCCTAAAAGACTTTCTGTTGTTTCGGAGTGCATCTGAAGGGCGAGCAACAGACAAAGATCCATTCAGGAAGTACTCAGCTTTGTACAAGAGACATGAAGATACTAAGATAGCAAGCTTCCGGTCCACAGATAGTCCTGGTTCAGGGACCGGCTCCAAGAGAAGGGGACCAGTTTCAGCCCATGAGTTGCATTACACCATGAACAAAGCAGCATCAGAGGACTTGAAGAAGAAAACTTTCTTGCCATACAAACAGGGGATTCTAGGGCGACTGGCATTCAATCCCGCCATCCATGCACTCGCAAATGGCTTTGGAACACTTTCACGGTCATGAATCTAGACAGATTGTTAAGAATTTTTTTCCTATTTTTTGTTGTATAAAAATAGTTTTTTGTTCCCACAACTGTAGATTCTCAAATGAACTAAACGTGTGGTTCATAATTCTATTGTGCAGTGCAAAAACATACTGCATTCATTATTAGATTTACAGTATACTAATACAGGTAATGAAGAACCTGACAACTCTGTTTTGCTCCAATAGTATGAAATTATTAGATTTACAAGAGCAATTAACGGAAACATACATTACCAAACCTTCTATTTCCTGCCTGTCATGTTTACAATCACCCCTACAATTTATTTAACTCGAATGTTTTCATTAAATCTGAAGGAATGAAGACACATTACTGATGCATAGGCATCACCTAGGCCAGAAGGTACTATTATCAATTTGCTAAAGATGATAATAAACTAAAAATAAAAGGTACATAAAAGACAAAAGTTGATGACTTACCTGTGAAACTATCATTAAAGAATTAATTGCCTACTAGGATAAGATAGACGGTGCTATCATAGAAAACTTTATTATAATTATAATGGAAAAATAA
Source organism: Quercus glauca (assembly GCA_023736055.1). Classification (NCBI taxonomy): domain Eukaryota; kingdom Viridiplantae; phylum Streptophyta; class Magnoliopsida; order Fagales; family Fagaceae; genus Quercus; species Quercus glauca. Next base: position 95,353,642 of record CM043316.1, on the reverse strand, counting down.
TACTTTACTGTTGTATATTATCAACTTTCTACGTGCTTAGACTGCTTCCAACCATCTAGATAGTTAGAGATGTCATTACGTTACATTTGTCATAATTTTTGGAGCTATTTTATGGTTCAGAAGGGAAGCACCAGATATTAGATAGGGATGAAATCTTAGAAATAAAATTTATTGTTATACCTTTGAATCATTTAAAGGATGTCATGTTAGAACTTAGAACAAAAATAATTGATTCACCAGAAGCATGGTCAACTTCTAGAAGTAGGAAGGTTGATTCTGCCACCCAATTTGAATATTTGAGACCGGCATTGTTAATAAATTTTGCAATTCCTTCCACACCCCCTTCTTCCCACCCTAACAAATAAGATGAGTGTTACGGCGTTAAAACTTGCTATGTAAACGTTTGGTCTTATAATACAATCAATGACTGTAGAGCTACAAATGCATGTGCAGCCTAAATCCACAAAGTGCCCATAGGGAGGACGGTTTCAACAGCACTTATTCAAAATACAACTTTTTAAAATCATACTTTTCTATATATTTCAAACAGCTCACTTTCAGAAATCTGAAAAATAAGCCGTACTAATGGGCACTTAACTCGTTTAAATAGTCATGGCAGCTAAAATTCAAATAGTGTTTAAGGCGACCTCAACTACTTCAAAACCAAACATCATACATACTCAAAAAATAAAAAAATAAAAAATGCAGAAGCATAAGCACCATTCTGCTCCAGTCAGAAAACATACAAAACAATATCCACCAGCAGTTGCAACAATTAAGGTTGGGAAATTTCACAACTAGAGAGAAGCTATCCTCATCATGTACAATCAAGGTTAAGAAATTTCACAACTAGAGGAAAGCTATCCTCATCATGTACTATCGAAGAGAGAGATTCATCCAGATCTGGCAGTTTCATTACCAGCATGGATTGTTGTTTTTTTTTTTTTTTTGGGGGGGGGGGGGGGGGGGGGGGGGGGAGAGAGAGAACCACTTAATGAAAGCCCCATATCATGCCAAATTTAGAAATAAAGGTTTTTAAATGCTTGCTTTGAACTTTACAACAATGTACATATGAAATCAATCCACATGACCTAAAATATCCTAGACGATCTGCAAGGAAATTATAAGGCTCTGTAGAATTGCACTTCTAGCAATTGCACTCTGATCTGTCCATTCTAATGGAAAGTAATTTACTGAATAATTCAACATCATATCAAAGTAAAATCCAACTATGTATTAGGCATTCAACTATTCAAGTAAATATGCCATATAATTCACCAGGAACAATAATCTCTATCTGCTCATTTAAAATTAAAAGACATGTCTAAGCTTTTCAGAACTACTATATATCAAGATAAAGGTATTGCATGTGCATGTGGCTACCTCACGATCACCCAAACTTATAGCAGATCCAGAAGCTTTTATTGAAACCAACAAATGGATTGCTCTTGTCAGATGGCACTACAAACACTTGGCCAGTAAGCTTATGACATAAAAAGCAAATGCCAAATATTCCAGAATAAAGAACCTTTTCACTAAGAGCTCAGTCAAAGTTATCAACTTTGATCGGATTAATCTCGTCTGCAACATCAAAGTGTCCAACCAGTCGTGCAAAGAAAACCATTTGTTGTTCTAGTGTGAACTTAATGTTCTCAGCCTGCATACAATACTAGATCAAGCTTACTGTTTGCCTATCATACAAATTTGTTGTTAGATAAACTTGTAATAATTTTTAATACCTTGCGGAAACCATGTTGTTCTCCTTCATACTCTACAAGGGCAACTGGTAGACCTTTTTCTTTCAATGCCTGGTAAATCTTACGAGCTTGATCAGGAGGTACAACCTGCAAAATTAAAAGAGATTTTCAAAACTAAACCTTGAAGGCTAATAATAATCAGAACTACCATATTTAATCAAGAGGACTCCAGAATACTGTACTTGTATATCCAATGTTTTGTATTCTTAAGGACAGAAAAGATTTAAGACAATGAAAAAGTAAAGGCGAATCTGTTTACCTTGTCCTCCAATCCTTGGAATAAAATTATAGGGCAGGAAAACTTATCAACAAAATTGATCGGAGACCTCTCAAAGTAATCCTTTTCATTTCCTGCAATCAGTTAACTGCTTAAACATAAATGACATAAATAAAATAAATGAAATGAATATTTACCTATCAAAAATAAAATAAAAATGAATGAATGAATATAATAAGGTTTCTAACGTCATCTTTTAACTTACCAACAAGATTATCAATACAACGAGATTTAAAGGTGTCAAATGTCATTTTTTAACTTACCAACAAGATTATCAATATAATGAGATTCAAACTTGTGAGTTTCTGCTCTCAACAAGCCTAAGTCGGCTACCTGTTCATAGAGCAAGATGACATTAAAAACCTGTCAATTTTCTATTTCTGCAGAGCGATTTCATATTTTTAATATCGCCTTATAAACCAATTTCCTTATTTTAAAATTCAAAAAAAAAACTCATTGGACCCTAAAAAATAAATAATAATAATATTACATTCACAGAAGAACCAAAGAAATTCTAAAAAAATTATTAAAGCACTACATAGATTTGAATATTTCAAATTTCTTACCTTTATAACCAATCAAAAACAAAAATCTTACCCTTACTGATAAATTGCAGATAGTAACATAACTACGACCCCAACTTATGAATGTGCATGAACCCAAGACTGCTTTCTATTAGCAGTTGGGAAGACAAGTCATGCAAGTTGAACTGTTGAAGCCAACTTTCTTTGGTTCAACATCACATGCCACCCTTCTACAGAGTGTTTGATGCTCCCATTAGAATGGTCAATAATGGCTCTAAAGTTATATTCAGATCCAATAACTCATTGATATCACTAATTTTTTTCCAGTGGAGACTGATTGGACAGTAAAGTATGTGGGAGTGTGTCTGTCTATCAGGTATATACAACTCACACACGCACAATATTAAACCTGTGAAACCACCCCCGACTCTTGATAAGTATGCAGGAGATGACACTTAGTCCAAACACCACTGGCACAGTCAATGAAGATTTAACTAGAAGCAGACCAGAAATTAATTAGCTCCACCAAACCACTTTTATAAAGTGCAAGATATTGCTTCAAATGGTGTAGATGAGTACTATAGATTATTGAGAAAAGAAAAGAACAGAAGGATATGAAAAATGAATTATTATAGGCATGGGAAAGAAATAATGTTGCAGTTTATTTATGGTCTACAGGTGCAGGTACAAGGCAGGACTTGGTTTCCAAAAGATAGCAGCAACCAAAATACACTTTTGGCCCTTAAATTTGAGGTTGTTTTCATTTTGGCTTTTAAAGTTTCAAAATTTTCATTCAAACCCTTTATGTTTGATTCCATTTTCATATTAGCCCCGTAGTCCATTTTCGTTGGTAATCTGACCGTTTTCATTGTTGTAAGTAAAAAAACATATTATTGACAGTCAGATTAATAATAAAAATGGATAGTAGAGCCAATATGAAAACAAAATGAAACATGAAGAACCAAAATCAAAAATTTTAAAACGTAAAAGACCAAAACGAAAACAAACCCAAAATTTAATGGCTGAATGCATACATTAGTCGGATAGCAACAGTTCAGGTACTTGGGAATAATAAACATTTCAGATATGAGGTTCATTTCATATACAGATATTCCGGAAACTTATTTTATTGGTAGATAATTGTTCTTGAAATGACTAAAATTGAGGAATTCCCGATCCTTGAGCAAGGCTACACGAGGTTTTCTACCTCCATCTAAATGCCTTCTTTCTGAGAAGAATATAAACCAAAAACCCACGAAGAACCACACAGCTCCTTAATCAGACGTTTATAGCATAAAGTAAGAAAACAAATCTTGTTACACTTTATATTTGATTGAATGGGGACACAGATACAGCTACAAACACCCCCCCCCCCCCCCCCCCCAAACATAGGCAACAAAGTCATTTCCTTGCACAGAAACACTATTGATTTACCATACACCCTCGTAAGCAGATCTTGAACAGAAGCGCATTCTGTTACTCTTAAGAAATAAGAAACATAATATGGACATCCTTCAGTAGAAACTTATAGCAATGCATCACAAACTAAACCAAAGAGTTGAATCAAGAGCTGTATTAAGTATTTACCATTAGCAAAATCCTGCTACTGGCTGCTTTCAAAAACTACATAAGAAACCATATCACAATTCACCAATGTAACACTTACACCATACAAGGAAGCTCCTGCCTTAAACGTTTCTTTAAAAGCAAGAGCAGCTAAGGTTGTATATCCACCAGCAGAACCCCCAGTGATACATAGCCGTTCCCCATCTACCTTTCCTGAGTCCACCTAAATAAAATAGGTATAGTATCATGAATTGACAGGGTATACATCAATGACAATCTGGGAAGGAAATTAATGTAAAGAACGCAATTACCAAAAATTTAGCACAACTACAACAGTCATTGACATCAACAATTCCCCAGCGCCCCAAAAGCCGATCTCGATATTCTCTACCGTAGCCTTCAAAACAATGTCCATGCATCAATAAAATTTTTTTTTGATAAGTGTCCATGCATCAATAAAATGAACAGATATAAATTAAAATGCATTGCTTCAATAGGTGAAACCGATTGCAACAAAGCCTAAGCATATTTGTTAAACAGCAAAAATTGAAAGATTTAGCAGGATTGCCTCAACCTAAAGTTTAAATTAATGAATAAGAATGTGTATAACAAATTCCATCAATGATTGGCAGTGAGATAATCTAAATCTGGAATTCAAAGTTTAATTATGATAGATGAAGGACAAACCAGTGCTTCCACCATAATTGACGTCAACAAATGCCCAACCTCGACTAGTCCAGTACTGAATACTCAGATTTAACATTCCACGCGTTTCAGCTGTGGGGCCTCCTGCAATATATCATATGACATTTATGCTATTACAAAACCTAGTTGATGAAATTTCAAGAGCCCCTTCTCAAGAATTTTCTACTACTTTATTGTTACTGATATAAATGAAAGAATCTATTTAAGTTCAGTTACAAAATTACAATACAAGTACTACCCCTGAAATAAAAATAAACAACCTGGATCTGATTGAATATTGTATAAATGTGTGTGTGTGTGTGTGTACTAGTTCCAAATAAAAGGATCAGCTATCTGGGATTAGCATGCCTAAAAGGCATTATAAATTGGGAAGTGATGCAGCACAAATTCTCAAAGCCAATTGAGAATCAACAAGAACAGAAAAATAAAAAATAGGACCTAGGAATCAGCACTTAGGGTTGCCTAGAGTCAGCACCCAAGGAATTGACACTAAGGCATTGAAAAAATTCCAAAAGAAATTTCATTCATTATAAACTTTTCTCCATAGGAATACAATAGAACGTCTATATAAACTACTATGCTAAATCCTAACCAAATTGACGTGGGTCAAAGCCCAATTATTAAATTACAAAAATAAAGTTAACTCAAAGCCCAATTAATGACCTAATTAACTAATAAGACTTAAAATAAAATTCATGGATTGATAATAAAAAATCCAATTCACTTACAAAATTAAATAAAACTAAATTAAAATAAAATTTTCTTCGTGTTAACTGCATTAGGAAGTGTAGATTTTTGTAGCGAGGTAAATGGCCCCATATTATACATGCTTCTGTTGTGTGGAAAATCAGAAATCATGAATAACTGGCCAATCCTGCTCAAAAAAGAGTAACCATAACTTACCATGGCTTTTCAATAACAATGGGGGCTTTTCTCCCTGACTGCCTTGGTACACGGGATTCGTTGGCGGATAAAAGAATGCATAGGCATTTTGACCGGGCACTTCAGTTGGGAATTCAATTAACTCAGGCAAGCTAAAGTAGGACTTGTATTTTAAACTATCAGGTGAAGAACTCCAAATAATCTCAAATTCAACTGCCCTAGATTTATGTTCATCTAGAATAACCTGAAAGATAAAAAGTGAATGTTAGAAGACATGAACAAAAATAAATTATTTAAATCTCTTAACAATAGCCTTTGCCTGTATTTGTTGATCTTAAATAGCAGAATCTGCAATACAAGGATGGTAAAAGGAGACAGTACTTTTGCTACTGATGATGGATTTACAGCAGATGCTCCCTCCACATACAGGCAATGATTTCCTGAAGTCTGCATACACAAATAGGCACATCTCACAACCATCATCAATACACCTTCTTAACAGGCACAGCATCATAATGAGGATAAGGATTTGGGAAGTACAATATTATCTATATCTGTGAAAGGAATATCAAGCAGAGATAACGAGCCTTGAACATAATCAAGAATTCCAAGATATGACCTCCCATTCTGCCTGCATGTACAATTTTTTTATTACAATAACAAAAACAAATAGAATTATCACAAATCACAAGCCAAAGTAAGATAAATCCATACAACAATGAACTAGGAGCTTTGTCAGGTATACCTGTAGCTACAAGCAATTAAATATTTCTTTTCATTGCTCTGAATGAATTCATAAGAATTCAAGCCAAATACCCATAAAGGTCCAGAAAATTCAGCATCCATGGTATAAACAGCTACTACCTCATTCTCAGACTCAATCTGCTACCCAGGAAAAAAGACAAGTAATCAATTCCACATGACGCCAAATAAGTTATGCGTGACCAAAAAACAAGTTCAAGCAATGCCAATGGTGCATGAGGAAACACTATGTCTAAGAGATTCCAGACATATATAAATTACAAGAGTCTCTCATGTGAATACAGAAGGGAATTAAAAGCATCTATTAGGTTACAGTATTCATTATGAATGAGATGCAAAATCACCAGACTTTGCTTTGCCAGGAAAGCTCATAAATGCATATGCATTGCCTAAGTATTTTCTGGTCACACCATAAACATATGCAAGTTTTATCTTCTCAATGTTTTCAGTGTATGATTTGGCTGTACCAACTCTTTTTTTTTTTTTCTTTTCTTCTCTTTTCCCAGATAATTTGGCACTACTATCAAGCCCATCATGTGAGTTCCGCTGACGGGACTGCTGGATTGGAAGTTGCAAGCTGAAAGAAAAAACTTGCTACAATGAGGAGGCCCTCAAGTTTCAACTAATTAGTTTCTGAAGTAGTGGAGACTGTGCAAGCAGACTCAAAGTCTCAGATTTCAGAAATCCAACGCATAAATAGAATGAGAGTTAATTCCAATCAACAATGAACAATAGCCCAATAAATTTATAGGAAGCTATACATTTTCGAACCATATGATATTTCAACTTCAGTAGCGCACAATACCAGGCAAATAAAATCTAACAACAATTTCAGACACCCTTATTTAATTGTCTACCTAATAATACTATATGAGTTTATGCTGCCTTTGCATCTCGGAAACCCACTTTTCATGATACAACTAACATAAAATACAACTCCATGGTATTGAAATTTTGAAAAAAGCAGTTTCTAAGCAACATAGTCTTATGTAAATTTGACATGAACTGACAGCAAGCGGAAATCCTTTGACACAATTAACAACATATAATGCGGTCAAGCCAATAAATTCTAATAATCAAAGAAGTTTAATGCAGGAGCATAATCAAAAGTTATGTCAATATTTCATTTTAGATTTTCAGTGGATATTTTCATATTGTAACGTAGTTACTTGTTTAGTTTGGATTGGTATCTGAGTTTGGTTAGGATTAGTTGTTCATCATTATCCTTTGTTTAGGATTATTGGATTAGTATTTGAAATTATTTAGAATTATCAGATTAGTATTTGAAATTTTTTAAGATTTGTTTAGGAGAGTTTATCCCTATCTTTGTGATTCCTGAAAGTTGCATATAAAGCTCCGGATGATTTCTTTTGTATTGACAGACTATGATTATTATTATTGAGATTATTTGCAGAGATTGCATTGTGTTTGTTTGGTGGTGAATCCAAACCCCTTAGGTGGGAAGCCTAAGGTCTACGGTGGGACTAATCTAGGTGGGAAGCCTAGGTTGTCCTACATCAACTTGGTATCAGAGCTCAATTCGATCTATCAAAATTTCGGCAACCCAAAATTTGTCGTTCTTTCAACCACTGTCAATCCAACATCATTGTGAACTCCTTTCAAGCCAAACAGGAAACATCCAGCAACTTTGATCAACTCTACAGCTGAACCAGCAGTACAACCCACAATCATCAACACTCCAAGCATGTCTCACAAGATCTTTGCAAATTACCACCAATCAAGCCATATCTGCTCAGAAACAAAGAACCCAAATTCCACCACAACCCCAGCCAGTCAGATCAAGAGAAAGAGAGTTTGAAAGTCAACAAGCAGCCGCCGATGTCACTATTGGAGCAACGCCACCAAGATCCACCATCACCAATCTCTCCATGCCGCTTCATGAAGCTCGGAGTTCCGCCACCAGCCACCGAGATCTGACTTGCAAGTTTCGATCTCCACCTTCGAGCGCCGCCACTAGCCATTGCCAATGAGTTCATGCTGCCTCTGCTTTGAGGAACCCAGCGAAGCTTTCGTGACTGCTCTCTCTGAAGTTTCTTCTTTCTTAACTCTGACCTTCTTTCTTTAGTTTTGGTGTTTTCATGTTTGACGTGCTACTATTTGGTAGATTTTAATTTTATATTGTAGTTCTCTTTATTGTATTTCAAAAAAAAAAAAAGTCAAAGGCAGAAAAGTTCCAGCAGACACTAGAGTTCCCTTATAAGCCACGCTCATCAAGCCCCATAGAATGATCAGTATAGAGTACCAGCCAAAGCCCAGATTACCAAGCCCATGTTCATTTCAAATTGTTGAAAGTCTATTCTAGTGAATCATGGTAGTCTCAGAGGCACCAATATTTGATGGATGTCCAGATCCATGGACCTTCATTAATTGGCTAGATGAGATGGATCAATTCTTTGATCAAATATGTCTGCCAGATACTAATAAGGTTAGGTTTGCCAGGTTGAAATTGAGAAGTAGAGCTAGAGACTTTTGGCGTAGTATCAAGAATCATTGCAAGGGAAGGAGCAAGCTTGCCATAACTAATTGGAATGAAATGAAACAAATACTTAGAGAGAAATATGTTCCCCAATGCTATCAAGAGAATTATCAACCTCAATCCTCTCATGGGAATTTTCTACACCACAGAGACATTATTCAGCAAGAAAACACCTCATCCTTCCGTCAAGAACTCACCGCCATAGCTCAAGAGTTAAGAAAAATAATAAAGGTTTTGCTAGACTCTTCTACTCAGAAAAAGGATTCCACCAGAGACTAATGTTGAAATAGAGGAACAAGTGCCAATAGATGATGTTTCAACATTCATGCAGCAAGAAGAACCTATTATAGAGTCTACAGAAGAAGAGAAATTTCAACAAGTGAGCAAAGATTTAGAGGGTGCACTTGATGTGGAGGTTGATTCTAATGAAAGTGCTACTAAGCCCTTCATGATCCATGAGGTTGATGAAGTCCAAAAGGTTAATACTATGGTTCAAGATAAAGTTGTGCCTGTTCAACACATTGATTTTGTGTTTCTAGAGGAGTTCTATGGTGTCGTGGAATTGAAGGTTATTCTACTCTCAGTTCTTTCTAGGGTGATTTCTGATCTGAAGGAAGTATTAAGCACCAAAGTCTTAATTCTTCATCACTACAAAACTCAAGGTCGAGTTTTCTTAAACCAGGGGAGTATAATGCAGGAGCATAATCAAAAGTTATTTCAATATTTCATTTTAGATTTTCAGTGGATATTTTCAGATTGTAACGTAGTTACTTGTTTAGTTTGGATTGGTATCTGAGTTTGGTTAGGATTATTTGTTCATCATTATCCTTTGTTTAGGATTATCGAATTAGTATTTGAAATTATTTAGGATTATCAGATTAGTATTTGAAATTTTTTAAGATTTGTTTATGAGAGTTTATCTTTATCTTTGTGATTCCTGGAAGCTACATATAAAGCTTCGGATGATTTCTTTTGTATTGACAGACTATGATTATTATTATTGAGATTATTTGCAGAGATTGCATTGTGTTTGTTTGGTGGTGAATCCAAACACCTTAGGTGGGAAGCCTAAGGTCTACGGTGGGACTAATCTAGGTAGGAAGCCTAGGTTGTCCTACATCAAAGTTCCCTAAACTTTCAAATGATAAAGAACAATGGAGTTGTTAAATTATAAAACCCAAAGATAATGCCAAAATTACAAACTATTTTGCCAAGCATAACAAACTGGAATATCAGCATTCTGTGTACATGAAGAAGATATGACCTTAAAATATTTACTGGATAATGGAACAACACATGAACTAGGTAACCTCATTACTAATTAACGTGAATAGTTTACCCATTTGTAGATATTCCAAAACCCATTTTTTCTATCAGTAATAAAAAATAGTTCACCTGCACAAATTCAAATGAAATATATTATTTTAAGAAATGATGCAACAAAAAGTTTAGAACTTCTACAGAAAATAGTTACATTAGAACATATTTCATAGCAACCATTGAGCATGTAATTATGAATCATCATTTTCTGATAAACCTACCCGAGACTTCAGAAAAATAATGAATTAGCCTATCATACTAGAATCCAAAGGAGCAGAAGAGGAGCTTAAGGGTATTCCACGGCCCAATTTTTTTATAAGTAATTCATTGAAAAAATAAGAACAAAAAGGAGAGAGGGGGGGGGGGGGGGTGCTATACCCTAGTAAATGGAAGAATAAGAGAAAAACATCCAAAAGGAATTCCATAGAACAAAGTAAGAGCTAAGAATTTGTCATAGACTGAGAAATTAAATATTGATGTCATAGGATTGATGACAAGGATTGTGAGCTTAACAACAGCAATCGAAATTTGAATTTTGATTAATATTGTCCATCCATGCAATTACGCTCCATATTGACCCACACTTCCACATCACGAATGATCCAAATCCACACAATTCCTCAAATGGATTGTAGGGGATAACTTCCAAAGGCTACTGATCCGACCACAATTTTCAGAACAAAAATGTAATTTTTTTTGGCAAGAAAAGATAAGGCAAGTACAACCTTCCCCTATTAGTAGAGAATTTGAGGAGTTCATTTGTTAAACATTTAATAACTTCACCATGAAGTTTTGTATTTAAGTTTGATCATCAACCAAGAAGATTAACAAAATACCATCAGGGGACCACTTAGGTTCAGTTGGAGACTCCACAAGCGTAGAATCAGAGCCAGCAACACAGATGCGTTTGTAGACCTCTCTACATGACAATATAAGGAAAATTAACGCTACTAACCAAATGTTAATAACATTTATGTTAGTCTTATCAGGAAAAAAAAAAGCTTCAGAAATAACAGATTGTGGTGTCGTTAAAACCAAGTAACTAATAAGTAGGAAGAGCGTGTAGGAATGAGAATTACAGCAGAAGGGACTAACCAACTAACATGTACAAAAAAACAGAGTCTAGCATGCCAATACATAGCTGGGGGAAAATAAAGGTGCTTGGCTATACACACACAAACACACACACGCGCGCGCACACACACACAAAGGTTTAATTACATACATGAAGGTTTGACACTAACCATAGAGTCTAATTCACTTCTACAAACAAAAGGATTAAAATGCATATACATAATCATTCTATAATAGGAAGTTCAAACCACTTCTGATGATATTTGTTAGAATTACTCTTGAGTGATTAAATTCATCATTTTCTATTAGCTAAAGCTTTTTGGGCAAGTGGTAGATTTTGATAAGTTGGGACAAGTGATAGTTTATCATGGTATCAAAGCAAATAGTCCAAAGTTCAAATCCTATCTCCACCCAATTTCCCATTTAAAAGTTAAAAATTTCACGAGCTCGACCCTACTTATTGAGGGAGGAGTCTAGGCCCACACGTAAGGTGAAGAATTAGAATAATGGTTATGTGATTAAATTCGCCCTTTCCCATTAGCTTAAATTTTGGGACAAGTGATGATAGTTTATCAATATTCAATAATGTCAGTTGATGACATTTATTTTTTCCTTTACAGATCTCATGACTTGTGCATGACAACAAACATGCAGAAGTGAAGCCACAACAGGGCAGCACCAATCTCCCTGCTCCCCTGGCAGCAGGTGACAGTAAGTCACATAAAAAGTCTGAGATATTTGATACCTAATAAGATACTTCTTGGGAAGAAATAGATACTTAAACATAAGCTATCAACTCATTAAAAAGGAATTCTGCTTACCCAGTTTCAGAAATATATCCAACCCAGAGTTCTGTTCTATCCCATGGCATGTTAGGGTGACTCCATTCAATCCATGCTATTTTTTCACCCTTCGAGTCCAAACGTGGGAAAGCGTAGAAATCATTTCCACCAATTAATACTTCTGGCTCTGTATATATTATGATATCCAAGCAGGAGAAAATGAACATCAAATATTGACAACAATAGATAATTGAAAGACCAAATGACAATCTGCACAAAGCACATAATCTGCAGATTCAAAATGCGCGCACATACATAAACCATCATTTGCTTACTAATTCTTACCCTGAATATCCTTGTTGCCAAGCCCTATTGCTACAATTGTCGTGGTCGGATTCAATTTATTTTCACGACGATCTGCCAAGTAATAATGAGCACACATTGATGAAATAGACCAACAGTAACAATATACAAGACTAACAGTATCTCAAAAACATTAAATATACCTTCCTGTACAGTGACATAACAATTAAAGCGTGCATCAAAGACTCCATCTGCATAGCTTACTAGTGGTTCGCCATAGTCCGGGGTAAGTGGTACAGGACAAGAATCTGCTTGCCACCAAATGCTTATATCAGCACTAGCTTGCTTGGAGTTCAAATATTTATTAGCATATAACTCTCACAAAAGAGAAGGTAGCTCATGCATCCGATATATAATTAAGCTTAGCTAAATAAGCAGCTACCTTTAGAATCCAAAGACTGCTTGTACAGCCTTTGGTCCTTGTAGTTGGAGAAAACGACAGTATCACCGAAAACACGGAAAGCGCCACCGCCATATTCCTGAGCCAAAGTCCGAACTCCAAACTCCTTCGGCGTTATATCCACCGGTTCTTCCCCAGCTTTCTCCGCCTCTCTCACCAGAACCGATCGCCTGAGTTACACAAAAACACAAACACGTTACGATCACAACAACAAAGAACAATCCAATAAATAACGACGCGTCGTTTTTTTTTTGGCTTAGTGTACGGACGGACCCTGATTCGGCGGGGCGAGACTCGAGCCAGATGAGGCGGCCGAGGGAGTCAACGGCGGTGCCGCCGAGTCGTTTGGAGGAGCCGGAAACGACGTCGGATGTGATCGGCGACTTCCACGATCCATAAGGAGCTGCGGTTTTGGAAAGTTGAGAAGAAGAGGACATTGTATTTGTTGGAGTGGAGATGGCAGATATGAGTATTCGAGCGATGTGAATAGACTTGGAGTTGGAAGAATAATAGTGAGAGGAGAAGCGAAGGTGAGGGAATATAGAAGAGAGCAGTGCCATGGACTATTGAGTATAGACCATGGTCCAAATTTTTATCCCTTTTTTTTTTTTTTAAAGGTTCGGATAAAAACTAAGCAATAATTCCCATTTTTTATTCCTTTTCTTTGATAAAGCAATAATTCCCATTTTTTATTCATTTTCTTTTCTTTATGTTAATCGAATTGACAAGACTTTCCACTTGATGATATTTGAAAAATCTGAGAGTCCCTTCTCACTAAACTACTTGTCGTCTTTCTAAAAAAAACTACTTGTCGTGATGTAGTTTTATTCTCTAGAACTGTGGCAGGAAACATGCCAATAACATCATATAAAATATTATATATTATATCACATCATATATTATATAATAAAATTTGGATTTAAGGGTGTTTAAATAACAGTATTCGTTGTTTAAACACCGTTACCAAGCGGGCCTTCCTCACTGAACAACTTGTCATGATGTCGTTATATTCTCTAGAACTGTGGTAGGAATTTAGGAAACATGCCAGTTGTAGGGGCTGAATTTGAGCACTTCTTTCATTAAATGAATGGACACAGGCCCAACTAACCCAATACAATAAATTTGTAGAGAGTAGGTCAAAGAGTTAGACTTTAACGCATGGACAACAGTTAATGTAGTGTTCATGATAATCAAACAGAAATGAACTGAGTTTATCAAGGAAAAGTTATTCTCAGTACAATCCAAGGAGTTTTGTTCTAGAGAATATTGATTGATTCTTATAGGGGCTGGGCTTTTCCCATGCGACGCGGGGGTTCAGGATTTTCAACCCACCAAGGGCTAACCTTGTAGTGTAAGGCTTGACACCTTCGTCCCACATCGACAAGGAAAGCTCCCCTGGGATGAGGTGGACTCAACCCTAGATAGCCTGGTATAATGAATTTGTAGAGTATGGGTTCAAGAGATAGGCCCTGGCAGAGATTGCAACAACCAAACTCAATAGTGGAAGGGTTAGGCGACAAGAATATAAGCTAAAGCGTAAGATATGGTTCCTTGGCCCTCTTCTTAGGGGCCGGAAGTTCTTCTGCAGTGCTTGGTTACAGGGGTCATGCGAGTACTGCAATATTTTCTACTTCTTCCCTTCCCTTCCTTCTGGAGGACTTCTTATATTATATACCTCTTTTCAGTTGATTCTAACCCTACATTTGTCGACCAGGCAAGTCACTACTTGAGTGCTTGTCTCGTCAGCCTTTTTCCATCCTTCTGTGAGTTGCAGCTACCAAGACTGCAGTGTTCAGGGGTCATTTTCTCATTAATACGGCCAGAACACCAGCGGCGTGCATTTAATGTGGAGATGATAGTTTGTCTTGGATTTGCGCTTCCACCGTCCTCCCATGATCGGCACATTATACTCATTCTTTCTCATGGGGTGCTCTAGGGGGCTGTCTGTGATGGGACGTTGACTCTCCCTCCTCTGATTGGGGTTGGCCGAGGACATGGTTGTCCTCAGCAGACATCCTGGGTGATTCGGACCTTTTCACGTCTTCCTCAGAAGTTTTCTTCCTCTTCGGCATGGGCCTTGGGCTTGGTACAAAGTGGGCCAGGGTTACCTAATTCTTGGGTCCCACAATATAGGGGTATGCAAAAAATCGACGAACCGAACAAACCGACCGAACCGTTGCCAAATTTTCGATTCGGTTTCGGTTCGGTTTGGTTTCGGTTTCATTTTCTAAAAACCGAAATTTTCAGTTTCGGTTTCGATGTTGGATTTTTTCACCCGAAACCGAACCGACCGAATATATATATATATATATATATATATACATATATATTTACGTAAATCTATTACATCTCTGATCGGTGGCTTAGTGGTATGCTACTTTCTCTTTTGGCTAGCTGATTCCAGGTTCAAGCCTTCGCGTGGGTGGGAGCATGTATTTTTGCTATTTAATTTTTTTAAACCCTAGTGCATGAGATAAATGCAAAAATACCCCTCCCTCTTTTATACTTCCCTTTTCTTTTCTTCAGTTCAGCCGCCCCCTTCCAAACTTTTTCTCTCAATTTTTTTCCGTCTTTTGAAGAGTTCATCCCTTAGCCCCTCTTCTCTAGCCGCTCCACGCCTCCACATGCCGCCTCCACATGTCGGCCTTCCTGCACTAGCCTCCACACGCTGGCCTCCACACGCCGGGCTCCCTACGTCGGCTAATCTTTTCATTTTCACAGAGTCACGGTGACCCTCTCTCTCTTTAATTTCGCCACAGTTTCCTCTCTTGTTTTTATATTCGGGGTTTGTTTAATACTGAATCAATGCTATTTTTTCAATTTTTATGTGCAAATAAAGTTAGGGTTTTGAAAGAACCCATGTGCTTGGTTGTTTATTTTTTCAATTTCTTCTCTCTTTTTTATATTCTAGGTTTTTTTTTTTTTTTTCTTTGTTTGCTTTCTTAGAAAATTTTTGGGTTTATTTTATTTTTTTTCTTTGTTTGCTTTCTTAGAAAATTTCTGGGTTTGTTTGTTTTTTTTTTTTTTTTTTTCTCTGTTTGCTTTCTTAGAAAATAAAGGATAAGCAACCGAAATTGACCGAAAAACCGACTAAAACCGAGACAAACTGAAACCGACGGTTTTTCAACTATTTCGGTCGGTTTCGGTTGAGACTTTTAAAAATCAAAAATTTCGGTTTCGGTTGGTCGGATGAAAAAAAACCGACCGAATCGAACCGATTACAGCCCTACCACAATAGCCCCTCAAAATCCTGTTGTGAGGCTCTTCGGGCGGAGAGGAGGATTTTGATGTCCTCGGTCTTTTATCATGGCTTATCAAGTCTTGTTCTCCATCGGTGCTAGGGCCTTTTCACCTGCCCAAGGCACGTTTCTGACGTTTCGGTGCACGAAGCGCGCCCTTATTAATTCCCTAGTGAAGTAGCGCGGATCCAACGACTGGAAATTTCTTTGGAAATTGGGCAAGATTTACTGCACCGTATTTGACCCCTCGAATCTCGTGCGGATCGATATCTACTAGACTTCGCCCTCTATATAATGCCCTCTGGGGGAATTGCTCTTTCTCATTTACATATCCCCACGCTCAGCAGAAACTTCCAGCTTTTAGCACCTTAGGCATTTCCAAGAACTTTGCCAAAGTCGTGATCAGGGCGTAGGGAAGGAGATGGCCCTAGATAAGAGCAGGGGCCAGGAAGTAAAGGATAAAGATGTTCCTTCCCTTCAACCGAGCAAGAAAGAAAGCCTTCCTCCTTCGGCCAAGAATCGAAGTAAGCGTAGGCCGCATTATATTTCTGGCATGCCCAAGTTTGGGCCTTGCATTGATGGTGGGGCCTTGATGGAAGTCTGCGAGTTTGCTGAACATTTGTCGCTAGAGCGTTGCCCTCTCCTAATGTCCAGTTATCATGAAACTGGGAGAGAATCAAGGGAACATCCTAGGATGCGGTGGCCAAGCACCTCCGTTTCTTCTTCTTTCTCATGGTCGGTGCCGTTTCCATGGGCTCGAGTGCTGCTAGGATGAGGCGGCGCATCCATCATTCCCATGAGCTTTCTCTTTTTAGAGTTAGTCTTAAAACAAGCCTGCCTCAGCCTCTTCCACCGTAGTTAGCTTTAAGAGGCAAGTCATCCTAGGCTTCCTCTATTGTAGTTTAGCTTTAAGAGACAAGCCATCCTTGGCCTCCTCTATTGTAATTTAGTTTTAAGAGACAAGTCATCTGATGTATGATGTATTTTTTTTTTTCAATAATAAATAATAAAGAAGGCTGTTCTTCTTACTTTACGAATATTTTTATTTTCTCTGCAATAATTACTTAATGTGTGCGTTACCTTTTGCCTCCAATGGGACTTTATAGGTGATGCCGCTAGTAGTAACGGATCACCGTCACCCTAATTTCAATAAAGCCGACAATGGCCCTCAGTCGCTATCTTTAACTAAGTTAACAATATAAGAATTACCAGAAAAATAATTTGGTGCTCTGCTTCGCAGACTGTGCGACTAGCCGAGCACGCTAGATTTAAATAAGTGTCTGATCTGAGGATCGCTTTCCCACAGGTTTAAATTCGAGGACCGTGCAATACACTGGCTCTGTCTAGGACTTAGCTTTTATCTGAAGTGCCTAGTTTCTCCACAAGTTTGAGTCCGAGGACCATGCAATACCTTGGTTCTGTCTAGGACTTAGCTTTTTTCTTATGTGTCTAGTTTTCCCACAAGTTTGAGTCCGAGGACCATGCAATACCTTAGTTCTGTTTAGGACTTAGCTCTTTTTTTTTTTTTTTTTTTTTTTTTTTTTTTTTTTTTTTCTGATGTGCCTAGTTTCCCTACAAGTTTGAGTCCGAGGACCATGCAATACCTTGGTTCTGTCTAGGACTTAGCTTTTTTCTGATGTGTCTAGTTTCCCCATAGGTTTGAGTCCGAGGACCATGCAATACCTTAGTTCTGTCTAGGACTTAGCTTTTTTCTGATGTGCCTAGTTTCCCCATAGGTTTGAGTCCAAGGACCATGCAATACCTTGGTTCTGTCTAGGATTTTTCTTAAGTATCTTAAAAGGCTCAGCCCCGAGTGCACTACCACAGCATAAGATAGCAGTTTTTGGAACTTGCTCTACTTCGCATATGTGGTAGTAGTTATGGAGTGTTAACTTCCCCTTAGCACCTGGTCCGAGGACTTCAGGCATGACTAAGATTTACATTTAAACACATAACCCAAGTGCCTTAAAAAACTCAGCCTTGAGTGCACTACCACAGCATGAGGTAGCAGTTTTTGGGACTTGCTCTACTTCGCATGTGTGGTAGTAGTTATGGAGTGTTAACTTCCCCTTAGCACCTGGTCCGAGCACTTCAGGCATGACTAAGGTTCGCATTTAAACACATAGCCTAGGTGCCTTAAAAGG
The DNA here is from genome assembly GCA_023736055.1 of Quercus glauca. Classification (NCBI taxonomy): domain Eukaryota; kingdom Viridiplantae; phylum Streptophyta; class Magnoliopsida; order Fagales; family Fagaceae; genus Quercus; species Quercus glauca. Next base: position 95,335,350 of record CM043316.1, on the reverse strand, counting down.
CTCAGCCCCGAGTGCACTACTACAGCACGAGGTAGCAGTTTAGGACTTGCTCTACTTCGCATGTGTGGTAGTAGTTATGGAGTGTTAATTTCCCCTTAGCACCTGGTCCGAGGACTTCAAGTATGACTAAAGTTCGCATTTAAACACATAGCCCAGGTGCCTTAAAAGGCTCAGCCCCAAGTGCATTACCACAGCATGAGGTAGCAGTTTTTGAGACTTACTCTACTTCGCATGTGTGGTAGTAGTTATGGAGTGTTAACTTCCCCTTAGTACCTGGTCCGAGAACTTCAGGCATGACTAAGGTTCGCATTTAAACACATAGCCCAGGTGCCTTAAAAGGCTCAACCCCAAATGCACTACCACAGCATAAGGTAGCAGTTTTTGGGACTTGCTCTACTTCGCATATATGGTAGTAGTTATGGAGTATTAACTTCCTCTTAGCACCTGGTCTGAGGATTTCAGGCATGACTAAGGTTCGCATTTAAACACATAGCACAGGTGCCTTAAAAGGTTTAGCCCCGAATGCACTACCACAGCATGAGGTAGCAGTTTTTGGGACTTGCTCTACTTCGTATGTGTGGTAGTAGTTATGGCCGCCAAAGTGGCCTTCTCCGCTGATGGGAGCTTGATCCTGTCATGTTTAACTGTTGCACTTGCCAACACACAAGCTCTTCCCCACAGACGACCCCAATTGTAGGGGTTGAGTTTGAGCACTTCTTTCATTACATGAATGGACTCAAGCCCAACTAACCCAATACAATAAATTTGTAGAGAGTGGGTCAAAGAGCTAGGTTTTAGCGCATGGACAATAGTTAATGTGGTGTTCGTGGCAATCAAATAGAGATGAACTGAGTTTATCAAGGAAAAATTATTCTCGGTACAATCCGAGGAGTTTTGTTCTAGGGAATATTGATTGATTCTTGTAGGGGCTGGGCTTTTCCCATACGACGCGAGGGTTTAGGATTTTCACCCCACCAAAGGCTGACCTTGTAGTGTAAGGCTTGACATCCTAGTCCCACATCGGCAAGGAAAGCTCCCCTGGGATGAGGTGGACTCAAGCCCAGATAATTTGGTACAATGAATTTGTAGAGTATAGGTTCAAGAAATAGGCCCCCCTGGCAGAGATTGCAACAACCAAACTCGATAGTGGAGGGGTTGGGCGACAAGAATATAAGCAAAAGAGTAAGATATGGTTCCTCAGCCCTCTTCTAAGGGGCCGGAAGTTCTTATTGCTTCTGCAGTGCTTGGTTACAGGGGTCATGCGAGTACTGCAATATTTTCTGCTTCTTCCCCTCCCTTCCTTCTGGAGGACTTCTTACATTATATACCTCTTTTCAGTTGATCCTAGCCCTACATTTATCGACCAGGCAGGTCACTACTTGAGTGCTTGTCTCGTCAGCCGTTTTTCCATCCTTCTGTGAGTTGCGGCTAGCAAGACTGCAGTGTTCAAAGGTTATTTCCTCATTAATACGGCAGAACGCCAGCAGCATGCATTTAATGTGGAGATGACAGTTTGTCTTGGATTTGCGCTTCCACCGTCCTTCTATGATCGGTACATTATACTCGTTCTTTCTCATGGGGTACTCTGGGGGGCTGTTTGTGATGGGACGTTGACTCTCCCTCCTCTGATTGGGGTTGGCTGAGGACATGGTTGTCCTCGGCAGACATCCTGGGTGATTCGAACCTTCTCACGTCGTCCTCGAAAGTTTTCTTCATCTTCGGCATGGGCCTTGGGCTTGGTACGAAGTGGGCCAGGGTTACCTAATTCTTGGACCCCACACCAGTAATATCATATAAAATATTATATTATATGATATCATATATTATATAATAAACTTGAGCTTAAGACTATGTGTAATTTATATATATTAAAAATTGTTTTTTTAAACTTACATATGTATAGACCAAATCAAAATCCTCATACAAATAAATTCTTAACACAACAAAAAAGAGATACATGCATATGCATATATAGTTATGGCTCGCATATTACTCTTTTACAATCTTATCCCACTTAAGAACTTCTCATATGAAAAAAAATTTGTTGAATCCATGGTTTGGATTATGTGAGGTCCACATTTTTTTAGTCTTAACTAAGAAATGTTTAAAATAATAGTTTCTGTTTTAATAATATATTTTGAGAATGTTGTAAAAACAAACGGGTTAAATAATATCAAATTATTTAGATTGTGACAACAATTTATTTGTTTTTAACAATTTTTAAAGATAAAATGACAATAAATTTTTTGGATTAAAACATGTTGCTTGTTTTGTTAAAACATATTATTTATTAACTTAGAGACCACATGATATTTTATAATAAAACCAACAAAAAACAATTCACGAAATGACATCTTTATATTTTACTAGCTTGTAATCTCATGCATATGAATGGATATATTTAAAAGATATACATTAAAATGCATAGTATAATTCTTACATATATAATTTAAAATATTATTCATAGTCATTCTTATATATTTTTTTTAACTCTTTAAAAAGTCTTGTAAGAATATTATTGAGTAGAAAATGTAAATTGTCTATTTTTTAAATTTTTTTATGTTCATTAATTATAGACTCTTTTGTTTTTTAACACAATAACTCACTTGGATGGATATTTATAATGTGATCCCACATTTGACTCAAAAATTAAGAAATAAAATTCTCTCTAAAAATAAATAATTTAGGATACATGATGCAAAATTGTATTTCAATTGTATAATTTAATTGGATTTTCTCTAAGTTTTATCTATTAATATATATACACACAGACACACAAAAATATGTAGCCCTGTGCATATGCACGGGTACAATTAAAAACAATGGTATTAACTTAAAAAAAATTTAAGCCATACATCTCTAAAATATGTAATAGTTTTTGTAAGGACTCTTTTTGCAGCCCAAACCCAAGGTGTATGAGACATTGGCCTAGTGAGCCAAATACAATAGAATTTGTAGAATGTGAGTTGGAGAACTGGGCCTTAGTTAAATTGACAACAACTAGTATGGATTTCAAGTATGATTGAACAATAACAAAGCAAATAATGCTGAATGAATGTGATGTCCAAGGAGACAAATCGGATTATAAATCTTCTCAATATGATTACAGATGCAACTTTGATTGCTACAGTGTTCTTTCTTTTTTCTCGATTCCCTCTTCATGGAGGGTTTCGCCCATTATATAGTTCTCTTGAATTTGAACTCTTTAATTTTTACTCTCAATAATTTACTTGATACAAAATTAAAAATTAAATAAAATGTTTGGAGGGGAATCTAATTAAAATTTTATTTTATTTTCATTGAGTTTTAACTATATATATATATATATATATAATAAAAACAACAAGAAGAAAAAGTCAAGAAATGATCACATCTTTATTAATTGGTTACTTAAAGTCACGAAATGATTACATCTTTATATTTTTATAATAATAATAAAAAAAGTATTAGTGACTTATCATGGGCAAATAAAAATGATTTAAAGTTTTTCATTATTCAATAGAGACTCATTTATGGTAGCGTCCTGATCTTGCCAACCCCATAATTTGGATCTAAATCCTATCCCCATTTTAATGAAACACATGTCTCGAGGAGAATCTAATTAAAATTTTATTTTATTTTCAATGAGTTTTAACTATATATATATATATATATATAAAATAAAAACAACAGCAACAAGAAAAAGTCAAGAAATGATTACATCTTTATTAATTGGTAACTTAAAGTCACGAAATGATTACATCTTTATATTTTTATAATAATAAAAAAAAAAAAGTATTAGTGACTTATCAAGGGCAAATCAAAATGATTTAAAGTTTTTCATTATTCAATAGTGACTCATTTATGGTAGCGTCCTGATCTTGCCAACCCTATAATTTGGATCTAAATCCTATCCCCATTTTATTGATTAAATATTCGAGTGGATATGGATTGTTTAACAATTTTAAAATCATAGTATTTTTTTGTTGAGAATTGTAGGATGTTTTATTGATTAAATATCCGATTTGATTGATCAAAAATTTATAGGACCTTAAGATTGTATGATTTAGATTGGATCTAACAACTATGTGCAGTGATCATTTAAAATATTTATTGTCGGTGCAAAACAATGACCAAAGAAATATTGCACTCGAGATTATATATTTTTGTCTTATTTTGTTTAATATATCAATACTTAATCATATCCAAGACCCAAGTATAATATATAAATCCTATTATTAACCAAAAAAAAACAAAAAAGAGTATATTATATGAATCTGGTCTAAATTGACTATATCTAATATTATTTGGCATACATGTAAAGTAATTCTAATCTTATTTAGAGTGCAAATAAAATAATTATAATTCTACTTGTAATGCAAGTAATGTAATTACAATTGATTGGTTTAAGATTTATAAATACTCTCTAAAGGTCTCAATGTAATTCATAAAATAGGCTTTATGGATTTTCCATGTGGATGTAGCCTATAGGCCATTAAGGTTGAATATGTGAACTCATTGTGTCTACTCCCTTTCTCTTTTTGCCTTCTTAATATTTTTCATTAAAACGTTCTCTCTCTCTCTCCTTTTTTATTTGCTGAATAATTCTTATCATTAATGAAACAAAAGAAACTATAAAGGATGGAAGGAAATTTCAAACTCCTCTCTCCCTCTCTCTCCACATACACATATATATAAGTACTTGTGAGATATGAGGGGTAAGGATCGGAGTTCAAATCTCTAAGAAAAGGTTTCACACACATATACTCTTAAATTAGGTTAAAGTAAAATTTCTATCTTGTACAAATTTTTTTTTTTTTTTAAAAAGCCCATCTAACAATATTATGGGCCACAAAAATTCGAGGGTTTCCTCTCATGTAAGAGTATCCTAATGTGGTCTACTGCCCGCTGAAGCATTAATCTTGGATCTCCTTGACAACTATATTGAACAAACCCTGATCCGATTGGGCTCTGCTTTTCACGCTCTCAATCAATACATTGAAAAGTGTGCAGTGATTTTCACATGGCCCATGTTTCGTAGTCCATACATACATCTTTTTAAGCGGCGGACTTTGAATGTAACTCTAGGGTCATGTACTTCTAGCCCAATTTTTTTTTCTTTTCGGGCTTCATCAAGGATTGTTATTTTAGGCCCAAACCAGCATTTAGCAGGCCGGGTCTGGCACTGGTTAGGGTCATCCTTTCTCTTTTGTTTTCTCTCTCTCCTTTTTTTTTTAATTTAATTTAATTTAATTATTATTATTTTAAAAAAAGATACTGCTATCGTAAAAAAAGAAAAAAGAAAAAGAAAAAGAAAAACTGATTACAGATACTACATACATACTTATACATACCCATCTCTCCTCTTGGGGCTCGAATCTAGGCTCTCATATTTTCCCATATACTTAAAGTATGAGTAGGTACCATTCAACTCAACTCTTGTCATGAGTAAAAGAGAAAATATTTTCCAAACTAGTAAAAGTTATTACTCCCAAATCCAAATACCCCTAATAGTAAAGTATTTAAGATCCCAAGATGTGAAAAGAGAAAGAGATATGAAATTGATCGAGCATTAGAAAAGATTGTTTATTATTATTCATTTTAAAAATTATTTAAGAAATTATAAATTTTATTACATAGCATCTACAAATTAACATAATATTTACTAATTGATGTGACATTAAATATAATCTATGGATTTATTTTATAAAATAAAAAAATCAATGCTACAATCATAACAATTATCACAACAGTTGAACTGACAAGCTCTTATTTAAACCTACTACTTGTATCACTTTTTTACCTACTAATAAAAATTTGCTACCTAAATAGTCATCGAATTTTATGAATATGCAGACTTATTGTTTTTATAAATGGTGCACATAAGTTTGTAATTATAAAATTGTAAGATCCATAGCATCACTGTTGCCTTTTCTTTTTCCAATGACTTGCTTCCAGAAGAAACTAATTATATATTTTTTGATGAATAAGAAAGGTTTCATTCAATCATAGGTACGTTACAAACTACAAAGTTTATCAAAAAAAGTTTGACAGCATAATACAAGCTCAAGCAACTAGAAGATGCGAACCAGAAACCTACAACTACAATAACACCATAGTACAACACAAACACAAGCATCTAAAAAGCTACAAGCCAGAATTTAAGACAACAACAGCACCATTCTTATTGTCAGCATCAAAAACAAGAACAAGGAATTCTCTAAATGATGCATAACATTCTATTTTGATTGGAGCTTCCAAATTCTCCTATCATAAGAGCACTCCACATATCATTATTTAGTATTTTAAATATATTTTTCAAAGCCAACCCACAAATAAAAGCATGCTTGGAAATATATATATATATATATATATGCTTATCATTTCACACCATATAAGCTTCCATCAAGTCACTGTTGGCATCTTCTCTAGAATACCTTCCAAACCAACAATACAATTATAAGTACTTCTCAATTATCATTGCACAAGGGCGCCACACAACTTCATCTTCAGCATTTATATATACATGTATATCTCATGTAATCAGCTATAAATAGGTACCAATTGTTCTGACCTTGCAGCAGGGGACCATATTTAATTATCATTTCTTTTGACTCTAGACTCGGAGCATGGCTGACATAGAATTGGCAGCAATGCCAATAATATACAATTACCCTATGCCCAGACTTTTAATAATGAGGGCCCCGCAGATGCCAATTAAAATGCCACAATTATATTGAATCACTTTGCTGGGTTGTGGCTTATCCTACTCTCTGCTTAAAGAAAGCTTTTGGTATAAAAGATTTTTTTTTTAATTGATTTATTTAGTTTAAAAATAAATTAGATAAACATACATGTATCGCTAAAAAAAGTGAAGTTTTAAAAAATTATATGTAAGTCAAATAAACTAAAAAAAAAGTAATTGACAAATATGTTATAATATTGTTCTCCACCTTGCATAAAGATATTAATTTTTTAGTAAGCCTTGGAAAATCAGTATCGACCAAAAATTAGGATTTCTATATAATTTTAACAGAAAATCTTATTACACGCTTTCTATTGTACATTCTATACACACTGCCTTTTGAAATTATGTTCTGAAAATATGATTTTAGTCATGTGACAATGTATGTAAAGTGAGTGTGCGACTATCATTACTCAAATTCTAAGATTTTTGTTCACAAGAAAGCTGTCTAATAAGGTAAAGATGCATTGAGAAACACATGGTCTGGTGGTTAATATTTAATAACCCTACAAGAAGCTCAAGAGGAAAAAGGTGCATGGCAATTAATTTTAAGTTCATGGCACACACTCATCATGTTCATTATGGTCTGCCAGTATAAATGTTCCCATTATCTTAAAGAACAATAATAACTAAAATATCTAGAATGAAAGTTATTCAATATTAGAAAGTATCAATTCCAATCATGAAGCCGTATGAGATTCTTTTCACATTTTTTATACACCCTAAAGAACTCTAATAAACTAGTACAGAAGCAAAAAGAGAGAGCTAGATTCAGGTAATCGGAGCCTGAATTAGTAGGCAAGTAGCAGAACCCGTTTGCTTTTTGCTAATGTCTTGTAGAAATGGACCTTATTATATATGTAATGTAATATAATCCAAATGCAAAGCTAAGAAGATTATATGCACCTGCCCATTCTGTCTTTACTTTTGAGATTATACATGAAAGAAAATATCAGGTGCAGAAAGTGAGAAAACCCAATTGCTAATTGCTATACAACTTATCCGAGCTCTAATCACTCAAATCATGAAGTATTGTGTGCTGTCGTGATTAGGCAACTCGTGATTAGGCATTTTTTTAATATTCGTTAGAAATGGCTTAAACTTATCATGTACTAATCCATATCAATCATTGCTTGACAAGATAGAGGTTTTCTCCCAAAGTGTTTTTGGTCTTTGTCATTCATAGTTTGACAATTGACAATCAATATAAAGGTCAAATTCTTTCCAAAGCTGTGCTTTAATATGGAAAACCAGTGGCATTTTGGGTCACACATGATGGAAGTGGTAAAAAGTGAAGTGGGATTGACGTTCCCATCACAGGGACAATAATTCTAAGGCAAACGACAAATGCAGCTTATATTGGAGAATCATTTTAGATCACTCTTGTCAGTTGAAGGCTTTGAAGCTCCTTTTTCTATTGCTTAAAATAATTTCAAACCTTAAACAGTGATTTCAAAAGCAGGTAGAGAATGAGAAAAGCTATGGGTGAGTGTTCATCATCCTGAATTATCACAAGAGTCCTCAATTTTCTAAACCCAAAGAATTAGTTTCATTCATTCAAATTCTATAACAACAACAATCATGCCTTGATTTCAAATAATCAAGATCAGCCACATGTATTCTTTTTCACCATTCTATACCAAAGTCATACTCTCCATTAATGTTGTTCAATGATTTCAATCAAATTCTAACAACTCATAAATCTAGGAGTTTAGGGACCCCTCCTTGATCAGTCAATTAATTTGATCTTTCTCATTGTGTTTTACAGTTTTAGTTATAAGATGACCTGCATTTAGGATTGACACTTCATGTTGCATCAATGTAAAATGAACTCTTTTGATTAACATAAATATGAAACTCATCTACGAGTTACCTTAATTGGTCTAATTGCATGCTATGAGTAGGGTTTTTTTTTAATAATTATTATTAAACATTACATGGGCATTGTTGATATGGTGTCTCAGACAGATCGGGCCATTTCAGAAGATGGTCTAAATAAAAACGATCCCTAAAGCTTTTTATTGGACTAGATAATGATCGATAAACAAGCCAACATTTCATCACTTCATAGGTATAGCATCTGTCTCATATCATTTTGTTCCCAATGTAATCTCACCATTTTCTTTCATTTGTAACTATCCTGTACAGTTGAACAATATCAAAGTATATGATGCCATACCTATCTAATCTTAACAGTTTATCTATTATTACAAAATATAAGTTAATTCTATGTTAAGTTTTATACCTAATCCATTAATACTCTATTCGATAATTCTTTTGTATATACACTCACCTATTATCATAACCAATACATTTATGATGACAAGCCTGGAAATTTTTATAGGTTTTTTCTTTATTTTTTAGCCTAAAATGAGAAGGTAAAACTTGAGACACCATTGTGCAGTAAGAAATGTCAAAAGTCAGGTAAGCCCAGAACCCAAAAATCAGATTTGAGTGAGCCAAAGGTGCCTAACATTACAAAAAATTCAACCTGTCCGTGGTTCATGGTACCTTGGCGATGCCAACCATGCCTACTTCCTGTTATTAGTCATGTCATACCTTTTTTTTTGGGTTTTTTTTTTTTTCTCATCAGGCAATAATTGTAGGTTACGCAAATAAAATAAAGACCCTTTCCTTTGGAATTTGGTTTTGGACATTATGGTGCGGTGTTTATGAGAACAAATAATGGTAGCACTGGCACATAAGAAAATGGGTTTACTTTGAGTAAAAAACAAAGACTCCAAGACAAGCTTCTAGACTTGTGTTTTGATTCTCTTGAAATAATAATTCTCAACTATTTATTACCTAATAATTGGTCAAATATAAATAGCCTGATCAATCAACATATCCTATAGCTAATACTAGTTGATGGGGGATAAGCATAAATATTCATCTAAATCCTTATTCAAATAACCTGATATAAAAATCACATTAACAATGCAAATGTAATAATCTCTAATATAAAGATTATCTTAACCGGAACATATCACATTGTTACAATAAATAGGACAATTTTAATAGGAAAATATCATCGCCAGCTGTTTACACTAAAATAAAGTGTTGTTATCAAATTATCAATGACTCCCTATACAAAAGTAGAACTAGTTCTAATGAAATAATGAAATGAATATAATTGACCCTCTTTTTCTAACATGCTTCTGAATAAGACTCTTTGTGAATTAATGAGAGAGAGAGAGTGATTTGCAAGCAAAAGAAAATTCCATGGATAAATAGTAGTAGATACGTTTTTGGAGGAAAGATGAGCTGAACCTCAATAATTAGATGGGTTTGGGGAAAAAAGCAAAAAGAAGTGTGATGTTGATACCATATGTGATGATCAGAGAAGCACATGCCAAACCAATGTTTCCACAGTCCTTTTTTTCTCAGCTTTTTTGAGTTTTTCTTCTTTGCCTTCCCTACCTTCTTGTGTGGTCCGACCTCCCTTATCTTATCACATTCATTCAACTCTTTTTTTTTTCTTTTCATCACTAAACTTGGTCACATCAAACTTTATATAGTCCCCATTTCTCTTTCTCTTAACCAACTTGGTGTGTTTTAGTTCCATCCCCACCTCAAAAAGATTCCACAAAGGACAGCCCAACCTAGTAGTGACCAACCAACTTCCTACTATAACAATAAATCCAAAGCATAATATTTTTTCATAATTATTAGCATAATCTATTGTGATTAGTGCATAATAATACTATGTTTGAGATCGAGTTTTTTTTTTTTTTTTAAATTGAATGAAATGGAACATGTATTTTTTTTTCTAATGTGTTTAGAAGTTGCTAAAAAGAGGAATGGAAATTAAATAAATATGAATTTTTATTAATATACCATTCATCTTTTACTTATATTTTCACAAGATGAAAAACAAATTTGGTATTTCACATCCATTTTATTAAAGGAATTTTTTTTTCCTGATGTGTTTGGAAGTTACTAAAATGAGGAATGAAATGGAAATGAAATAAATATAAATTTTTTTTATTAATGTACTCATTCATCTTTTATTTATTTTTTCATAAAATGAAAATAAAATTGATATTTCACACACACTATAGTACACATTTCCTTAGGTCAAGTGCTTATAAGACAAGGGTGGGAGGCGTCTCTTCCCAACGTGGGATTGAAAAAATTTGTGAGGGTGGCATCGGCTTCTCAGCCCATTCTCAAAGCGAACAATACCTGATTGGGGAAAGATTCATTCCTCCCACAAAAGGAATGAGTGTTCCTTCCACTTTTGAGAGGAATGCTTATTGGGAATTGAATGAAATTAGTTTATTCTCTTTTGTTAAACTTCCAAACATAAGAATTGATGAAGTATTCCTGTTCATTTCATTTCAACCCATTCTTCTCAAAGAAAAAAAAAATTTTTCCCCGCTTAAATAGGGCTATAAATGAACCAAATTGTTCATGAACAACTCGGGTTCAACTTGATAAAAAACTCGTTCATGTTCATTTGTTTATAAATAAGTCAAGCTTAAGTCTTAGTTTTAGGCTTGTTTGATAAACAAGCCGAGCCCAAGCAAAAACAATTATTCGTGAACAAGCTTATGTACAATAGGGCTCGATACAAAACATGTTGAGCTTTGGCTTGTTTATAGCTTGATATATGTTTACTAAATAAACTCATTATTATGACATTACACATATCTTAATGATAACAGAATCCACATGAGACCACTTACCACTACCCATTAATTTTTCTTCTTTCCTCTAATTTTTTTTTAACACTCCCTCTAAACTGACCATGGAACACTTTTAGACTTAAGTTACATTTTTTTTTTTAATTACTCAAGCTATAGACAATGAATGATGAATTGATGGATTTAATTATCTAAAGTTGTAATTTGAACAATTTCTAATCACAGGTGGAATTAGAAGCATAATAAAATGAGTATATTATTTATTATTTTTTTTACTTTACTTATTTTTGGTGATATAACAATTTGATAATGCAATTTTTTTGGATCCTAAGCTAAAAAGCTTGACTTGAGCTCAAGTTTGAGCTTGATATTAAGCTTGAGCTTGGCTTGACTAATTAATCAAGCCAAGTTAAGCCGAGCTCAAGCTTTTTGGCATTCTCACGAGCTCAAGTTCAAACATTGTTTTTAGGCTTGTCTTGAGCTCGAGTCAAGCTTGAACATTTGATTTTTATTGACAAGCCAAGCTCAAACACGCACTACTTGGTAAAGTTTAGCTCGTTTACAGCCCTAATCAAATCATGAAAATGGTGTCAGGGATAGACTCGTGAAAGTGAGGTGATGTTGCTTCAATCACGATAGATCGTGTTGGCCAAACCATGAAAATAATGTTAGTGATAAGCTCGGGGAAGTGATGTGATGTTACTTCAATCACAATAAATCATGTCGGCATTTGAGAAATATTGTGTTCCCACCATTACTCTCTCTCTTTTCTCTCTTTTTTTTTTTTTTATTAATATATTTGGATGAATTCCCTACCCTACTTTAAACATCCAGTACCACTCTCTATATCTATCCTTAACTTCTTGACAATCATCTCCAACAAACCCTTTAATGCTTTTCTTAAACCAACACCATAAGCAAAACCCAATATTCCAATAATGCCTCCTGTTCACTCTAGCCCGTTCTTTCAAATGGAAAACCAAGCAATACTATCATTGCTCCGGCACACAACTCCAGGAAATGAGAAACGCACAAAGTCTTCAGGGGGTCTCTTGAAAATGTTCAAGCTCTTCCCCATGTTAACCTCAGGGTGCAAAATGGTGGCACTATTGGGAAGACCTCGAAAGCCTTTGCTCAAAGACAATGCAACAACAGGGACTCTTTTCGGTTTTCGTAAAGGAAGAGTAACTCTAGCAATACAAGAAGACCCTCAATGCATGCCAATGTTTGTGATAGAGCTACCAATGCACACAAGTGTTTTTCACAAGGAAATGGGGTCAGATATAGTCAGAATTGCGCTAGAGAGCGAAACAAAAACTCACAAGAAGAAACTGTTGGAGGAGTTTGTTTGGGCAGTTTACTGTAATGGAAGAAAGATGGGGTACTCTATTAGGAGGAAACAAATGTCAGATGATGAACTTTATGTGATGCAACATTTGCGAGGTGTGTCAATGGGTGCTGGGGTTCTTCCAAGTCAGTCTGAGAAAGACATAGCAGATGGGGAATTGACATACATAAGGGCTAGATTCGAAAGAGTTGTTGGATCAAAGGATTCTGAATCTTTGTACATGATAAATCCAGATGGTGCAGCAGGGCCAGAATTGAGTATTTTCTTTGTAAGAGGTCACTAGAATTACTTAATTTTGTGTTCCTTTCTAGGTTTATTTTGTAAAATTATTAAGCATTTTGCTGTTGTTAAATTACATAAAACCATTTCCTCAAGATTTTTGCTTGTTCAATGATTACAGGAAATTAGTCTCATAGTTTCCCACTATGTTTACCATTTTTATTGCTTTGCCAATGTGAAATTAACCACCTCCCTATAGTTTTTTCGTAAAATTATGTTTTCTTCTAGGTTTATATTGTAAACTAATTAAGCCTTAAAAAAAAATACTAAATAAAATCATTTCCTCAAGATTTTTGCTTGTTCAATGATTAAAGGAAAGGAATATTTCCCATGGCTTTGTAGTCTCTTGTTTTCTCCTCTGTTGTTATTTTATCTCACAGTGATATATCAAATCCTTGTGAAATATCAAATCTCTTCCACTACTTTGTGAGAGAGATTTGATATATATATCACCGTAATAATAAATACTTTCTTGATGTTTATCATTTTTTTTTTACTTTGACAAAGTGTGAAATTATCAAATTAACCGCCTGCCTTTACTGTTTTTTGTAGAATTGCTTTTCAAAATTACATAACCAGAATTACATTTGGTTAGCAAGCGTATTTGAACATTGTTCATTGATTTTGTTCTTTTGAACGAAGTTTAAGGTTCATATGTCTTGCTTAACTATGTGATGTTCGCAGTAAGTTTCTTTTACTTGCCCAAAAAACAATTTAAAAAAAAAAAAAAAAATACAAAATAGCCCAAGGTAAGTGTAAGCATTAAAATTCGACAAATAAATGTATAGTTTTATAAGGTAAGTAAGACTTTCATTAAGTGTTTCAATGTTCCGAACAAGACACGAGACCGATAAGTTACTATTTTTAAAAGTGTTATGTCAGTGTCACATTTACTTTAGTGCACCAAAACACTAAACGTAAGCCAAGACAATTTTGATTCAATGTGTTGAACAAGATACAAGACCTATAAGTGGCCATTTTTAAATATGTGTTGTGTTCGTATCACATCCAAACTCTGGTACACTGGTACGCTAGAAGTAAATATGCTAGTTTTATAATACAATCAATGATCATATTGCTAGAAATGCAAGGGAAATAAGACTTATTGGTATCTTATCTTTCCACCTTTTGAAAATATGCAATTTGAAAATATTTGTACCTAAAATATAAAAATAAAAAGAGTATAAAGAGTTATATATTTTTTTTTAAAAGTGTGGTTTCAAAGAACTAGAACAAGTGCACCTACAATTGGAATAGTGTTTAAGGGGATATTAAATTTTGCTTCCAGCAAAAACGAGTCTTGCCCAAAATTACAGAGGCACAAAGCTCTGGAGTATTGATGGACGATCCAAATTTATAATTATGGACTTTATTACATACTGTTCCAAATCCATGCCAATTTGCCATATCTATTAGAATTAGTTGCAATTCTAATTAGCTTTGGACATTTGCACGAGGGAAGCTGTACTGTCCTCATCACCATATCTGGCACATTCATTCATTGTTGGCACATTACTGAAAATCCACATCACGCCAAATTTAGGAAATAATAGGACTTTATATTCTTGCTTTAAATTTTGCTTCAATATCTATATATGAACTCAATTCCACGTTGCCTAAAAATCCTAAGATTGTGTTTGGATGGCGAGATTTGAATTTAAATTAATTAATTTAAAATACCTTGATTTTAAATTCATTGATTTTAAAAGTCTTTGTTTTATATAATAAAAATTTCGAAATTTATGATTTAAAATTTCATTGTTGGTAACTTTATTATAAGTTCTAAGGTTCTTTAGAATTGCACTTTTAGCAATTAGACTTTGAGCTGTCTTTTCCAATGGCAGGGGATTTATTAAAGCAATTTAATGTCAACTCAAGATATCAAAGTCAAGGAGTTAAATTTACTTAAAGCATATAGGTACACTGATGGTGGTATGTTACTATCTACAATTTAATCATTTATCAATGAGGATTAGAAATTTGAAATATTTAGAATTTCTTGTGCTTTAAGAAATTTTTAGAGTTCCTTTTGCTGTTATTCAGTAAATATCTTCCTCTTTTTTGGGTCCAATGAGCCTAGTTTTCATTTAGAATTTTGAAATTAAAAAAAAAAAAAAAAAAAAACTTGTTTTATAAAATGAAAGCCAATACTTCAAAAATGAAATCACTATGCATGAAATAGAAATATGACAGGTTTTCAATGTCATCTTGCTCTATGATCAGGCAGCTGACTTAAGCATGTTCAAAGGAGAAACTCAAGTTTGAAGCTATGCATAATGATTATCTAGTATGAAATTAAATAGATGGCATTTGTTTCCTTGTTTTGTTCATTGATTTTATTTATGATATTTTTATTGTGACAAAAGTGATTACTTTAAATTTGTTATGGACTAAAATCGATCATTTTAAACTTTAATGACTAAATTTGTTTATGGGAAAAATACATTGTTGGCCCCTAAACTTTTGCTCATCAGCGATTTTAATCCTTGAAGTTTGAAATGATTGTTTTTAGTACTCAATAAACTTTGAGTGATCACTTTTAGTCTTTCTGTCAAAATCTATTAAATCTCTAGGGGAATGACGACATGTAGCCAAACTACAAACTAAAAAGTGATGACTTTAAGTTTATTGGAGTACTTAATAAAAGTGATTCTTTAAACTTTAAGGACTAAAATCTGTAATGAGCTAAAGTTGAGGGACAACATTTAGATACAATTTTAGTGGTGTTAGATCTTAAGTTCCCTAATTAATTTCAACCATGTGGCTGGATTGACTAACACAATATAGAAGGTTTTATTTTCCCCAATGACAATTTAATTTAAAGGTCATGCTAACGAGTGCTCTTAGGACATTAGTTAACAATCCATTTTAGAAAAGTTTTGACACCATTTTTATGGAAAATGAAAAAAACTGTCAAAATATTAATTATTTTTTTTTCCCATAAAACTTTCTTTAAATGGATTATTAACCAATGCCTTAAAGACATTCGTTAGCATTTCTCTTAATTTAATTATGTGCTAATTAGTCATTATAGTCACATAGTTAGATCACCACTCTCTAGAGTAATACTAAAGTTACAAACTACTTTACAACATTTTTATAAATTGTTGATGTGACAAACTTCTTATTGGTTTTCATTTAGACCCACTATTAATATCATTTTATCATTTACCAATAATCACTCATTACATCAACAATTTATAAAAAAGTTTGTATCTCTATCATTACTCCCATTCTCTATATTTATCCTTAATTAATTAGTCAAAGTGCTAATTAGTCCTTTGACTATAATAACTAATTAGCACATAATTATTGGTTCAAGGAAAGCACTTTGACTATAATGACTAATTAGCACATTTAATTATGCGCTAATTAGATCTAATATCCTACCTTTTTGGATGTGAGCACTTCGAACGAAATGTAGAATCAATCCATTTATAAAATATGATAAATTGATCAGGAAAAAAAAAATTAAAGAAGATCAAATTAATGATTTTGTCGATGATGTCCTTGTTCTTAGTGGACCTAAAAAGCCATGGGCCAAAACCCCATTAAATGGACACCAAATCCATCATATCAAGTAGTGGGCCACTACGAGTCTACAACCACAATTGAAGTATTTGGAACTAAGCATTAACCATTACAGCCAGTGACATGCAACGAGCCTAGGAGATATCTTCTCTCTATCTTAAGCATCCACGTTAGTAGGGTCATAAATTTAGCAATTTAGTTCCACCAGAAACTACTTTACCTATTTTATCATCTCATTTTACAAAACATCCAACATCAGTGATTTTATTTTAGTTTTCAATACAATAAAATAACATAAACAATATAATAAAATAATAAAAAACAAACACCGCAGCCACCTCTACCAACGGCCACAACCACCACTCTACTCTGGCAACCACAACACAACACAGAGAAAAAAAAACAAAAACAAAAACCAAAAAACAAAACTACAACCACAATCACAACCCCATCACCACCAGCCACCATAAGCACCTGCCATGACAACCAACTGTCACAACCACAACCACAATCCATTGCCACTGCCACTGCCACAACCACATCCATAAACCACAAAACCCATAGCCAAAATTCACAAAACCTACTGCCAAAGTCAAAATCATCCACCACCACTACAACCAAAATCCACAAATCCACTACCAAAGTCATCCACCACCACTATCATAGCCAAAATCAATCACCACCACCACCAACACAACCACCAAACACATACGAAAACACACAAAAAAAAAACCCAATCACAGCAAAGAGAGAAGAGAGATGGGCGGCGGTGACGACTTGGGGCTTGGGGCTTGGGTCGACGAAGCTAGGCAAAGAGGGATGAGAGAGAGAGGAGATTTGATATGGTCAGTGAATCTGTGATGGGAGTAACAGGAGAGAGAGAGCAGTTGAAAGAAAAAAAAAAAAAAAAGTGGAGAAAAGAATAAAAAAATATATTAAGGGCATTTGGCTTCTTGCTATAGTAAATAGGTCTAGTGCCTATTTACTGTAACATATAGCCAAATTTTTTGGCTATGGCACCACTAATGTGCACAATATTTTGTAGTTTGAGGAGGCAAAAATAGCGTTATAGCTATATGCCTCCACCAATAATGATGCTCTTTTCTGAGAAATGCTACTTGAAATTTATATTTTAAGTGAAATAAAATATTTTTTATGTATCGAATGCATACATTATCTCTCTCACAAATCACAATTACATAGGATTCTAATTATTAATGAATGATTATAGAACTAACATATTATAACAAAATTGATTGATATATGTGAAACCAGTTTTATTGCCCAAAAGGGCCAAAACCAAAAGAAACTTCTGGCCAAGATTATCTCTATCTTCATGGTCAAAGAGTCAGCTGGAGAGAGAAGGATATGGGAATTGGTCCATAGAAAATTCAAGCAAAAGTCTACTTAGCAACATAGAAACTTCTCTCTTTATCCCAAAAAAAAAAAAAACATAAACATAGAAACTTCTAGGAACATGATGTAAAAGACCAAGGTATACTTGGATAACAAAAAATGTGATTCTACTTCTCTTGTCTTATAACAAAAGTAGAAAAAGTAATGTGCTAGTTCCGAGTAAATCTATATACACATTACTTTTTCAAAACTTGATGAGGTTGCATGTTTTTAATTAGTAGACGAATAAATGATGATATGGTGGACCCATATTTCAACTAACCACAATTTACTACCTTATTAAATTACAAAGAGATTGTAAAATATGTTGTGTTTCTAAATTCTAGCTTTCTTGTGGGTTTTAGTTAGTTAAGCTGATAAAGTTTCTGATGGTTGTATAAGAGATCTGGGGTTCAACGCCTACATCAAAAACCGATTGGCATCTTGGTCTGATAGTAAATAGCTATTATCAGGAGCAGACGCCATAGGTTGAAACTCTATCCAAAAAAAAAAAAATTCTAGCTTTCTTTAATGACATCTCCTCCCTCCCCCATTCACTGTCAAAATGGAAATTGCTACTCCCATTAAAAAAAAAATGGAAATTGTTATTTACATGGATAACGTGTCACAGTAGAAATTAACCATAACTAATACCTCTCTCTTCAGATCAATCCATGGCCATCTCTCTCACTCTACCCTCTTCATCACAGACCACCATGGGCGATTTCACTCCCCCTCTCTCTCTCTAGCTTTGTGAATTTTAAATCCCTTTCTTTCTCCCGATTTGTTGGTGCTAGGAATCAAGATGAAGAGATTGCCGAATCGGAGCTAAAATCTTAAGATTTGTGGTGGTGTAGGTGTGGGCCCGTAGAGGAGGTGAAGAACAAGTTGGTTGGGAGCTTTGTCACAATCGTACATCGTGGTTTGTGTGGTGGTGGTGGTGTGGGAGGATTTGTGAAAATTTTGTTTGATATGTCTTAAATCCAAGTTGTTTGGTTTGTAAGAAAATTTGGAAAGGTGAAAATGGAATGTTGTTTAGATGTTTTGTGGTTATTTTATTATGAAATGGAGGATTGTAATTGTTAGGTTGATGAGAAAGTGAAAGAATTTTTTTTTCCTAATCTGAGTTGTATGGGTTGTTTGGTTGGTGAGAAAGTGGAGGAAAGTAAATAAAAATATTTTTCATTAGTAATTCTTTGGATACTTATAAAATTTGTCAAACTTATTTCGAGGGACATTTATGGAAATTAACCAAATAAAGCAATATTACATTTTTTTAAATGTGCTGGAAATTTACTTAACGAACCATACACTATAATATTGCATTCCTTTAATCATATTATATGAATGTGAGATTACAATAGTGTAGCATTATACTTGATGTAGCATCTAGTGAACCAAAAGCCCCCTTACAATCTTCTCAGAATCAAATCTATTGGAATTCAATATCAAAGTCATAGGCCCATAACTCCCTCCACTAACTCCGGAGTGAGAAAAAACCCATAACCCAAAATATATAGGAACTTTAAGTTCAGATCTCTAAAGCGTTGTTCCTTATATTTTTCTCAATAATCAAATAAACTCCCTGTTAATTACATAAACTTCATTTGGTTACATAAGAAAATGTCCAAATCCCAAATCTCACTCTCTTAATCACAATGGCATGGTTAGAAATTTTTGTTTGGGGGGCCAATTTATGATATTAATTTATTAGCTTATACAAACTTTCATAAACATGCATAAACACAGAAATTTATACACACATATAAGAGTGGATATTAAAAGTGAATTCTTAAAGTTTTCATTTTTGGGTGTGGCTTCTGTCCAGTGTCCTGTGACACTAGACTTGCCAAATAAAAATGAAACTCGGCCCTCCCAAATATTTGACTTAGGGTCCGTTTGGATACAGCTGAAAACTGAAAAACACTGTAGCAAAATAATTTTTAAATGTGTGAATGGTACCGTGAGACCCATTTTTAATAAAAAAGTTGCTGAAAAGTGAAATTTGTAGGTTCGTGAACAATGCACGGTGTGCACTGTTCACAGAAAAAGTCAAACATTTTGGCTAAAAAAAATTTGAAAAAACGCAAAACGTGCATACGTGCTTCCCAAATGCACACTTAGTCCAATGTTCTTAAAAAAATTGTCCAATTGATCTAGTAGTTATAGAAAATGTTTTTTTTTTTTTTTCTCACATTCATTTTTTATTGTAAAATATGTTCTTGGCACCCCACTCATACATGTAGCTCCGCCCTGCTTTACCATCCCCATCTGGGCCATCTCAGAACACCCACAAACACAAACAGACAAATACATTACAGCATCTGCAAGAACGGATATGAGCACTTTGAACGAAATGTGGAATCAACCCAAACATAAAATTTGATAAATTGACTATCGAAAAAACAAGAAGAAGATCAAATTAATAGTTTTGTTAACGACGTCCTTGTTCTCAGTGGACCTAAAAAAGCCATGGCCCAAAAAGCCCATTAAATGGACACCAAATCCAGCATATTAAGCTCTCACTAATAGTGGGCCACTACAAGTCTACAACCACAATTGAAGTATGGAACTAAGCATTAAACCCTACAGCCTGTGACATGGAATGAGCATAGGAGATATATCCTATCTCTATTACTTTGAGAAGTGAGACTTGAAATCTACGTTTTAAGAGAAATAGAATATATTTACGCATTGAATACATTTATTATCTCTCTTACAGTATATGAGCTCAACAAACATGTAGGATTCTAGTAATGGATGATTGTAGAGCTCACATATTATAAGAGAAATAATGTATATATTCGATGCCCAAGATAATTATCAATATAAAGACACTATTGTAGGAGATATTTGCTAGTCCTAAACGTAGCCTACATTACTACATGACTATCAGTTTATCCCCACTGTTGCTTTCTCATTGTATGTTTGGAGTTCGAACACATTGTAAAAGGCCTAATTAGAATAGGAGCAATACAACTCTAAAACAGCTAGGCTAAAAACATTATAAACTTCTAGAATTGCCAAAGCTGTGGACAACCCAAGTCCAGATTTGGACCCAGCTCGCTTTGAACATTATAAACTTCTTGAATTTCCAAAGCTGTGGACAACTCAAGTCCATATTTCGTGAAGCCCAAATTACACACAAGGTAAACTTATGCACCCGTTGATTTTTTGCTCTGGTTGGTGATAGACGTGGTTCAACTTCTTCTTCTTCTTCTTCTTTTCCTGAAAAAGTGAAAGCAGTTTTGTTACCCAAAAGGGCCAAAACCAAAAGAAACTTCTGGCCAGGACCATCTCTATCCTCTTGGTCAAAGAGCCAGCTGGAGAAAGAGGACATGGGAATTGGTCCATAGAGAATACAAGCAAAAGTCTACTTCGCAACATTGTGGGGGCTAAGTAGTTTAATAATCTAGAAACATGAATAAAAGATCAAGCTGTACATATACCTGGATAAGAAAAAATATGGTTCTACTTCTCATGTCTCTTATACCAAAAGTAAAACAAGTAACGTGCTAATGGTTCCGAGTAAATCTATGTACACATTACTTTTTCAAAACTTGTGGAGGTTGCAACTTGCAAAGTTTCAATTAGTAGATGAATAAATGATGATACGGTGGACTCATAATGACACCCCCTCTCTAAGGTGTCACAGACGAAATTTACCATAACTAATACCCACATATTTTTTCAACTCAATTTAAATTATGCATTGGTTGGCCAACAAATGGAGGAAGTAACCAGGAATTGAATAGGATAGACTTTTGGGCAAACCATTTATACCATCACAAATTAAGCAATTAATTTCAAGGAATCGGTCTAATAGTTTTAAGGTCTCATGAAATATTAGGTTCAAAATTTCTATTCAATATCTTAGGATTACATCCACGTTCCTCTCTATATATAAGGAGTAATTACATGGTGTGTGTGAGATGGCAAACGCACACGCCCAAGAGAATAGATTATATTCCCACACTGAACCTACTCCAGTCCAGTCAAGTCTTTTTCCCCCCTTCTTGAAAGCGAGAGCTCGGGACAGCTCTTTGAAAGTTGAAACTTTACAACACGCATGGTTACACATTGACATCAATCAGTTGTTTACACAATGGCTTGGATCGGTACCTTGAGTCTTGAAAAGATAAGCTCCTGGCAATAGACATGTCAATCGTAAAATACAAAGCAAGAATATTAGACTGACCACTTTTGAAGATTCATGTAGCTCACCACCGTGTCCTCATTCTCAAACCGTGTGGATATGCATATGATATTTGAATATTTCTTTAGTATTCGAAAATTAGTCAAAAAAAAAAAAAAAAAAATTTATGTGAGAGTTGAAATCTGAAACGCTTGAGGAAGCTTCTTCTTAAATCCAGGCTGTATCTTCAACTTCAATAAATATGGTGTTTGTTTCTATATGCAGAGAAGATGCATCTTAATAAAATGCAATAATTTTTGAAGAATTGCAATTAAAGATAAGACAGAATGGTTACATATTCGAATCTCCTAACATGATAATTTTCATTTCACACATCAGTCAACAATGTGTCCTAATTTCAAACCTTATAAACAATTTGTTGTGAATAGCATTAATTCATTGTTTTTCTTTAATTAAAATATAAATGGACTCATTAAGTTTAACAATATAGTAAGACTATATAATATATATAGTACAAATAAAGTTAAAACCTCCTTATCCCACAAAACTCTATCCCCTAATATACGCGGCATTTGGACCCAATCTGACTATAGCTCACAGCCTCACACCCAAATATTAAAATACACTCTTCAAGTGCCACAAGTTATCAACATTCTATTAGAAATGTACTCTTTGATTAACGGAGATATGGAACTCATCTCGTGGCTTAATTAATCTTGCAGCCAAGTATATCTATTGTAAGATCATAGGAGTAGCTTTTTCATCCAACCACTACATTTGCTTGTTGATTTGGTTCCTTTATTCAAAAGGCCATATGGGGAAGGAGATAAAAATAAAATCATGGTTAAAGTATAAATTTGATCCACGATCTTTGATTTTTGTTTTTAAATCATACGTATACTTTTAAAATATTTCAAAAATATCCTTATTAATATATGGTGGATAGAAAATATTAATATGACGAGTGGAATTTACAAAATCGAAATCACTTTGATGGCGTGGAGCCTTTCATGTGGCATAAATTTTGTTGATCAAATCAACTATTTCCATTCATTAAATGACGTAAAGGATATTTTTTAATCAATTTTTAAAGTATAGAAACAATAAATACTATTTTCCTTAAAATAATGTAGGATTAAAAATAATTCTCAAAATACCCTTAGGTTTATAAACAAAAAGCCAAATGAATTACCCATCACTTTTGTGTAGATTCCTTCAAATAATTAATAAGAAAAATAATATGGTTAATGAATCAAATCATATCTCCTTAAATGATAGTTTAACATTTCCAAGTAACACAATTGTGATACATGAACATAATAATTATTTTAAATTATTGTATTTAATGGTTATGAAGACATCATGTCTTGTTAATCAAAATAATTTATTTTTAAGCAACACTTTATTCTAGGTACAATTATATTTTAATACTAAAAACATTAAAAAAATTAAAATGAATCGTACTAAATGTACACTTCAAATATTAAATCATCTCCAAATAGCAGATAGAATCATACAAATCAAAGTATCCTTTTGTTGTGGGTATTACAAAGATCAAAGATATAGAAGAAAGATGTTGGATTAGAAAACAGATATGTTTTAGGGAAAATTATTAAATACTTCAGGAGTACCATAAATGCGTACCCTCTCTTCTCACATAAATTATTGGTTCTACCATAAATTTAATTAATGGAACCCACAGTTAGAAAACAGATATGTTTTAGAAAAAATTATTGAATATTTCAGGAATACTATAAATGCGTACTCTCTCCTCTCACATAAATTGTGAGTCCTTCTTTGTTGGTTATCTTTTCTCTTTTCTCATGTTTTACATTCCCTCACGACTTCACTTTCCCACTAGGACTAAACTATTTCTAATTTTACAATCAAACAAAAGAATGTTCAAAAAAATCTTATATAAATTCTAAAAAAACCCTTCAAGATTACTTTAAGTGGGAAACACTCACTCTCAAAAGAAATTCATATTTTGGATGGACGTGAATTCTCTTGGTTATCAAATTAACAAGAGGGAAAATAAGTACATAAGAAAACAAACAATCAAGAGGCAAATAAAAAACATGCAAAAGAAAACAAATAATAATTCAACAAACATTAACCAATAGTTTGACCCATAACGAGAACGACAAAGCACCGGTTCACACGCGGCATGGGCTCGGCGAAGCAGTGAGACCAGACCAACCGGCAATCGGGTTGGAAGGGAACACTGTGGGTCCCACCCTGATAGCTACTCATCAAGTGGCCCCAATCTAATTTATCAGAAGAAAAAGATCTTTTATATATATATAGTCCAATTTCAGGTCCCACAGTACAACT
The DNA here is from genome assembly GCA_023736055.1 of Quercus glauca. Lineage (NCBI taxonomy): Eukaryota > Viridiplantae > Streptophyta > Magnoliopsida > Fagales > Fagaceae > Quercus > Quercus glauca. Next base: position 95,310,937 of record CM043316.1, on the reverse strand, counting down.
ACTTGCAGAGAACTATTTGTGTCCAAGTCTATGCCAAAACCCAAAAGTATAGTAACACGTTTTGTACATATATTTTGTCACGACTTCTTCCTGCATCAAGTACAAATAATTAAATTGTATTTCACCACACCCAACGCGTTTGTTTGGCAGGGTTTATAAGCTTAGTTTTTAATTTTTATGTACAAATTTTTTATTTTTTATTTTTTAAAATGTAAATATATTTTAACACACTTTTAGTAAAAAACGAAATAAATTAGGTGTGTTTGGAAACTATTTATTTAATTTTTGTTTACTGAAAGTGTAATAAAGTATATTTAAACTTAGCAAAAGTGAGAATTTTTTTTTTTAAAAATGAGGTTTTAAAAATTTGTACTAAAAAGAAATTTGATTTTTAATTTGTTTTCAAACACATACTTATCATTGGTGGTTCATATGTAAGTGATATATATTATGGTAAACTACGTATGTAGTCTCTATCTTTTAAACTATTTTTTCAATTTAGTCACTAACATTTGTTTCAATTTGATCTCTAACTTTTCAGTGTCGTGTCAATTTAATCAATGTTGTTATCTCTTAAGTTAAAATTGTTGACGTGGCAAATGACGAATATAAAAAATTAGTTTATGTTGATGTAACAATAAACTAATTTTTTTATTTTAGTTGTTTGCCACGTCAGCAATTTCTATCTAAGAAATAATGGTAGAGGCTAAATTGATACGGCACTGAAAAGTTAGGGACCAAACTGACACAATTGAAAGATTAGAGATGAAATTGAAATATGGTGTAAAGGACAGAGACCAAATAAATAGTTTACCCCATATATAATTCAGTCGCAAATTAATAAATATAAAAGTTGTAGCAAAGAGTGTGATAAAATGTAGATCCAAAAATAATTTAATTGTTTTTACTTAAGCTCAAGTGGTGGTCCATATGTAATTATAATGTAATTCACTTGCCTCACATTACTTAAGAGAGTTGTAGTGTGCTTTTATGTTAGAACTTCTTTCCCTCTCCCTTGTGTATGTGTGTTTGTTTCTAAAAAAAATAATAATAATAATGTAATTCACTTATAAAAATTTCCTGTTTTGACAACTTTTTTTAATTTTTCAAAAAAAAATTCCTAAAATAAATGATTAGCACACATTGATCGGACCCTATTTTGGTAAAGAACAAATTGTGGGCGACAAAATTTTGTGTCTAAAGAGAATTGAAGTGTGTGACTACGAGCATGGCACGCCCTGTCCTTTCAGTGTGCCTTGAAAACTCTGAAATAAGTCGGTGAGTTAGGATTTGCCGCCAGCTGTAATATCAACTGCCCAACTGCTTCTTGCTAACGTTACATCAGTGAGACACCATAAGGCTCCAAAATCCCATAAATAAAGCCACGTGGGCGGCTATGATGCAATGATGATACCACTCTCCGTTCATATTACATGAATGCAACCCCCACGACTTATAATATAGCGCGTGGTTACAAGCTCCAAGACATGATCAAGATCAAGCTAGCTCACATTATTAGTGCCACGAAAGACCAATCAATCAAGCTTATATTTTCTCTAAAAAAAAAAAAAATGCAAGATTCTATTTTCTTGTCTAAAAAAAAAAAAAAAAACTCCAGCTTTTATTTTCAATGCTTTTTAAAATAATAATTGTGATGAGGAAGATGAAGAGAAGGAACTATCAACATGACCTACTCGAGGTATAATTGGGTCTAACTATTCATTAGATCAGGCTCAGTCTAATCTAAACAACTTAAGTAGTTGGCGGACTAGGAAAGTCGAGGGTTACAGCTTGCCTGAGGAGTCCGAGGAACAACTGCTCCTTGGGAGACAGGAGGAAGGCCACAAGAGCTGAGATTGAAAGGCTGAGGAGGACCGTGATGACGCATAGACAAACGAGAAAGGAAACTTCTAGATAAAGCTTCCATTCGTATTAAATTCCCTACAACAACTCTCTCTGCCTCATTAATGACAAAATGACCCCTAAACAGTAACTTCACAGTCTGTAGTCTACTTTATCACCAATAAGGCAGTGATGTGACAAGCATTCAAAGAGAGATCAACAACCCTCCAATTGGAAGGCTGTGATGCAATTCAAACAACTATAAATAGGAAGGAAGATCATCCTTGAAGGGGGATCGAACAAAGTTCAAAGAGAGAAAAAGACTAGTGTAATACCGAAAATTGTATTTCTTAAGAACAATTGTCCCTCGGCCAGCCTGAGGAAAGGATTAAATAAGAAGCTTTCTTTTCTTGTTATATTTCTATAAAGTATTGTCATTCTTGCAAAGCCCAATTCTTTAATTATCAAGCCGTAGTCCTTAGGAATCAAAGTGTTGGCCTTAACTACCCATCTCTACAAATTAGTTGTATTGAGCTTTTGTCCTAGCCCACTCCTAGTGGGTTGAGCCTAGTTTTAGGATCTGCCCCGTACAATAATAATAATAATAATAATAATTGTTGTTGTTGTTGTTGTTGTTTAGAAATCTATTGCAAAGTGCTTCGTGGAACTAGAAGCCAAGATCTCCCTCAACCCCCGAGCTCTAACACTTGGGAAGCTATCATTTTGCCTAAGAGGAATGTGGTTCAATGGTCCCTTACAATAGTAATGAATAATTTAATTGAAACAAAACAATAAAATTATCAAAATTTATTGGGTAAATTGCAAATTACACCCATAAAGTTTGGGAGTTTTGAATTTTGTACCCTGAAGTTTCAAATTTTGAATTTTACTCCTTGAAGTTTATGGTGTTTGGATTTTACACCCTGAGGTTTCAAACTTTGGATTTTACCCCTTAAAATTAGAGAGTATTTGAATTTTATACTCCAAAATTCTAAAACTTTAGGATATAAAATTCAAACACTCACAAACTTTAGGAAGTAAAATCCAATCACCCCTAAAATATAGGAGATAAAATCTAAATTCTAAAATGTCAGGGTGTAAAATCCAAATACCTCCAAAACATTAGGGGGTAAAATTCAAATTCTAAAATTTTATGATGTAAAATCCAATCACCTTCAAACTTTAAGAGTGTAATTTGCAATTTACCCAAATTTATTTGATAAAGCTAAAAAACACTTGGAAGAAATTTTTTTATTATTGATATTAGGTATATGAATGGTGTAATGCAAATAAGAATTACGACACCTTTTCAATAAGAAATAGATACTCTCATCTTGTTGTTAGATTCAGTAAATCTTCTTGAAAAAATTGATATATTTGAGACTTTAAAGTAGGATTTTTCTAATCCGTTTTTGTTGGCTTTTGATTCTTTATTGAGGAGTTTCAAAAAGGTCATAAGAGAATAACCTTTTTTTGTCTTTTTAATTGGTATAAACTATAAAGAAGATAATATAATTTGGGAGTCTTTGCTGGGTTTAAATTATATAGTTCATCCTATACTCTACTATAACTGGGGTGCTCATTTTTCAAATATTCCAAAATAGACCTATCATCTATAATTAAAATAAACTTTAAAAATGTACTTAATAGATAATACTTAACTGATCAAGTTAGTTCAACTGGTAAAGTCTCTGATAGTTGTATAAGAGATTTGGGGTTCAATCCCCGCTTATACCAACAACTGATTGGTGTCTTAGTCTAATGATAAAAAACTATCATCAAGAGCGAACGCTATAAATTGAAACTCTCTCAAAAAAGAAAAAAAAAAACTGAAATCATAAAACAATTAATTTTAAATTCTTAAATAATAGCACACATATTTTCGAAGTAATATTAAATGTTTTGTAAATAACTCTTAATCGAAGCAGAACTGCTAATTGTCCCTAACTTCGAAAATTCTTCAACAAAAGCCCACCATCTGAATCAACAATTAAATTTAGAAATTGAAAGCCTCTATAACCATTAATATGAAACTACTATTAATTATCATTTTAAAATTTGACTTCGATTACAGTTTCCACATGAATTAATGTTCATGAGTTGCGTGCGAATGCTTCCAACAATTTGTTCAAAGTGTCATCTCCAATCAGTGGATTCAGATCCTCTAGATTTCCTTAAATCCTAATAACTCTTTGATGATTTAATGGTCTAAATTCTGCAATATCAGCATTCCACTAAAAATATTCTTAAAATAATGAAATAATATTGCAAACAAAATAATTAAGATTATTGTTAGTGGAATGCTGATATGGTAGAATCTAGACCATTAAATCATTAAAGAATGATTAAGATTTAAGGAAATATATTTGGTAGAGTACCCTAGAAGATCTAGAAGATCTAAATCCCCAATCAGTAGGTTAAGAACAAAAATATAAAAAGCTAAAGAAAAGTAAACAAGGGGCAAGTCCAAATTTTCCTTAAAAAATAAAAAACAGAAAGATGAAACACAGTTTACAGTCTGAGTTTTAAATTAATGCTAGATAAGATTAAGACTTTTCAAAACTAAAGTATGTGGTCTCCAACTCTAATTTAGTCTTTAAATCATTATACCCGTTCTTTTCCTATTTCTCACTATAATTAAGAATCAAGTTGGTAAATTTAAAATAATTTTAAACCTAATTGACATTAGTTTAAACATTTTACACCCCAATAAAAATGTGAAATACAACCTAACCTGCCCTATAAAATAATGGGTGTGAAACCTGTGAGGTCCTGCAAGCTCACGCTCTAGGAAGAAGAGTGTGGCCTCTAGGTATCTTAGAGGACACAAAAAAGTCAAAGGGATTCAAACTCGAATCACGTGAGATTCTTACAGCCTGTTAGTGGGACCTTCCTACGTGGTAGACGTCGAAGTCATCTTCAAAACCAAGTTCCATTTTTTTTCAATATTTTTAAGACCCTTACTTTTTAACAGATCTTCTTTCCGACGGTTGATTGTGGCCGTCGATTTGAGTGACTTTTGTAAATTTTGGATGTGGATTAGAGACTCTTACAGCTGTAATTGTTTGGCAAAGTTTTTAGTCAAAAAAGTTTAAGGTCCCACCTCTGCCGTTTTAAAACGTTTCTTATATGATGTGTTAAACAGCTCTGCCTATCCTGTCATGTTTTAAACGCTCCTGATAAGTACTCCCCAAATGTTCTGAGTACGAGAATGATTTTTATTCATTATTCTTTTTTATTATTATTTCCAGTTGGCCACCCTCACTTTAAATCTCACATTTGCCCTTAACCCTTGTGCCCTTTGGGCCTAAATTATTTGTACCCTTTTTTCTTTTCATTTTTTCTATATATTCGCATGTGACAGGACTCGTGACAGTCTCACTTAGACTAGCTTTTTACTTAAATAAGCGTGAGCAAACAAATGTATCACATATACTTGTTTTTCTTTGATATGTAACATGTGATTGTACATTTGTACTAGTAATGCCGAGCAAAGCTTCACATTCAGTGAACTGAGGAGGATACAAACAAGAGGGACGTAATCATTTTCAAACATGTGTCGTATTTGTATAGTGTGTAATACCATTGCCACAAAACAAGTCAATATTTTTGCTCACTTGGATCGGATGCTTTTACTAATTTTCAAAACTTTAAGAACCGTACTGCCTGAATAAGATGTACTTGTATAAATAATGTCGAGCAAAGCTTCACATTCAGTGAATTTAGTGGAATTAATACAAATGAGAGTGATGTATGTTCATTTTTCAAACATGTGTTATGTTCATATGGCTTCTAGTAATGTACGGTTTTTTTTGTGATGTGTAACAAATGATTATACAAATAATTTAAAACAAAACTTTCTATCATGGATTGATTCATTGTATTGAATGAGACACGAGAGTGATACATAATTATTTTTAAAAACATGTCGTATCTGTATCACGTGTGATACACCGGAACAAATCGACACAAAACCAAGTCAATGCTTTGCTTACTTGGATTATTTGATGATTTTTCTTCCCATCAAATTTTCAAAACTTTTTAACCAAATAACGTATTGCCCCAAAATTCCAAATAACTGAATAAACCGAGAGAAGGAAAAGGATGGTCAAAAACTTCAGTATGACATTTTCCTAGAGCCGTGCCCAAATGGCCAAAGCGCTCTTTCTCTCTTTCTCTTTGGTGGGCTAAAATCGTCAAAGGAAATTTAATAGTCCCAGACAAAGCAGAATCAGACTGCGACAAAATTTTGGCTCACACAGAAAAGAAAGAAAAAAAAAAAAAAATCTGAAATAATAACAGGGTGCGTATAGAGTTTATAAACCCAAGGTCCCCTACCCACTTTACAAAAGCCAATTTCCTGGAAGTACCCCATCTCTGCACAAAAGAGCTCTAGCCTATTAGAGCCCTCCGACAAGTGCATGAACCTTTCTCTTTGCGTCTGTGTATATAAAACCCAAACTCTTCCTTTCCTCCTTTCTGTACACAGCCCCAGCTATTCTCAACAATCCCAAATTCAGTACCTTTCTCTGTGTCTTTCTTTCTATCAAAGTTGCTAGCTTTTTCAAAAATGGAAGCCTCTTCTACTACTTCTTCATCTGATTCTTCCTCTTCAGACTCATCTTTATCTAGCAAAACACCAAGAAATCACAATAGGCCTGAGAAGATCAAAGGTCCTTGGAGTGCTGAGGAAGATAGGATTTTGACTCGTTTGGTTGAACGATATGGGGCTCGGAACTGGTCTGTGATAAGCCGATACATAAAGGGTCGGTCTGGCAAGTCGTGTAGGCTTAGGTGGTGTAACCAGCTGAGCCCAAACGTGGAGCACAGACCCTTTTCTCCAGCTGAGGACGAGACCATCTTGGCTGCTCATGCTCAATATGGTAACAGGTGGGCCACCATTGCTCGATTGCTCCCTGGTCGGACCGATAATGCTGTGAAAAACCACTGGAACTCCACGCTTAAGAGAAGGGTCAAGGATCAACAAATGATAGAAGGTGGGGGTTGTAGTATTAGTACTAATAGTTTGATTAATAACGAGGGTTTTGCCTCAGGATCTTTGCATTGCAATAATGGTTTTGATGAAGATGAGCAATTTACGGCTTTGACACTTGCGCCGCCGGGGATTGGGGGTGGTGGTGGTGGTGGTGGGAATGGTGGCGTGGCGGAGCGGAGGTCGGAGAGTTTGCCGACGGGGTTTTGGGATGTTATGAGGGATGTGATTGCTAGAGAGGTTAGAGACTATGTGAGCTCAACCTTGTCTGAAAATTCGGGCTTTCATTAATGTTTGTCTTTTTGAGGATCATGTAATGGTTCATGTTGTTGTGGTTGGGGTAGGAGTAAAATTTGGGGTTGAATTTGTTAAAATGTAATTAATGGTTATAAAGTCTACAAGGCAAATTGTAGCATGAATTTTATTTTTATTGCCTCAGCTACAAACAAAAGTGTTTTAACAAAATTTTGAGTAGTGCTTGAAGTAAATGGTATTGGCCAATTCTCCATAGCTGTCTCCATTTCCCACTTATAATAATAATAACAATAATGCTGAGGATATGTAATTTTTCACAATGGCACCAATAAATTCTATCCCAAAAAAAAAAAAAAAAAAAACTGTTGTGATGGGAGTATTATCTTGATTCTTCATCAATAAAGTTTGAGATACAATAACAACACAATAATTTTGCATCATTTGAATCAAATTAGATACCATTCACAATAATTTTATACATCAATTGAATCAAATTTGATACATTTTACACAAAGTTCACCACAAGTATGCTAATTTAAAAATTTTGTAAAATTGTTATGGATTTCTTCTATATACATAAAATAATTCAATTTTCACTAGCTTGATCACAAACACTGTTTCAATAATATGGGCAATCATAATACAGTGAAAAATGTATTGTCCATAACCTTATCGAAAGGGAAAAACAAAAAAGTGTTCAACAAATTTTATCTGCCTTGCTATGGCAAGCTGTCACCAATAAATTGAAAGAACTGTTGCAACTATGCATTTGATTAAAAAGGGATGACAACAAAACATAGAGAAGTTTTAAATTTTATTATCTTGTTGCTAAGGTCTTCTGTTATTGACGACTTCCAAGGGTGTTTCTGGCCAATTATAGCGTCCCATGTCAGTATACAAGCTAATCTTGCTTTGTGACCAGGAAACCATGCCAAAACCAGTAATAACTTATTGCCATATTACTGGATTTTAATATTATCAGTGCGCAGGTTACTGTTTTTAAAGGGTGATTTTTTAAGAAGGAAATATTCCTCACAGTACTTTTATTTATTTATTTGCTGAGTTTTTACGGTACTTTTCACTTTTATTTTTATTTTTAACCTTTGACGATTTTGGTTTTTCATCATCACTAAATAAAGAAAGAATGGCAAACAAAAGAAGATGTTCGGATCCAACCTCATAAGATTTCGAACAAAAACGTTAAGGATAAGATGGAATATTGATTACCTCCATCAACATCATGTATATGCTGGTATATACCAAAGTTAGAATTTCTTTAACTACACTTTATATTATATCAAATAAGAGAGACAAAAATAAAATGAAGAAACTATTTTTGGAGTCTTAGCCGTTGTAATTAGTTTCTTTTGTCAATAAAAAATTTCTTGGTTGATTTATAGTTTTTTTTTTTTTTTTGAGAAACAAACACAGATACGAGGAAGAGGGAAATATATTCTAACACAAAGACACACCACAACTCTACTCAAAAGTCATGGTAACTTTTAAAGGATGGTTGATTTATACTTGATAACGTTACATCATGCTTTATTAAAATATACATACACCCTCTTAGGGTGAAGGTTTAAATTTTTTTAATTAAAATTAACTAACAAGTGATCACAACATCCTAGCTCTTTACTCTTTTGCTCAATTACAATAAGTGACTTTAAATTTTTAGAGCAAAACTTAGATAAAATTCATTAATTTTTATATTTTAGGCTCACCAATTAATGGTTAATTACATTGACTAATGCAACGTATCTTTTCTAAGGATGATTTAGATTTAACTATGGGGTTTCTTCTCCCCCCCCCCAAAAAAAAAAAAAAAAAAAAAAGAAAAAAAAGAAAAAAAGAAAAGAAAAAGGTTTTAACTATGCAGCTAATTGGACAATATAATCATATGATTGCATTTAATTGGAAAATCTAAAGTACATGCATGTAAGGAATTATAGCTAAGTTTTGTTTAAATTTTAATATGACAAGCATATTATTATTCCAGTATTATTTCAGTTACTCTTTTTTATATTTTAAATAGGGAAAATAGGATCGGAAAAGATTAGATCATGGGTGACTAGTCCCAACCTCATCCTCTTTTCAGGGGCAAAATCTAATGAAGGATTAAAGTAGGTGGTTTTAGGCGGTTTTATCATTGGTGGGATAAAAATGAAAGAGAAAAGGGACATGCAAAACCCGTACCCGTGAGATGGGAAAAACCCATGTGAGATATAGTGAGTGTTTGGATTGTGATGATTCTGGCGTCTGCGTTTATGGCTTGCGTTTTCCTTTTTTTTTTTTCTTTCTTTTTTTTGGTCCACGGGTTAAACTTTTACCGACAAGACACTGTGTAGCACTGTAGCAGCACTGTTCATGAGACCCACATCCACTTTATTAAAAAAAAAAATATTAAAAATAGGTCTTACGGTACTATTTACACATTTAAAAATTATTTTGTTACAATGTTTTCAGTTTTAAGCTGTATCCAAACGGACCCATAATAGGACAAAGTGAGTTAAGTAAGGTGAGAAATTTTTGTCATCCCTATTTTCATCATTTACCCTCAACTCTCTCATAGTCTCACACAAGTTATATTATATATTCCCATCGCGCATGTGAGATGGGTATAGGTCTTGAAATATCATATAGATGCATTGAACTAATAAATTTAGACTCTAGAGTCACAATAAAACTCACAATTAGTTGAAATGAAAACTAGTAGTTAATAATGGATAATGAAAAGAGCGTTATTGGTGTGCTCATACGAGAAATCAATAACAATATGTCAATTCGGCATTTGTAAATTTATTGTGAAAACTATTGTGTTTGTAACTTTGCTTGTATTCAAATATCATCCCTCTATACCAAAAAAAAAAAAAAAAAAAAAAAAAGTCTATCTGAAGTGCCACTGTTTGGGTTTGCATTTGGGGCCTATGAGATTAATTGAACTCATATTTTCAAAGGGCGCCTTATTAAAATTTCACAATTTGTTGGTTTATTATTACCTCTACCATATTTTATTTTTTCGAAAAATGATGGTGATGGTATGTTAAGCAATTATAAGGGTTGCACTGAGATTTAATATTTATTCCTTCTCCGTGGAAAAATATCATCTTTTTCTGAAATATGAATAATAATTATAAAAAAAATCCTGATCAATTTTATGAATATTGTGGGGCCCCAAATATTTAGCAACCCCGGCTCACCCCACATCGAGCCCAAGGTTCACGCCAAGGAGAGGCAGAACCCGAGGATAAATCAGACGAGGCCCAAGTTGTCAAGAGACCTGGCCGAGGATGCTCACGTCCTCGGCGTACCGACGTTGATTGATGAAAGCTGTCACTCGCTCATTAAATGCATGCCACCAACACTCTGGTCGCATTAATGGTGAATTGACCAGTGAACAGTGCAGCCTTGGTTACCCCAACTAACAGAAAGCCTGGAAAGGTGACTAATAGGACGGGCCCTCAGACATAAATTCAAATGACCGACAAATGGACGGCAGAAATTAACTAAACAAGACTATATAATAAATAGAACCCTCAAATGAGGAGGGGAGGACCCTGGAGGAGAAATGAAAAAGGGGTTTTCAGGGTGTCCGAGGACAACCCTTGTATTTGTCAGTTCTAAGGAAAGAGATCCTCGGACTGGGCCGAGAACGAACTTTTTTCATAAACACTTAGCCAAAATCATTGTTATGATCTTCACAAACACTTAGTCGAATTCCTTGATTATTATTATTTCTATGAATCTCACGCCGACCATTGTTTGCTTTGCTGGTATTTAGCCCTTCTACCTACGCTTTACAAATTTTATTGTTTAGGTCCAATTCAATTTAAGCCCCTACAAATATAATATAATATACTTCTCAATAATTGAAAAGGAAATTTTTATTAACTCGCGCGCTGCAATGCAGATCTTGATGGAACGTATCCATGAATATGAGCTGTTTATGCGGCCATATACTGGTCGTTAGCCACCATTCAATGAATTTAGAAAGTACATTCTCATTGTTGTGCTTATGGATAAGAAAATTAAATTGAATTATTAAATTCGTTGTACTCTCTTATAATCCAAACTATGGGTATAGGTATATTTATTATAAAAATAACAACAACAATTATTTTATACACCCGATAGATATATCCATCCTCTTACAATATGTCGATCTCACAATTATATAATACCCACATACGGTGACTCGGTGAGAGAGCAAAAATACATGAGACCCATTTTTTTAACGTGAGTCCTGTTATGTCTTAAACTAATTTTTGTATGCGTGGAAAGAAAATAAATGCTTGAAACATCTAATTTTTTTTATTTTTTGTCTAAGGAATTTTGGGAGTTGGAGTATTTATTTATTTTAAGTGAATGTGATATTAAACTTAATAGTTCTCTCCCATTCACTCATTTACTTCTTCAAATAAATTAACAAAAAGAGAAAAGCTAACTTGAAAAAATTGAAAAAGTAAATCTTTACAATCACTACAAAAATCAGAAGAGGAGCATGAGAAATCTTTATTAAAGCAGATAGCTAGGTGCTTATGATGATAATATATTCCCACTATCAATTTCATAGAAAACATATGCCCTTTTATTTTTTCTTTTTAAATCTTTATATATGAGGTTCTGAATGTTTGATGTAATTTGAGTACACAGAATTAAGGAAGCAAAAACAATTTAAGAATCCACAAAGGAGATTTCTCATGATGAGAATCGGAGCTTTATTTCATGGGTTGGGAAGTGAACATGGGACAAAATATAGGACAACTTGTCTTTGGTCAGGTTTGGAAGCAAAAATTGTCTAAAGATGTATTCCGCTTGGGGCAGTGGACACTATTGAATCTCTTGTTTAATCATGTCGTGGTCGTGCATGTTTTAAACGTGCATGAGGTATAGTAAAGAATAACATCCTTTTGGACAATATATTGTGCCAAAAAGCAAATAGTCTTTGGCGTTGTGGGAAGATAAAGATTTTGACATCTTTGTCTTTTACCATTTTGGCCAGACCTTTCGGGAAGGGTCATACAGATTCTGGTTTTACCGTATAATTTTTTGGGTCTTGTTTTAGGACATTTATTGATTATTTTTTAAAAAATTTAATACAATTTTTATAAAAAAAAATATAAAAAATTATTAAAAAAATTTATTATTATTATTTTTTCTATAAAATGTTACTACAAATATTTCATAAACTAATAATTCTAGAGCATCCGATAACTTTAAACTAACTTTATTGGAGATTAAGGTGACAAGTTGCAAGTAATGACAGTACCTTTGACTGCTTTTATCTTCCACCACTCAACTTACTGATTCAACAAATTAAGGAATTTAGACCAAAAAAAAAAAAAACAAATTAAGGAAAAAGTTGTATGTGGAACAAACATCTTGTTTGTTTTGTTTTGTTTGAGCTGCAGTGATGTTTTCTGTCCTGGTTAGGAGCTGTAGGGCTGTGATGTTTATTTTCTGTAGAAATTTCTGCTTGTTCTAAGACTTTTCGGGATGCTTTTAATAAAATACTCATTCAAACAACAATTCTGTCACATTTTCTCATATAAATCATACAGTATCATAACTTAAAAAAGAAAAAGAAAAGTTTTATTGATATTCAATCATGGTCCTCCCAATTGATTGATTTTTTTATTACAACAATCACTGACAAAAACAGATAAAGTAATGCATGGGTTCCGAATATTCTTATCATCTTTGTTACAACTGTTAACATGGCAAATTATGATTAGGACATCACTGTTACGTATGATTTACATAACACCTTAACGATTGTAAAAACATTGGGTACCCAAACTTATTGAAACAATAAATAGCAATATTAATTGCATCAACCTTGGCTTTATTTGAGATGAATGAGACAATGACTAATTCCCTCGTGGCAATGGAACAGCAAAGAACTTCATCAACCCCGCACTGCAGTGGAAGCCATTGTGGCCACTAGAAGCAAAGTAATAAGGCCTCCACTGTTTCAGCACAATCTCAAAGCCCTCACCGCTACCTTGTGTAGCGTTTGCCAACAACTTAGCCCTCCTGAAATCACATTTTATATAGCTCCATAGGTCTGGCAGTAAATAAACTGAGGGAGCAAAGGAAGTGTCGCTTGGTGGAACATATTTGAATACTGCAAACAAATGGAACAATGCAAAACCACAAATTCAATTAGTTAATCCATAAATATTTTTGAGGTTAATTTCTAGGTCACACTTATACTATAATTTTTTAATCACTACATGAATTTGAAATTAATTTGCAATCATCATCCCTTATTCAAATTATTACAAATTTTATTTTAGAGATAGTTTCAACTTAATAGTCCACATTAATTTGCAAAATTCACCTCATCACTTCCTATTATTTTGTAAATTATTCTTAAAATAGAGTATTAATAAGAGGACAAATTTAGATAGAATGTTGTATTTTGTGTTTCTCAATTAAATCCAACCATTTGGTTGTATTGACTAATAACTCACATATTTGAATTCAATTGTACTTGGGAAAAGATTTTACTATAAATGTTGTATTAGTCAATGCAACAATGTAATTGAATTTAATTGGGAAACATAAAACACAAGTGTACAATACTTACAGAACTAGACCTAATAAACTGATAGTGATAATAAAATATTATAATATGAATGTGATATCACAAATGATCCCATAACTTCGCGTAGATAGGTTTAGAACCTTGTAACTCAATTGGTTGGCACCTCCTAGTATTTTCAAATGAGATATTTAGGGTTTAAATCCCACTCTTCCAACTATTGAATTGTCGGAAAAAATAAAATCATGTAAATAGATATAATTTTTTCTGATATTTATAAAACATAGTTAGACACTTAGTGCTCACCTAATGTATCATTTATGTAGAAGGGGCTGTTTTGGAGAGCCCAATCAGTGTAGTTGAAGCCAAAACGCCAACCTTCTGAGCCTCCAACAACAATGGTGTTGGCCTCACTAACTGCCAATAAGGAGGCAGCCAGGAGTAGGATGAATCCTTGTACACTGTAACTGAGAGCCATCTTCGTTCTCAAATTCCTCTAATGAGCTTGAAAGAAAACCAAGGTAGAATGTGATGGTGGTAAGAGAGTATGAGCTAAAGTGTCTTTATATAGGAAACTTTGGCAACATGGTTCAAAGCAAACTGGCTAGAAAATGCATGTTTCACCCTCAACTTCGTTTGGTATGAGCAGCAAAATTGCGAGGCTTCGATTCAATTCAACATTTTCATACTCCCAACATCGCTAAAATTTGTAAATTTATTTCGTTTCTCATTAGCTCATTTCCTTATTGCTTGAATGCAAATTACAAATTTAGGCCTAAGGTTTGGAGACTAGGAGAGCTATATGTGACTATACAATCAGGATGGAAAGTGCATGATTGTCAATTCATGAGTTGACAATCACATTTAGTCATCACAATTTCGGTAAGTATCCATTTAGGAAAAGAATTTGTTGCGAAAGGTTATGATTAGCCAGACATCAAGGTCATCAAAAAACAACTGAATGTGGGTTGGTGGGCCGTTTGTACCCATAACACGAGTTTTTTTTGGGGGAGGGTGTTCTTGCCTAACATAGCAACATGAGATTAATCTATCAATAAAATTTTCCACACACACACACACACATATATATATATATATATTTATTTATTTATTTATATATATAACAATAATGATCTCATGTATTATCTTTTTTACAATACGTGAATTTTACAATTGTGTACTATCCAAAAGGAGATAATGTATATATTGAATGCACAAGATATTTTATCCAACTAAAGGCATTTCATTTTCACATTTTCAGACCGACTCAAAATGTGTTAGTCTATATTAAGATTATGAAAGAGATAATGCATATGCGGATGCACAAGATACCTTCTACAACAAAAGACATTTTCCTTACACTCTTGTAGCCTAGACTGACTCAAAATGTGTTACTCCATCTTACCATTATCAATATATGAAAAGAGTCAATCCTTACCGCTACAATGTTTTCGGTTTATTCAACACGTACTATTCACTGGCCCTTTTTTATTTTTTATTTTTATTTTATTTTCTCCTTCTCATAAGTCATAACATCGCTAGTTGAACTTAAAAAAAAAAAAAAAAAAAAAAAAAAAAAAAAAAAATTTATGGACATATGAACTGTTAGTTACCTGAATTATATATAATAAGTTAGTAACCAATAACACGAACTTTTTTTGGGGAGGGTGTTCTTGCCTAACATAGCAACATGAGATTCATCTATCAATAAAATATTCCACACACACACACACACACACATATATATATATATATTTATATATATAACATTAATGATCTCATGTATTATCTTTTTTACAATACGTGAGTTTTACAATTGTGTACTATCCAAAGGGAGATAATGTATATATTGAATGTACAAGATATTTTATCCAACTAAAGGCATTTCATTTTCGCATTTTCAGACTGACTCAAAATGTGTCAATCTATATTCAGATTATGAAAGAGATAATGCATATGCGGATACACAAGATACCTTCTACAACAAAAGACATTTTCCTTACACTCTTGTAGCCTAGACCGAATCAAAATGTGTTACTCCATCTTACCATTATCAATATATAAAAAGAGCCAATCCTTGCCGCTACAATGTTTTTGGTTTATTCAACACGTACTATTCACTGGCCCTTTTTTATTTTTATTTTTATTTTATTTTCTCCTTCTCATAAGTCATAACATCGCCAGTTGAACTTTTTATTTTTAATTTTTTATAGACATATGAACTATTAGTTACCCGGATAATATATAATTAGTTAGAAACACAACAAATTGTCACAATATTTTCACAATTATTGAGGTGTTAATTACTTGTAGGTCAAAATAAAATATCATACTGGAACCAACTACTACTAAAAATAAAGGTATTGTGAAAAAAAAAAAGTGATACATCAACAACATTTTGCACAAAACTTTCTATATATAAAAAAAAATGAATGGGAAGAACTACAGTAACTTTACTACAATAGTTTTGGTTTGTTCAATTTTCACTGTTTCACTGACCACATTTTTTTTTTTTTTTGTGAGTGGTAAAGTTACAATAGATTTGCTATATTATTTTTGACTTGTTCCATTTGCACTGTTTCACATTTTAATAAAATAATAACATAACAAATTGACACAATATTTTCACAATTGTTGAGATGTTAATTCTTTATAGATCAAAATAAAGTAATAAAATATCATACTAGAACCAACTACAACTAAAAATAAAGGTATTGTGAAAAAAGAAGTGTTATATTCACAATATTTTTCATAACACTTTCACAACAAATCATAGGTGATAAATTTTTATTAGTTCTAATTTAAACTTACTAATGAAACTACTTTTTTGCTCATCAATAACAACCTACTACTTATGATTTTGTTGTGAAAATGTCGTAGACATAACATTTCTTTTGTGAAAATGTTAAGACATCTTATTGTCGTCATAATATTTTCAAAACTGCTGAGCTATCAATTCTTTACAAGTCAAAATAAAATATAACAAAATTATAAAAGTATTATGAAAATGTTGTATCATTCTGTTTTGTTTTTATAAATTTTTTGTTGGTTTAGTCAACTTTGTCGAATTAAAATTCATCGTTTCACATACAATTTTCTTGGGTTGACTTTTTGTATTTTTTTTTCTTTACGCATCATTTTAAGTAAAGACACATAGTTTTACACATAAAAAAACAAAAACAAAAAAACAAAAACAAAAACAAAAACAAAAACTTAAGATAAAAACACTTTTCTTCCTTTATGTTTGGGGTAGTTTACAATTCTTCCTTAAACTTTAAAATCAAGCAATTTTTCCCTTAATATTTTGGAAAATAGCAAATATGTCATATTGTTATCCTCTCAGTTAAACCTTAATGAAAGTTTATGATTCTTAATGCATTTATTGTGTAATGTCTAAAATACTCCCACTAAATTTTAACATCTCAAAAATTTTCTTTATGTATTTTGAGTTTTAGATAGTAGCAATTCTTGGAAAGTTGGAATGATGATATAAAGTGTTTTATGTGTTACCTAAAAAACATTGATTTTCTAGGTTTAAATTTTTGAAACTTATAATTTATCTAATGGAAAATTTGATGACACATGTCTTTTGTTATCTTTTTTTTCTTAGCAAAACTCAATTATTTATTGTTGGAAAATGATGATATTCGTTACCATTCTTAGAAGTTTTTAGTGAGTGGACATATTGCTTTTTGCAAATAGGTACTAAAAAACTATTATAGTAAAATAGAAATTTATATGTTAAATAGCTATCCTAACTTTGTGGTTGATCAAAATTCTTATACGAATGAAATTAACTTTTTATGACATAATTATCAAAATTCTTAAAATTAATGTATTTTTCGATTAATGTAAATTTCTATGTACTTTAAAAATCAAATGATTTATATTTTTGTTTTGTAATATAATTAAAATCTAAAATTAACCTTAATCACTACTTTTTTTCCATGGCAAGCACGTTTCTTACCCGTGCTGCCCTAACCAGTGTTATATATAAGAGAGACAATCCTTATGCGGATCCAATAGATCCCTTCTTCAACCAAAGACAGAAAATTATCTTGCTCAACCCAAAAAAAAAAAAAAAAAAAAAACAGAAAATGATAATTAAAGCCCATGTTAAGATCCAGCCCAACAATTTACTGGAGCCCGTGAAGACAATTGTGTTGGGTTTGGGCGGGCCGACATAATAGCAGTAATAGGGACAAAAATATTGAAGTACAAAAGTACCATCCAATTTCAGTGAAATAACAACAACCTCAGACAAAGACCACCTTAAGCTAACCCAAAAAGACCATACATACAGAAAAAGGTACGTATATTTAACGTTGTTTGAAGTGTTTTCATTGAATTTATTGTGGTTTTTATTGTGTCTCTCAGTTTGATTAAAAAGCAGGGGCAGTCAAATATTGTTGATTCATTCTTTTGGGGTTTGTGTGAGTTTCTGAGTTCATGAACTCTGTACTTGAAATTTGAAGGTTTATTAGTCAAATTGCAGAAATTTTGTCTCTTTAGAAGATTTTCAAATTGGGTTTGTGTTATTTCCTTTTGAATCAAAATACTGCATGCTATTTTTCCCTTCTTGATTTGTAGATTAGTTTTTTCTTAGTTAATTCTTCTTGTGCACATAAGAAAAAAGGAAGAGCAAAAAAAAAAAAAAAAAATTTATTGCGGATTGCATTATCATTTTGTAATTTTTGTTTGTTGGTCAAATTCTTGTAGTTGTGGGTTTAGTTCTTGTTATTAATGTTGGAAGATATGGCTAAATAAACAAGTTTTGATTCAACAATACAAACCCTAAAAAAATTAGCAATGACAAATAAATAGATAAAGTTAGAAAGATCTCACAAACTATAGAATCACGCAAAATATGTTGTCTTTAAAGGTTGATTCATACCACCCAGAGTAGAACTCGGTGTGAATGACTTTCTTGGTCGAACAACCCCCCAAGATTAAACTATAGTAATTTCTTCTAGTTGATCACACACTCAAGCAAGAAGAACTATGAACAACCTTACTTGCCTTTCCTTTTCTTAAAAAATATTGAAGATGAAATTTTTCTGTGCAGCAAAAAAGCCAGAGCAAAACAAGAGAAGATGAGAAAAAAAAATATGACTTGAATAGTGTGAGTTGTAGGGTTTTATATATGCCAACATGTAAGACAAGCGGGCTGACTAGAGGACTAGGCCTCTAACGGTTACTGTGTAGATTTGATGCCTAACGGATTGAACATTAAATGCCCCAACGGGTTGCTATTTAATGCCCGTTGGGCAGAAGCAAAATGGGCTAAAAGGAAAAGAAAGGGAAAAGGAAAGAGGAACAAGAGAGATATAGACAAGCCTAAACCCAACCCAAGCCCAACTCTAATCCTTAGCCCATTATCTTTCAAGCTAACACTTAAGTGGTGCAATGGTTTATAAACCTACATGAGAACACATCTCTAACCAATGTGAGACACAAGCATAGTTTAAGAGTTTGAAACACATATACTTCAACAATCCCCCACATGTTACAAACACTAAACTAGGAAAGGTAATAAACTCAAGAAGGCATGCATCAATATGGTACCCTAAGATTTTAACCATACTTAGGGTAAATAAGTAGGAATTACTAGGCAATGGTAGAGTTAGACTCTTTTAACTAAGCTATTAGATAACCAAACTTACCACCCACATACCTTTCTTTACCAAGGTTGTTCCATAAGCGGTTGGTGACTTATACAGGCCATGTGCCATTGGGTTTCATGAGAGCTCTACAGACCTACCCAAGTCTTAATGGAAGCAGCACAACTTCCATTCCCACATAGGTGGCATCCATCAAGAGTGTGTGCAGTACACCCCATCCCAACAGGTAGGGACTATGGATCCATTAAGAGCTAGAGCTCAACCTCCAACAATCTGCAACTTAGTACTGTCTCACACCATAAGGATGGACTCATCACTAATCTCCTCAATAAGATAGCGAAATACATAATAACTGACAGTGTCCATATGGACCACAAACGACCTCTACCCATTTAACCCCTTGCGTGGAATCACTCATCATAGAGGTTGGGCATTGGCCATAGTGTCACAATTTGGGTATCAGTTCTATCCCTCTCAATGTCTCACTCACCAGCCTTCTTGCTAGTGGCTTGGTCAAAGGATTGGCCAAATTCCTTTCTGACCTCACAAAGTCCAAGAACATTACACCATTATCAATAAGCTGCCTCACAATATTATGCCTCCATCGGATATGTCGACTTTTCCCATTATAGATTTTGTTCTTAACATGTGCTATGGCAGCCTGGCAATCACAATGTATGCAAATAGAGGCAATAGAGTTAGTATACAATGGTATATCAATTAACAAACTCCTAAGCCACTTGGCTTCGGACCCAACCTTTTCTAAGGCTACTAACTCTGATTCCATGGTGGATCTCGCTATGCAAGTCTGCTTAGATAATTTCCAAGAGACAGCCCCTCCAGCTAGTGTGAACACATATCCACTAGTGAGCTTTACCTCATCTGTATCAGAGATCCAATTAGCATCACAATATCCTTCTAATATAGCAAGCTGACCACAATACGACAAACCATAATCAAAAGTACCCTTTAAATATCTTAACAATCTTGATATTGCATCCCAATGTTCAATACTAGGATCATGAGTATATTTACTCAATCTACCAACAGCATATGCAATATCAAGGCTAGTACAGTTTGTCAAAAAACATCAAATTACCAATAATTTGTGCATATTTATCTTGTGAAACACTATCACCAGATTTTTAAATAAGTGCACCTTTGAGTCAAAAGGAGTAGACATAGGTGACATATCAAAGTGTTCAAACTTTTTAAGAATTTTCTCAGCATAGTGAGATTGTGATAGTGTAATGCAATCATTATCCTTAAGGATCTTGATGCCCAAGATTATATTTGCCTTACCCAAATCTTTCATATCAAAATTAGAGGCAAGAAAGTGTTTAGCATCGTGCACAACATTAAGGCTAGTTCCAAATATAAGCAAGTCATCAACATATAAACATATAAAACACCTTCATTATTAATAAACTTGCTATATGTGCATTTATCGGCACCATTGATCACATACCCATGTGTAAGCATAACATTATCAAATTTTTCATACCATTGTTTAGGTGTTTGTTTTAAACCATATAAATATTTAACCAACTTACAAACTTTATGTTCTTGTTCAAGAACTACATAACCCTCAGGTTGCTCCATATAAATTTCTTCTTCTAAATCACCATTTAGAAAAGCAGTTTTAACATCCA
Source organism: Quercus glauca (assembly GCA_023736055.1). Classification (NCBI taxonomy): domain Eukaryota; kingdom Viridiplantae; phylum Streptophyta; class Magnoliopsida; order Fagales; family Fagaceae; genus Quercus; species Quercus glauca. Next base: position 95,290,027 of record CM043316.1, on the reverse strand, counting down.
TTTGATGTACTACAAGTTTGTAAATGGAAGCAATGGCAAATAAAATTCTAATAGATGCAATTCTAGTAACCGGAGAATAAGTATAAAAAAAATCCACATTATGTTTTTGCTTATAACCCTTGGCTACTAAGTGAGCTTTAAACTTATCAATTGTACCAGTAGGTTTTATTTTCCTTTTAAAAACCCATTTGCAACTAATAGGTTTGACCTTGGGTAGAAGCTCAACTGATTCCCAAGTATGATTAGACATAATAGATTCTAATTCATTATTAATTGCTTCCAACAAAAAAGGTGCATCTACGGATTTAATTGCATCATAGTAACTTACAGATTCATCTTCAACAACATAGGCAAGGAAATCTTTACCGTAATCCTTTTCCTTCCTAGCTCGCTTGCTCATTCTTATTTCTTACACATCATCAACAAAGTCATTAGAAATTTCAATAGAATCATGCAATACTTTTTCCTTATTTTTCAAAGGAAACACATGCTCAAAGAATATGGCATTTTTGGATTCAATAATAGTGTATGATTCTAATATATCACTTTTGATGACAAGAAATCTATAGCATTAACTATTGAAAGCATAAACAATAAACACACAATCACATGTTCTAGAACCAAGCTTTCTCCTTTTAGGCTCGGGTAGCATGACCTTAGCTAAGCACCCCCACACTTTGAGGTATTTCAAGTTAGACTTATGCCCTTCCTAAAGTTCATAAGGAGTTTTACCGGTTTTCTTATGAGGTACCTTATTTTGAATATGACAAGCCGAAAGGATGGCCTCCCCCCATATGTTGGAAGATAGCCCGGAACTAACAAGCATAACATTCATCATCTCTTTAACAATTCTATTTTTCCTTTTGGCTATTCCATTAGTTTCTGGTGAATAAGGTGGAGTTACCTCATGTACTATGCCATTTTGTTCACAAAATTCCTTAAAAGGATTAGACTCATATTCACCACCTCTATCGGTTCTAAGTCTTTTAATCATTTTATTCTTTTGGTTCTTAACTTCACTTTTATACTTTATAAACATCTCCAAAGCTTCATCCTTAATTCTTAGTAAATAAAATTTAGTGAATCTAGAGTGGTCATCAACAAAGATCACATAAAATCTTTTACTACCTCTAGTCATGATGTGTTTTAAGTCACCCAAGTTACTATGTACCAATCCAAGAAACTCGGTTTCTTTTGTTATAGATTTACAAGGTTTCTTGGTGATTTTAGTTTCGGCACAAATTTCACGTTTGTCCATATTAGCTTCACTTAGTGATTTAATAATTCCACATTCTTTCATTTTCTTTATATAGCCAAAATTAACATGTCCAAGTCTACCATGCCAAACATCAATGGAATCAACTAAGTAAGTACAAGAAGATGAACCTTTTTCATTAATAACTTGATCAACTTTAAGTACAAAGAGACCTTAATCATCATAGTCCTTACCAACAAAGACTTCATTCTTAGTTAAAGTAACTATGCCACCATTAAATAAAACTTTAATACCGGCCTTACCAAGCAAATGTACCGAAATGAGATTGTGGCGAAAGTGAGGTACATGAAGGTCATTATTGAGTGAAAGAGTTTTACCGGAAGTTAACTTTAAGAGTACCTTTCTTTTACCGCTCACCGGCACGGACCTATTGTCCCCAACATAGACATATTTGGTGCCTTCTGCCATAGGATTGTAGGAACTGAACTCCTCTTTGAATGCACCAATGTGTCTTGTGCAAGCCGAGTCAACTACCCATCCCTTCACTTTTACCACCAAGTGTACCTCACACACCACCGCAGCAATGATCTCTTCGGTTTGCACCACATTTGTCTTATTTGATGTAGAGCCTTTGTTGTTGTTCTTATTGTTGTTGAAGTTGCTCCTCGCCCTACATGTTGCCGCATAATGACCTACCTTGCCACAAATAAAACAATTACCCTTTTTCTTTTGGATTTGAGGATTTGGGCCATTTTTATTATGAAATTTTCCTTTTCCCTTGAAATCATGTTTCTTATTATGTTGTAGAGGGAGAGTGGAGGTCTAGAGGGTCCTCCCTCTACAACATTTGCCTTGGAAGTAAATTCCTTAACTCTAGAAACCTTTTTTGACATCCTATTTATTTCTTCAATTTGAATATCAACAATAGTTTGTTGAAGATTCAAATAGGTTCTATAGTGGCTATACCGGTGTTTATACTCTTTTCAAGAGTCCGGCAACTTAAACATTAGGCCATGAGCCACAAATCTCTCGGGTAAAACATCACCCTCTTTAGCTAGATTGGATACTAATTTTTGAAAATCTTCAATTTGGCTAGAAACACTTTTTTCCTCAACCATTTGAAAAGACATAAATTTAGCCGTAGCAAACTTTTTAGCACCCTCATCCTCAAACCCATAACGACCATTAAGTCCATCCCATAAATCTTTAGCACAAGTAAAATGACAATAATTATCAAACAACTTATTAGATAAACCACACATAATAGTATGAACACACAATTTATTTGTTTTTTCCCACTTTGCTATATTTTTAGGATCTTCTTTGGGTTTAGGCTCATGAAGAACCCGATCAATTTCAGTAAATTCCAAGATGGGCAAAACCCTTTCTTTCCAACGTTTAAAATTATTTCCATCAAAAGCCTCAAGCTTTGTAATTTCCAAAATGACCATAACACTGTGTTTGGTTAGGGTGATTTTAGAAAGGATGGAAAACTAAGGGAGGTAAATTGGGTGGAAAACAGTGTTTTCCACTGTTTGGCAACCGAAGGAAAACACTGAGGAAAGAAAACTCGGGAGAAAATTTTCTCTCCCGGGCCCACAATTTTCTTCCTCCCAAATCGGGAGGAAAATTGTGGGGAGAAAAGTGGACTTATGGCATTTTTACACAAATGCCTTCTCCCACCTACCCTTCACAAACACAACGGCTATTCTGGAATCAAGTTAAAAAAAAAAAAAACAGAGAGCTAGAGCTAGAGAAATACCTGAGAGAATGAGAGCACTTCTTGAATGAGGGAGAAGAAGAAAGAAAAGAAGAGGGAGATAAAAAGAGATAAGGACGAACATGTATGGAGAAGAAAAAAAAAAAAAAAAAACAAAAACAAAACAGAGACCGATAGCTGGAGAAAGACTTGAGAGAATGAGAGCACTGCTTGAATGAGGGAGAAAAAGAAAGAAAAGAAGGGGGAGAAGAGATAAGGACAAAAGTGTATGGAGAAGAAAAAAAAACAAAAACGTATGGATGAAATGAAATGACAGAAAGGAGAAATAATATAAAAAATAAAAAAATCATAATTGAGAAATGTTACCATAATATTTTCACAATAAATTTTAAGTAACAGATTGTTATTAGTTAATATTGGTTAGTAAAACAATAATTTCAGTAGTGGGTTCAAATTAGAACTAATAACAACTTTCCACATAAATTTTTATTGTGAAAGTATTGTGAAAAATGTTGTGGACGTAACACTTTTCGTTGAAAAATATAATTGTTGGTAAATTTTATATTATTTAATGAGTACAAATAAATCTATTTCTTACCTATTATGTAATAAGGGTATAATAGTCAATTTATATAAACTACATTTTCTATCCTCCCATTTTTCTTTTCAACCAAACAAAAGAGTTTTCCACCCTCCCACTTTTTCATCCCTCCAACCAAACACACACGAGGGAAAACTAAATATTTTCCTTCCTCCCACTTTTCTATCATTTCACAATTTTCTATCCTTCTACTTTTCCACTCTTCCAACCAAACGGACCCTAAGAGAATCAACAACTTGTTTATTCATTTTTAAAACACAAATATCAACCTTTAAAATTGTTGAAAGATATGACTAAATAAATAAGTTTTGATTCAACAATACAAACCCTAAAAAAATTAGCAATGACAAAAATAAATAGATAGAGTTAGAAAGATCTCACAAACTATAGAATCACACAAAATGCGTTGTCTTTAAAAGTTGATTCGTGCCACCCAGAATAGAAATCGGTGTGAATGGCTCTCTTGGCCGAACAACCCCCCAAGATTAGACTATAGTAATTTCTTCAAGTTGATCACACACTCACGCAAGAAGAACTAGGAACAACCTTACTTGCCTTTCATTTCCTTAAAAAATATTGAAGCTGAAATTTTTCTGTGCAGCAAAAAAACCAAAGCAAAACAAAGGGATACGACTGGAGAATATGAGAAAAAAAAAATATGACTTGAATAGTATGAGTTGTAGGGTTTTATATATGCCAACATGTAAGACAAGTGGGCTGACTAGAGGACTAGGCCTCTAACGGTTACTGTGCAGATTTGATGCCCAATGGATTGAACATTCAATGCCCCAACAAGCTGCTGTTTAATGCCCAACGAGCAGAACCAAAATGGGCTAAAAGGAAAAGAAAGGGAAAAGGAAAGAGGAACAAGAGAGATATAGACAAGCCTAAACCCAACCCAAGCCCAACTCTAACCCTTAGCTCATTATCTTTCAAGCTAATATTTAAGTGGTGCAATGATTTATAAACCTACATGAGAACACATCTCTAACCAATGTGGGACACAAGCATAGTTTAAGAGTTTGAGATACACATACTCCAACAATTAATTGGGACATTTTAGTTGGAACTTGGAACACATCTAGTAGTGGGCTGGGCTTCAGTTGTTTATGGAAATTTATAGGCTTTTAGTCAGTTTTGGTATTCCATATTCATTGAAGCAAAAAAGAAGCTCATTAGTAGAACTACTAGGTGTGTCTGTATTATCAATGACTTATAGTGTCCTATGCATATAATATAAGAGATGGTTATAAGGAAGTTTGGAGGTCCATCCAAAAGGCCTTGTTTATTGAATTAATCGGTTTGGACTTTAATGATACTGCTTGATTAAGGGCCTTGAATGATAAATTTAGAGTCAAAAGATGATAACTAATTCTAAGATAATCAATCTCACTGGAGACAGAGATGGTTGTGTCATTTCATAGTCTTGAGGCAGCTTTGTTAATGGCATCTTCCTTGTTCCATGCAGACCATTCTCCCCTTACTGTATTCTTCGTTTCGGTAGTCTATTTGGGTAACAGATGAAGAGTCTTAAAGGTCCGTCAATCTGAAAAAGGAAAAGTAGAGAAAATGGGTCCTTCTTCCAAACAATCTTTATTTTTGTTGAAAATAAGAAGTGTACTCAGGACCAGAGCAAGCATAGAGATACAATTGAAGGAAGAAGCAACGATCAAGCCATCAGAGCAGAGACAGAGTGGGCTAACAAAGAATTGATGGACCTTATTGAAGCAGTCCCTAACCATGAACAATCAGTGGCAGCTTTAGAATTATTTTTTAGGGGTTCAATAAGAAACATAAATTATACAAAATTTAAAACAAATGAAAACTTGAATATATCGACATCACAAAAAAAAAAAAAAAAAAAAAAAACTGAAATACATAAAGTTTTACAATTGCTTTCTATGATGTTTCATATATTGAAATTGTTAAATGATTTCTTTATTATCAATCATTTGAGCTACATCTTTTTTAATGTACACAATCAAGCAATCATTCATCTATTGATCTTCCATTAATCCATTGGACTTATTAATTTTTTTCCCAGATTTTAAATCAAATTGGTTTGTTTGTTTGTTTGTTTGTTTTTTTTTTTTTTTTTTTTTTTTTTATTTTTTTTTTTAATTTTTAAAGTTAAAAATACTAAGATATTGTTAAGAGGATCATATTCAAACTTATTTTAGCTGGGCTTAAAAAAATTTCCATGATCAAGGTGTTCAAAATTTTATTTTAGGGAGGTCAAATATATATATATATATATATATTTTTGTGTGGCCAACAGGGGTTCATTTGAACCTCCTAGGCTCCAAGTGGAGCCGTCCATGTGAACAACTATCCACTCATTTGAAGAAGCTATGCCACGTGGATAGGGGAGCTAAGAGGCAGTTATTGATTCACTAGTTAATGAGTACGTGGTCAAATAGATAGGATTTTTCTTGTAACCGTTTTTCCCTCCAAAGTGGGAGTTAGTTATTTCTTTTTTGCTAGTTTCGATGGTGTATATATAGAAGTAGTTATGTTGCTTTCGTTTATGGGATTCATTTTTCATCAATCAATAATACCAGAGTTCTATTTAGAGGGAGGGTTTTCTAGAAATTTACATGGTATCAAATCATGAGATTTTGAGATCAATCTAGGGATGGCAATGGGTGGGGGTGGGGCCAAAGGATGGGTTCTTCATCCCCGTCCCGCATGGTTTTGTTTTGTTCTATCCCTGCCCCGTCCCTCATAACGGGGAAAACTTTCTGACCCCATCCCCACCCCTTGGGGCCCCGCGAAGTCCTGCCCCACCTCGTAAAACTCTACTTTTTGTTAATTTTCCCTACAACTAGTACAATTTTTTTAATGAAACCTATTTAATTAATAAAAATATATTTGAAATTACAACTAAATTTATCCTATCAAATCAAATCAATTTTTAGAAAAAATTAAATAATATATCCAAGCGTTTAACAAGACAATCACAACAACAACAACAACAACAAAAAAAAATTTCTTGTAGTACAATACAAAACAAAATAAATGTAGAGAACCACATTGAGTAGAATAAAATAAGTTAATATTGAAATGTTTGTTTAAATAGTAGGGTTTTAGGATATGAAAAATTTACAATTATAACCCTTAGCAATGCGGGGCAGGGTGGGTCTAAAAAGTCTAAACCCATCCCCGGCCTGCCCCGTGGTGCGGGCAGGGGCAGCATTAATCTTTGGTCAGGGGGTTCAAATGAACCCCCTGACTTCAACCAAAAAATATATATATTTTTAATATTTTTTTGTTAGTTTAATACATAAATTTTTTCTTAAAAATATTTTTGCACACCTTGACTTAAATCTTATGCACCATTATTATAAGTATTTCTAACTCTGAAATAAGAGTAAATGGTTGTGAATTGTAAGTGTGACTCTTCATTCTAAATTTTTAATTATGTGTGTATGAGTATGTCTAATATTGGTTTTGTGCATTACTTTTTTTTTTTTTATAATGTCATTTGTGTGAATAATGACGTGTACATGGATGTTTGTGTGTAAAACATAAATATAATATAACTTTATATAATTTGATAATTGGGAAATAGAGATGATTTGTTACATGAGTGTGTATAGTTAACTGTTATAATAACTTTTTGTCATAAAGTTAGAAAATTTCAAGAAAAAAATTGCAAAGTTAGTGATTATTCAAGTATTTGATTAGTTAAGTAAACACATAGTGAATTATTTTATGTATGAATGAGTATGATTGTGTGCGTCAATAATTAATGTAGAGCTAATGAGTTGAGTTTAGTCATTTAATTTAAATATTTTTATAAAAACAATGACAAATATGTAATATTAACTGCATTAAAATAAAAATTTAGACAAACTTAACAAAATAAAATGGTCATAGCTACCAATATTGGCAATAAATACTTATAATAAACTATCGTGTAACAATTCAAAATTTGAAAACTAGTAGAAGGAAATTGTAAAAATTCATGTGTTTTTATTTTTTTATTTTGTCTATAACTCAATATATTCAAGTTTTCTTTTTTACTAATTTTTTATTAATTTAAATTTCTTAATGACCCCCCTAAACAAAATCTTTAGAGCCGCCATTGGGTGCGAGGTGGGTCTAAAAAGTCTAAACCCATCCCTGGCCCGCCCCGAGGTGCGGCGCTAAAATCTTGCCCCATCCTTGCCCTACCACCTTTGCGGGGAGGGGCGGATTAAGCGAGACGGGGCAAAATTGTCATCCCTAGTTCGATCCTTATCTCTATCACTTTACCTCTCATTTAAATTCCCACGTATTAGACCTCACCTATTAAAAGGTAGTTTCGGACCACACGTAAGGGGAAGTGTTAGAAATATGTGGTTAAATGATTAAATTTACTATATTCCAATAGCTTAAATTTTTTGGACAATCGGTAATTTAACAATTTTTCCTGAAATGGCCGTGGAACACCTAACAAAATCCTAAAAGTCCTAATCTCTGCACGTTTGACGGTCCTTGGATATTCAAGTCCTTGTAAAATCTTGGGTTTGTTGCTCTCAATCTCGTAACCTCCGTTTCAAAATCCTCTTATCCATCGCTCAGTTCCGATAAACTCGTCCAATTTGATGCTGGAACCAACCAAAGTAAGAGTTTGAAGTCGAGAAAGTTGAACTTGACTTCTGAAGAGAAAGCAAAGGCAGAGCAAACAGCATTTGCTTCAGTGATTGAGTTCTACTCACCAAAATGCAGGCTTTGCAATTCGTTAGTTGATTTTATTTCAGAGATGGAGGGTAGAAACTTAGATTGGCTCAACATTGGCCACTACCAAACTTCATTAAAAACATATGCCCTTTTATTTTGTTCCTCTCTTTTTTCTTTCTTTTTAAATCTTTGTATATGAGGTTCTGAATGTTTGATGTAATTTGAGTACGCAAATTTAAGGAAGAAAAAACAATTTAAGAATCCACAAAGGAGATTTCTCATGATGAGAATCGGAGCTTTATTTCATGGGTTGGGAAGTGAACATGGGACATATAATATAGGACTAGTCTTTGATCAGGTTTGGAAGCAAAAATTGTCTAAAGGTGCATTCCACTTGGGACAGTGGACACTATTGAATCTCATGTTTAATCATGTCGTGGTCGTGCATGTTTTAAACGTGCATGAGATCTAGTAAAGAATAACAGCCTTTTGGACAATAAATTGTGCCAACAAGCAATAGTCTTTGGCGATGTGGGAAGATGAAGATTTGGACATCTATCTTTTACCATTTTGGCCAAACCTTTCGTGAAGGGTCATACAGATTGTGAAAATGGCCAAATAGCACCCTTTTATAAAATTTGTAGCAAAAAAGTACTGTTTCGGAACTAAATGGGGATCTACCACTTTTTCTAGTACTCGAGTTCACTAAACTCGAGTTCCCTATTTTCTATTCCACCGTGGCATTGGCTGACATGGCATTTGGGGATTAAAAAATGCCATTTCGTACTCGAGTTTTCTGGGCTTGAGTAATGTATAGTATGTTACCCGAGTCCACTAAACTCGGGTATCAATCTGTATTGCAAGTACACTCTCTGAATCTGTATAGTGTGGTACTCGATGTCCCTGTTACCCACACTTAAACTCTTTGAATATCCCTCTCTCCCACTCAGTCCTACTCTCTCATCACTCTCACTTTCTCAATCTCCCTCTCACTCTCTCACTCTCTCAATCTCGCTATCATCTCACTCTAACTCTCCTACACTCTCAATCTCCCTCACAATCTCGCTCTCACTCTCATTCTTAGTCTCCCTCTCGCTCTCGGTCTCGCTCTCAGTCTCGGTCTCGCTCTGTACTCTCCCTCTTGCTCACGCTCTGTACTCTCACTCTCGGTCTGCATCTTCAGTTTGGAATCACAAGGTATGTCTCCTTATCTCAATATTTGTTTGAGCATTGGGGGGTTAGGGTTATTTGTGGGTATACGTCGGTATTTGTGGGTATTTGTGGTGTAATTTTTGAATTTTTTTTTTAATGAACATTTTCATGTGTTATTAGAGCAATCAGTCATTGTAGGACACAGTTAGCGTTCTCATTGAGGCCATATTTGATTTGTGAGACTGAGTAGGTTGCTTAGAATATATAGAGGATCCATAGCTGAGCCTAAATTTTTTTGGGGCTTGATGTCATTGAATAATGAGTAGGATGCTTGGACTATTAAAGTGAGGGTGAGGGTTGATTTTAATAATGTAGAGAGACTTTCATTTTAGAAATTTCTTCCATCTGAAACTTGTGGCTTTCTCATTTATTTATTTAGGGGTGAAAATGTTTTATCTTGTATGCTGATGTATTCTATTTCTATTAGCTGAATATGTTGTAATCTACTTAACATTCTAAAGTTTTTTTTTTTATTTTTTATTTTTTATGAAATTAGTGAAGGCTGCATTAGATATATATATCTTCAAATTTTCAATCAAATATGTTTATAATTAAAAATAAATAAATAAGAAGAAGAAGAAGAAGAAGAAGAAGAAAGTTTATGTATTTGAAGTGAATTATCCCCTCATTGCTGTTGTCACCAAATGCATGATAACCCTTAGATGTTCAAGTAAAAGATGTGTGTTTGGATTGCATAATACCTATTAAAAGGTGCATAATACTTTCAACTTTTAATTGTAAACTGCCATACCAATTTCAAAGATCATGCTTGTAGTTTAGACACCCTGCCCATTGTAATGCCATGACTCTGTTTACCTACCAGGCATAAACACATCCAAAACAAATGGCTTCACTTTAGCCTAATGCAATTCTCTTTCTTTTAAATTTGCCAATAAACTATAACACAAATAACACTTTTTGCCCATGCTATAGCGTGGATGCACTGTACCGGAGCTATGCTCCCGTTTTCCCTGCGTTGAAAGATAGATTATCATGGCCGGATCCTAAAGAAACTTGAAGGGTCCTCCCTAACCCCTGATTGATCCGAGAGAAAGGTCGCCCTGTCTCAACACGAATCAGGAATGAGATGGACGAGGGCGGGAAATGGCCGAGAACCACAACCATGGAAGGAGGGGGGGGAGGAAGGTGCAATACTGGTTGTGTGACCAAGAGGGGCATAACCGAAGAACATGCACTAAGTGGAACAAGGTATCGACAAGTGGTGGTCTCGTGGACTAGGTACGCTAAGTTTGAGCCGTGGCATCCTTCTAAATGCAACTTGAAACAAACTGCATGATATATGCCATTAGATCAAAATGCATGCTATATGCCATTCAATTCTGTATTTTTAAAACTTAAGAAAAATTGGAAAAAATTTTAAGGACCAAATATGGCATTTATACTATAAGCTACTTTCCCTATAGGATGCATATAAAAAGTCATTAGCATTGCCATTTGGAGCATTAGAAGGAAAATAAATAAATAAATAATAGTCTTTGAGATATGTTTTTTTCTCAATGAATTATTAAGCATATTCTTTTCTTTAAATTTTGCCAAGAAGCAAAAAGACTTTTACACAAGAAAGCAAGATCTGTTCACGTTTAGTATATTTCATACTTATGTATGCAGAAGCCAAAACAGAAGTCACCTTTGGTACAAACCACTTGAAATTAATTATTTAAACATTGTGTCAATGATGCATGGTTTTTCTGCTTCTATTTAGTGCAAAGAATTATTGCCAGTCTGCTGACTGCTTATGACAAACTCCTGGAAATGATTTTCCTTTTTGATAGTACACATCAGTGATGGATGATGAAATATGGACCTTTGTGGCCTCACAAAGTTAACGCTGTATTTTATACTCTTAGCAGTTGGTAGGTTTGGGATATAAAACTCGTGATATTAAAGCTGCTCCTTTCTTTGTCTATTAGGCAATGTTCCTCATTGGTTCACTTAAAATTAAACAATGCATTTTATCACCAACGAATCTCAGCTCTTCCTTCTTTGGAGTCCCCAAGAGAGGTAATTTGCTCTTAGTAATTTTCTTTCTCATTAAATTTCTTACTAGTGCTTCTATCTGTCACCTATAGTTTGTTGCCTTTTGTTTTACACTTCTCAGTCCTCATTAATGTGCTTAAAAACTTTGGCCTTTTTCAGCATTTGCCTTCTGAGAATCAACCATCAAAATTTGTACCAAGAGAATTCTCTTTGTCTAGTCCTTCAAGCCTGCAAAATCTATCAATTATAGGGTTCTGATGGGATTTCATCAACTGTTTCCTTTTTTGTATTCTAAAAGCATTGTTACGAGATGTAATACTTTTCATCAATATACTAGTATGAAAAATTTTTCCATTTTTTTAATGCTAATCATAGAAGTTCTGACTTCTGACTTGTTCTAAACATTGCTATGATATGATCGGTTTTTAAATCTTAATTTACTGTTGTTTGTATGGAAAGAAACTTATGCATTAATTGTTAAAAAAATTGTTCTAAGCTTTTGAGTGAGGTCTCTTATAAGTGATTATGGTATTTTCTTTATGGACTCTTAACAATCTCCTTTCAATTCTTTATTTTGCTTTCACAATTCATCATTGAAGTTGCGGTAGATATGCTAAATCTGCCACATATTTACTTTTCATTCATACATGCAGTAGGTGTAATGCAGAAATGTGTAGGGGCTTCTTTTGCTGTATATTAGTTGATGTAGGAGACGCAAGAAGATTTTTATTTAGTATTATTAGATTTGCAAGTTAATTGTATTTTTTATGTTTTAGGTCCTAGTAGTTTATTAGGCTATTAATATTTTAATTTGGAAGTAAGGTTATTTTCGTAATAAGGCAATTAGGGTTTCCTAGTCAATTAGAACTAGGGTTTAGTAATCATTTATAAGCAACCTATTGTACTCCTTAAGGGGATAGTTGATTTTTTTATGAATGAAAAAAATAGATATTTGGTCTTTCCTTGGTCTGGTGGTGACTCCAGGTCCACCCTGGTGCTGACTCCAAGTCCACCCTAGTGCTGACTCCTAGTGGTTTCCCTGCTTGGTGCTAACTCCAAGCAAGGCCTAGGTGCTGACTCCTAGGTCATATCCTTTTTTTTTATTGTTGTTTCAGTTTTGTTCTGGTTGTCCTGCGTCAGTTTTGGTATCAGAGTAAACACCGAACTGTTTGAAGCCTCATCGCAGAACCAAAAAAGTATTATAAAAAAAAAAAATCATTGCCATGTTTCTCATCCTATCAAATCACAATTTAGATCCACAAGAAGTCAGCGTTACCACCAGCCTCCATCACCAGCAGCGTCCCTATCACACCGACGACTTCCAATTTCATTGTCCAACGCCACCATGACGACAATCCAGCCTTCAGACCGTCATCTACTCACTTGTTCCAATCGATGCCAGACCATCTCTGTCGACCCGCAAGCCCCAATCCTAATCCTTCCCAATGTTGCACCGCCAAAAGCCCTACATCTCGTGCACCACTGCCGGACCAAACTTCGATGCAGATCTGACCAAAGCTCACTATTGTTCTTGCTCGAGCCTCACCTGAGTCTACACAACCTATATTGCGTTTTGAAGTTTTGCTATTTGTGTTTATTAGTCACCTCAGGACAAGGTAGACATGTGAGTTCACTTACAAAGCCAGCCCATCCGCCCTAAATGGGCCACGCCACTTTGGGTTTGAAGTTTCTTTCTTTTGGTTTAATTTGCTGGTTTGAAATATTGTCAATATATTCTTTACGTGTATACAAAAAAAAAAAAAAAAAGACTTCCTTTCATAGTGAACTTGAGAAGCAGCTTAAGGAGGCTGGGAATAGACTCCTTAACCCTTCTTCCTCCATTGATGACCTCCTTACTCTTCTTAATGAAGTTGAAAATTTGTTAGCATATGTGGAGCAAGTACCATCCAAATCAATGCGAGGTGCACTTTTTCCCTCAGTAAAGGCTCTGATCAATAATAAACTTTTGAGACATACTGAAATGGATGTGAAGGTTTCAATTATATCTTGCATTATTGAGATTACAAGAATAACAGCACCAGATGCCTTATATAAGGATAAGCAAATGAAGGAAATATTTAAATTGATTGTGGCAGCATGTGAACATATGTCTCATGTGTCTACTCGCTCTTATAAGAAGGTGACTTCAATTCTTGATACCATAGCAAAGGTCAAGTTATCCTTGGTGATGTTGGATCTTGAGCGTGATGCATTGGTTGTTGAGATGTTTCAAAGTTTCTTCAAGATGATTAGGTCCAACCATCCACCTGCTGTACTTACAGCCATGGAAACAATTATGAGTCTAGTCATAAATGAAAGTGAAGACATTTCCTTGGATCTTCTTAGTTCACTTTTTGCTATTGTAAGAAAGGCAAATCAGAATGTTTCACCTATTTTGTGGACATTGGGGGAGCAAATAATCACTAGGATTAATGCCCAGCTAGAAAAGATAATGACACCCACTCAAAACTACCCAATAAGCTTGAGGGTGCACATGATGTGAAAGTTGAAACTGTTGAACGTGCTTCTTATCAACCCTCCACAGTCCTTGAAGATCTGCATCTTGGTGAAGTCGAAGAGGTTAAAACCACAGTGCTTCCTATGGTTCATAAGGTTCAAGAAGAGATTATACTGATTCCACACATTGATTTTGTTATTTCAAATGAGTTTGATGTGGTGGAATTCAAGGTTTATCTTTTCCTTGTGCTCCTTAAGGTGGTTTCAGACTTGAAGCAAGTGTTACTTGTCAGCATTCTAATCCTTCAATGTTTTAAAACTCGAGGTCGAGTTTTGCCCAACTAGAGAAGAATGATGCGGGAGACGCAAGAAGATTTTTATTTAGTATTATTTATGTTTGCAAGTCAATTGTAGTTTTTATGTTTTAGGTCATAGTAGTTTATTAGGCTATTAATATTTTAATTTGGAAGCAAGATTATTTTTGTAATAAGGCAATTAAGGATTCCTAGCCAATTAGAACTAGGGTTTAGTAATCTTTTATAAGCAACCTATTGTATTCTTTGAAGAGATAGTTGATTTTTTTATGAATGAAAAAAATGGTCGTTTGGTCTTTCCTTGGTCTGGTGTTGACTCCAAGTCTACCCTAGGTGCTGACTCCTAGTGGTTTCCCCGTTTGGTGCTAACTCCAAGCAAGGCCTAGGTGTTGACTCCTAGGTCATATCTCTTTATTTTATTATTGTTACCGTTTTGTTCTGGTTGTCTTGCGTCATTAGTTGTATAGCAATAGTACGTTTCCTGGTAATTCTTGATAGAGCTGTTGTGTAGCTGTACAATAAGTAAGCTAGTCTTGACGGCATATGCTACTTTAAGTTAAGTTAAGCATTCAAAATATCAACTGTCCATTATTTTAATATTTGATTTTTATGTCCCAGGATTAATCCTCTGTAATGATTCAAATTGATTTGTATTTTGATTTTTTTTTCTAAACATGATGTTTCGTTACTTGATAGCACTTTTATTTCAAATTTTGCTCAGAGACTTTCTTGCAAGCCAATATAGGTCATAGCGAGGAGTAGGTGGAGTTTAAAGTGAAACATCTAGTGCATAGTCTCATGCTCTTTTTTGTTCACTTGGATGTCTAGTCTAGTTGTGTTATTTTCTTTCTTTCCTTTTTGTGGTCTCTTTTGGTAAGTTCAAGCTTTAGAAGCTGAATTTTTTTTTTTGGTTTCTCTTGTATACTTTTTTAAAGGGGTTTCTCTTGTATACTTATCATATACTAGCTATGTGCCATTTTCTTTTCTATGAATTTAATTAGTTTCTTCATAAAAATAAAAATGAAAACATAATATATTACTATGGACAGTATTAATTATTTTTGTAGGTTATTTTGGTAGGTTGTATGCTTATCAAATACTAGCTGAGTTTTGTAAAATAAGGAAAAATGGATGCTGGATTCAAGACAGTGGCTGCTAAATATTTCAAGAAACAACACTAGTGACTAGTGACTGAGAATTAAGAGTCTAGCATAGGTGCTAAGAAGGCCCTAAAATTTACTACAAATTGATAATGTTGTTCACAAATAATTGTATCATGCCAAGTTCAATCGATGGATTAAAGAATTTTGCTACAAATGACTTTTAGTATTAATTTGAAGTTAGTTGTACCAACTTTGAAATTGTTTGTTGCAAATTTGCAATTGTTAACATGGTGGTCCCTTTGATTGTTTCAATATAAGCCATTTTTAGTTATGGAGGAAACTGTGTGCATTGTTTTATGGGTTTTGGCAGTGTCTTGTGACTCTTGTCCATCGAGCAGATTCAACCCATTTGCATGAAGTTCTAGCTTCATTCACCAAAATCAACTTACCAAAAAAAAAAAAAAAATGTTCACTAAAAAATCAAATGGACGTAAAGATTTTAAGTGCATGATTTTTACACTCCAGAAATTGGGGCCACATACAGATTGATACCCGAGTTTAATGGACTCGGGTACTGCTAACACAGTACTCGAGTTTCATGGACTCGAGTATCAATGGGCATGATTTTGCACTCAAGAAATTAGGGCCAATACAGATTGATACCCAAGTTTATTGGACTCGGGTACCACAATACAGTACTCGAGTCTAGGAAACTTGAGTACAAAGTGGCATTTTTTAATGCCCAAATGCCATGTCAGCCAGTGCCACGGTAGAATAGAAAATAGGGAACTCGAGTTCACCAAACTCAAGTACTAGAAAAAGTGGTAGATCTCCATTTAGTTCCGAAACAGTGTTTTTTTGCTACAAATTTTATGAAATGGTGGTATTTGGCCATTTTCACCTCATACAGATTATGGTTTCACTGTATAACTTTATAGGTTACGTTAATGGGTGTTTTAGGACCTTTACTGATTATTTTTAGAAAATTTTAATACAATTTTTATAAAAAAAATATAAAAAATTATTTAAAAAGTTTATTATTATTTTTTTGGCTATAAAATGCTACTAAAAATATTTTATAAACTAATACTTCTAGAGCATCTGATAATTTTTAACTAACTTTATTGTAGATTACGATGACAAGTTGTGAGTAATGACAGTACTTCTGACTACTTTTATCTTCCCCGACTCAACTTACCGATTCAACAAATTAAGGAAAAAGTTGTGGAACAAACCTCTTGTTTCTTTTGTTTTGTTTGAGCTGCAGCGATGTTTTCTGTCCTGGTTAGGAGCTGTAGGGCTGTGGTGTTTGTTTTCTGTAGAAATTTTGTGCTTGTTCTAAGACTTTTTGGGATGTTTTTAATAAAATACTCATTCAAACAACAATTCTGTCACATACGGTATCATAACTTAAAAAAGAAAAAGAAAAGTTTTATTGATATTCAATCATGGTCCTCCCAATTGGTTGATTTTTTTATTACAACAATCACTGACAAAAACAGATAAAGCAATGCTTGGGTTCTGAATATTCTTATCATCTTCGTTACAACAGTTAACATGGCAAGTTATGTTTATAACATCACTGTTACATATGATTTATATATCACCCTAACGATTGTAAAAAGATTGCGTACCCAGACTTATTGAAACAATAAATAGCAATATTAATTGCATCAACCTTGGCTTTATTTGTGATGAATGAGACAATGACTAATTCCCTCGTGGCAATGGAACAGCAAAGAACTTCATCAACCCCGCATTGCAGTGGAAGCCATTGTGGCCACTAGAAGCAAAGTAATAAGGCCTCCACTGTTTCAGCACAATCTCAAAGCCCTCACCGCTACCTTGTGTAGCGTTTGCCAACAACTTAGCCCTCCTGAAATCACATTTTATATAGCTCCATAGGTCTGGCAGTAAATAAATTGAGGGAGCAAAGGAAGTGTCGCTTGGTGGAACATATTTGAATACTGCAAACAAATGGAACAATGCAAAACCACAAATTCAATTAGTTAATTCATAAATATTTTTGAGGTTAATTGCTGTTATCTAGAAAAAAAAAAATATATATATATATATATATTCATTTCTAGGTCACACTTATTCTATAATTTTTTAATCAATACGTGAATTCGAAATTAATTTGCAATCTTCATCCCTTATTCAAATTATTACAAATTTTATTTTAGAAATAGTTTCAACTTAATAGTCCACATTAATCTGCAAAATTCACCTCATCACTTCCTATTATTTTGTAAATTATTCTTAAAATAGAGTATTAATAAGAGGACAAATTTAGATAGAATGTTGAATTTTGTATTTCTCAATTAAATCCAACCATTTGGTTGTATTGACTAATAACTCACATATTTGAATTCAATTGTAATTGGGAAAAGATTTTACTGTAAATGTTGTATTAGTCAATGCAACAATGTAATTGAATTTAATTGGGAAACTCAAAACACAATTGTACATTTACAATACTTACAGAACTAGACCTAATAGACTGATAGTGATAATAAAATATTATAATATGAATGTGATACCACAGATGATTTCATAACTTCGGGTAGATAGGTTTAGGTCCTTGTAACTCAATTGGTTGGTACCTCTTAGTATTTTCAAATGAGATATTTAGAGTTCAAATCCCCCTCTTCTAACTATTGAATTATCAGAAAAAATAAAATCATGTAAACAGATATAATTTATTCTGATATTTATAAAACATAGTTAGACACTTAGTTCTCACCTAATGTATCATTTATGTAGAAGGGGCTGTTTTGGAGAGCCCAGTCAGTGTAGTTGAAGCCGAAACGCCAACCTTCTGAGCCTCCAACAACAATGGTGTTGGCCTCACTAACTGCCAATAAGGAGGCAGTCAGGAGTAGGATGAATCCTTGTACGCTGCAACTGAGAGCCATCTTCGTTCTCAAATTCCTCTAATGAGCTTGAAAGAAAACCAAGGTAGAAAGTGATGGTGGTAAGAGAGTATGAGCTAATGGGGCTTTATATAGGAAACTTTGGCAACATGGTTCAAAGCAAACAGGCTAGAAAATGCATGTTTCACCCTCAACTTCGTTTGGTATGAGCAGCAAAATTGCGAGGCTTCGATTCAATTCAACATTTTCATACTCCCAACATCACTAAAATTTGTAAATTTATTTCGTTTCTCATTAGCTAATTTCCTTATTACCTGAATGCAAATTACAGATTTATGCCTAAGGTTTGGAGACTAGGAGAGCCATATGTGACAATACAATCAGGATGGAAAGTGCATGATTGTCAATTCATGAGTTGACAATCACATTTAGTCATCACAATTTCGGTAAGTATCCATTTAGGAGAAGAATTTGTTGCGAAAGGTAATGATTAGCCAGGCATCAAGGTCATCAAAAAACAACTGAATGTGGGTTGGTGGGCTGTTTGTACCAATAACACGTTTTTTTTGGGGGAGGGTGTTCTTGCCTAACATAGCAACATGAGAGTCATCTATCAATAAAATATTCCACATATATACACACACACATATATATATATAACAATAATGATCTCATTTATTATCTTTTTTACAATACATGAGTTTTACAATTGTGTACTATCCAAAGGGAGATAATGCATATATTGAATGCACAAGATTTTATTTTATTTTTTTGAGAAGGATCATTGTAATGCTTTTATTAAAAAATACCAGCTAAATCAGCTTGGTATGAAGAAAGTACATCCGATGGAATATCTTCCATCCATATTACACAATTTGGATTATTAACTACTAACTGAGCCAAACTATGCGCAACTAGGTTGCCCTCTCTCTTAATGTGAGAGTAGGACAATTTGGAAAAACCTAAAGAGACTGTTAAAGAATCCTGTATTAGCAAACCGAAGGGGGCCAACCCAGCATTCTTGGTTTCCAGGGCCTTCATCACTAGTAAGTGTTAGAGATATATATTAGTCATATTAGCCCAATGTAATAGGCCCAAACCTAATTCTACTTTGTGTGCAAGCTAAGTCTCCTACTTGTACTAGAAGTCTATTAGTCTAGGGTTTAGTCTATTATATATATACCCATGTTATGGCTCATTGTAACACAGGTTATTGTACTACACTCTCATATAATAAAGATGTAGCCCTTAAGGGATTCCTCCGTGGATGTAGGCCGTCAAGGCTGAACCACGTAACCCTCGTGTTCTCAGTGTTCCTATTCTATACTTCCTCTTCCGCATCCACTCTAGCATACACAACATGGTATACACATCGCATTGCTGATAATATTGTCCATTTAACATGGTATCAGAGCTAATATTCAACATGGTATCAGAGCCAAACTCCGTTCTTGGCATCAAACAAAATCTCTAGCAAGCAAAGAAGATTCTCACGTGCACACCACCATCAGAAGTCACACATGCTTGTCTGCTGGATTTAGACTCCACGGCATCTCGCAGCCACTGTGGCTCAGTGCTGTGTTCAAGATCTACAAACTCAAGCAATGCCGTGACACAACTTCTCAGATCTGTGCAAATCCAAGCCTCGCCTGATGAAACCAACACCACAGACGTGATCCACGACCTCCCGCGACCAAAACCCAGGAATTCGGCCACCAAAAGAAGCTCCACGCGCCGCCACGCGCCGCCAACAGCTCCGAAACTCTCCCACGCGCCGCCTCAGATTCCTGAATTTCAGATCGTTTTCTTGGTACACGCGCCGCCCCTACGGCCTCCTCGTCCACCGATCTGCCAAACACCGAAGTCCGAGCTTCAATCTCCGTTGCACGCGCTCCCACGCGCCTTCCGGAGTTCTCCACGCGCCGGTGGAATACCCACACGCGCCACACGCGCCTAAGTCTGCTGCTGACGTCATCTGATGACGTCATTATGCCACGTCAGCACCACGCAGCACGTCCACGTAAGCCCTAGTCCACGTCAGCACCACGTCATCAGGATGAGTCAGCGTCTCTGCAGCCCGATCCGTGACCCGACCCGGAAAACCCGGAACCGACCCGGTCCATGTAGCCGTTGACTTTGACCCTGATCTGTTGACTTTGACCAGTTGACTTTGACTTTTTGCGTTGACCTTTGACCAAAAGTCAAACTTTTCGACAGGGCCTATCTTGCTCAGTTTTTCGCGTAGATTCCAATTTTGGACTCCGTTTCTTCATTTGAAGCTCCAAAATTGGTCAATTGGCATATTATTCATTGTGGTTTCTTCAAAGGCATTCTTCAAGGCATCTTCAAGTGATCTTCTCATGCTTATCCAACCTCGAGCCTTCATCGAGCTTCCACCTTGAGTTTGAGGGAGGGTGTTAGAGATATATATTAGTCATATTAGCCCAATGTAATAGGCCCAAACCTAATTCTACTTTGTGTGCAAGCTAAGTCTCCTACTTGTACTAGAAGTCTATTAGTCTAGGGTTTAGTCTATTATATATACCCATGTTATGGCTCATTGTAACACAGGTTATTGTACTACACTCTCATATAATAAAGATGTAGCCCTTAAGGGATTCCTCCGTGGATGTAGGCCGTCAAGGCTGAACCACGTAACCCTCGTGTTCTCAGTGTTCCTATTCTATACTTCCTCTTCCGCATCCACTCTAGCATACACAACATGGTATACACATCGCATTGCTGATAATATTGTCCATTTAACAGTAAGGAATCTCCCTCCAGAACAGCTTCAGAGATGCCCACCTCTTTAGCAAACTCGAGTGCTTTGCTGGCTGCCAAGGCTTCAATCTCTATTAGCTGGAGCTGTTGAGGAACCCGAGTAGACATGGAAGCAATAACAAGGCCTTCCTGATTTTGAATGACGACACCAAGACTTGAGCATTTCTCCTCAGCAAAAATGGCACCGTCAAAGTTAACTTTGAAAATATCCTAGTCAGGTGGTTTCCACCAAGCTCACCTCTTCGGCCTACTAGGAAGTGGTGGAGGTTTGAAGGCTATATACTCTGCATATCTGTCATGAGCTAGTTGAGAGGACAATAGGCTTGCTAGGTTCTCACTTGGTTTCTTTGATGCCAAATTGACCATACGGTGAAAGCAAACAAGTCCGGGTTCCGTTGATGTTGAAACAACCATGCTATGAGCTTGCTGAAGCTAGTAAATCTCTATTGGTTTTGAAAACTCCATATATCGTTCATCCCCCAAACGCCATCCAATTCTTTGCAACTCTAAACCGCATGCACAACATCTTCGTTATCTTCCTTGCAACGATCACATAGCTGCTCTGCAATAACTGTTCGACGTAGTAGGTTGCATTTTGAAGGAAGTGAGTCGCGGCAAGCTCTCCATATCAGGTTCCTTACTTTATTTGGGCAATCAAGAGCCCAAATCTTCTTCCAAAGCCCTTTCTATTGGTCTAGTTTCTCTGCCACTTGAAGAACATCTTCATCCTCCTTCAAAAAATGGTACCCTAATTTGTAGCTAAACCTCCCATCATGCTTCCAAGGCTAGTACAGAGAGTCTTCAGTAGCTTCTCTAGCCAAAGGAATATTTTTTATTTCTTCAGCTTGTAGTGGTGCAAAAATCCCATCCACCATCTCAGCATTCCATGTTCTAGTTCCCTCATCAATCAAGCAATCCACAGTGGCTTCTTCCATTGTTTCCACCATAGGGAAGAGTACCTTAGTCAAATGTTTTCGAGGCAGCCAATGGTGTTGCTAGATTTTTATTGATTTTCCATTGCCCACCCTCCAACAAGCACCATCTAGGATAACATCACAACCTTGTAATATGCTCTTCCAAGTGTAGGACCCCAAACTTGATTCCTTAGCTTCTAGAAGGGAGCAATTAGGGAAGACTTAGCCCTAAAGACTTTATAGAAAAGGGTTTCTTTATTATGCGAAAGCCATAATGCTTGCTTTGCCAAGAAGGTATCATTAAAGTGAGCCAAGTCACGAAAGCCCATACCACCTACCATTTTGGACTTAGTTAATTCACTCCATCGAATCCAATGAATTTTCCTTCTATTTCCCCTTTGCCCCCACCAAAACTTCTTTATC
This sequence comes from Quercus glauca, assembly GCA_023736055.1. Taxonomy (NCBI): domain Eukaryota; kingdom Viridiplantae; phylum Streptophyta; class Magnoliopsida; order Fagales; family Fagaceae; genus Quercus; species Quercus glauca. The sequence goes on along the minus strand of CM043316.1, from coordinate 95,267,747 downwards.
ATTGCCTCAATGTCATCACAAAGCCTAAAAGGTAGTTTAAAGCAACCCATAGCATAATTAGGGATAGCTTGGATCACGGATTGATGAGGACCTCTCTCCCTACTTGTGATAGCAATTTACCCTCCCACCTTTGAAGTTTTCTCCAAACCCTCTCCTTGATACAATTGAAACTAGCCTTTTTCCCCCTACCCACAAAGGAAGGAAGGCCCAAATATTTCTCATAAGACTTCACTTCTTGAATTTGGAAGAGATTCTTTATGCTTGTTTTTGCTTCCTCCGTGGTAGAATTGCTAAAGAAGATTGCGGTCTTATCTTTGTTAATTTTTTGCCCTAACAAAGACCCATATTCAGCCAACAACTTCAACACAGTATTGCAATCCTCAATGATTGACTTGCAGAAAAGCAAGCTATTGTTTGCAAAAAAAACAAGTGGGTTAGCTTTGGACCTCGTTTACACAAGGAAAAACCCTTAATATCTCCATTCCTCGCCGAGTGTTTAATGAGAGCATGAAGTCCTTCCGTACGTAAGAGAAAAAGGAAAGGAGATAAGGGGTCTCCTTGCCTAATACCTCTTTTAGGGTGGATCATTCCAATAGGCTCCCCATTCACCATGATAGAGTACCTCACCGTTTTCACACAACTCATCATAAGAGTAATCCATCTAGAACAAAAACCCATTCTTTCCATAAGCCTCTCCAAATACACTCATTCCACCCGAACACAAGCTTTACTCATATCTAATTTAACAGCCACAAAACCATGCTTTCTTGAATTATGGTGTCAATCTATATTTTTTACCCAACTAAAGGCATTTCATTTTCGCATTTTCAAACCGACTCAAAATGTGTTAGTCTATATTAAGATTATGAAAGAAATAATGCATATGCAGATGCACAAGATACCTTCTACAACAAAAGACATTTTCCTTACACTCTTGTAGGCTAGACCGACTCAAAATGTGTTACTCCATCTTACCATTATCTATATATAAAAAGAGTTAATCCTTATCGCTACAATGTTTTTGGTTTCTTCAACACGTACTATTCACTGGCCCTTTTTTTTTTTTCTCCTTCTCATAAGTCATAACATCGCTAGTTGAACTTTTTCTTTTTCTTTTTTAAATTTTTTCTAGACATATGAACTGTGGGGACCCAGTTTTCCGGGCGACTCCCTTACAATGAATTTGTAGAAAGTGGATAAAAGGGCTAGGCTCTAACAAAAGACACAACAATCAACATGGGTTTACAAGATCAAAAGCAAGAAGCTAACTAAGTATTCTTAAGGAGAGTTCATCCTCGGCCCAATCTGAGAAGCTCTTTCCTTAAAACTTAACGAACACTAGGGTTGCCATTGATCACCCTAGAGGCCCATTAACCCTCCCCCCCAGGGCCAACCGGCTAGGGACTAACCTCCATACTTTGGAGGTTCTATCTATTATATAGTCTTGATCAGTTGATCTCTGCCGTCCATTTGTCGGCCATCTGAACTCGTATCTGAGGGCTCGTCCCATCAGCCGCCTTTACAGGCTTTCTGTTAGTTGAAGTAACCAAGGCTGCATTGTTTACTGGTCAATTCACCATTAATGCAGCCAGAGTATTGGTGGCATGCATTTAATGAGTGAGTGACAGCTTCCTCCCTCCAATGTTGGCTTGCCGAGGACGTGGGCATCCTCGGCGAGGTCCCTTGATGACTTGGGCCTCGTCTGCTTATCCTCGGATTCTGCCCTCTCTTCGGTGTGGACCTTGGGCCCGATGTGGAGTGGGCCGAGGTTGCTAAATATTTGGGCCCCACAATAGCCCCTCAAAATTCTACTGCCCGACCTTTTGGGCGGGGAGGAGGATTTTGACGTTCTCGGGCCTATTGTCTTGGCCTGTCGAGCCTTGCCTTTCTGTTAGTGTCACCATCCTTTCAACTGCCCAAGAGACGTTCCTGGCGTTTCGGTATCTGGAGCATGCCTTCATTAAATTTCGGCGGTTCTGTGTCCTCCACGTTCAACTGTGTGATGATGAATAGATGGTAGGGATGCTCCTGGCTCATTGGGCGGGAAAGCTGATGCGGTTATTTTTAATGGGGGGTATAAATACCCAATCAAACTGATTTGACCCTTCACTTTTGCAATCAAGAGATCCTATGCACTTCCTTCAAATTCGGTCACCTTTCCAACTGCACCTACAACTTCCTCTGGCATAAAAAGCCCGCCCAAGGAGCTTTTCCTTATTTTTGTAAGTCTTCTTCTCCCTTCAGTTCATACTTTTTCGCCTGAGTTCCTTGTTAGCTCTTTAGGATGGGTAGATTTAAGAAATTAGTCGAGTCTAAGGAGATGATGGACAAATTCGTCGCCGACTACAAGATCCCTGATACAGTGGGTCTGAGGTACTGTGGAGCAGGGGAGTGGAGTACTAGGAGAAAAGAAGGTGATGTGGTGATTCCTATAATCGCCTTTCTGGAGGGTGGAATGAGGATTACCATGGGGCCGATGACGAGGGACTATCTCCGGCATTTTGACTTATCTCCCACCCAGTACGCTGTCAACGTCTTTAGGATCTTGGGCTGTGTAGATGCCCTGAATGAGAAGATGGGGTTGAGGCTGACCCATCATGATGTGAACTGGTGCTACAACCTCCAGCACCTGAAGGAGAAGTCCTATTATATGAAGACGAGGGACGATAGGGTCCGGCTGATTCAGTGCCTCCCTGAGTCCAGCAAGGGTTTGAACCAGGACTTCCTCATTGTGTCTGGGGAGTGGCACGAGGGCCTTCATTGTCCAACAGTGGAGGGTACACTAGGTGGGGCATTCAAACTAGGAGGGGGTTTAAGTTGTTATGTTTTAACGCTCAGCATTACTTGGTTTTTAATAGGAGCTCGCTTTCTTTTATACAGATCTGCGCGCTTTTGAGCGTCACTTCGGTCAGGTCAATAAGGAAGACTTGGAGAAAGTGTTGAGATTGGAGGTCTTTGTGAATAAAGACGACGACCAAGTTAGGGCCGCTCACGTGATCCTCGGATACAAACCGACCCAAAAATCGTTCCCGGTGCCGAAGCACGTGATCCGAGTTGGAGATCCTCGGCTGCACAACATCACCGTAGTCGAGCGCGGATTTCTGATCCCCAAAGGGTCTCTTAATCCTAAGGGTGTACCGTTGGTTGGTACTTCTTCATCAGCTCAGGCCGCCGAGATTGAGAAGGAAGAGTTAGAGGAAGAGAAAGTTGCTGACTCCGGTCCTTCCGAGGGCGAGTTTGGTGTGTTTGACCAGCTCTATTCGCCCAACGATCCTTCCAGCGATTTGGGTGATCCCAGCTTATCCGAGGCGGATTTTTTGTCTAAAGAGTCCTCTCTCCAGTCCAAGATGAGTTTTAAGAAGATACCTCAGAAGAGCTTGCTGGCACTGATCGAAGGGCAGCCAGGGAAGGATGCACCGAGGACGGATGCACTGGAGAAGTCCCCCCCAGGCTTCCGCCTCCTCTACCCCAACAGAGTCCACCATTTGGGTCCAAGTCTCCCAGTCCTCTGCAGAAGAAGGATAAGGGAAAGAGACCCAGGAAGGGTGAAGAGACTGATCCCCCTGGGGGCGACACTCGGCCACTATCTAAGCAGCTAAGGATAGGGTGCCGAGACCAGGAAAAGCAGACCGCTGTTCAGCCTGACGCCCAGGTTTGGCTGCCTGCCCCTATGCCCCATGGGGAGCCCTTGAGGGACGATGCCTCCCTTAGGGACCCTCGAGGGAGTGAGGGTGCATATGTGGCTGATGCCTTGGAGAGGGCTTTGCTACTCCCAACGGATATGGCCCAGCTGGAGGCTCTGAGGAGTAAAGAGGTTTTCCTCGGCCTCAAACAACACTTGGGCATGGTAAATTTCTTTAATCGCTTGCGGTCTTTATGACTTCCTGTTTCTTGGCTCTTTATATGTTGCGCATTGATTTCGATTGGCAGGCTATCCAAGTAACCTTCAGGTTGGAGGATATAGCCAGTAGCCAGGGCAAGTCCGTGGGCTCGAAGCATAAGAAGCTGGTAGACACCCTGCGGGCCCTTGACTTTTCCAAGGCCAATCTTACAAAGGCGATGGAGGAGCTGGAAGAGGTAAAGAAAGCTCAAGACGTCGCTGAGAAAGCTCTTTCGACTGCTGAGAAGTTGGCCCTAGACCAAACGGAGCACTTGGCCAAGGCTGAAGATCAGCTGAGGGTCGTTGACGGGGAGATCGCGAATCTAAGAGAGAGTACTTGAGGCAGAGAAAGCCAGAGGCGTGGCGGAGTCTGCCAGGTACGAAGCACTAAAGGCCAAAAAGGAGGCCGAGTCTGCCAGAGATGAGGCCGAGGCCTCCAAGGGTGAGGCTGCGTAGAAGGCCTATGAGGAAGGAGTAGCCGAGACAGAGGTCGCTCTTGTTGGAAAATAAACTGGTTTTTGTATCTCATACAAAAACACACGCAGCGGAAGCAACAAAACAAAACGGATCTACTTCAATCATGAATGATAAACACGTAACCATGAATTCTAGAACAAAGAACAAGATGCGTACCTTGGTGTAGTGAAATTCAAAACCTTGAAGATCAAACGTTCTTGGGAAGACTTTTAATCTTCACTCCAATTCCACATGATGCCCAAGATGTGTGGTCTCTCAATTGGTAACCAAAAGGGATTTTAGAAAAAATGTTTTTCACTCTCTTCCACACCATTACAATGATGGTTTTCTTACATCAAATATTCTGAACGTTTTTTCCTTTTGTATCTAACCAATTATCTAATTGGGCTGGCCTTTGGGCCTTTCCAATTGGGCTTAAGTTTGTGGCTTGGAGTGGGACCAAAAGGGACCAATAAGACACTAGCTCCAATGGGCCTTGGGCTTTTCTGTCAACTCTTGACAAGTCCAAAGTTACCATTAACTATATTTAATACCACTATATAAATATAGTTGCACTCTAGGCCTTATCAATAAATTATATCCCAATACTTTATTGTACATGCAACCCCTTCATTAAAATATTCGTAGTAATACAAAGTCATGAAATAGACTGCCACTTTGAAGATTACTACATCTTAATCCTTGAGTACCCAGTTTAATCCTTTATGTTATTCAATATATATTTATGAAATCCAATTTCACAAATATATATACTTTAGTAACTTATTACTAAAGTGGTCGGGCCCGACACTCTGAATAACCAAACCCATTAAACTTATCTCAAGGGAATATTTTATATCTCCGTTAAGAGATTATGAATTCCATCTTGAGAATATATGTTCCATCAACATTAAATGCAGTTGCCCAACATACTGAGGTTTTGACCGTTCTAATAGATCTCACTCCTGATATATCAAAGCAACCTACATCTCATGATCAGGTCCATTATTCTCTCAGGATTTAGAGTTGATGTAAATAGAAGTCGTGAGATTTATTATTCAATTGACAGTCATTTGGAGAATAATAAATCTCACAGCGGTCCAGTTCAATATGTCTTAACTCTTAAAACATATCAACATACCAACTAGAAGTCTCCACTTCCATGATCAAGACAAATCATCGTAGTTGATATGTTATAGTCTTCGCAGATGAAATGCCCAATTTCATCACCGACTACGAACTAAATTCTGAGTTTACAAAGAACTTGTGATTTATATCTTCTGTGACTAAATCACATAAATCACATACTATGCATCTCATGGACTAAGATAATGTCCCAATAGTTCATAAATAGTCTCATATAATTAAACAACTTAATTATTCTAAATTGGATTTTAGGGCACAAACCCTAACAATCTCCCACTTGCCCTCAAAGACAATTTACCACATATCCGACACTTATCTCCCTTTAGAGTAATTCATAGTCACTCTAAGGCAAGGTTTGGAAACAAGTTTCAGTCAGGTTTATTGCATAAATTATCTTTTCGACTACTACTTCTTAAGTACTCATATCTCTCTAATGAGATAACACTTAAGCTTAATGTGTATCTTCACCACCTAGGATGAACACATATCTTGAAGTCCAACTTCATGAATCACAATCAAACTACAAGTCAATATTTGTACATCCAGTAACCATCAAAACTTCACTTTTGTGGACAAGCATATAATCCCTCATTCTCCTAAGATATTTGAGTATATGCTTTACTCCCACTTAATTAAGTGATCTTTGATTCAATTGATATTTGCTTACTATGCCCACCGCAAAATAGACATTTAGCCTAGTATTTAGCATAGCATAAAGACTTCCTATCAATTTGATATAAGGAACCGTCTTGATATGCTCTTCCTTTTATATGTCTAAGGGCCGTAGTCCTATATAAAGGAACTTCAAACTTAAAAGGAAAGAATCATTTCTTGAAGTATTACATGCTATACTTGGCTAAAATCTAATCTATTTAAGCAGTTTGAGATAGACCCAACATCCTAATTTTTTTTGAATTTTAACAAAGTTATAATTCTTAGGATGTGACCAATCTTTCCCAAGTACTTTATATCAAACTGGATTAGACAACCAAAACTCTATTGATGACAATAACTCTACATCATCCTAAATGATTAGAATGTCATCAATATACATAATGAGATTTATTATTCTATATAGCTTTACACACATAAGGTCTTTTAATACTTGATCAAAATCAAACAATTTGATTTCTTGATCAAAGATGATATTTTATGATTCATATGCTTGATTTAGTCCATGAATGGAATTTAAGCAACTTGCATACTAGACAATATTGGTTCTTTGCTATGTACAAGCCTAGGAACATCATATAGATGTCTTCCTCAAGATTGCTACTAAAAGAAGCTTTCTTGATATCCATTGCCATATTTCATTCAAATGAAATATAATGGATGAGAGAATCTAGATAGAGTCAAACTTGACTATTGGTGAAAAAATCTTTTCATAATCGAACCATTTCTTTCTGAATAAATCTTTTCATCACTAGTCTTGACTTTAAAGGTTTGCACCTTCAATTCTATCAATCTCTATTTCTTGTAGACCTATTTGAGAACAATAGGCTCAATGCCAATAGGCGCCTCTACAAGTTCTAGACTTTAAATAGAATCTAATTCTATTCACATAACCTTGATCCAATAATTCATATTCATATCATCTATTACCTCTACATAGGACCGAGGATCAAATTCATATCCTTGTGGAATGACTTCAAAAGTTTATCCCAAAAGTATAAATTTACAATCCTCCCACTATGATATTGTACCCGTGTACTAGCTATATATCTAGAATAATGTCTTGTGGTGTATCTAATACAACCATCTCATTTCTAAATGTATTTTATAGTTGTCCTATAACAAATTTTGACATTTTTCTTCTAGAACAATCTACATTTACTTTGAAAGAGCTATATTCCTCCTTTATGTATGCATTAACTTAAAGAAGTCATTGGAACTTCATTCCTTAACAAAAAGGAACCCTAGATCATATTATCCTCTAAATAGAATTCATAGATTGTGAATATAATAAAATAATGGTTCCAAAAGCCCATCTTTCACCAATCTTGAATAACACTTAGATTAATAAGATCTAGACTTAAGTGCCAAAACATACAATACCAAAAGATGGAAACTTTCTCTTTAAAAAGTAAAACATGTAAATTTCCATCTAGAAAACAATCATGGACAATGCTTAGCTTTACCAAAATCAGAAACACTTTCTTTTTGGTCATGCTTTTGAGACTAATTTCCTTTTTGGCAACTACTAGGACAACTAACTTGTCCAAATGTTTGGTATTTTAATTCCTCTTCTTATCACCCTTACCTTTCGGTTCAAGCTAAGAATTTGAATTAAATCATATTGATCTTAGCCTTAGCTTTTAGGATGTCTTCCTTTGCATAGAACTCACACATCAATTCAGATAATATAAAAAGAATTTATTTTCAAAACAATCTGAATTGATCAAATGAATCTAACAAGGACTTGTGGATCATATCCAAATGAGATTAACATTTAATCTCTACATCCAAGAATTCCAATTCATTTTAAAAAATAAAATATTTTCATAAAATGACATAGAATTGGAACTTCTTAAGCTTTTCTTACCACTCAATATGATTCATACCAAACATCTCATTTAGACTTGTCTAAGTTTAGTACTAACTCTTGCATCTCATGCTATAGCACAATTGAGATAGTAGCCAAGGTAACATATTAGCATTTCAATGGAGACTATGATCACATCATAAGCTATCTTCCATAAATGCATCATGTATAGGAAATTATGACAATGCTGAATCGAAACATGAAAATGTAATTCAGCTCCTTTAAGCACCATGTCCAAAATTATTTCTTAGTTAATGTGATACAACTAAAATAGTAGCTAGAGGACAAAATTTATGACAACATTATATTGAGACTATGAACATAATAACCAAGACATTATCATTTTGCATCCATAACCATATAATATGGAACCCGAAAACCATACTATACTAGGTGCAACGACAACCTAATCCCGCAATTAATATTCCTCGGAAGCGAGGTCATACCAATCACTATGATAAGGCAAGAATTATTCTCATTATTAATGCTATCATGGTAACTCTTACCAAACAAAAATAATTTGCCGTTTTTCCTTTGGCCTCTAAGTAATAATAGCAAGAACTCAGCATAGAGGATACTATTAAACTTAGTCTAGTGTACACCATTGTCTAGAATCATGTGTATCCACATTTCATCCCTTTAACAGGCTTATTTTGTAGTACCATGATAAAAACACCCTCCGCATGGAATGCAAAGCTCGAGGCTAAGACAAGGTGTTTGATCAAACCACTATAAACCAGGAAATTCAATCTTGTAGTACCATGAAATAAACATCCTCCGCATGGAACGCAAGGCTCGAGGCCAAGACGAGATGTTTACCCCACACCACTATGAACCAACAATGGAGGCCGTGAGATCCAACCCTTGTATCTCTCTCCCACTAGAAATTTTAAAACAAGTGGATTGTCTTGAAATCATTGTGATCTAATCACAATTTTAACCCTACACATTAAATGTGTTTAATTGTTTAAATTCAATGTGATGTTACTAAGTCACGTCACAATAATGTAACGAACATTCGCGCAATCACAAATAAGTTTAACCCTGTAATCCGTGAAGTAAATACCCTCCGCATGGAATGCAAGACTCGAAGTCAAGACGAGGTATCTAGTCACATTACAATAAACTTAACAAAAGGGTTATTTCAAGAACTCCCACTTATTATTTGGGTTTTTCTTAAATAATTGTGATCCCATCACAACTAATAACCTTGCACTTGATAAAGACTCTAATCTAATTAGAATCACCAACTAAAATGGAAATCCTAAACTATTTAGGATTCCTTCAACACTAATGAATCAAAAATTAGTTATATAGAACTCTATCCTTAACTTATTTGATTAAGAATTCTAATCTCATTAGAAACTATATGCCTTTTAATTAAGCTTTAATCTCATTAAAACTTCTAATTAAAACAAATTAAGTTAAAGACTTTTAATCATACAACAATTCTAATCTCATTAGAATGTTTCTTAAAAGACAAGTCCTAAACTATTTAGGACTAAGAGTTCTATTTAACTAATACCTTTGATCTCATTAGGTCTTTTAGTTAGAACTATGTGTAATCCAATCACACATAACCTTGCTCTTAAAAAAATGTGAAAACACTTAGAAAAAATTTCTGTTTTTCTTTCTTTCGATCGATCGAAAGTGCCCCTCGATCGATCGAAAAAATTAAGAAATTCGAACTTGATCATCTGACACTTTCGATTGATACTCGATTGCCTTTCGATCGATCGAAAAACAGATTCGATCGATCGACTAGCAATCGAAAAACTATCGTTCTAAAGCGTCTGATCACTGTCTCTTTCGATCGATCGAAAGCGATTTTCGATCGATCGAAAATCGCGAAACTCAAATTCCCAGAAATTTTCTAAGGCAGTTTTCTACAGTTTTTCTTGAACAAACAACTAACTGTTTTGACATCTTCATTGTTCTTCCATCAAAAACACTTTTTGATTTTATCAACGAAGATTTTCAGATCAAACATTAAGGTTTTCAATATCTAGATCAAGAACCATAATAATGCTAGAAACCTTGAAAACATAATCCTAATCTCATTAGGAATAAAATTCATAAACCTAGCATTAAATTACTGTTTGATCATAAAATAATAGAATGCAAGGCAAGCAACAATACTCGTTCAACATTCAGATCTTAATACATATAAACATGAACTGATAACATGGTTCGAACATCCACACATTAATATATATATATATATATATATATATTAATCAATTCATGAAAAGCCTTGAATCCTTGATAACATATAAATACATATACGGATTCAATATTCAAAGCGTTTATATATAAGATCAAGTGGCCCATATTTAATATACTATTTGAATTCATCTAATATCTATGACCAATTGCCAACTATATCCAGACCGTACAAAACAAAAGTTTACTACGTGGACATGATGCAATTGTCTTATATTAGATATAAACAAACCCAGTAATATATGTAGGCGGCGAGCACTCCAATAATTGGACTACAAACAAACCGCAATTGATGAAAGAAACAACCATAGCCATTACGAATCCTTGCAATGGTTTCCGAATCAATAATCAACTATCAATATATCATATATATTAATCATGGCATCTGGTTTTCACAAACAGTGATTCTGAAACAAAATTATGCAGAAACTTTATTGCAGAAAATTAAATCACCAAGAAAACGTTTTTCTTTGATTCTAAAATTCAATCACATGTTATACAAGCATGATATTGAAGACCGCTCTGATACCATTGTTGGAAAATAAACTGGTTTTTGTATCTCATACAAAAACACACGCAGCGGAAGCAACAAAACAAAACGGATCTACTTCAATCATGAATGATAAACACGTAACCATGAATTCTAGAACAAAGAACAAGATGCGTACCTTGGTGTAGTGAAATTCAAAACCTTGAAGATCAAACGTTCTTGGGAAGACTTTTAATCTTCACTCCAATTCCACATGATGCCCAAGATGTGTGGTCTCTCAATTGGTAACCAAAAGGGATTTTAGAAAAAATGTTTTTCACTCTCTTCCACACCATTACAATGATGGTTTTCTTACATCAAATATTCTGAACGTTTTTTCCTTTTGTATCTAACCAATTATCTAATTGGGCTGGCCTTTGGGCCTTTCCAATTGGGCTTAAATTTGTGGCTTGGAGTGGGACCAAAAGGGACCAATAAGACACTAGCTCCAATGGGCCTTGGGCTTTTCTGTCAACTCTTGACAAGTCCAAAGTTACCATTAACTATATTTAATACCACTATATAAATATAGTTGCACTCTAGGCCTTATCAATAAATTATATCCCAATACTTTATTGTACATGCAACCCCTTCATTAAAATATTCGTAGTAATACAAAGTCATGAAATAGACTGCCACTTTGAAGATTACTACATCTTAATCCTTGAGTACCCAGTTTAATCCTTTATGTTATTCAATATATATTTATGAAATCCAATTTCACAAATATATATACTTTAGTAACTTATTACTAAAGTGGTCGGGCCCGACACTCTGAATAACCAAACCCATTAAACTTATCTCAAGGGAATATTTTATATCTCCGTTAAGAGATTATGAATTCCATCTTGAGAATATATGTTCCATCAACATTAAATGCAGTTGCCCAACATACTGAGGTTTTGACCGTTCTAATAGATCTCACTCCTGATATATCAAAGCAACCTACATCTCATGATCAGGTCCATTATTCTCTCAGGATTTAGAGTTGATGTAAATAGAAGTCGTGAGATTTATTATTCAATTGACAGTCATTTGGAGAATAATAAATCTCACAGCGGTCCAGTTCAATATGTCTTAACTCTTAAAACATATCAACATACCAACTAGAAGTCTCCACTTCCATGATCAAGACAAATCATCGTAGTTGATATGTTATAGTCTTCGCAGATGAAATGCCCAATTTCATCACCGACTACGAACTAAATTCTGAGTTTACAAAGAACTTGTGATTTATATCTTCTGTGACTAAATCACATAAATCACATACTATGCATCTCATGGACTAAGATAATGTCCCAATAGTTCATAAATAGTCTCATATAATTAAACAACTTAATTATTCTAAATTGGATTTTAGGGCACAAACCCTAACAGCTCTTAGAGCCCAAGTGCTAGGGGTGTGCAGACTTTATTGCTTCGAGGTTTGGAACGAGGCCCTTAAACAAGCTGGGGTTGAGGCCTCATCCGACCTGTGGAGGGCGAAAAACGTCTTCTATCCTGTCGCCATTCGTGAGGCTGCCCCTCCAAGTTTTGAGACTGATGTGGCTACCAAGGGCGCTGGGGTGGTTTGCGAGGAAGGTGTCCCCACTGCCATTACTCTGGGTGAAACAGCCAAGGAAGTTGATCCTCCTGAAGCCGTTGAGGCAGGCAAAGGTTCCATCGCTGATGTGCCTGGGGAGGCTGTGGGCTCTTCAGGTGATGTTCAAGCGTCTCTTGTAGAGGAAGTATCCCACCCAGCTGACTCTTCCCAGGCAGCGGCCCCAGGCAAGGACCACAAGGATTCTTAGACCTCCTCTGCCCAGCCCCCTGAGGGAGGGGTTGAGATGGAGCTGTAAGAGTGATCCTCCGCGCCAGCCTTTGCCTTGTTTTCCTCTTTTTTTCTTCTCCTTTCTTTTTTTTTTTTTAATTATTGTAATGGCACATTTGCCTCGGAAAATCTTCCTCTGAAGATTCAGTGAAGTATATGTTTTCTCTTTTCTTATTTGTTTTTCTTGTGTTATATTATGCACATATGTATGTCTTCATTACTTGCATGATTCTGGCTCCAATTATACTTTGCCAACTATGTTGGTCATCGTCCCCTGTAGTGCTCATTACTAGCATCAAAGTGGTCAGCCTCGTCATAGGTTTGGGCCCTCGGTCAGTACAAAACCTTGGTTCTGTCTAGTGCTTAGATCCTCCTTAAGTAACTGGTTTCCCCATAGGTTTGAGTCTTTGGACCATGCAAGACCTTGGTTATGTTCAGTACTTGGATCTCCTCGAAGCAACTAGTTTCCCCATAGGTTTGACGCCGAGGAGCGTGCAAGACCTTGACTTTGCCTAACACTTAGTGTTTCATGGGGGGATGGTTTCTCCACTGGCTTGAGTCCGAGGACTGTGTAGGGCCCTGGTTCTGTCTGGTACTTAATTCTTCTTTTAGTAATTAGTTTCCCCGTAGGCTTGAGTCTTTGGATCATGCAAGGCCTAGGTTCTGTCTAACACTTAGTTTTTCTTTTAATAGTTGGTTTCCCCATAGGCTTGAGTCCGAGGACCATGCAAGGCCTAGGTTCTGTCCAGCACTTGGTTCTTCTTAAGTAGTTAGTTTACCCAGAGGCTTGGGTCCGAGGACCATGCAAGGCCTAGGTTCTGTCTAACACTTAGTTTTTCTTTTAGTAACTGGTTTCCCCATAAGCTTGAGTCCGAGGACCATGCAAGGCCTAGGTTCTGTCCAATACTTGGATCTTCTTAAGTAGTTAGTTTCCCTAAAGGCTTGGGTCCGAGGACCATGCAATGCCTAGGTTCTGTCTAACACTTAGCTCTTCTTTTAGTAACTGGTTTCCCTATAGGCTTGAGTTCGAGGACCATGCAAGGCCTAGGTTCTGTCCAGTACTTGGATCTTCTTAAGTAGTTAATTTTCCCAGAGGCTTGGGTTCAAGGACCATGCAAGGCCTAGGTTCTGTCTAACACTTAGTTCTTCTTTTAGTAACTGGTTTCCCCATAGGCTTGAGTCTGAGGACCATGCAAGGCCTAGGTTCTATCCAGTACTTGGATCTTCTTAAGTAGTTAGTTTCCCAAAGGCTTGGGTCCGAGGACCATGCAAGGCCTAGGTTCTGTCTAACACTTAGTTCTTCTTTTAGTAACTAGTTTCCCCATAGGCTTGAGTTCGAGGATCATGCAAGGCCTAGGTTCTGTCCAGTACTTGGATCTTCTTAAGTAGTTAGTTTCCCCAAAGGCTTGGGTCTAAGGACCATGCAAGGCCTAGGTTCTGTCTAACACTTAATTCTTATTTTAGTAACTGGTTTCCCCATAGGCTTGAGTCTGAGGACCATGTAAGGCCTAGGTTCTATCCAGTACTTGGATCTTCTTAAGTAGTTAGTTTCCCCAGAGGCTTGGGTCCGAGGACCATGCAAGGCCTAGGTTCTGTCTAACACTTAGTTCTTCTCCTAGGCTACTTGGAGTTAAGGGGCTCATCCTCAGCTTTGGCGTGTCTGCCTCTGTAGTGACAGCGGCCTCGAGTCTGTTCCGCCAAGGGAGGATTCTCCTTCGGTCTAGCCCCTTCGTTCAACGCGCCACTCCTGATAACGAGGCACCATTTGGGCTATTCGAGCAACGCGCTTGGCGCTTCGGTGCATGAGGCGCCCCCTCATTAATGCCCTTGCTGATTTACGAGGGCCCAACGGCTGATAAGCCTCTTAGAAATTGGGTGGAGTTAATTCCTCCAATAATTCCTCCTTAGGATTCTGTGCAAGCCGGCTCTCTCCAATTTTTGCCTTCTATATAAGGCGCTTTGGGGTGATCATTCTTTTAAACTTGACAAACATTTGAATTCGAATCTCCCAAATACACCACCTTCTGGGCGTCTCAACGGTTTTGCCAGAAGAGTAGTTTGTGCCCCATAAGATGAAGCGGCCCTGGGGAAAGGCGGCAACAGGGAAGCCGAGCCCCTCTCAAGAGCCGAGGATGCCGCTTCGATCCTGGACAACACGATAGAGGTAGTGTAGGCAGAGGCTGAAGATCTTCCTTCTTTTCAACCTATCCAGAGATGGGGCTCCCCTTGCTATTTAGAGGGGGATTCAGAAGAAACGTAACATCCTTCCTCCGGATTTGGATCTGTCAGCCTTCCAGGCTGGCAGTGATCCGTCGACTCCCAGCTGTTGTGGGATTGGGAGGGAAACCAGGTGGAGCCATGAGGTGGAACCATCAGGCGCTACGGTCTCTTCTTCCTTCTCCTTTCTTCCACCGTAAGTGGTGGTTGGGGAGCTATGGACGGCCTTAACGCAGGTCTGTCTCCACTTCTTCCTCCACCACTGGGCATGGCTTTAAAACAAGCCTGCCTAGGCCTCTCACCCTTTCCTATTCTCTTAGCTTCAACACAAGCTTGTTTAGGCTTTTTCTTTGTAGTTAGCTTTAGAATAAGCTTGCATGAGCATCTGATGTAAAATGTAATTTTTCTTCAATATTAATAAAGAAGTGGCCCCTTTCATCTCTTTCATTTCTTGTATCTTTTCAATTTTTGTGATGGTTGCTTTCTGAATAAACATGTTGCCCTTGGTTGTGTGTATAATTTCTTTTTTGAAGAGAAGCGTTACTCTTGATCTTTCCACACCAGCTGTCGCACTTGTTAGTGCACAAGTCCTTCCCACAGACGGCGCCAATTGTGGGGACCCAGTTTTTCAAGCAACCCCCTTACAATGAATTTGTAGAAAGTGGATAGAAGGGCTAGGCTCTAACAAAAGACACAAGAATCGACGTGGGTTTACAAGATCAAAAGCAAGAAGCTAACTAAGTATTCTTAAGGAGAGTTCATCCTCGGCCTAATCCGAGGAGCTCTTTCCTTAGAACTTAACGAACACTAGGGTTGCCATTGATCACCCTGGAGTCCCATTAACCCTCCCCCCCAGGGCCAACCGGCCAGGGACCAACCTCCATACTTTGGAGGTTCTATCTATTATATAGCCTTGATCAATTAGTCTCTGCCATCCATTTGTCGGCCATCTGAACTTGTATTTGAGGGTTCGTCCCATCAGCTGCCTTTGCAGGCTTTCTGTTAGTTGAAGTAACCAAGGCTGCACTATTTACTGGTCAATTCACCATTAATGCGGCCAGAGTGTTAGTGGCATACATTTAATGAGTGAGTGACAGCTTCCTCCCTCCAATGTCGGCTTGCCGAGGACGTAGGCATCCTCGGCGAGGTCCCTTGATGACTTGGGCCTCGTCCACTTATTTTTGGATTCTGCCCTCTCCTCGGTGTAGACCTTGGGCCCGATGTGGAGTGGGCCGGGGTTGCTAAATATTTGGGCCCCACATGAACTATTAGTTACCTGGATTATATATAATAATTTAGTAACACGACAAATTGTCACAATATTTTCACAATTATTGAGGTGTTAATTCCTTATAGGCTAAAATAAAATATCATACTGGAACTAATTACTACAAAAATAAAGGTATTGTGAAAAAAGAAAAGAAAAAAAGTGATACATCAACAACATTTTTCACAACACTTTCTATATATAAAAAGAGTGAATGGAAAGAACTACAATAACTTTGCTACAGTAGTTTTTGTTTGTTCAATTTTCACTGTTTCGCTAGCACTCTTTTTTTTTTTTTTTTGGTGAATGGGTAAAGCTTCAGTAGATTTGTTATATTATTTTTGGTTTGTCCAATTTGCATTATTTCACATTTTAATAAAATATTAACACAACAAATTGGCACAATATTTTCACAATTGTTGAGATGTTAATTCTTAATAGATCAAAATAAAATATCATACTAGAACCAACCACAACTAAAAATAAAGGTATATTGTGAAAAAAGAAGTGCTATATCCACAATTTTTTTTATAATACTTTCATAACAAATCATAGGTGATAAATTTTTATTAGTTCTAATTTAAACTTATCAATGAAAATGCTTTTTTGCTCGCAAATAACAACCTGCAACAACCTACTACTTATGATTTTGTTGTAAAAATGTTGTAGACATGGCATTTCTTTTGTGAAAATGTTAAAACATCTTGTTGTCGTCACAATATTTTCAAAACTATTGAGCTGTCAATTCTTTACAAGTCAAAATAAAATATAACAAAATTATAAAGATATTATGAAAATATTGTGTCATTCCATTATGTTTTTAGAAATTTTTTGTTAGTTTAGTCAACTTTGTTGGGCTAAAATTCATCGTTTCACATACAATTTTCTTGGGTTAAATTTTTGTATTTTTTTTTCTTTGCGCATCATTTTAAGTAAAAACATATAGTTTTACACACACACACACACACAAAAACAAAAAAACAAAAACAAAAACAAAAACAAAAACTTAAGATAAAAACACTGTGGGTGTAAAAGCCCAACGTCATGCGGTGAGCCTAAGGCCTAATTCTAATATCACTATGTGTCCGAAGATAAAAAGGGGTTAGGAACGAGTCCTGGTGGAAGAAATGTAACTTGAAATGAGCAATAGGAGCAGTCCGAAGAGAACCATATCAGTTCGAAGACGTCATTATCCTCGGATTGCAAAGGGACCCGATCAAACAAATATCCTGAAGGTCCGAATGGTCCTCCCCACTACTTCCACGACAAGGACAAGCTTTGGATATCTAAAAGGAAAAGCTGCTACCACCGCATTTAATACACTGCAGCAGCTTTCCTGACCGCATTTATGTGGAGAAGACCCCTGAACAGTGCAATCTCAGCTACCACCACTCACGTAGGCCTGAAGCAAATATCTGATATGACATGCACTCAAGTGAAGGCTTAGATGAAGAACATGTGGACGGTGATGATGAAGTAAAAGAGGAGTATATAAATGCAAGAAGCCTCTGAAGAAGGGGTGGGAGAAAAAATCTATAAAAGAATTCTAAGAATCATATCCACCTTTGAATCAAGAATAGTCCTCTTCAGATTTGAGTTGTTTTCAACTTTCAAGTGTGTTCTTATGTCAATTAACTATTGTTAGATGTACAATTAGCCTAGCTTTGCCACCCACTCTCTACAAATTTATTGTTCCGGGTTCATTGGGCTCATAATCCAAACCTTTTGGGCTTGAGCTACAAATTTGGACCCTACAATTAGCGCCGTTTGTGGGAAAAACTTGAGCTAAAGTGGAGGCAACATCCCATAATGTCTGAACCAGGGCAACAACCAGCAGAGTCCAGGGCATCCCAGCATGTTGATCCCTTCCTCAACTTGGAACGGAGACAGGATCGTGAGGGTAGTGTACACACCGCACACGATGACCGAAGTCAATCACATGGAGGAAGTCATATGTGACTGACTAGAAATTGAAAAGTTGAAGAGGGAACTGCGCCATGCAAAGAGGAAGCGAGTTTCTTCATATTCTGATGAACATTCTGACGAAAAACGAGACGTTACTTACAAACACAAATCTCGGACACCAATCAGTGAGTCTTTTTCCTATGAGGAAGTGCACCGCCGTGAGAGGCAGCCTTGAAGCCCACCACCTGGAGGCGTGGGGAACGACGCTATGAGCAAGGCTTTGAATCAAATTTCCAGGTCCCCATTTACGCGTAACATCGAGGACGCAAGACTCCCTCGACGATTTCACCAGCCAACATTTACCACTTATAACGGCCAGACAGATCCTGTGGAGCATGTGAGTCATTTCAACCAGAGGATGGCCGTTCATTCCAAAAATGAGGCCCTAATGTGCAAAGTTTTCCCATCCAGTTTGGAACCGATCGCCATGAGATGGTTTGATAGCCTGAAAGCAGACTCTATAAGCTCTTTTCAAGAGCTTACTCAGGTATTTGGGTCCCGTTTTGTAACGTGTCGCAGAGTTCCGAAGTCCTTAGCCTCTCTATTGTCTGTGAGCATGCGAGAAGAGGAGACGTTGAAGTCGTATTTGGATAGGTTCTGGGAAATGTACAACGAGATGGAAGAAGATTGCGACCTGGTGGCCATTAGCTCCTTTAAGCTCGGCCTCCCCACCGAACACGGCTTGAGGACGTCTCTAACACACAAACTTGTTACCAGTGTACGCCAGCTGATAGACAAGATTAATAAGTATAAAAGGGTCGAGGAAGACCAGCAACAGGGCAAGGGGAAGGATAAGGTTATCCCTCAGGATATGAGGGATTTCAGGTCAGATCGACAAGGTCATAACAGGTCGCGGAGAGACTGGGTCGGATAGCAAAGCTCGGCGAACCTTCAGACAGTCAATGCCGTATTCCGAGAGCCAGTGCACCAAGTTTTAAAGAAGATCAAGAACGAGCCTTTCTTCAAAAGGCTGAACAATATGGTGGGAAACCCTAAAAGGCGCAACCACTACCTCTACTGCCAGTACCACCAAGACCATGGACATACTACGGAGGACTGTAGGAGTCTGTGGGACCATCTAGATCAGCTCATCAACGAAGGCAGGTTAAAACAGCTCTTACATCATACCTTTGGTCAGGGTAACTAGGCAGGCGCAGGAACTCAGAGGGATGACTCCTATAAACCCCCCTCGGTATGATAAATGTTATCTTTGCTACACAAGGAAGAACAGGATCCTGTCCATCAAAAGTACTATCAGTTGCTTGGCTGCCCTCGGAAAGTGTCAGTAAGGAGTCGAAGAGGGCTAAGTTGGAGATTCAACCGATTTTGGGATTCTCGGACGCAAACAAGATCGGAACCATCCAACCTCACGACGATGCTTTGGTGATCACCCTTCGGATAGGGGAGTACGACATGAAGAGAGTGATGGTGGACCAAGGCAGCGGCGTAGAAATAATGTACCCAGACCTCTATAAGGGGCTAAACTTAACGCCCGAAGATCTAACGCCCTATAGTTCTCCCTTGGTAAGTTTTGATGGAAAAGTGGTCATACCGAGAGGCCAAATAAGGCTACCTGTGCAGACCGGCTCTGAAATTGTGGAGGTAGATTTTATAGTGGTAGACGCTTATTCACCTTACACTACGATTATGGCCAGACCGTGGCTCCATACACTGGGGGCGGTATCTTCCACTCTTCATCAAAAGATTAAATATCCATCCGAGGGGCAGGTCAGGGAGATCCTAGGAGATCAATCTACGGCCAGGCAATGTCTGGTAGCAGCGATCCAGCATAAGCCTAAAGCTGAGCTCTCAGCCCCTAACGAAGAGGACTTATAGCAATTAAAATCCTCGGTGCCAGATGCCGAAGCCTCAGCGGAGGGGGCTGAATGTGAAAGCCTGACAAAGGTAGTCATCGATGACGATCCAGGGAAGTTCTTTCAAGTCGAATCTATACTCCCTCCCCAAGAGAAGGATGAACTGATAGGATTTCTCAGGACCAACATTGACGTATTTGCGTGGGACTCCACAGAGGCCCCAAGAGTAAACCCAGAGTTCATTTGCCATCATCTGAATGTTAACCCAGCCATCACCCCTAAACAACAACTGCTTCGACGACCATCAAGAGAGCATGCAGATGCTGTCAGGGAAGAGGTGATAAAACTCAAACGGACTGGAGCGATTAAGGAAATTTTTTATTCTAAGTGGTTGGCTAACACAATAGTGGCAAAGAAGAAGAGCGAAAAATGACGAGTATGTGTGGATTTCACAGACCTGAACCGAGCTTGTCCGAAGGATCCGTTTCCAATGCCGAAGATCGATCAACTCGTTGATGCTACTGTCGGCCATCCTCGGATGAGCTTCGTGGACGCTTTTCAAGCTTACCATCAAATACCATTGGCTGTGGATGATCAAGAAGAGACAGCATTTGTCACCCCTGCTGGGAACTACCACTACAAAGTTATGCCATTCGGTCTGAAGAATGCAAGAGCCACTTATCAGAGGATGATGACTAGAATGTTTGAACCACAATTGGGCAAAAATATGAAAGTTTATATCGATGACATGGTGGTGAAAAGCAAGATCATAGCTGGGTACATTGGGGATCTCATGGATATTTTTGGAATCCTCAAGGAGCACAAATTGCGTTTAAACGCATGCAAGTGTTCATTTGGTGTAGGGTCAGGCAAGTTTCTGGGATACATGGTAACCCACAGGGGAATCGAAGTTAACCCCGATCAAATAAAAGCTATTAGCAACCTACAAGCTCCTCGGAACCCTAAAAAAGTTCAGAAACTGACTGGAATGACAGCTGCCTTGAACAGGTTCATCTCCTGATCAGCAGATAGGTGCAGACCTTTCTTCTCGTTGATCAATAAGTGGAAGGGATTTGAGTGGACTGAGGAATGTGATGTGGCTTTCCAGCAACTCAAAGACTACCTAGCTCGTCCCCCAATCATGTCCAGCCCTGAGCCAGATGAAGTCTTGTTTACTTACATTGCTGTAGCTCCTAATGCAGTAAGCTTAGTATTAATACAAACAGATTGTGGCATGCAAAGACTAGTTTATTACGTAAGTAAATCGCTGCATGAAGCCGAGATCCGATACTTGCCATTGGAGAAGGCTATTCTGGCTGTAGTGCTTGGTACACGGAAGCTGCCTCACTACTTCCAAGCCCATACAATTATTGTCCTCACCCAGCTCCCACTCAAAGCCGTACTCCAAAGCGCTGACTATGCTGGAAGAATTGCTAAGTGGGGCACGATCTTAGGAGCTTTTGATATAAAATACATGCCTCGCACATCAGTCAAGGGCCAGGTCCTAGCAGATTTGGTGGCCGAGTTCACGGAGCCCCAATTAGAAGAAGTAACGCCAACGTCCGACATGGATGGAAAATCAGTTGGTATGATTTCCCAATAAGGCCCCTTACCCTGGGAAGTTTACGTGGATGGTGCATCGAACCAGAAGGGCTCCAGAATGGGGCTAGTGCTGATATCCCCTGAGAGAATCATCATTGAAAAGGTGTTAAGGTTGGACTTCTCAGCAACGAATAACGAGGCAGAATATGAAGCTCTACTGATGGGAATGACTATGGTACGAAGAATGGGAGGAAAGTCAATTGAAGTGTTCTCGGACTCAAGATTAGTTGTTGGTCAAGTGCAAGGTGAGTTTGAGGCAAAAGATGAAAGGATGCAGGGGTACTTGAGTCGAATTAAATCCCTGCAGTTCGAGTTTGATTCTTTCAATCTGCTGCACATCCCCAAAAGTGGCAATACTCATGCTGATTCTTTGGCCACGCTCGCTACCTCCTCGGCATAAGAATTGCCAAGGGTTGTCCTCATTGAGGATTTGCATAGGCCTACGAAGGTAAAGGAAGTAGTCCAAGTTCATCAAGTCAGAGCCAAACTTACCTGGATGGATCCTATAATTAAATTCTTGAAGGACGATATCTTGCCTGATGAAAAAGGGGAAGCTGACAAAGTTCGCAGGAAGGCAACCAAATTCTGGTTATCCGAGGGCCAAAAACTATATAAACGCTCCTATTCAGGTCCATACTTATTGTGCGTGCACCCTGAGGCGACTGAGTTACTACTGGAAGAATTGCATGAAGGAATCTGTGGGAGTCATACTGGGGGTAGATCCTTAGCTCACCGAGCAATTACTCAAGGTTACTGGTGGCCGAATATGCAAAAGGAGGCTCATGAATATGTTAAAAAGTGTGACCAATGCCAACGGTTTGCGCTGAACATACACCAACCTGGTGGAACCTTTAACCCACTATCCAACCCATAGCCTTTCGCCCAATGGGGATTGGATATCGTGGGTCCATTCCCTAAGGCCTCAGGAAATAAGAAGTACCTACTGGTCGGCACAGACTACTTCACCAAATGGGTCGAGGCTGAACCTCTGGCAAACATCAGGGACGTAGACGTAAAGAAATTTATTTGGAAAAGCATTGTCACCCGGTTTGAGATCCCTCATACCCTCATCTCGGACAATGGTCTTCAATTTGATAGCAAAGCATTCAGGAGCTATTGTGGCGAGTTAGGAATCACGAACAGATACTCCACCCCTACTTATCCCTAGGGAAATGGACATGCAGAAGCTGTTAACAAAGTCATAGTCAATGGACTGAAGAAAAGGCTAGATAATACTAAGGGTAAATAGGTGGAGGAATTACCACATGTACTTTGGGCATATAAAACCACCCTTCGAAGGTCTACAGGTGAAACCCCTTTTTCAATGACTTATGGGGCTGAAGCTGTCATACCTTTGGAGACTGGGTTCCCAACTTTGAGAACTAGTTCGTTCAGTCCAACCAGCAACAATGAGCAATTGGAGAAGAGTTTAGACCTGATCGAGGAAATGAGGGAAAGTGCAATGGTCCAACTGGCACATTATCAACAAAAGCTCAAGCAAGGCTACGATGCCAACTTGAAGCTAAGGCCCTTAGAACCTGGCGATTTGGTGCTGAGGACAGTAATAGGCACTGCAAAGAACCCAGCTTGGGGAAAGCTAGAACCAAACTGGGAAGGGTCGTATCGTATTACTTCTAGAGCTGGTATTGGGGCGTATTTCTTAAAAGATCTAGATAGTCATGTAATACCACGGCCTTGGAATGTAAATAATCTCAAAAGGTACTATTATTGAATGAGTATTTTCTTCAGCCAATATGCCATTTTTATTGTTTTAGCAATGTACATAAGTGTTTAAACTTAAATTCAAGCATGCCTGTTGTCCTCGGACCAGATGATTTGGGTTAGTTAACACTCGTTTCCAGTTATCATAAGTGTTTAAACTTAAATTCAATCATGCCTGTTGTCCTCAAACCAGATGATTTGGGTTAGTTAACACTCGTTTCCAGTTCTCATAAGTGTTTAAACTTAAATTCAATCATGCCTGTTGTCCTCGGACTAGATAATTTGGGTTAGTTAACACTAGTTCACAATTACTATGTTTAAACTTAAATTCAATCATGCCTGTAATCCTCGAACCAGATGATTTGGGTTAGTTAACACTCGCTCACAATTACTAAGTGTTTAACTTAAATTCAACCATGCCTGTAGTCCTCAGACCAGATGATTCGTGTTAATTAATATTCGTTTCCAATTCTCTTAAGTGTTTGAGGTCAAACTCAATCATGTAAAACTTTCATATCACTCATTACTCTTATCGCGCACTAACAATCTGAATACAACCTGCTTTTTTCAGTATTAATTCTGGTTATTTATCATCACAATATGTTGGCGAAAGTTGCAAGCTATTGTAATTTGCAATGATGATAAATTGTAATATAGAATGACATATGCTACAAAGGTATTAAAAAGGAAAGAGAAGAGTTCATTGATCAAAAAGAGATAGTTTACAATCCAGAACGAAAAAAGTTAACTATTACAATGAAAACCCTAAAATATCTAAAGTTCTATCTAGGCGACCGAGGAGTCCTTTGTCTGGCCAGGCTGAGTTGCAGCAGCGTCCGAGCTTTGAACATTCTTGGGTGGCTCACCTGTAACACCAGCCTGACCGAGCTCTGGGGCTGCATCAATAGGGGCAGAAGGGGTCTGACTAACTGAGGGCTGTTCTAAGTCCCCTAGGAGTTCACAAATGTCTGGATGGTAGTAAATACTCCCAGGTCGCCTCAAGACAAATTCAGGAGGCACCCCAACGGCATCAAGGCCTTTATCCCATGTGTTGTTGCAGTACTTCCTGCAGACTTGTGCAAACTCCTCGGTTAGCCTGGCCTGGGTCTTTGTTACCCCAAGTGATTAGGCCGCTTTCTTTTCAATCTCAAGCGCCTCCTTGGCCAGTTGAGCGTTGTCTTCGGCCAACTTGGCAGCTTCCCTGGCCTTTTGAAGCTCAGCCCGAAGACCTTTCACCAGCTCTCTCTCAGTTGCCAAGTTGATCTCTGTCGTGTATAGCTGCTGGCGTTGGTCTTCGGTTTGCTTCTCAGCACTCTTCAAGCCTGCATCCAAGCTGTTTCTTTCCTTTGTCACCTCCTTTAACTGCTCAGACAAGTGGGAACTTTCCTCCTTCAACTTGCCCAGAGATTTTTCCGCCTCATCTCTAAAGCAAACCGCCGCCTGGGCTTCAAGATGTTTCTTCTTGTTCCACTCTTCAGCCACAAACACTTGCTGAGTGATCTGCATGGCAGATTAAAAACTTCAGTATAAAGCAAGGAAGAAAGGCTAAAAGAAAAGACTAACATCTAAAAGTTAAGAAATCAGAACTATCCACTTACCATAGCTAAATCCTTTTTTAGGGATGAGAAGAGCTCGAACTGGTTGCAGCGCCTATACACCTCCATGTCCTTGGGGAGTAGCAGCGGTTGTTCCAGGACCTCGGCGATGAGACCTGCTTTCCCCCCTGTGAAACTTCTGAGGGAGGCATCCCAAGGAATGGGTGCACCATCTAGCACCAGCTTCGGAGACCAAGTACGAGCTCCTCGGCGCACATCTGCTACAGGGGCCTCGTCGTGGCTCTCAGTAGACGAAGCCCTCTTGCTCCGCGTATCTTGGACCACTTTCTACTGCTTGGGTCCCTTCGGAGGCGCCATCTCCCTTTCCTTAGTATCAGTCTGAGGCCTCTTCTTTTTCAGGTCCGGCAATACCTTTAGTCCGAGATTCGAAGGAGCTTGTGGAGGTGGTGGAGGAAGAGTGACAATTGGCTGAGATGTGCCAGTCTCTTTGGCCCCAGATTTTTTGCTCATATTCTTCATCAGGTCCTTCAAGCTTGCCATATCTTCTTCTTCAAAAGAATCGTCTGGAACGGTTATCGTTTCTGGATGAGCACTGGAATGCCTGTCAATCCCCTCTTCGGCGTCCAAAATCTGAACTCCTTCCGAAGCTTCTCCTTCGAACTTGAACTTGTCAATTTGTTCGTCGAGTGAAGCGATCGAAGAAGCAACTCTCTCACCTGCCGCTACTGGTTCTAGAGGAGCTTGCCGAATGGGTTGGATAAGCAAAGGTACACCCTGTGGATTTGGGTGTGGCACAGGGGCAAGATCGAACGGCGCAAGAAAGTCTTTCCGAGCCACATCAATACGGTTGATGCGGTAATCTCCCTGTGTTATTGCATTACTGATTGGCTGAAAATCCTTTGATCTCGGCGTATAATCAATGATAAGGTGCGCGGCCTGGAGCTACCCGTCTTCACTTATGAAAATTTGTGATCAGAGGACGTAATTTAGCGCTTCGGCGTTTGTAAGGCTGAGCCGAGGAGTAACGTGTCTTCTATCTGTTGGCATCACAAGAGGACTTGGTCAGAAAGCTTGAAAATCATAATACAAAAAAAGGAGACCGAGTTAACAAAAAGCGAAAATCCTGAATCTATTGTTAGGAAACCTAAATCTGGGATGTCCCACCTGGCTCCCCTGGTTGGGTTGGGCAATGAAGTCCATCATGCCACGCGCTCGAGACGATCAGATAATCGTCTTTCATCCCTTTGTTTGATTTGGGAAGACAGGAGATGAGCCTAACAATGTCGGATCGGGATTTAAGATAGTACCCCGATCCTTTTTTGGTACGACACTCGTACATGTGTACCACATCAAGTCAGGTGAGTCCCAGTCCTAGATGACGATTCAAATCATCAACAGCTTCTAAAATCCTAAACATGTTAGGCGCACATTGATCAGGGCTAAGCCTATGGTTTCGAAGATAGTCTCTGGTAACAGGACCTATGGGGATGGTCATTCCTCCTTCTAGGAAGGCGATGATGGGGATTATAACTTCGCCCACTTCTCGATCTGTTAACAACTGTTCTGGAGAACAGTATCTCAAACCCACATCATGTGGTATGCGATACATAGCCCTAAATTCTTCCATCTGGGCAGGACTATCCACCAAATATTGAAATCTACCCATTTCAATCAACGCGGAGAGGGAGGAGTGACTACTCAAGGGCCGAAGAGAAGGTGGAACACTCGAATGAAGGAGAAATTACGCAGGGCTGAATCGTAGGATGATCTTCAAACTAATTGAGAGGTTATCACAGATTATGGGGAAAGTATGAGTTGATGACCGGAAAAGCTTGGTAGGCGTGAGCGCTTGAGTTTGTCAAAAATCTAAAAGCTTGCAAAGTAAAGGAAAAATAGCCCCCTTTAAGGCTTTATATAGGGACAGGCGAAATGGTTGGAGTTATCCTGCCCAAATTTGGAAGAAAAACCACGTTCGTTGGATCAGAAGCCCACCGTTAGATGCCAAAGACAAGACGCCGCCTGGAGTAATTAATAGTGCCTTGGAAACGTTGAAATGACAGAGGCAATGATGAAGCGCCTAAATCTATGCACACACACGTGTGGGCTCAGATATTTGGAGATTTTCGAAACCTCTATTTTTGTAGCAAATCAAAATCTCAATTTTTTCTCCTTGGATACGAGGGAAAAATTAAAATTTTGAGGGGCTATTGTGGATATAAAAGCCCAACGTCATGCAGTGGGCCTAGGGCCCAATTCTAATATCACTATGTGTCCGAAGATAAAAAGGGGTTAGAAACAAGTCCTGGTGGAAGAAATGTAACTTGAAATGAGCAATAGGAGCAGTCCAAAGAGAACCATATCGGTCTGAAGACGTCATTATCCTCGGATTGCAAATGGACCCAATCAAACAAATATCCTGAAGGTCCGAATGGTCCTCCCCACTACTTCCACGACAAGGAAGCTTTGGGCATGCCTGGAGATGACAAGAGCAGAGAAATATCTAAAAGGAAAAACTGCTACCACCGCATTTAATACACTGCAGCAGCTTTCCTGGCCGCATTTATATGAAAAAGACCCCTATACAGTGCAATCTCAGCTACCACCACTCACATAGGCCTGAAGCAGATATCTGATATGACATGTACTCAAGTGAAGGCTTAGATGAAGAACAAGTGGACAGTGATGATGAAGTAAAAGGGGAGTATATAAATGTAAGAAGTCTCTGAAAAAAGGGTGGGAGAAAAAATCTGTAAAAGAATTCTAAGAATCATATCTACCTTTGAATCAAGAACAGTCCTCTTCTGACTTGAGTTGTTTTCAACTTTCAAGTGTGTTCTTATGTCAACTAACTATTGTTAGATGTACAATTAGCCTAGCTTTGCCACCCACTCTCTACAAATTTATTGTTCCGGGTTCGTTGGGCTCATAATCCAAATCTTTTGGGCCTGAGCTACAAATTTAGACCCTACAAACACTTTTCATCCTTTATTTTTGGGGCAGTTTACAATTCCTCCTTAAACTTTAAAATCAAGTAATTTTTCCCTTAATATTTTGAAAAATAGCAAATATGTCATATTGTTATCCTCTCAGTTAAATCCTAATGAAAGTTTATGATTCTTAATATATTTATTGTGTAATGTCTAAAATAATCTTACTAAATTTTAACATTCCAAAAATTTTCTTCATGTATTTTGAGTTTTAGATAGTAGTAATTTTTGGAAAGTTGGAATGATGATATAAAGTGTTTTATTTGTTATCTAAAAAACATTGATTTTCTAGATTTAAATTTTTGAAACTTATAATTTATCTAATGGAAAATTCAATGACACATGCCTTTTGTTATCTTTTTTTTTTTTTTTTTCCCTTAGCAAAACTCAGTTATTTATTGTTGGAAGATGGTGATATTCGTTACCATTCTTAGAAGTTTTTAGCGAGTAGATATATTACTTTAGCAAATAGGTACTAAAAAACTATTATAATAAAATAGATATTTATGTGTTAAATAGCTCACCGCACACCATTGGTGTGGTGGTCACTCCACAAGTATAAGTGCTTGTGAGGTGTGGGGGGCAAGGACTGGAATTCAAGTCTCCAGGAGGGAGGTTTACACACATATACACTTAGATTAGGCTAAAGTGGAAATTCTATCTTGTATAAAAAAAAAAAAAAAAAATGTGTTAAATAGATACCCTAACTTTATGGTTGATCAAAATTCATATACGAATGAAATTAACTTTTTATGAAATAATTATCAAAATTCTTAAAATTAATGTCTCTTTTGATTAATGTAAATCTCTATGTACTTTAAAAATCAAATGATTTATATATTTTTTTGTGATATAAATAAAATCTAAAATTGACCTTAATCACTACTCTCTTTCCATGGCAAGCACGTTCCTTGCACGTGCTGCCCTAACTAATGTTATACTCCCTCCGTCCCAAACTGTTTAGCCTAGTTAGAAAAACCCAATTATTTAGGAAAACATCATTAATTACCTTATCTCTTTGAAAAAGGTAATAAATTTCGTAAATTACCCTTAAACAAATTTGTTTTTCTTTGTTGAAGATTTTTTTTTTTTTTTTTTTAATTTGAATAAAGATGGCATGCATAGTGGATTTCAAAATTTATGTTTTTAATTTTTTTTTAATTTAAAAAAATGCTCCCACAAATAAATTATGGGCATAAAGGGAATGCTAGTAAATTAATGGTGTTTGACTTTTCAAACAAAACATAATTTTAGAACATCCCAAAATAGAATACAGGCCAAACAATTTGAGACGGAGAAAGTATATAAGGGAAAATGATTATGTACTCCCAGAGTACTATAAATGCGTACTCTCCTCTCTCACATGAATGGTAGATCCTGCTATAAATTTAATTAGTGGAACTCACCATTCATGTGAGAAGAGAGAATACACATTTATGGTACTCTAAGAGTACAGAATAATTTCCCGTATATAAGAGAGATAATCCGTTTGCGGATCCAATAGATCCCTTCTTCAACCAAAGACAAAAAATGATCTTGCTCAACAAAAAAAAACAAAAAAAGATAGAAAATGATAATTAAAGCCCATGTTAAGATCCAGCCCAACAATTTACCAGAGCCCGTCAAGACAATTGGGTTTAGGCGGGCCGACATAATAGCAGTAATAGGGACTAAAATATTGAAGTACAAAAGTACCCTCCAATTTCAGTGAAATAACAACAACCTCAGACAAAGACCACCTTAAGCTAACCAAAAACACCTTCTCTCTTTCTGAGTGGCCAACCATACATAAATGCGTACTCTCCTCTCTCACATGAATGGTAGATCCTGCTATAAATTTAATTAGTGGAACTCACCATTCATGTGAGAAGAGAGAATACACATTTATGGTACTCTAAGAGTACAGAATAATTTCCCGTATATAAGAGAGATAATCCGTTTGCGGATCCAATAGATCCCTTCTTCAACCAAAGACAAAAAATGATCTTGCTCAACAAAAAAAAACAAAAAAAGATAGAAAATGATAATTAAAGCCCATGTTAAGATCCAGCCCAACAATTTACCAGAGCCCGTCAAGACAATTGGGTTTAGGCGGGCCGACATAATAGCAGTAATAGGGACTAAAATATTGAAGTACAAAAGTACCCTCCAATTTCAGTGAAATAACAACAACCTCAGACAAAGACCACCTTAAGCTAACCAAAAACACCTTCTCTCTTTCTGAGCGGCCAACCATACATACAGAAAAAGGTACGCATATTTAACGTTGTTTGAAGTTTTTTCATTGATTTTATTGTGTCTCTCGGTTTGATTAAAAGCAGGGGCAGTAAAAAATTGTTGATTCATTCTTTTGGGGTTTGTGTGAGTTTCTGAGTTCTGAGTTCATGAACTCTGTTCTTGAAATTTTAAGATTTATTAGTCAAATTGCAGAAATTTCGTCTCTTTAGAAATTTTTTCAAATTGGGTTTGTGTTATTTCCTTTTGAATCAAAATACTGCATGCAGAGGCGGCCCTAGACATTTTGGGGCCTAAGGCGAGAACTAAAAATGTATGTGTATGTATATGTGTGTTTATATATGTATATGTGTATGAGTGTGTATGTGTATGTGTATGTTTATGTGTGTATATGTGTATGTTTATATTTATGTGTATGTGTATGTGTATTTATGTTTATGTTCATTTATGTTTATGTATGTGTGTATGTTTATGTATGTGTATGTGTATGAGTGTGTATGTGTATGTTTATGTGTGTTTGTGTATGTTTATGTGTGTTTATGTGTATGTTTATGTTTATGTGTATGTGTTTATATTTATGTTCATTTATGTTTATACATATTTATGCTGTTTATGTATGTTTATATTTATAAACATAAATATATTTATGTGCGTGTGTATGAGTGTGTATGTGTATATGTATGTTTATGTGTGTGTATGTGTATGTTTATGTTTATGTGTATGTGTATGTGTATGTTTATATTTATGTGTATGTGCATGTGTGTTTATGTTTATGCTCATTTATGTTTATATATGTGTGTATGTTTATGTATGTATATGTGTATGAGTGTGTATGTGTATGTGTATGTGTATGTTTATGTGTGTGTATGTGTATGTTTATATTTATGTATGTGTGTATATTTATGTATGTTTATGTGTATGAGTGTGTATGTGTATGTTTATGTTTGTTTATGTGTGTGTATGTGTGTTTATGTGTATGTTTATGTGTATGAGTGTGTATGTGTATATGTATGTTTATGTGTGTGTTTGTGTATGTTTATATTTATGTGTATGTGCATGTGTGTTTATATTTATGCTCATTTATGTTTATATATATGTGTATGTTTATGTGTGTGTATGTGTATGTTTATATTTATGTGTATGTGCATGTGTGTTTATGTGTGTATATGTGTATGAGCGTGTGTGTGTATGTGTATGTTTATGTTTATGTATGTGTGTATATTTATGTATGTGTATGTGTATGAGTGTGTATGTGTATGTGTATGTTTATGTTTATGTTTATTGTTTATGTATGTTTATATTTATAAACATAAATATAAACATAAACACACATACACATAAACATACATGAATACAAACACAAACATAAATACACATACACATAAACACACATAAACAAACATTAACAAAAACAAATAAATATTAACAAAAACAAACAAACATAAACACACATACACATAAACACACACACATAAACATAAACATACATAGACATAAACACACATACAGACTGAGAAAAATTAAACCCTCATATAGACTGGAAAAAATTGCAAACTAACATCAATCCTCAAACAATTTTGTTAGTTACTTTGGTGTGCTAAATCGAGCTTTTATGTGTGTTTGTGTTTATATTTAAGTTTATGTATGTGTATGTTTACATTTATATGAGTTTATACGTGTTTATGTGTATATGTGTTTATGTTTATGTATATGTATATTTATGTTTATGTGTATTTGTATGTGTATGTGTATGTGTATGTTTATGTATGTGTATGTGTATGTGTATGTATTTATGTGTGCTTATATTTACGTATGTTTATGTGTATGTGTATGTGTTTATGCGTGCTTATGTATGTGTATGTGTATGTGTAGGTCTCTTTGTCTTTTTCAGATTCAGGTGTAATACCTTGATGCAATTGTAATTAATGGCTGAGATTAAAAGTTGAAAAAATAACTTTCAATTTCAACCATTAAATAAAATATATTAAAGGAGAGTTAAAAAGTTAAAAAAAAAAAGAGTAAAAAATGAAAAAAAAAATACCTATGACAGTGCACCTGATCTCAGTCTGTCTTTCTTCTCTCACCATTTTTCTTTTCTTCTTTTTTACGCGGTGCTTTGTTTTTCTTTCTTTTATTTTTCTTTATACGTTGCCTAGACTGACAGGAGAGGAGCGAGCGAAAGTTACGTCAAGAAAGGAAATCGAAGATTGTGCTGTCGAGCTAAAGACTATGAAAATCTCTTTCTCTCAACTCAGACAATCCTCTTAAGTGAAATTGTGGCTCACGAGGCTTCACCGGATTATGGTGTGTGATTTTTGGTTATTTATTTATTTATTTGAGATTATGAAGCAAATAGTTTTTATATTTTGCTTACCCTTTCTATTTTCTGAAAACATTTTTTTGGGAAATACCTTTTTTTTTGCTTTGCTTTCAGTCTATCATTCTTGCTTGTGGGATGTGTTTGATTAATTGAATCTAAAATTAGTTCAACAAGATGATTCTTCTTCTAAAATATAATAACAAAACCAATATATGTTTTTTTAATGGTGGGTTCACTTTCAGTGTTTTCATTTTGTGATTTTGGTTGTTTTGTGGGTTTTGTATTTTGATTTCGGTGGGTGTGATTTGATTTGTTATTTGATGGGCTTCTAGGTTTTTGTTGCGATTTGATTTTGGCTAGGTTTTGGCCGTGGTGGTGGTCGTGATTTGATTTTGGCTGGGTTTCGGCAGTGGTGCGTGGTTGGAGGTGATGAGCTTGAAAATCTTCGACCATGGAGGTTTAGAAGGAGAGCTTGGTGGTTAGCCACGGAGCACGGTGTGACGTGGGTTGAGACAGAGAGAGGATGAGAGGGAAACATGGGCGACCCTCGACATTTTGGGGCTTAAGGCGAGAACTAAAAATGGGACGTTTTTTATACTTATATATTGATTAAATTAATGTTTATTTAATATTTTTATATTATATTTTTCATCATTATTTTCATTTTCTTCTAAATTATTTTGAAGTTCATTATCAAGATTTGTTGTATTGCAAAATTGAACATCATTTTCTTCTAAATTATTTTGGTGAATTTCTTGCTCATTTGTGATATTTTCATCTAAATTTTGTGTTATATTTTGTTTATTACTAATAACAAATTTATCCATTGATCCTTTTTGAGACTCAATTAATTTTTCTTCTTTTTTTCTTTTTTTAAGTTTTTCATATCCAGATGCATATTTTCTAGTAGACATTTCTAATCAAACAATATATTTATAAAGACTAAAATAAAAAATAACTTTCAAGTGTAGAACAAATGAGAAATAGAACCTGATTTATATAAAAAATATTGTTGTAATTTCACTAAATAATAACAAGTTTTTAGCAATCTTAACCTGTATAAATTAAAAAAAAATTAAGCACAAGCATAACGAAAATTTAAGCACAGCCATAACACTAACACAAGACTTATTAATAAGACCCACTCACCAAAAAAATAAACACAAAGCAAATCCTATCTATAACCAAAAAAAAAAAAAAAAAATGCAGGCTTTAAAAAAAAAAAAAAAAAAAAAAAAAACTTGAAGGCCCAAACTTAACGCCCAGTCCAGGGACAGGGAGGGTCCAGGCAGCCATAATGATAAACTGATAAGTGATAAACAAAGTTACAAAAGCAGCCAGGGAGGGCCCAAATAAACAAAGTTATCTTAAGTTGTTAACAAATAAAATGGAGTGCCCTGTGCCCAAATATTTACTATAATTTTATACCTGATTCCTGAGGTGAGGTGAGCAGTTGAGACTTGAGAGAGGCGGAGAGCAGAGAATCAGAGAGCGGCTGAGGCTGAACAGTGGAGACTGGAGACTAGAGAGAAAGGTAAAATTTTTAGGGTTTTGAGTGGATTTATTTGTTTTGTTTCGTGGTTAATCTCTTAGACTGGATTTGTAGTTTATCTGGTTGATTTTTGGTTAATGATTTTGTTTAGAACCAATGTTTAATAAGATTTACCAAAATTATTTGTATTTTTTGGTTAAAAGGATGTGCCAGATTATTTTTGAAACTAAATTGTTTTTCCTCTACTAGCCGGTTCTTTTCTAAAATTTTGGGACTTGGGGGCCTTAGGCAATTGCCTAACTCGCCTAAGGGAAGGGCCGGCCCTGACTGCATGCTATTTTTCCCTTCTTGATTTGTAGATTAATTGTTTTCTTAGTTAATTGTTCTTGTGCACATAAGAAAAAAGGAAGAGCAAAAAAATGAAATTTATTGTGGATTGCATTATCATTTTGTAATTTTTGTTTGCTGGGCAAATTCTTGTAGTTGTGGGTTTAGTTCTTGTTATTAATTGGTACATTTTAGTTGGAAATTGGAACACATCTAGTTGTGGGCTTCAGTTGTTTGTGGAAATTTATAGGCTTTTAGTTAGTTTTGATATTCCATATTCATTGAAGCAAAAAAGAAGCTCATTAGTAGAACTATTAGGTGTGTATGTATTATCAATGACTTATTGTGTCCTATGCATATAATATAAGAGATGGTTATAAGGGAGTTTGGAGGTCCATCCAAAAGGCCTTGTTTATTGAATTAATTGGTTTGGACTTTAATGATACTGCTTGATTAAGGGCCTTGAATGATAAATTTAGAGTCAAAAGATGATAACCAATTCTAAGATAATCAATCTCACAGGAGACAGAGATGATTGTGTCATTTCATAGTCTTGAGGCAGCTTTGTTAATGGCATCTTCCTTGTTCCATGCAGACCATTCTCCCCTTACTGTATTCTTCGTTTCGGTAGTCTATATGGGTAACAGATGAAGAGTCTTAAAGGTCCGTCAATCTGAAAAAGGAAAAGTAGAGAAAATGGGTCCTTCTTCCAAACAACCTTTATTTTGCCTGAAATGGCCATGGGACACCCAACAAAATCCTAAAAGTCCTAATCTCTGCTCATTTGACGGTCCTTGGATATTCAAGTCCTTGCAAAATCTTGGGTCTGTTGCTCTCAATCTCGTCACCTCTGTTTCAAAATCCTCTTATCCATCGCTCAGTTCCGATAAATCCATCCAATTTGATGCTGGAACCAACCAAAGTAAGAGTTTGAAGTCGAGAAAGTTGAACTTGACTCCTGAAGAGCAAGCAGAGGCAGAGCAAACAGCATTTGCTTCAGCCTTGGCAGCTGGGAAAGTGGCTACAGTGATTGAGTTCTACTCACCAAAATGCAGGCTTTGCAATTCGTTGGTTGATTTTGTT
Source organism: Quercus glauca (assembly GCA_023736055.1). Lineage (NCBI taxonomy): Eukaryota > Viridiplantae > Streptophyta > Magnoliopsida > Fagales > Fagaceae > Quercus > Quercus glauca. The sequence continues at coordinate 95,232,574 of CM043316.1, read as the reverse complement.
TCAGAGGTGGAGGGTAGAAACTTAGATTGGCTCAACATTGTCATGGCAGATGCTGAAAATGAAAAATGGCTACCTGAGGTATGCTATGTTCCTCGTAATCTTATATATAAACACATGCAATTTTGAGGCTGGTTTTTAGCTTGGTCATTGGATATGGTTATCTAGCATTAATCAATAAAACCATGGGGTTTCTTGTTATATTATTTTAAGCATATTGTCTATTTCTTATATTGTGGCCAGTGCCATTCTGTTTTTGTGGAGTTATTACTGGTAGTCATGAGAATGTATTACCAAGTTGTTTGTCCCACTGAGTGTGACACTGCAATTTTGAACTTCAACAATTATTGAAGTTATTACTAATTAGGAGGCACCAAGGATGTACCTCTTGGAGGAACCATGTTGTCTGACAACTTAGACTTTTGCAGATGATTAAGTATTGAGGGAAAATATCTGGTATCATTCATGTGTTTCACTTATTTGTTTGTTTTTACGTTTTATTTTATTATTGTTTTTTTTTAATCTCTTGCAATTGCCTGAGAGGCCATTGATCATTTTTGATATTTTTTCAGTATTTCACTTCTCTGTCTTGGCCAAGACCTATTTAGAATAGGCTTAACATATGACCACAACAGTTGTGGATTTACTCAAGTAAATCTTTGTTGTGTTGGATTGTATCATATGGTTGGAGAGTGTATACCAGGTTTAAAGTCCTGGTGACAAAATCTTGTCTGTTTTTCAGATGATGAAAGTGCTGAAATTATGAGATTGTTATTAAATATTTGGCAATATTTGAACCAGATTCACACTTCTTATTTGTTGGGAATAACATTTTTTGTCACAATGAGTATGAATATTGTTCTCATATTAAAGGATCCTGAAGTAACTCAGTTTTAATATCTCAACCATTTTTATCGTTAGGGCTTTGTCCTTGATGATACTGGCTCCATTCTTGAGGGTGGAAAAGTTTTAACAACCCAATGACATACTAGTCTGGTTGTTGAGCATGAATTGCAAAGCACTTTTAATTTATGAAATTTGAATGCTTAGCTTGCATGTTGAGCACAAAGAAATATGTTACTGGTCTATACTCGAGGGTGCTAGGGCTGATGGAGGTTTATTTTTTGGAGTGCAACAAGCAACTGAACAACCTTTTTTTTTATTGATATAAATTGCCTATTATCCTATAATTCCTTCTTTCCTTGGAGTTAATTAAGTTCCTGAAATTCTATAAAAGCTGATCGCTTCAAATGGAGAAAAAATTGCTCTGTTGCATATAATGTTGTGTTGGTCAGATTAATTTAATTTGCAGTTTAAAGCATTATGAATTTGTGGTAATTGAATTATGTTCAAGTATGTGAAATACGTGATACATCTATTGCTTAATCTATCATGTATTTCACATTATAGCTGTTGTTCTCTAAGCTTCAGTTTGTAAATATCTCAATGGGATCATAACTGGATTATGATGATGTTATATTATCTACTTTGTCAATTACTTTGCTTCCTTGGGTTATTTTTAGCATCTTTGGCTCCCTACATCCTCCCTATGATATGATGAATTGATTAATATAAAGCTCTAGCTGATTTTTCCTTATTCATGTCAATGCAGCTTCTTCATTATGATATTAAATATGTCCCATGCTTTGTGTTGCTAGACCAAAAGGGAAAGGCACTAGCAAAGTCAGGTGTTCCAAGTAGTCGGCTACATGTAATAGCAGGTCTCTCCCATCTTCTCAAAATAAAGCGTCCCCTGAAAGCTAATCACTAGATTAATATTGTACCCACTTGAACAAAAACTAGTGTTGTGGTAAGTTTATATGCAGGATGTTTTTAATCACGATGGATTAGATTTAATTTTAATAGATGTTTCCAAGTCATTGGCATAAAGATACTAACTCTTCACATTTACACTTCTGTGCTGCACATATGAAACATTTGTTTAGGTTGAAACATTAGTTCAACTAATGTTAGGTCAAATTCTACTTGAAATTCTAATTTGGATGCATACAATGAATGTTTACATAATGAAATAGCTTGAATGGCCACACATCTTTTGCCATAATCTAAGGAAAGCTTCAGCCATATCTGCATATACCTGTTTATATATCCTAAACAAACCTAGTGCATATCCTCAAAATCCATTCACAAAAATACACACAATATAGTTAGTGTAATCTCTAAATCCATGCATTTTGGGATATTATAATTTCCTTCACTTAAATCTTTGACATTATCAGTTGAGCTTGCATTACATTGCAATGCCCTTGAGCAATATGACATTATTAGGTTGGTTTTGATACCATAATTAGGGAAGTGCTTGCTGTATTTGTGTTATATTAAAGGGGGTTGCTCAACAATTGGAGCTTCATGTAAATGATGTAATCCTTTATTTATCTTAACTGACATAATATGAAGTGAAACTCATCGCATGCCAAGTGGGTATGTCTCGCGAAATATATACTCATGAAAACAACAAAAAATTGGACACCACTTATAGAGATGGACACATTTCTTTTAAGCAAACGACAATGACAACGAAAAGGCGACCATTTATGCACAATAAACCTTTGATTCTTTTCAACATCAAACGGCATCCTTTTTGCTTGTAAATTTTCCATGATAACTAGTGTATAGTCATTTCATTTCAGGAACTCCCAACCTGTAGTTGGCAAACCCATTATGTTGCTTCGTTTCACATTGATAAATGACTGTAAAATTTGACTCAAACTACTCGTCAGTCTGATCAAATTGACATGCCGTTTAATGAATTCTTAAACGGGCTAAACAGGTCTCTCCTCGTATCTATTGGGCCTCACTGCTCACAACCCATAAACTCCTTTGTCCTAAAATGAATCATAGCCTAAGCATTTGGTCACACTCTTGTTTTTGGGTCTGACTTGTGAATAGATTACACTCACTCGGACCCTTTTATTTCCTTTTCAATACATAATGGCCCTTCCAAAGCCCACAATGGTATTTGTATTGACACAACATTTTTACTCTCTTTTTTCTTATTGACATGATCTATTGTGATTAGAATACTGTTTATTTCATCAGATAATCACTATTATTATCCATGAATCATAACAAAACATGTCAATAGTTTTGAACATGATATGTTATGATTAGAATAACATCTCTATTATTCTATATCACCATTATTATTCATCAATTATAACAAAGTCATCTTAATGTTTTTGGAAAAAAAGAAATGTTGTGTTTGCAGACATTATTTTCAGAGTCTCCAATTTGCATGGTACGTGTAGTGCCCACATGACCAATTTAAAAGGCTTTAAAGCCTTGTAGACTTTGACAATAATGGTGTCTCCTTTCTTTTCGTTTACAAAAAGGTTATGTTCATAAAAACTAGCCGACTCTATTGGGTGGTATGGGACAAGCCTAAAAAGCAAATCTATGTGGTAGCCTCCAACACACAACTTTGGTCTTGGGCACACTAGCATTAAAATTTCTGACTTTTTTGGATGTGTATTTGGGGTTTGGGATTTGAGTTTTGTGAAAATGTTTCCGTGACACATATATCTTTATTTTCGTAGTAAAATTTTAAAATTTTCTTTTTGACATTTCTAGTAAATATAAGCATAAGACCAAACCATGTAAGTCTTTGCATTTCCTATATTTCCTGTGTGATTTTTTTTTCCTTCTATTTTTTAATTTTAATTTTACACAAATCCCTATTATTTGGAGAGGCTCATAACAAATAGACGTATTAGCTTCAGCTATCTCTCAACACTTTTAATTGATATTTTATCCATGGCCCTAGAATTCCATAAACTCTAGTGCCCAGGACCATGTAACCAATGGATTTAGATTCTATTGCACGAGATACATTAGTTTGGAGCAAAAATTAAAATTAAAAACTAAAAGATAAAAGGGTTGAGGAGAAAAATTACTTTCTTTTTTTTTTTTAATATCAAACAGCTTAAGAGAAAAGTTAACTTTTTTTTAATCTTTGCTCTCAGCCCTCCATAGGTATTGCATCAAGCAATTACTATTGCACAGGATCTATATCAACAATCAGTAGCATAGAACCACGGACTGCTGCACCCTAGTGAGTAGTGATTAGTTGTACTCAAATTATATTCAATTTAACCCCTGCAAAAATAATTATATGCCCCATATCACCCATATCTTTGCATTCCAGACCATGAATATGACGATGTTAACAATACTGATTTCGTTTTCTTCTTCCTCTCCGCATGTTGGAAAGTGGGATGTGTTCCCCTCACTGATGGCAGAAGAAATTTGGCTTTTAGTGTATTTTGGGTTAGAATGAAAAATATAAATTATTTTATTGTTTAGTTTATTTTTATTACTATTTATGAGATTAACTGCATTTTTTAATCTATTTATAAATTTTATTGTACTATTTTAATTAATTTTTAATTTTATTTATGATATTTTTAACAATAATTTTTTAATTTTAATAAAATAAACCGTGTAAACACGTCAGTTTCCATTAACTTTTAATCATGCAAATTACATTTTAATATGGAAGTTCTAAGGAAATTTCAAATTTCGAGACCTAGGTTGTTAATAAACAACCTATAAAAGTGGGTCAAATCTGAGCTTGTATGACAGCCTATCGTTCTTTGTTTTATAGGATGACTGTTTCTCCTGTCACTTTGCAGTGTTATAAATGTTGTTCCTTCTCTATATATTTTTTATCAGATTTTTACATCCACTCTTGAAGACAAAACCAAGTTATTCAATTAATAATTCTCAAAAAAAAAAAAAAAGTTATTCAATTAATAATTTTCTGAAACGGTTGACATACAAATTTAAAATATTTACTCAACTGCTGGTAGTGTTTAGTGTTATTTAACACTTGTGTGTATTGTAATAAGTTTTACCCTTTTCTTTTTCTTTTTTTTTAGGGGACTCAGCTTGAAATGTGGCTAATAAAACCTTTGTTGGACTAGGCAATTATAACATTCACAAATCACAATGATGCCTGTTGGGCATTACTGGGTAATTGGCTGTCACCCTCACATGCATCTCTGCTTTTAACCAATAAACTCTGTTCATCTCTACAGAAGTGAAGAACAAAACGTTTACTTGGTGGTGATTTATTACTCTTGCAGTCGTTTTATTACTCTGGTCTGGCAGGCGATTTTATGTGACGGCCTTGATGTCTCTCCCTCGGGAACTATAACCATTCCCCTTTATCATAGAACTACTCGCTTGGCTTTGGTTCCCTCAACCTCTCACATTATACACTAGTTGCAACTTGCGCAATGCGCAAGAATATTTAATTATTTTGTAATAAAATATAATATATAATTTATTTTTTAAAATATTCATAAAATTATATAATTATGACTAATCATATGTAGCAAAGTGTTTTACTTGTAAGAGAATTTTATTTTAAATGTATTAAATTATTAATTAAGAAAATTTTCTTTATATAACCATTTACCAAACCAATAAAGGGTTCGGTAAACAAAGGGCAAGGATCTTTTTGTTTTCCCTCTAAAATAAACAATGTTATACTATTTTATTAATATTTTTTAAGTAATGACTTTTGTGTTCTCTATAAATAAAAAATTATATATATTTTTTGCTTTCTTTCAATATTAAAATTTTCATCTACTCATATTATGAGCCAATTTGCTAGTGATAGAATATTGTGTATTAAGTTTTTCCAATCATGATAGTTAGAAAATTATGAGAAAAATTGTTTTTTCACCGTTCAAAATTTCAACATGTAGCCTTCTATTTTAATGTTATCCTTAATCCCAAATCAATCTATCTCTCTTGAATTATACAAAGTATGATCATGATTTCTCTTCTTGAATACAAAAGTTATCTTAATAAATCCATAAAAATATACCAAATTAAAACATATCTATATGAAGATACTTTGCAAACAAACAAAATGCCATATTAATCGTCGCTTAACAATGATTAATTTGAATAATTAGAAAAAAAATTTGTTGTTGATATATATGGTCCGTTTGTTTTGCGCGTCTAGCGTTTCAGACGTTTTTTTTTTTAAAAAAAAAAAAACCAGCGCATATTGCACTGTTCATGCGACATGAACAGTGCAAATAGGCATGTGAACGGTCATTTTAAAAGTGAACGATACCCGAAAAATGATTTTTTATTATTTTCAGTTTTCAGCAAAATAAGCGGTATCCAAACGCACACATAATCTATTAAAATTATTTTCTCGATAGAAATTGCAAAATTTTCCACCCAAAAAGATTACCAAATAAACAACTATTAGCAAAATATCATAATTAAGTCTCTATAATAATAATTGTAAGGACTGGGTTTGAGCACTATCCCTAAAGGACAAGTGAATCTAAGCCCATCAAACCCAATACAATAAATTTGTAGAGAGTGAGTAAAAGAACTGGGCTTTAGTGAATACAACAACAGTTGAAAATGATTTAAAGAACGAATAAATAAAACAAATGCAAGACTAGGTAGGTAATTCTATCCTTGGCACTAGTCTGAAGAGCTTGGGCTTATTATTTCTTGGATGTCAATAACGATGGTTACAAGGTTCACTCAGGTTGTTACAGTGTTTTCTCTGGTAAAATCCCGATCCCCTTTCTGAGGGCTTCTTCTTCCTCATATACTAGTTTCCTCCTCCACATTCACTATACACGTGCAGGTTAGATCTACTGCTGATCATCTTTGTCACATCAACTTCCTATCAAAACTCTTAGGTAGTAGCTGTAAGTTAGAGAAGCCACTGTTTAAGTATCACTTCTACATTAATGCGACCAGAGTGTTAGTTGCGGAGCATTAAATGTGGAGGCTGCAGCTTTTCCTAGAATTGCTCTACCGCCATGCTCTAGGATGTTTGCTTGTTGTACTTATGTTTTTCCCCGGGATACTTGAGAAGATCATCTCTGTCCGTAAGTCTCATTATCTCATCCTCGGCCATGTATAGCCGAGGACAGAGTTGTCCTCGACACAGTTTCCTGGGCCGCTATGGTCACTATTGTCTTACCCATATGTGACTATGGGCCTAATCATGGGCTGCAGGCCCAGTTCAGAGAGTGGATGTGTATTGCTAGAACTTATGACCTCACAATAATAATACAATTACAAAAGCAAAAATATGTCACTCACCCAATTATTTTCGTTTGACTAAACTTTGCTTTTATTTAAATAAGTGACACTATAGAATACTTCTAATAAAACTATTAAGAGTACTTTCTCTACAAAAACTACAATTTTGCCTACCCAAAAGGATAAAAAAAAAAATAAAATAAACGAAACTTAATAAAGTCTCATAGTTTCACATCTAAATGGATCACTAAAAAAAAATCAAATTCTAACTTGCAAAACAACTAATTATTAACCCAAATCAATTTAAACCAATAGGATAAAGAAAAAACTATGATTGGGAATTGGAATGACAAAATACCTAATAAATATGCATAACAATTGATAAAAATTTACCAAAAAGAGAAACAAATGTGATGTGATAATTAATCAACAATAACAAAAAGAACCATTAACGAAAAAAAAAAGGTAGTTACCCAAAAAGAAACAAAATTGGAGAGAGAGAGAGAGAGAGTATTGACATTTTTGCCGTGAACAACTCGGAAGGAATATGGGAGAGAGGTGGAAAAGAAGTAAAAAGAAATTTATAAGAAAATTAAGATGGAAGAGTTAGGATAAAAGTATATAAAAGATTGAAAAAAGTGGAATGGTAGAATTTAAAAAGTTATAAAGGAGAAATTTAAAAATAATAAAGTAAATCAAATAAAAAATTTAAGAAAGGGTGGTAATGATGTGGAAGATGAAAGGTTGGAGAAGATGAAAAATTGAACTATAAAGACAATAGTTGAAGAAGATGAAAGGTTGAACAAAGTAAAAATTGCAAAAACTACAAAATAAGAAAGGGTGCTAGTGATGTAGCACAAAAAGAGCATATATTGATCCATTATTATATATATGTGTGTGTGTGTGTGTGTGTGGATATTGTTTGTGGTTTTAGATTATTCATTGATTTTATTGTTTAGGTATAAATATCTAAATTAATGTAGGTGAATATGTAAATGCAAAGTGTAGGGGCATAATTTGTAATGGACCCTTAACAATAAAACTTGTAGAGATGTGGGTATATGGGCTAGGCACTAGCAATACGAACAACGAATGATACGAGACCAACATGGGGACTAACAGAATGGTTTTACCGAATAGTTTTTACGAGGATAAAGGCCATCAATCTGGTTAGGTATTAGTAAGAGACTTTATAATGATTTTCGATCAATGTTTGTGGGGATTTCCACCATTTAGGTTAAGTGTTTGTGAGATATATTTGTCCTCGGCTTCGCCCGAGAATCTCCTTTTCTTATCATTCATCTCCTCCCTTTATGTTGGGAAATCTCTTGGTTATATAGCATTTTTACTTTTGTTAGTCTTCGCCGTCCACTTGTCAATTATCGAAGCCTCTATGTACAGGGGATTGTCCCATCATCTGCATTTGCAGGCTTTATGTTATTTCCCAGCTGCCTTTGCAGGCTTTATAATAGTTGAAGTGACTGATGCTTTAGGGTTTTCAAGTCACCTCACCATTAAAGCGGTTAGAATGTTGGTGAGATATATTCAACGAATGAGGGATATTTTCCCTTTAGTGAAGTCGGTGTGCCGAGGACGTGTCATCCTCGACGAGGCCTTTGGATGACCTGGGCTCTTTCCCCTTGTCCTCGACCTTTACATTATCCTCGGCGCGGGCCTTGGGCCGCATGCAGTGGGCCAGTGTGGTTAGTGCAATAGGGCCCCACACAAAGTTATACATAAAGTTAAAACCGTTAAATTTGAATGTGTAAAGTCAAAATGTATATATTTTGTCAACAAAATTTAGAAATAAAATATAAATAAGAAAAAGAATGATTATGTAACCAATGACATGGCAGATGAGGTAGCACAATATGAGTGTAGCAACAATAAATAGTACGCTTCAGCTTATATATATATATATATATATGTAGACAGATGTGAGTAAGATCTATATAATTGAGACATTTTGAGAAAGAGGCACTATCTCGTAAAATTCTTTTCCTTGATTGACCATAAAATAAAACATTTTTCCGTTGAGTTGGATCCCACAAATCTTCACAATTTTTATTACAACTTAACAGAGTGATATATTGTAAGTAATGGACAATTTTTTTTTTTTTTTGATACGAAGTAATGGACAATTATATAAACATGAATCAATTTTTTTTTTCTCAAACATTCACGGTTAATCACGTGAAAGTTGCAGCAGAAAATCATGTCCTGCACTTTTTGGTTTCGTTTGGTAGCTATTGGGATTTTTGAGTTTTGACTCTTCCTTCTTTACATGTCTCGAGACGGTATGTCTTACCGGTTTAGGCACATAAATTGGCTGAGAATAAATTTAAAACCCACCTGGCAATGTAGAAATAAAAAATGGTTGTACCATTCTACTTATAAAAAATTAAGTTGTTACCTATCCTCGTGAACGTAACAAGGAATAATATTTATGCTCCTGCAACTGCAAGCTTATATATTAATCAATGGAGCGAACTACCGCATTCAAGCACGAGTTCATACTTTCTCAAAAAAAAAAAAAAAAGCACGAGTTCATAGGTCGGGGTTGACCATTGTAGAAAGAAGAAAACACTTACCGATTCCACCCCTCCCCCCAAAAAAAAAAACACTTTTTTCAGACACGAATATTGGCTTTTTTTTTAAAATTTCAAGTGCAAAGTAATTTGAATCCACCATCCTCAACAGAAAAAAGTGCAAACATGGAGCATTTAAATGTGCTAAACATGTAAGAAAAACTGAGGTAGTTTTAGTCAAGAATCTTATAGCCCAACTTATATTTTTTGATATTTTTAATTAAAGAAAGTTTAAATCCCCTTCCCCAATTATTGAATTATAAAAAAATAAAAATTGAGGCAACTCTAGCTAGTAGCAGTGGCCTTGGTGTATTCTAAGTAAGGTCATTGTCACAATTTAATGGATGCATTGATTGAGTATTTTTAGAAATTTTTTATGAAAAAAAAATAATTAATTTTTTTTGACAATTTTTTTATATTTCATATAAAAGTAGTAGCAAAAATTTCCTAAAATTGTCCATTAAGTTAATGCCACTAAACCCTCTCTCTCTCTCTCTCTCTCTCTCTCTCTCTCTAAATATATATATATATATATACATACATACTAATGTGTAGCTCTGTGCATATACACAAATACAATTAAAAACAATCACAATTATACAATTTAAATTATACATATTTTTAAGAAAATGTTCAAATTATATATAGTATTAATTAACACTTTTTTAAAACCATACATTTTCTAAAATATGTAATGGTTTCTCATTAGAATTTAATTGGTTTTATACTCTTCGGTTTTTGCACTCAATAATTCGTTTGCTATAAAAATTAAAAACTTAGATGAGTTTAATTCAAATTACACTTAATATAACTTTAAGTAATATTACACCACTTAATATTTTTTAATTAGATGTGAAATTTGATAAGTCTGAATTACATTATTTTCATATATTCTTCATGCTTACAAAATTTTAAGATAATAAAGATTAATAATTATGTCATCAATCAATTGTTTAAATTTAAATTTTTATAATTTAAAATAATACATAAAAGATTAGTTTATAGATCGAATAATAAATTACGTCAGATTGGCATGCAAAATGGCATATTGGCATGCATGTTAAAAACATATAGAACATGTAATTCAACTGTTGAATTTTTATAATATGAATTCAATATCAAGTTATTGAGTGATGTAATCTTATTTAAAATTACCATATATATATATATATATATATATTTGTTAATGACATTAAACATCACCAAGGCAGGCCCATTGAACCCACTCCTAGGAAGTAAATTAGGGATAAACGACCTCACTCGCCAGCCAAAACCGTGTATCAAGTAATCTAATAAAACTCCTAATAGGGATTGTACGTCTGGTCTATAGCTCATTCAATGCCTCTAACTACTAGACTGCACCCTGTCACACAATTATATAAGATGGGTGTATTTTTTTTTCATAATGCAAGAGAACCTAGTGACCAAAATTTTGATGAAAACAGTCTTCTAGCATATGCATTCACTGGAAAAGTTTCTCTCTGCTAGTAAAGAGTGGGTTTCCATTCTTTCCTGGAGTGTAGAATTGTTTGTCCCTTCTATTGAAGGAGTTTATGTCCCCCAAGGTAACAGGTTTACCTTGAGGCTTTGTTGGTTTTTTTCTTCAGGGTTTTAGGGAAACAGAATCTAGATTAGGATGGACGAGCTTACGAAAACCTGGAATAGCCTAACCCTCTCGGAATGTGAAGGTTCTAATTTTCGCATCACGGAGGAACAGGCGAAGACTGAGTTTATTCTAGCAGCAAAGTTCTTGACTAAACGAGCTCTTAACATAGATGCCATAGCTAAGACTTTCACTCCCATTTGGAGATCGAAAAATGGGTTCAAAATAAAAAAGGAGAGTGACCATGTGGTTTTGTTTACATTTGATGATAAGAGTGAGTTGGATAAAGTCATGGCAGCAGAGCCATGGAGCTTTGACAAACGTTTAATGGTATTGCAAAGGTATGAGAAGGAAACAGACTTAGGAGATATGGTGTTTAGTAAGGTAACTTTTTGGGTGCAAGTACACGAGCTTCCAATCAGATTTCGGACAAGGAAGATCGCTGAAAAGTTATGTGAAGCGGTAGGAACGGTGATTACTGGAACTGATGAAGCTGAAACAGAGGGCGATAACTACATGAGAGTCCGAGTGACTATTGATGCCTCCAAACCACTGTGCAGGGGGCGAGTTATCTCTCTTGATAGTGGTAAAGAATTGTGGATACCTTTCAAGTATGAAAGACTTCCAAGTCTCTGTTTTTGGTGCGGCTGCTTGACACACGATGACCGTGACTGCAGACTTTGGATTGAAAGTGAAGGAAACCTTTCACATGAAGCTCAGCAATTTGGCCCCTGGCTTAAGGCCGCGCCATTCATACCGAGCCGAAAATACATGGTGAAAGTCCCAGGAATTTTTGCTGGCAAAAAAGGTGGAGCATCGACGGAAAAGGCTGGAATACTGAAAAAGCCGCCAGTGGTGGTGGTGCGATCCGAGAATCCAAGGCCGGAGATACGTCGGCCTGAAACGGAGATTGCTGAAGCATGCGAAGCTGGATGCACGAAGAAGAAGCCGGTTGTGGAGGCCAGCTCAGTGAAATCAACGCTGGAGAATGTTTTGCCTGATATGGAAATACTTGAAGCATGTGACAAAGGAGACAAAGATCCGGATTTTCAGGAAATAAACAAGCTAAAGTTAAAGCTGCCACCTGAGGGTATCACGTTGGAGGGGATGCTGTGTAAGACCAGGCCAGCAGTGATAAAGGAGTCAGCTGAAGCTTTGGAGGAAGTACTTGGGGAGATTGATAAGGAAATAAAAATGTTTGACCCCAAACTCACAGTGTCTCCCAGTTCTGATGTTAGCATAGGAAAGGAAAGTTGTTTGGGTCAGCCTAGCAGTAATGAATCAAACGTGCCAAGCCCTTCAGTCCATGCGGCCCACTTGTCCCTATCATCACGCATGCCACCAGCTGAGTTACCTAATTCCCTTCTCAATCACGTGAAGGCTGAAGGTACTTGGAAAAGGCTCATGAGAGTAGGAGTGGGACCAGATGTGGGAATGGCCGAAGCTTTGGGAGAAAAAAGAAGTGGGGGAAATATTACAAATCATACTGAGTTACCAAAAAAAAGAAGAGTTTCTCAGGATGGTGTAACAAAAAATAAGATATTGGCGGAGGCTGTATACCAGCCCTGCCAGAAGCAATGAGTCTCTTAGTTTGGAACTGTCGTGGGCTTGGGAACCTACGTACAGAGAATGAGCTTGTTAGATTGATACAGGCAAAAGATCCCTCTGTCGTGTTTATAGCCGAAACTTGGACAGACGAAGCAAGGCTAGATCGCACTTTAAGTAAGATTAATTTTGATCAGAAGTGGGTGGTTCCAAGGCTGAATAGAGGTGGTGGATTGGTATTATTTTGGAAAAACTCCATTAATATCGAAGTTATTGATTCCCATAGGTATTTTATTGATACAATTATCAATGGAAATACTGAGAATGCATGGCGGTTCACCGGCTTTTATGGGGAGCCTGAAACTCACAGGAGGAGTGAAGCATGGAGTAAATTGAGAAGTTTAAATGCTAGAATGAACATTCCTTGGATGTGTGGTGGTGATTTTAATGAAATTGTTCGTCGAGAGGAAAAATGGGGTGGGGCTTCTAGAGATCATAACCAAATGCAACTATTCAGAGATGTGATCGATGAATGTCGCTTCATGGATTTAGGTTATGTGGGGCCAAAGTTCACGTGGGCAAAACATTTTGTTGATGGGCATTCAATAAGAGTTAGATTGGATAGGTGCATGGCTACAAATTCTTGGTTTCAAAAATTTCCAGGAACTAGGGTTCATCACCTTAGTTGTATGTCATCGGATCATTCTCCTCTTTTGATCAACTTGTCAGGATTGCCGGAACCTAGGAAGAAGAGGTGCTTTAGATTTGAAGAAATGTGGTTATCGGATCCAACTTGTGGTGAAACGGTTGAGGATGTGTGGTGTAGTACAAGGGAACAAAATCCAAGCATCGCCATTCTAGAAAAAGTGGCTAAATGTGAGAAAGAGTTAACATGGTGGAATAAACACAAATTTGGGCACGTAAGGAGGGAATTAGAGATTAAAAAGAAACAACTTCTTTTGGCCGAGAGGGAGGCTATGGTGAGTGGAAATAATGATCGGATTAGGAGCTTAAGAATGGAGATTAATTTGCTGCAAGATCGGGAATCAAGGATGTGGTGTCAAAGATCTAGGGCATTGTGGCTAAGTAAAGGTGACAATAACACAGCTTTCTTCCACAGCAAGGCGACAAAGAGACTTAGGAAGAATTTGATCAGAGGTATAAGGGACGGGAATGGTGTTTGGCGGACCAACCATGATGATATTGGGCATGTGATGGAGAGCTACTACAATGAACTTTTTTCCACCGCCAATCCGATTCTTGAAGTTGACTCCCTTGAGAAAATCCCATGCATGGTGACTGACTTGATGAATACTGAATTGGTGAAAGAATTTACAGAACTGGAAGTTAAGGAAGCCTTGAACCAGATGGCTCCTCTAAAAGCTCCAGGTCCTGATGGTATGCCACCTTTGTTCTACCAACATTTTTGGTCAACAATGCAGCAGGATGTTACTTCAGCCATTCTCTCATGGTTGAACTCAGGTATCCTACCCGAACCCATTAATCACACACTCATTACTCTTGTCCCAAAAATTGATAATCCTGAACTTGTGTCTGATTTTCGCCCTATTAGTCTTTGCAATGTCCTATATAAGATTTACTCTAAGGTCTTAGCTAATAGGTTGAAGAAATTTTTACCTTCCCTAATCACGGAACATCAATCGGCTTTTGCTAAGGATAGACTTATTTCAGACAATATTATGGTTGCTTTTGAGACCCTTCATCATATGAAGCAACATAATTCAGGAAAACATGGTTTTATGGCTATAAAATTAGACATGAGTAAAGCCTATGATCGGGTAGAATGGGTGTATTTGGAGAGGCTTATGGAGAAAATGGGTTTTTGTGCTAGATGGGTAGCTCTTATGATGAGCTGCGTGAAATCGGTGTCGTACTCTATTATGGTGAATGGGGAGCCCACTGGTATGATCCACCCTAAAAGGGGAATTAGACAAGGAGATCCCCTATCTCCTTTCCTATTCCTTCTATGTACGGAAGGTCTCCATGCTCTCATTAAACACTCAGCGAGGAACGGGGACATCAAGGGCTTTTCCTTGTGCAAACGAGGCCCTAAATTAACCCACTTGTTTTTTGCAGATGATAGCTTGCTCTTTTGCAGGTCAATCACTGAGGATTGCAATAATGTTTTGAATTTGTTGGGTGAATATGAATCTTGGTCAGGGCAAAAAATCAACAGAGACAAGACCGCAATTTTCTTTAGCAAATCCACCACGAATGAAGCAAAATCAAGCATAATGAACCTTTTTCAAGTCCAAGAAGTCAAGTCTTACGAGAAATATTTGGGTCTTCCATCTTTGGTGGGTAGGGGAAAAAAGGCTAGCTTCAACTACATAAAAGAGAGGGTTTGGAGAAAGCTCCAAGGATGGGAGGGTAAATTGCTCTCTCAAGCCGGAAGAGAGGTCCTTATCAAATCCGTGATCCAAGCTATCCCTACTTATGCTATGGGATGTTTTAAACTACCATTGGGGCTTTGTGATGACATTGAGGCTATGATAAAGAAGTTTTGGTGGGGACAAAGGGGAAATAGAAGGAAAGTTCATTGGATCCGTTGGAGTGAGTTGACTAAATCCAAAATAGTAGGCGGCATGGGCTTTCGTGACTTGGCTCACTTTAATGATGCCCTTTTGGCGAAACAAGCTTGGAGGCTCTTGCACAACAAGGAAACCCTCTTCTATAAAGTCTTTAAGGCAAAGTTCTTCCCAAATCACTCTATTTTAGAAGCCAAGGAATCAAGCATGGGGTCCTACGCTTGGAAGAGTATTTTGCATGGTCGTGATGTTATCCTTGATGGTGCTTGTTGGAGGGTGGGGAATGGAAAATCGATCAAAATCTGGCAGCACCATTGGTTGCCCCGAAAACATCCAACCAAGATACTCTCCCCTATGGTAGATACAATGGAAGAAGCTACAGTTGATTGCTTAATTGATGAAGGTACTAGAACGTGGAATGCAACAATGGTGGATGGGATTTTTGCTCCTCAAGAAGCTGAAGAAATAAAAAATATTCCGTTGGCTAGGAATGAAACGGAAGACACCATGTTTTGGCCGTGGGAGCATGATGGGAATTATAGTTGCAAAACAGGTTATCGTTTCTTGAAGGAGGATGAAATTGGTTTCCATGTGGCAGAGAACCAAGATCAAGAAAATGGATTGTGGAAGAAGATTTGGGCTCTTGAATGCCCAAATAAAGTTAGAAATCTTATTTGGAGGGCATGCCACAATTCACTCCCATCAAAGTGCAATCTTGTACGTCGCACAATCATCTCAGAACAGAGCTGTGACCGCTGCAAGGATGGAAACGAAGACGGTTTGCACGCGGTATGGAGTTGTAAAGAGCTGGACTGCGTGTGGGGAGCAAATAGCCTTTGGAGCTTTCGGAACCAAAGAAGTTTTGCCAATTTTCGTGAGCTCTGGGCCTGGGTCTGTGATCACCAAAGGAATCCGGTCCTTTTTGCCTTCACAATTTGGTCCATTTGGCACCAAAGAAATCAGGTGAGAACCCAACAAAACCATCATCCTCTAAACCATCTTTCTCAATGTGCTTATGACAGGTACATGGAGTTCAAAGCTATAAAAGTTGCGCCAACTTCCAGTGGACCAAAGAGTAGAACCCGTTGGAAACCTCCTGCTCAGGGAACGTTTAAAATCAATTTTGACGGAGCCATTTTTGCCGATGAAAAATGTTCCGGACTAGGAGCTATCATTCGTGACAGGGATGGTCTTGTTATTGCCTCTATGGTTGCTCGGGTTCCTCAACAGCTCCAGCCTATTGAGATCGAAGCTTTGGCTGCAAACAAGGCTCTGGAGTTAGCTAGAGAATTGAGTATATCAGTGGCTGTACTGGAGGGTGACTCTTCACTGGTGATGACAGCTTTGGCTTTAAAGAAAACCGGGTTTGCTCCTTATGGATTATTATTACAAGACTCTTTAAGTGCTTCTACAGGCTTTTCTAAATTGTCTTACTCTCACACTAAGAGAGAAGGCAACACAGTTGCACACAACTTGGCTCAATTAGCAGTTTCTCATCCAAATTGTGTAATATGGATGGAAGATGTTCCATCGGATGTACTATCTTTTTACCATGCTGATTTAGCTGGTATTACTTAATTGAATGCATCGCAGTACTGATTCTCAAAAAAAAAAAAGCATATGCATTTGGCAAAAGAAGAGATGTAAAGGCATTTCAGCCTTATCAGGAATCTAAACATTAACTGAAAACATACTCAGGATTTTTGATATTACAGGAAGAAGAATCCATCACATTCTTTAATAATAATATATAATAAAAACAACTACCAAAAAGCTATTTCCAAAATTAATAAAATAAAACGGTAAAAAACGAGCTATAACATCCAAAAAACAGCTGAAGGAATCAAACATTTGCCTGCGGGTTCTGAGGAGTGGACTCCTCTTGCCTGTTTTCTTGGTGGGTTTGGATTGGCGTTGTTGGTACCGAGGTGAGAGACACATTATTAGCCCTTAGTCTTGTAGTAGTTGTTGGGGGGCTAATCCTTCCATCAATGCATGATGAGCATTTCTCCTCTACCCACCTCTCCATATCATAATGGCCGTAGCCCAGGGTTGTCCCACCTGAGCACAGCCGTCCGATCATAATGGCAAGCACCCCAAAGATTATGATCACGGCGAAAACGGCAATAAAAGGAACAAAGGTGCTGTGGCTGGAGAAATTTTGCTGTGTTATGGTCACTGTTGGTGGAGGAGGTGCTTGATATAGTGGCATTGACATTATGTAAAGAACTCTGTGAAGTTTGATGTTCCAAGATAAATATGATTCTGGACAGTTTTGGGCAGCCGGGAATTGGCTAGGTAAAGCTTTCAAGCTTATGGGGTTTTTGGAAGATGTAGCTTGAAAATGTTGGAGGGTATATGGATTACAAGTTAGAGGTCGAGTTTGGAGGTTTGGAAAAGAGATTGATGAAGAGAAATAGAAGGGACTGGAAGGACAAGATATCTTATGGCTAATTAAAAGAAGCAGTAACCAGATAGTGTAACTCATTCAATAATATAATGAGAAATGGAAGTACAGGGTCAATACTTGAGGCAAACCCATCGAGAAAGAAAGATTCTGCAAGTACAGATAATACTAAAAGGATGTATGTGGAATCTTAAAGATCATGAATACTTTCATTTCCTAACCAGAGAGAGAGAGAGATGTAGTTTAAATTTCCAAAAAAAAAAAAAAAAAAACCAAGAAATGGGACATATAACGATAATGTGTTTGGCAAGTAGAACTGACTATGATAGTTATGCATATATTGGATCTACAGAGAGGACACTACACAGTACTGTTCACCAATGGCAAACCGTAGAGCTGTTTTCACATAAATAATAATATGTTATTTTCACTTTGAAGAACCCAAGGAACAGAACAGAACAGAACAGACTGCAACAGTAAAAGGACGAGAAGAAAAGCAAAAAGTCATCAGAAAAGTGGGGGATTCTCGGTACTCTAAAGTCCAAACTCTTTCCGAGAGAGACAGAGAGAGAGAGAGGTCTTCTAAAAAGAACGTCGGCGAGCTTTTTC
Source organism: Quercus glauca (assembly GCA_023736055.1). Classification (NCBI taxonomy): domain Eukaryota; kingdom Viridiplantae; phylum Streptophyta; class Magnoliopsida; order Fagales; family Fagaceae; genus Quercus; species Quercus glauca. Next base: position 95,214,229 of record CM043316.1, on the reverse strand, counting down.
AGGAATTTTTTTTTTTTTTAATCTTTGTGGTGTAACGTATGAAGCAATGGAGAAGGAAAGAAAACAACCTTAACATGACACTCCTACCTGAAAGTAGGAACTCTTTTTTTTCTTGCTCGTACCACGTGAACACCACTTCCTATTAATAATAATGGCAAACAAACCTCAGGCTCAAGCCAACATTGGTCCACCTTTTCCTGAAGATTATTTATAATTATTATGTAGTAAAACCTCAATTCGTCCAAGCTCTTAACCTTTTTTGTTTCTGGATTTTTTAATGAATTGGATTTTGTTTGTTCTGTAGTTTAAGGGCTTTTTAGATTGTCTAAAGGTACAGTAATTGAGCTCTCATTGGATCGATCCGATTGTTTAAGACATAGGACAAGTATCATCATAATGTAGAAACGAGTCCAAGATGGACCACATTATTATGGTAGGAGTGTGTCTGTGACATGATTGTGTGTGGATTTAAGACCTCAATATAGGGGCCACTCAAATATTTTTAACTTATTTATTGCCATCAATATTTTAGTAGCTGAACCGGTCAAATGAGTCGCAAAGGGCTGTGGCCAGATACCGATTCATCAGTTCAAACAGTTAAACCGACTCGACTAGTTTAGCCCAGTTTTTAGAACACTTCGTACTTTAATCCAAGGATATTAGAGCCAACCTCTACTTGAGCTCGCTCAAACATACACATGACGTTATTCAACAACCACTCATGCTATCTACATCCTCAGGAACTAACTACGAGCAATTAATTCCTTTCTATTTTTCATATGCTGTCATGATCAGAATAGCTTTTAAAATCACTGTATCTGATTGCATTGTTCATAGATTGCAAGGGCTTAGGGCCGTTTGGTAACGTTGTTCTAATAACGTTATTTGTATTTTTTAAAAATATGTGTTGGTTAAAAAGTATATAAAAATACGTGTAATATTATTTAAAAACTGAAAACATGTGTTTAAATACATACCAAACGGCCAGTGGTCCTAGACCCTCATATATGAGATCAACAGTACATGAGATCCATATCCTCATCAGCGAACAAGAATTAACTCCTCAGCATCCACGGCAGCAAACAAGAATTAAGAACTCCTCATCCACGGCAGCAAACAAGAATGAAGAACTCGTGTAAATCAAGGACCTGGACCGGGTTGCTCCTAAAGCATATCCACACCAGCTTATGAACAAGTTTCAAACAAACAAATTAACTAAGACGTATTCGGGAAGGGCAGGGTCCTCAAGTTGATCAAACAAGTCAATTTGTATGTTAATTCTTTAACTACACAAGTTAAATTATATCATTGACATCATCGAACTAGTTAGACATTGATTTTATATTTCAAAATATATGGTTTTCTACCTCCTTTTAGACATTTTTATTTTATTTTATTTTTAAAAAGACCCTGCAACCTATAGTTGGCTACTAACAACAAATCCTTAATCCCAAGACTTTTCAACAATAGGATACATTCTTGAAAAGTAACTAAATTTACATTTGCCATCAACCTACCACAACCCTCCACCTTTGTGTGGGCTTGAGACCAACTGTGAACAAACACATAGGCCATAATACAATTATCTATTAAGCAGTTCTTGGATCAAATACCTGCCATCAGTAAGTGGGTTTGAGTAACAAACTTCCATAGCCCATATGTTTTGTTTGGCATGCACAGTCATCTCCATTCCTGAAAGGTGTTCTTTCCCCAATTGCCTAACAGTACTTGAATCCTTCACACTTGCAACAACATTCTGCCAACACGAAATTGAGTCAAATATTTCAACATGTGAAAATAGGAATGGTTAGAAGATAACAGAAAAGGCAGCAACTGCAAAAGGCCTGATCAAGAAATGAGCACAAGGAAGAGGTCAGAGTACAAGAGAACATCCAGGACAATGGTAAAATTGATAATAAGTTCTCAAGCAGAAGTAAATAATATACACTAATCATCACGCGGAAAATTAAAAATTGCAAAAGGAATATGCATGAAGGGAATTTAGACATATCACAAATGTGTGAAATCAATATTCTGAGCTTTCATAACATTCTACTGAACACGCCTATCCTACAACACTTTGAAATTGCAGGTAAAGTCACTAGCAAATCTGAGAACTTCCAGGTGATGACTGGCAGGTTCAAACTCAAATTTGTCAGGAATTTAAAACCAAATGATTCCATCTCCATGTAAAGGCCAACCATCTAAACACTAAAAATATCTTCATTCTATCTCTGTGGAAACAGAAGTTTAATTTGCAAGCTCTTCCACAATAAATGTAAACTCACCCAGAATGTGCCAAAGCAAGCATTGAAGATTATGAACTTAAGGAGGTTCTCATCTGAGCAACTGAGGGCGTTATCTGAACTGACAGAAACAGCAAGGTCTTGATAAGAAGAATCAAACATTGACCCATGATTCTTCACTGTAATTCTATCATGGTTTCTGATTATTCTCTCAATATGATAAATGATTGTGCTACAGGCATTGTCATCTATCTGAGCCCACTTTGAAGTCCAGCCACTGTTTTCAAAAGCTCCCTGTGGGAGTTTTTCATGCAGCCTCAGCAAGGTTGCTGCTCTTTCAGCGTTGGCCCAGCAAAAAGAAGAGGATGACCCATCATCTACAAGTTGAAATGAGGGGTAAAAAAATTAAGGATTCAAAATTACACCAAAATAAGTACACTAACAAATGAAGGCGAAGTCACTAGCAAAGCTGAGAACTCATGGAAAGTGGAGGTGCTAGTGGAGGTGCTTGCTTCTGAATGTTGATGATTAAGTCGAGATCATTGTATAATCTAACCTGCTCCACTTATGTATTATTCACGAATTATTTTTGATAGGTAGTGTACGATGCAGGACATTTTAACTATGTCTCTCCATAAAGTTTACCAGACTACTCAACAAAAATAAAATTTACCAGACTCATGACAAGCATGCAATTTGAAGTACCAATTACATTAGTGCTGCAACATTTTGTAGCAGAATGCTTTAGGGCACCGAGATGAAACCTAGGAATAACCAAATTCAATAAGAGTTTTGGATGTATGTGGAGTAAAGTGTCAGACTTCAAAAACAGATATATTGCTGATTGAGATTTATCGTAGCCCTTTTTCTTGAAAGAGTAGAGAACCTTAAACAGACTTTGTTAAAGCTGTTTTCAAAAAATAGATTCCAGTTCCTTCAAATTGAGCTTTACTTGTCAAAAAAGAAAAAAACTTCGATTCAATATACTTAGACCTTCTGAAAACAACTGTTCCTTAGTCTCACCAACTGAATGTTCATGCACATAGGCAAGTAGAGGGTCTTGTCTTTGACATGGAAAAGGTTAAAATCAATTTTCTATCATAATTACACAACTCCAAAGAATTAGTGTTAAAGAATGTTTAACCGCAGGATCAATTCAATGAATTAAATTCCTATAAATTGTAGGACATACTATTGCACATACCCAAAATTCCCATGATCTGAAGGTCCCCAACAAAATATAAACAAGGAAAACAAAGAACAGTAATTGGAGAAATAATACAGGGATGAGGAGGAGAAGCTTAAAATGCTATGCCTAGATACCACAAGACAATATCACCAAAACGAGCTGTAAAGAACCCACTGCAATCTCTCATTATGGCTATGAGAAGCAATCAAGTAGTGTCAACTAGTCACAGCTTTCATAACACAAAAGGCCTTAACTCTTAACAATGTCATCATATTATAATATTTTCTGCAAATAGAGAAATGACTTACCCAAAACAAAACCAGCAAATGGGATGTCAACAAAGGGTGTCCTGGAGGTATCTTTTGATTGTAAATCATCATATTTTACATTCCTCCTCTTCTCCAGAACCAGTATATGGATAGCAACAACCTGTAACAACCAATGGCACAATATGAGTAAGCTTCATCTGTCTGAGAACACACATTTGGGGGTGTAGTAAGGAGAGGAATTTAACCTGCTTAAAACTCATATAGACTGATAGACAAAAAGCAACTTACTCTGCAACGAAACTTCATTGGCTTGCAATCCACTCTTTGAATCAAATCAGAAATCAGTCCTGAAGAAACAGTATCTGGAGCAGCATCATTGTGCACATCTGAAGCAGGCCAAGAATCGATATATTTGTCGTTGTAGGGTTCACTGGCTGCACTGATGGAGTTGATTACTATAAATGTTACAGGTGTCAACATAAAGCTATTCTTTCCCCTGGAAAATCAAGGAATAAAATTGAATTATTACATAACCATTGCAACAGTTTAGCAAAATCTAAAGAAACTGATTTAGAAGCAATCCAGATAATCATTGCAAAAGTGGAACTATGGGAGTATAGGTAATTTCATAAAGATAGATCATGCAACCACAACTTAGAGTTTGAAACTGAATAAGCTATGAATGGAGACAACACACACACAAGAAGAAAAAATGAATGATATATCTTATAGCCATGAATAAAGTCCGTAAAGGAAGTCCACCCCGCAACCTTTGATGCATAATGTGGGCAATCAACATTGATGCTGCAGCAGCAAAATGCGTTCCCCAATGTCATATTTGGATGGTTACCAGATTCTCATCCCAACATGCCACCTAAAGCCAAAATCGGTACCAATTTAATTGATTTAATAAGTTAATACTACCTTTCACCCACTAAATCATAACTTATTTTTGTGGCTGAAGCAGTGTCACTTCTACATACTTGATTGCTTCTTTAACCCCATTAAACTCGGTCCCACTTGCAGTTGTCCTTGATTACAGAACGCTTGGTGTTATTTTAGAAATCACCTATAAACGTTACATTAAGCAGTGCCTAGAAAGTGATTGGCCAGCAAATGTCTTTGTAGCTTCTTACTAGTGGACATCTATAAATAACCCTACTGATTCATACAATCAAAAGCAAAAAACCACGGGCACTAAAGAAGAAGAAAGTAAAATCTATAATATTAAATAACAAAAAAACTGCCTACCCCCTGTCAAGAATTCGATGGAATGTTGCATATGCTCCAGGTCCAAATCCAATAGGAATAGCGCGTTTATTCAGGGAACCGCAGATCCTCACCTAATTAATGGAATAGATGCAATGAGATAAGACATAATCCGTCCAAATTATATCCAAGAAAAGAAGAAATAAAGTGAACTAGGAATTTACGATGTGATGGTCAACCAAAACATGAATACAAAAACTTCTTATAACTCCCTGAAAGAATCTTGTCTGGAGAATATCACCGAGGCTTTCACAGCTCAGATGTGCATCACTGGAACTATGGTCCATGCTATAAAAGGAAACCACCTGCCCCCGTAAAGATGATAAATTTCCCTCAGGAAATAGGCAACTACAATCAGTAGACACCATAGACAGAGAATCATTAGTGATTTCTTTAGGTGGCACAATTGGTTTGACCAGGCCATCTTCCAAACCCTCAAGATTTGCCTCCAAGATATCTCTTACATTTGCAGGGAAAATAATATGAACATCTGAACAAGTGCTAGGAGAATTTTCTGTAAAAACATGGAGGTGTTCAAGTTTATTTTCAGAGAGAGCCTCATTATTGCTGAAAGAAGAACTACTGAATAGCCGGTGGTCAGATGAATTACTATCAGGAAAAACCTCATCAAAAGCATATGAAAGGCTCCACATATGTATTCCAGAATTAATAAGAACTTTAACATCCCTGACGTAATCAGAACCCTTTTTACAAAAAGAATCATCTCCTTGATGTTTTGTGATGTAATAACCACCAATCTGCAAAAACTGGAATTTTGATGAAAATAAGCACAAGTTAATTCACATTAAAAATGAAAGCACAATGCAGCGTTATTTCCACATCCCTGGACCAAGAAAGTACCATTGGAGCAGGAAAATTTTGGAGTAAAGAAAGAAATCAAACTCACCAGATAAAAACTTTCAGACTTGATCTCCAGCAATACCTTTCGTGCACTTGGTCTGCAACCACCACCACCATTTAAACTGGAACTTGTGCACTGCAAGGTACCTGAACTAACTATGCTATTACAGTTAACACCTCTAACAGTGATCAAACAAGAAATTTTATGGTAAGAACTCAAGTTGCAAGACATCAGCTCCTCATTGAATTGAGCATAAGAATTAGAACAAGAACTCAGTCCACGGTCAGGTTTGCTGCAATCATACATTACACCTGCACTCAATGCTCTGATTGATGCATGATCAATTTTACGTCTCTTGAGAGAAGCATGCTCCTGGTAATTTTCACCAGCACAACATTCCATGGGTTCCTCCAGCTGTTCTGTTGAAACCTTTGTTGGAAGCCCATCCCCGTTGAGAAATAAATCCCAAGGCAAAATTATGGCCTCAACAAATAGACTTGACGTGTTTGATACAGCCATATCACCATTAAGCTGTGAAATTAAGTAAAAGTGGATTTAACGATGACAAAAGTAATGAGAGACAACAATGTGTTCTAAACAATCAGGGCTAATGCTCCTAGAACTCCCCCCCCCCCTCTCTCTCTCTCTCTCTCTCTCTCTCTCATTTCCATAGCTTTCCCTTGGGACAACTCCAATTGAGACTTACTTGGAAAAGCTTCTACGAACATGACAGAAACAATGTAGAGACTAAAGTTATAAAAAAAAAAATACCTTGTGTAACACAGGAAATTTGTGAGTTACGCGAAGTAGATGAAATGCTCCACCTTCAAGTTTCTCAAAATCATCCTTTTTGTCAATACAAGGATAAAAGGGAAGATTTCTGCAGGTTGCATCCCTCAAATGAAAATAAACACAGACAGCTAGGTTTATATCTCTTGCCAGTGGGATGCACTGAAATATACTTCTGCATGAGACTGACTCATCATCAAGCAAACCCAAATGATCTATCAAATGAGGTTCACCTTCAATAATAAGACTATAGTCAATTACCTGAAAATCCAAAAGAAAATAAATGTGACTCCAGAGACTGGAAGAATATGGCCAACATGTGCAGAAAAAATTTTATTTCAATCAAAGAATCTCATGACTAAATAGTGGAGAACAGGTTGCAACATCATCACCGTATATGACCTCATATATGCTGTGGGTATTCCAGGTTGATGGAAGATCTGGTATAAGAACATCAATGCTACCAGTCGCATCAACCAACTGTAATCTTCCAGAAGAGGGAGAAATCTGAATAGAAGGCATTCTCATGATGATCAGATCTACAGAAGTTTATAACCCAACTCATCTAAATTTTACAGTACACAATCAGCATTTTGAGAACTTGACACCCAGTGAAAATCATGTAAAATGTGCAGAACATACAATTCAAATGCTCAAAAAAATTAGACCACCCATTAGTATTATGAATGTCTGCTTTCCTAATCAACAACTGGACTTTGTGGGTCACATTTGATGAAACTGATACAAACAACATGATGGCCCAGATGTTACGAGATACTAGAATAGTTTAAAATAAACCTCAATTACTAACCTTTAGACTTCCAAGCAAAATAATGCCCATATCTTCACTTGTAATTATTTTCTTGATTGATCGGCCATAAAATCTCCCTTCACAAGATTGAAGGTTAAATTGGTTGTTCTCACAAATATTTTTACAGTCATTTTCCCGTTGTAGCATTCTCATCCATGTGGCCTCACAGTGACAGATAAAACTAGATATGGGCATCACCTGAAATAACAGCTTGAATAATCACATTTCTATAGGAACTAGATAACATATGTCCTTCAAAAAGATCAAGAAGCCAATCCAACACACAAAATTCAAGACACAGGAGTTACCAATTTGAGGTTATTAGAATACACTTCACTACCACAGCCACACTGGTCATGGTTACATACTTCCATGAATAATCCATGCTGCCAAAAGAAAATAAAATCATTATATAAGATGAGAACAAAAGAAAATAATAACAGATTTTATCCAACTAATAATTACCAATTTACCCGAGATTGAAACACTGGCGGAGGTAAATGTAAACTAGCATAGACCTGAGCCGGTCCTTCCTTCTGATAACACCTTGCAGACGCCAAAGCTAGCTTAGTGGAAAACAATATAACAATGACTATCAAAAAGAACAGAATACTAGAAACTCTGTGAATCCAAAGCTAGTGAATTACATGTTTTGATCCCAAAATCTCCTCATTTGTCATACCAGAAAACTCTTTCCCAAAGCATGAAATGACAAGTAATACCCTGAAACCAAACCATCCAATAAAATAAAATGTCAGACATCAAAAGGTTTCATCTAAATAAGATAGTTTGATAACACTGCATACCATAGTCTAGCAGAAAACACTAGGGACTCAACAAACTTCCCCAGCATACTCTGCGATTGTGAAACTACATGACTCCTGCAGCATAAGATTAGATTATTTATAAACAGGTGGAATGTATGGAAATTCCAAGGAAACTCAATGTTTAGAATCTCATTTGAAATATCAGGGACTAAATGCGCTCAACAAGTAAGCTTTAGGGACCAACAGTGTATTTTGGGATGGTTCAGGATCATTTTAAGTCATCTTCTGATATGGTTTAATGCTCAAATAAAAATGAAAACAAATGTACCAAAAAAAATAAATAAAGATGCTCAGTTTCCACGGGTTGTCCACAGCTGCCTTAGATGACTCCTCACACATCAGGAATTCATTAAGATAACAAAATTAAGCATCCCATACCCAGTTTCCAATGGGGAGAAGGATTCCACAACAATGCTAGTCTTGAAGCAAGCCCCCAGTATAAGCATTTTCTTCCAAGAAAATTTTGGATTCACAAAATGAACATTTCTCACCGATATCTACAAACAATGGAGGTGTTACAAAACTCAGATACTTGCAACAAATTTCACCCATTTCTTATTATAGGACATATTGTATGTGCAAAAATAAATTTTGGGTCAGACAAACAGTGAATTCATTCTCACTTACAAGAGCGCCAACCCTAAGACTATGCGGTGGAGTTACTAAATGATCAGTTAACAAAAGCCACACTTCATAGTCCAGCTCAACAACCATCCCTTCCATGTACACACCTCTAATTACGCCCTTATACGAACCACATTCTCCTTTCCCCTCCATCACACGTTTTTCACGCAGTGCCCATTTCTTAGACAATCTATACAAATGCAAAGCAGATTTCTCCGTAGTCACATACATCAACCGAGACTCTTCCTTTCCTATATACACCAACCTCCTCTTCAACCCCGAGACCGTCACAATCTTCCCAATAAGTTTCGTAATTACAGGATGCCAAGACGAAGCAGAACCACAAAAGTACACAAACACGGGTTTTGTATAAGAATGAGTATCATGTTCTCGAATTGAATCATTCAAAACCAATTTAGAACTCTCCGAACTACATAATTTACATTCACAAGCTATAACTTGAAGTAAAAAACCTCGAAGACTTGAATTTACACCTCCTTTATTGCACGGAACCACAGAAACAGGACTAACAAACTCTAGAGCGCCATGAATTCCATGCCGAGCTTTGGGACCATCGTCAGTGGTGGTAGATGAAGAACCTGAAACCAATGGAAATGTATCCACATTCGAACACCGACCGAGCCCGAGCCCGAGCCCACTCGATTCGAGGAAACTCCATTTGATAATCTCCAAGAAGCAGCCGCCGGGCTTCAAGGGAATGAAATTCCAAGCGAGGACGCGGATTTTCTTGCCGATGATCCGAACATCGAGGTCGAGAACGTCACAGCAAATCGAAGCCGAATCGTCGGAGAACTGGAGGCAATTGTTGTAGGGGCATCGAAAATTAGGGTTTGGATTTGAGGGAGAGGTGTTCATTGGGAGGGTTAGGGTTCCGATCATGGTGGTTGGGATGTTGAGAGGAGTGAGAGTTTTAGGGTTTGAATGGGTGGGATTTGGGGGTTTCGGTTTGGGTTTGGGTTTGGGTTTGGGAGAGATCGGACGGCCGGGAAGGGGAGAGTGGAGAGATGACGTGGCGGTGATCGGACGATTACGGTGTATTAGGTCCGAGATGGTAAGGAGTTTCGGAGTCGGATCATCCATTTTGGTTTTGGGTTCGGAGATTGAGAATGTGTTAATGGCTTTCTCTATTCTCTAGTGCTCACAGTAGAGAGAGAGAGAGAGAAAGGAGGGAAATGAAAAATGAGGCATTTGAGAGGGAAAATTGGTTTTTAAAGCGGGGTTCTGATTTGGGCTTTTTAATGCGGGTCGAAGGCTAACTCGAAACTGGATCCGGTGATTCGGATCCCCTTTTTGTTTTGTTTTTTCTAATTTTAGTTTACACTGTGTTTTGTTATTAATTATTTAATTGCATATCTTCTTATCAATATAATTTAATCCCCCCCCCCCTTATTTTTTTTTAGATGGCCATTATTATTATTTTGATAAAAAAAAATAATGTCTCAACCTTTGATTAGACTATTTCACTCCTTATCCATGATACATAAAAAAATTTCATTGACCAATAATGTGACAAATGAAACTTAAGACCTTTAAATTTATGACACGTTTTTCAAGTCTATTGTTTTGCTTATAAGAGATAAGTTTGGCTTGTATCCAATACTCCAATGCACTAGACAAGACACGATTTAAACACGCATTATGTCACACTGCCGATGATAATCTTTTCATTTCCCTTATGTAGATAGAATTCAATGTTAAGTCGTTTATTTAAGGATGAAAACTTTACCAGTAAATCTAAATACCGGAAACGTGACATCCCCCAGTTTCTTAGTTTGAAGAGTATCAATCAAGAAGAAGCGAGACAGTGGCAAAAGGCCAAATCTCGCTTGTGCAAGTTAGCACTGGTGATCTCAACGTTTTCGTCTTGGGCATACTCACAAGGACCTCCACTAAAGTAATCATAATCTAGGACCACAAAAGAAGAAGCAAGGGAGATCAAAAGGCTTTTAAAAATAAAAAGAAGAAGAAGCAAGTTGCCATTAGCATCCCACTAGTAAATGGCCATTGCTCAATAGCTATATCAGAAGTTTGATGATTTGTTCCATTGCCCCAACAAGAAGTGTGATTAGAGTCTCCATTTTTTGACAATAGTTTAAGTTGATGAATTTTTGTATTATTTGGAACTCTACTTTGGGTTGATATGATTAAGTTTTGTATTTTTAAATTGTTATATTTTTTATTCTCTTTGATTTCATAGATGTTATAAAGATAGTATATAAGAATATAATGTTATTTTATTACATAACATGACTTGGATAATTTGGTATTTATTACTATATTTTTTATTTTTACTTTTTTTTTCTTCTCATATTATTTCCTATAAATTTCTTATTATTCTCTCTCACATTCTATCTTGAAAAAGTGGTTATTCTCTTTCTCTTGATTTTTTTTATTCTTTCTTGTAACTCTACTTTATGTTGATGAATCATTGTGATTTTTAAAAACTTTATTTTGGGTTCATACATTTTAGTGTTATATTTTTTAGCTCCCCATCACAAGTACTCTCTCTCTCTCTCTCTCTCTCTCTCTCTCTCTCTCTCTACAATAAAATTTAGAAAATAAATTATACATATTTAGTATAAGTTTTATATGAGTTTTGATTATCATGATAATCTCTTTTAAGATAATGAATAATTTGAATTATTTATTTAAATAAAAATTATACGTACCCACATATATGTATATATTTATTTATTTTACTTAAATTTATAATTAACTCCATGCAATTCATTTAAAGTAATGACATTAAAACAAATAATTGCCCTAAAGATTACATTTGTATATTTATAACATTTATGTTTAAAAAGACTTTTACTTAAATTTAGCTATACCAAAGTAGACTAAAATGCTGCATTAATGTGGTTCAACAAGATATACACTACTGTAAGTTTTTTTTTTAAAGCTTCTCCCCTCTCCCCTCTCCCCGTGTGTATGTTAAAAATATTTAGTATTCTAGAAAAAAAAAATGTGGTTCAACAAAAGTGTAGTTACAATAAATGCTATTGTGGGGCTAGAGAATTTGGCAACCCCGGCTTACTCTATGCTAGACCCAAGGCCCATGCCGAGGAGAAAGATGTGTCCGAGGATGAGTCAAGGATGCTCCATTCACCGGGAATACCGCCGAGGACCACCATGTCCTCGGCCTACACAAATCATTGAAAGGAAGAACAAAGTGCCTTCAGAGGAAACCTTCCCAAGCAATCCAAAATAGAGGCAAGTACAACGGGTTGGCCATAGGAGCATGGTGGAGGAGCAATCCCAGAAGGAACTGTCACCTCCACATTAAATGCCCACAACTAACGATCTGGCCGCATTAAATGGAGAAGTGACCCCTAAACAGTGCTGCCTCAGCTGCTACAACTCATAAAAAGGATGGGAATGTGGCTGATGGGACAGGCATTGGAATGATGACCTACATGATCAACAGATGAAGGGCAGAGATTAACTAGAAGGGGGTATAAAATGTAACAAGTCCTCCAGAAATGGGGACGGCAGTTTTAGGAGAGAAGAAGGATCATAGTATTGGTGCAGTCTTTGTAACCCAGTATCAGAGAAGATATAAGAGAGATATTATCAGAGAATGTGGCCAAGGAGCCTAATTTCATACTTTCAGTTTATATTATTGTCAATCGAGTCATACATTACCATGCTTAATTGTACAACCCTCGTTAAGGCCTAGTTCTTTGACCCGCTCTCTACAAATTTATTATATTGGGCCAGCTAAGCTTGAGTCCACTGTCCCTAAGGAATAGTGCTCGAACCAGATCCCTACAGCTATATTTAAGATTTTAGATATTACGAGTTTGAGATTTATATATATTTTAATAAATTTAAATTTAGATTAGATGCTTTCAACCCAAACATGTCTTTTCCCATTATATAAGTACACAAAAATAGATTGAAGTAGACCAATATGAACCGAAGTAATTTGAATGGACTAAATTGGAACAAATGGACAGAATATGACTGAATAGGAACAAAGTGGACCGAATAGGACCAAATGGACTGAATAAGAAAGAATAGACTGAAGTGGACCTAATAGACCGAACGAGACCAAATTGGACCGAAGTGGACAGAATGAACCGAATAGAACCAAAGTGGACAAAATGGACCGAATTGGACCAATATAGACCGAATGGCTTGAATAGGACTGAAGTGGAACAAAGTGAACAAAATTGACCGAATAGGACCAAATAATACCAAAGTACGCAGAATGGACCGAATATGACTAAAATGGACAGAATAGGATCAATGTGGACCAAATAGGGCCAATGTGGACTGAATAAGACCGAATTGGACCGAAAAGAACTTTAATGGACAGAATGGACTAAATAGGACTGAATTTCTAATGTCTATTTTAGTATTTTCCTTGTATTTTTTAACTCAAAACTAAAGAGTTTAGCCCAAATATGATAAAATTTTATACTTTCATACCCAAAAATTAAGAAAAGAAATGAATTTTGAACTAAAATTGAAAAGAAAACATACAAAAAGAATCAATTTAAGGCTCAACTAGTCTAAAATGGACTAAAGGGGGATCGAAATTGACCATGTGGACCGAATTGGACTAAAGTAGACTTAATTGGACCGAATAGAAATTATTTAATTTTTAGGAAGAACAAATTATCTTCAAAAAATTTTAGAGAAAAAATTATACATTATATTACAATACAAAATAATTATTTATTCCCACGCATCGCGTGGGTCTACGACTAGTAACAATAATATTAATAAACATGTAACATGAGGGTGCAAAATGGTGCACGACCCTAATACAGCCAAGGTATACATGAAGAAACGAAAGAAAACTAACATCCTTCACCAGAAGTTCACATCCTTCAAATATATGAGAGTTCCATTCATGCCAAACACACCAAATATGGGGCAAAGGCATAACATTCCAAGATCATAGCATTCTTATATACTTCCCCAACTTTCCAGTAAGCTAAAAACTCGATCACATTCTAAGGCATAACCCCACATCACACCAAAGATCTCTCCCTAGAGGACAATGACAGAAAATGATTCACAGTCCACTTTTACTCATGAAACAGTAGTGTACTATAATTAAAATACCATGACCGAGTCTTAGAGCACCTTATATCTGCACATGTTTTAAGGAAGGCAATGAAACATAACATTGCAAATGGAGATTAATTTACAGGTGGCAATTTTGAGAACTATAGGTAAGGGCAAGGGGTCCATTGCTGCCACAAGCAACTTCCTCCATATCCATCCTGTTCTATCAACAAACCCTAAAAGCATGGTGATATAGGCTTTTTCAAATTCTGTACAATCTAGAGGACACACTTGCCCTGAAACATGTTCAGAGACATAGTATCACAAACATCCCAAACACCACCATTCAATCTGTTCTACCTACAAAGGCCTTCCCCATTCTCAAACCAACAGTTTCAGAGCTAGGTGCAATCATCAAGTTTCCACTATCAGACATGTAGAAATAGTTGTAGTTGATCCTAGTAACCAAATCTGCCAAATGAGGAAAGTGCCCCACATTGAGCTTGAAAGATAGGACCTGCGTAGAACACCACAAACTATAACATGCCCGTTTTAAGGTGGTGAATGTAAGAAAGAAAGCATGTATTTGTGGGTGCAACTACTTGAGGATGCACTTCTACTTGAGCATATATTTGTGCTTACAAAAAAGATGTTGTACAGTCAGAAAACCAGAGTTTGATACAAACTTTGACATTCACTCTATAAAGAATCAATACTAGGATAAATAGAAGCTTACTCTGAGTAGGAAAGCAATGCAATCATCAAACTGTTTCTCAATACGGTCAACTTCCATTTCACATCTGGCCTTGATTGCAGAAACTGCTCCACCACTACTAAGAGTTTGCTGTATGGAGTAGAAATCAAGAGCTAATCCAAGGATAATATTGATTCGGCTTGCAATCAGAGCCCACTGAATTCAAAGAGATCACGAGAAGATTCTCAGCATTACCTCAAAACAATCACTGAATTACACAAGATCCAAGCATTTAGGTCACAACAGCCAAAAAAGAAAGGCAAAAGTTACCCACCAGTTTATCTGGGACAACAAAGCACTGCCGTTGAATTGACAATAAGTAGGCCTCATGTACTTCTATGACTTCATCCCAGGATCGAGCGGCAGCCATACCTTCACACAGTTCACGCCATGCACTATGATATACCTGATTACTAAATCCTAGTCAGATATCTAAAAAGTTCTTATTCTTTTGAAAACATAAACTTAGATGCAAAATGGTACATGCATAACTAATAAACAAGGAACTTTGAACCAAATCCTTCCTACACCAAGGGAGATGGTTTAGGAAAGGGAGAGGAGGTTACCTCCCATTGTGTAGCCCATACCAATAGGCCTCCAATTGAAAAAGTAATATAATCCATAATTAAGACAATACCACTTCCCATTATTATCATATGTAAGCTTTTCAAGACAAGTTTGTTGAAATTAATTTTCATCTTGGAGGAGCTTTTGCATGGAGAGGGTCCCTTATTAGTAAAATGCACTGCATTTATAAATTTAAAAATAAAAAAACCAATATGCTGTAGAACCCATTTATTGTGTAAGGTAACTAACATAAAAGTCCATAATCCATAATAACAAATGAGTTGCTTTTAGAGTCTTGAGAATGCATTTGAAGCACTACGAAACCAGAAACAGAAGCAACCATAAAACTTAATTTTTGACTGGAAATAATATCAAACGCGTTAAATGAGTAACAAAGGAAAATCTAGTCCAACGAACTATCATTGAAGACCCGAAGTGTGATCGGTGCCATGCTGCTTCTGAATCTCCATTGCATGCATTGTGGTCATGCCATGAACTGGACAATGTCTGGTCAGACCCAGTGCTGTGGCAGTTTCAAAGTTTAGTTTTTTTTGGGGACTTCAAGGAGCTTCTGTCTTGGATTTTTGAGCAGGAAAAAAGCCCAGAACTTTTAGCAGTCACGGCATGGTCTATATGGACACAACGGAACCAGGTTTGCCTCTGTCAAACAGCTCTTGCCCTTCATCTAGTTGAGCAGCTATCGAGAGACAGGTTATGTGAATTTCAGGCTTGTCAAGCATCTCCATTACATCATCGTCAACCTCGAGCTAAAATCAGATGGGTTCCTCCTCCAAGTGATTTGGTGAATATTAACTTTGACGGGGCAGTGTTTGCTAGCAAGAACAAGGCAGGTATTGGAGTGGTTTTAAGGAATAGCTCTGGCTTAGTTATTGCTTAGTGCTCACAGATATTACCTCAAGCTTACAGTGTTGAGGAAATAGAAGCACTGGCAGTGGCTAAGGCGCTCTCATTTGCAGCAGAGATTGGAGTTTCAAGGGCAGTTCTTGAGGGTGATTCTTTGGTTGTAATAAAAGCCTTGTATGATGAGAGTGTTTCTTTGGCACCCTTTGGTTTGCTGGTAGAGGATGTGAAGTTACTTTTTCAATGTTTTAGTCAATTACTTTACTCTCACACTAAGAGAGAAGGTAACGGTGTCGCTCATAGTCTAGCAAGATATGCAATTGACAATCCAGATTTTCAGTGTAGATGGAGGATATTCCACCACAATTTTTTCATGTACTTCAGGCTGATTTAGCCAGTTTACCTTAATAAAGTACCTACTTTTCCACCTCAAAAAAAAAAAAAAAAAAAACACTAAAATTATAATTGGAGGAGCTTTTGCATGGAGAGGTCCCTTATTAGTAAAATGCACTGCATTTTTTAATTTAAAAATAAAATAAAAAACCAATATGCAGTATAACCCATTTAATGTGTATGGTAACTAACATAAAATTCCATAATCCCTAAAAAAAATGAGTTGCTTTTAGAGTCTTGAGAATGCATTTGAAGCACTACAAAACCAGAAACAGAAGCAACTATGAAACTTAATTTTTTACTGGAAAAAATATCAAACACGTTAAATGAGAAACAAACAGTAAAATTATCATTATAAACACATACTGAAAAATAAAATTCCAGAAAAACTTTAGTTCCTTCTTTCTTGTGGGCTGAGTTATAGTTTTTGAAACATCTCTCCATACTAACAACTACACACACACACACACACTCAAGCTCAATACATGCTCACTGCCCCTACATGTCCATATCAAAAATTGTAATTCATGAGGGAAATTGAAAAACATGAATATATGAACATGAGGTTACATTTGATAACTTATGCCATTAAATATCATGCAATTTTTTTCACCATGGAACACCACTATAGTACTGAATCAATCTCATTACAGAACAACCAAATATAAGTGACTAATGATTAATTACATCAGTGTATGTTCAAAGGTAGGTGAGTAGACAAGGTCGAAACCATATATATATATATATATAGGACAGGTCAGTAAATGGAAGTACATTGACAAAACCACCATACTATACATAACCTATAGAGTACACAGGCAAATATATGTACATTATAGAAAAGTCACCAAACAAAAAAATAATGTAATGGAAAGAAACATGTAGCAGTTTGTTTGGCTTTTAAAGAGTTGTGTCCAATGTCCCTAACTCAAAAACACCATGTTTTTGTCCATGTCCGTAAGTCAAAGATTGCAAATAGTGATAAAATTCCTGTGAAAGTAAGGTCCATATCTATGGTGGGACAAGCCTTACCCTATCCATTACATATTGGTGAAAAGCATCCACGAAATGGAGGAGTTTCTGCTCCACTAACCAGTGGTGCTTGCGGTTGTACGTCGGAGTGCCTCTACCCTGCAAGAGGCATAACAAAGATCCAGGTAATTGGAGCATAATACAAATCAGAAAGCCTTTAACACGTGGTTTACAAAACATGACATTAGTCAACATTGATCCTTAAATTAAATATTTGTGAAGATGTCTTCATCTATGGTTATAAGCTCTGTTCAAGAGGAAATGGCTATATGCTAGAATGGCATTGGAGAAAAATAAATAAATACCTTCCACATCCACCTCCGAGCTTTATCAAGAACAAACTTTGCACGCTTGACCTTCAACAAGAAGCACATCACCTACATCAACCTGGAAGAATTAGAGAACAAAAAGAGGATGATACCTCAAATCCAACCAAAAGTGAAAAGAATTACTTGGTTATACTTCTTAACAGCCTCCGCATTAGCAATAAGTTCAAGTGGCCAGGGGACCTGTCGCATCCAATACATGTACACATTAAAGTAGATTCATGAAATGGAGTTGAAAGATAAAAGAAAGTGAACCCAAACATAATAAACCTTGTAGGTGAATTTCAATAAATCAAGGCCATCAATCCCAAAACTGTGAACACGATTTTTACGAGGGGGCGAGGCAACAGTAGCCAAACTAGGTTGCTGATCACCATCAAAACCTTGATTTTTAGCGATGTACACAACCAATGAATCTGGACTTAGTAGCATTCCATCAGCAGAGTTTCTAATAGATTCCTGCATTGAATAAGCACAGACCACTACTATGATTACGATATGAAGTGGCAAGAGAAACAAAAAACATATTGAGCAAACATATAGCACTGATAAATGCCACCTTTGCAGTGTATTCGATCATTCAATAAAATTAAACATTAACAAAAACTCCCCATGTAATCACAGAATCATCGTTTTTGAACACCATGTTCTGCATTTGTGGCAGGGTATGAGATTGTTCGCCCTAGCCCCATACAACCAAAATTGCATAGGTGTCCAGCAGAAATTTAATGAGCCCATTATCTTTTCTATAGCAATTAACCACAATTCCTTACTATTGTGATGTTAAAGAGCACCAGAAAAGGGGACAACCCGCATACAAAGGAAGTACACAAAAAAGTGCCTCTCAAAAAGTAGAGGAAAAAGAAAAAGGAAATACACAAGGAAAAAAACATCAATTTTATAACAATAAAGAAAACCCAAAAACAAGCCCAAAGCTGCATATGAAAGTTGAACCAAAAACCAAGATAACTATGCCCTAGGATATCACATAATCCCCCCATGGGCTGCCCTTTACCATGTAAAGCTCAGCTACTTCTCTTTGTCCAATGTATTAAATTTAAACAAGAGGGCACAGCTCTCCAGGCTACCAAAGCCTTCCGTTCCATATATGATTTATAGATCTCATTTTTATTTATTGGCCAAGTGACCTTGTTCTTGTCTCCATATTATAATGCCAATTTTCCATTCAAATGCTATGCATAACAACACATTGGATTGACATCATTTTCATTGGGAAAGGAATTAACTGAACTGTAAATCATCAACTATGAGTGTATGACTTAAGAAAGTACTCAGTTAAAAAGTTAATTTCTAACATTTATAAAAATACAACTGACCAACCCTAACTAATCTATTGATGATCCATAGCTGAGCTCAAAATTTTGGGACTAAGGCTTAAATGTTGTTGTTATTCCTTTTATGGGTAAAAAACTCTCAATAATAATTAGAAGCAGTTTTGTACTTTTGTTATGTTGACAGCTGTTAAAATCATAGCTAAGCCCTTACAACCAATAATCCTAGTAATCATACAGATGGAAGATATGGCCCTACAACAAGAACTGAAAAGAAGAATCCCCATATCCTACCCTAAATATTAAGCACAACATTTTATTGGATTTAGTAACATCACCTGTAATAATGTATTCAACTCAAAATCATCATCCCAAGTTTCTCCCTTGTCCAGCTTATTAAAAATCACAGTCAAAAAATGCTGCAGTAGATCACCTGAAATAACAATATAGCGGTAAATAAGTAAGAGAAATTTGAGGTGCCTAGTAACCAACAAGGACAAGAAGTTAAAAGTTCAACTTGCTAAACACTACCTGAACCTAACAAGTATATGGCCCGCAATACTGCAAGCTCATCCATCAATCTCCAATCAGTCATCAACTTTGACAATATATGCTTGCCAATATAATCCACCTATGACATTTAAAAGTGAGCTTCTTTTTAATATATATACATGTGTAGGTGCATGCGTGTGAACAGCACAATAAGAAACTAAAGTTCTATAAATTAGTTTGAGCTGTTTACTTGCTTCTTAATGTAGACAGTAAGGCATTCCTGCATTATAACCACAGGGAGTGGAGTAGTTCTTGGCTCAACATTTTGAAGCCAGCAGAGAACTCTTGATGCAAGTGTGCTATTTTTCTGGAAAGGTAACAGCTCTGGCATTTGGAGATCATCCTGTTGCCCAATAACATATAGGTGGTTTAAGGAATAATCTTAAGGAATGGTAGTACAGCTAGAAAGCGACTCAGAAACTACCAGTCTAGTACTACCTGAAATGAAGGAAGAAGAGTAGGGAAAGGAAACACCACTTCTAAGAGCTCTGTGTCATTTTGTGAACGAGCATACTCGGATTCACCAAACTGAAAACCAAAAGTATAATTTGTTCCTTGAGTAACATGAGAAGATTTGCTCTCACAACCATAGACAGCCTTTCTTAAAGCCTCATCATTTAAAGGAGGTAGATAGAAATTTCTAGACAAGTTCAATGTTTTCCAGGCATCCATATTATTTCTAAGGCTTATCTGACAGACAGTAATAACTGGATTTTCTGGGCAGAATGATTCCAAGAGAGGCAATTTATCCGCAAGACCTTCAACCATATTCTCTTCATTTGCATCAAGAAAAGAACTTGCATCCATACATGCAGACTTTAAATTGTTCATTCTTTTCTGCAGCAATGTATCAACTAAGAACTTATACCAAATCTTCTCTGAGCATGATGGCAAAGTTTCACCACCAACATTTCCCACTTTTAGCTTGCTCACGAAGGATTCATCAAATGATGGGAGAATCTCAGACTTGCAGAGGTTATCTTGCCAAAAGTATCTAGAGATGTGATCACCATGGCCTATAAGACCTGTTAACGAAACTAAGAAAACTTCCGATAATGTTAACCCTGCTATATGTTGCCCACGATGAAAACCATCAATAGAGCTTCCAAAACCATCAAACTGACAATCACTTCCTTTGCCAGATGTCGCTGAGAATGTAGTCGGAACATGCTGGATCAGCTGCAATGATTTTCCAGCAGAAAGAATTGATTTAGATATGTCATGGATAAACAGAGGACATGTTCGGCCATCTTTAATGACCCGCTCTTTTCCTTTGAATAAACTAGGCATAGAGATGGAATCCCGTTCACCCTTATCCTTCTTCTCATTTGTTATAGGTACACGATCGCTGTCGCTAGTCGCAGCAGAGAGCTCATCATCTAGTTTCTGAAACTGTACAAATCTTAATAGATAGCTCTTCTCCCAGAACTCAGCATTATCAACTGAGATTGCTTTGTTAGCATAAAAGAACACCTGCAAAGGATGCAAGAATGAGCAAGATAGTATTTAGAAAGGATATTTGAAAAAAGAGACTAAAAATAGAAAGTCAATCCAGCAATACTGCTTATGTATATACATCTTTCTTACTTATCAAAAAAAAAAGTAATACTGCTTATGTAAATAGTGAGATTTTTTTTTTTTTTTTTTAATTAAATCATGAGATAAAAGTATAGTTTCAGAAGTACATATATCAGGAACATATAGCACACAAATATTCAAATAAAAAAAGATTTTATGGGCCATCAAACATGATGTTCCCTAATATTCACTCGCACAATGCAAAGAAGGTGATCTGCATAACAATTATCAATATTCTTGCACCAGGGAAATGATTTTGGAAAGAATGTCTACATTAATGATATCAATCTTCAAAAGTGTAGAGTTCCTTTGGAGGAGCTCTTGAGCACAACATAAACAAACTATTCTGAGTTTTTGGCTATAAAACAAATTTTTAATCACAATCACCTCCTCAAAAGGATCATCTAGTGTTCCTTCAAATAGCCAGGAATCAAGAGCCTCAATGTATGGTAACAAACTCCCAACAAAAATATGAAGTAGCATTTGATAAGCTTCCTCCTGAAATTAAAATAAGTTCCACATTTGAATACATAAACTAGAAGAAACACAAAAATTTAAATTCCAAACAAAATGTACTGCCATAGGAGTCACAACCTCACCACCTTGCACTAGACATACTTCATCGAGCTTCTTGTAAAGATAGTCAAGCACATGCACAGCCAATTCAGCAGCTGGAACAGAAGAACTGGACTCAAAATACACTTGGGGTATGGCTCCGTGAACTATTTGCAAAAGATACTCAGCACCTGAGCAGAGGCTAATATTGATAAACAGTCATCAGTGATTGTCAAAACAAGAAGAACCAAAGGATAAACAAACAGGGATGAGACCATGAATCTAATTACAACACAATGAATTCCTTACAGGGGAAAAAGTAACCTATGTAATTGCAATGCAAGATGCCTAATGCAGTGAGAAGGGCGATAAAAATGTGGGGTCTAGAGAAAGAGTCAAATGCGTCTAACACAGAAAAGTACGATGTCTTAGTGTTGATATTACAATTCAAAGAATATAGTCTTGAAAATTCAAAAGATCGAGTCATTCTCAAGTCGTGTTCCTCTTTTTCTTTTTCCTTTGTAAAATTTTTTCCTCTGATTTTGTAAGCCCCTTGACCAAGAGAAAATAACTTTCAACAATAATGATAAAAGAAGATCCCAACTTGAAGTTGAGAAACTATGGATGGTATTAGTTGCCAACAGGCAATAGCATAGCCCAAACCACAACAATTACCACACCTAATTCCAATGAGGTTTAACAAGTACAAACCTTGATAGAGAATTGACTAAACCTAATAGGGTGGGAGTGGTTCCAATGTCAGCATCACTGATCTTCATTTCCTCCTTCAGAGCAATATCCCGCAACCTCTGCTCTAAACACAAGCGAACTCAGTCTTCATAATAGTAAAATAGATCATAGATTACAGGAATTAAATATTTAATACAGCAAAACATACCTTAATCCAAGCAGAGACAGAACATACAAATGCCCTCAAAGTAGGGGGTGATAACCTCACAGATGTCTCAACTTTATTAACCACTATTTCTACACGCTGTAAACATGTCGCAGCATACATAAATTGGTTGAGGATGTTAAGAAGGCTTGTATGGGAAAGGTGAGTCACATATATCCCACTTTTGGCATAAAAACTCTTTTCACTCTGGCCCCAATAGAACAAGGAACTAGAAAGCCCTTGAAACATTCGTAAAACACCTCGTACCTAAGAAAAAAAGAGGGAGATGGTACTTGTAAGTTAAAAGCAGCAGTAGGAGCATATATATATATATATATATATTATGAAACTAGAAAAATTAAGAATCTATTATACCAAGACAAGGCCATACCAAATCAACTTCATTTGTCCTCAAGGAGGAAACTGGTGTTGAAAAATGTATGCCATCAGAGAAGACATCATAGATCCTATTGATTAAGCTTTTAGAAACTTCTGCCTTTGCCCCATCTGCTTAAATATAAAAATAATGCAAGCCTATCATAAACTTTTCCTACATCATAAACCGGTTGTAATAAAGAAATATTATAATAGGGGAACCCACAAAATTAAAAATATTGATCCCTACCAGAAGTTTTCAGAGCACTTAAATCCTTTAGCATCTTTGAGTGATTTTAATCTATAATGATTTCGGAAAATCTCATATTAGCCTCTTAAGATCAAGTTCATTAGATTCCGCGTAGAATAACTGTATGAAACGTAAGATGGTGAACCAAGATTCATCATGCAAATTTATCAACAAAAAATCAAACTCATCTCAAGTCGAGGTTTGGTCACATGCAAAGGTGAGGATAGTATCAAATAACATCAGTACTAAAACAAAGCCTTAGTCTCAAAAAAAAAATTGGGTCGGCTCTGGATCCTCAACATTAGTAAAGGTTGGCCAAATGTATTGTTTCCTACTTTCTACTCTATCCAAAGTCATACCCTGTATTACTTCTACTTCGACTAAGTAGTAAACATCAGTATAACTGAAATAATAATAATAATAAAATGTAGGGAAATAATACATTAGCGGCGTAATTAACCTATTAATGTTGTTGTTAAATCTTTTGACTGATTTTAACGTTTAACGAATCCGGAAAAACTCAAATTAGGCTAATATAAGATCAAAGTTTATTAAATTCCGCATAAATTACAACTACTATATTGTACATAGAGCTGGTTTGATATATGGGGTCCATTTGATTAGGCGTTTTTGGGAGCTTAAATGAGGATTTTTAAATCCCAAATCTCCGTTTCCCAACAGCAACTGCTCCTAGCTTTTTTACAAACTTTCATTTTAAACTAAAAACACAGTTTTGCAATAGCTTATACAAACGCACCCATGAAGTTCACATGGAAAAAAAAAGAAAAATCAAGTAATTTCAATGGGGCTATAACATTTAAGCTAAATCCACGAAATCTAATACAATTAGCACAGAAAAATGTATACATACCGTAGCAGAGAGGCTTTCCCATCATCAAAATAATTTAGGGATCAGTGGCGATCACACTCACACTTCAACCTAACAACACAGCCAAAAAGCCAAAATTCAAGGTCCATGAATTAGCTTCAAAAAGCTTAAAAGAGCACTCGCAGCAGCAGCAGCAGCCTCGCCTGTACGCTAGAAATAGCTATAATTTTGGCTAAACAACACAAATCTGCTCGCATCAGTATCAATAGAGAATAAACTTGAAATGGGCAAACACATTTTACTAATAATTGGACAAAAACAAAAACAAAAAAACAAATCACATTACCTATTTTTTTGGGTTTGGAATTTAGTTTTCCTAGTAGTGCTCCCCCAGGTGAAACAGTCGCTACTTACGTTGTTCCCATTATGTTGGGGTTTAGGAATTTGGCTCTGTAAGTGTGAGTTCCATGAGGTTTCTGAGTCTTTAAGGCCGATTGGCGCAGCGGTTGTAGATTTCAAAAAAAGCAATGTTTTAGGAAACAACTTCTTTTTTCTTTTTTCTTTTTTTTTTTAAGGTACTGGACCTAGTGGTGGGAAAAAATTTCAATACGTGCTTTTTTTATTTTTGTTTCGTGAGACAATTATTGGCTTACATTAAAATATATATATATATACACACACATTTAGGGTGGGAAAAAAAATACACATTTTTTTAATTTACAATATAAATCTTAATAATTTTCCATAAAAGTATATTCGAATTGTAATTTGAAAAATGTTAGATTTTAAAAAGCTGTAAATCCACAAAATTCTTAAATGCAAAAACACCCTATCTAATTTAGGACACTTGTAAAAAAAATCGGCAAAACTAACTCCTATTAACTCTCATGAATAGAAAAATTATATAACTATCACGTGACAATGTCACCAATCAGTTGTCGTATCTTCTTAATGTGATCATACGATGGTTGTGTGATTTTTTTATCCATAAAAGCTAACATCAATTAGTCTTAAGGATTAACTTGGCGGATATGAAAATTTTAAGAAGTCACGAAAAATAATTTAAACTTTAGGGCTTTTTTTTTTTTCCAACTAACCTAAATCCTAGGAGTGTGTTTGCATTTTCACCTAGACAAAATAAGTTAAAAATTCAACGAAAAAGCTCATGACAAATAGACCAAAGTATGTGGAAATCACAACTTAAAAGGTTATACACATGCACTAGTAGACTAGTCACATAACTTAATTAATGATACATTTTGATAGTCTTATAAGCTTTTAATCTAGTTTAGGGGAAAACTTTATCCACAAAGAAGAGTGGTGCAAGGTATACATATGTTGCCAAGAGTGTTGTAGTTAGATAACATTTGAGCATTGCTTGCTCTTCTTTAAGAGGAGAATCTAACTTCAAATTCCCTTCTCCGGTATTTGTAACTATCTAATTATATAAATAAATAACTTGTTCATGCATAGTTTCAAATGCAACTGATCTATTACCCAAACTGGAACAAATGCACTCATATTGTCCAAATTTATGTTGGACAACACTGTTTTAATCAATTAGCTAGCACTTTTAGGGTAAGTTTATAAATCCAATTGCAAAGACAAAGACTTGTAAATCTAAAACCAATTTCATAAGATTGAGATCCAACGTAATAACTAGGGAAATTGCACCGTCCTAAATTACCACTCCCATGTGATATGTAAAAGTTGATAAGGTAAAAAAGTTAAAAAAAGTTTAAAATAAAATAAAAAACAAGGTTTATTTTGGAATAAATTTCTGCTCCAAGTGATACTGTCAGTTCTACAGAAAATGACAATAAATTTACATGTAAGAAAAGAGGTTAAGCTGCCACCATGCAGACAGCTTAATTGAAACAAGGATCTATTGAAAATGAATTAATTGAAAGAGGGTGGAGCCTCAATATTTACAGATTAAGTCAACTTTCGGTTAATTGTATTACGTGACAACATTATCCTAACTTTTCTACCAAGTTCTCTATCTGCTCAAGATCAATTACAGAAGTATGAACGCCTTGTGTTAGTTAAAGCCTTAAGCTTTAGTAAAGAATATAAGATGACAAGCTTCCGATATCCAGCCATGTAGATTTCCTGCTAAAAAGGGCTTGTAACTTCAAAAGAGGTATCAAAGATTCATTTGATGGTAAATTGAACCTCTTTTGGATGCAAGGTACAAAAGAAATCTCTAAACGGTAATGAAAAATTTTCCATTAGAGGTCCCTGCAGGCTACAACTTTTCCAGACGACCTCTGGCCTCTTTCCGGCTTTATCCATAAGTACCATAGTTTCCTAACGACCCAAGTCAGCTACAAAAGTATTTCAGAGGTATGGGATTTCCTTTCCATGGGTCCTTAAAGTGCACACGGATGGTTGTTCACAGTACCTAAGGGCACATTGTTGGAAATACTTGAAGGGTGAAGCTATGTGAACCATGAATCAATTGGTTGTTCACAGTACCTAGGGGCACATTCTGGAAATATTTGAAGAAAGGGTGAAGCTATGTGAACCATTAATCAACTGTGAGTTAGGGAGAGAAGTCCGGACTTGATGCATGGTGGAAGAAGGATGACGGAAAGCCTCAGTGCAGTTAAAAATTTTAGCATTATGATGTTGGCTGGTCCCTCTGCAAAAGAAAACATAACAACAATGAATTACTATGAATAAAGCCAAATTGAGTGGCTAAGAAAGAGCAATTTATTAATGGGAAAAATTAACATATATTTTTTTAAACTTTTTATGGGAAAAGAAAAAAGTAACTAATAATTTTAACAATTTTTTATATTTTCCATAAAATTGGTATAAAAACTTTCCTAAAATGGTCTTTTAACAAATGCCCTAAAAGCACCAGTTAACTAGACCCTTAAATAATTCAATAACTATAGCCTGAGAAGTTCAGGAATAGGTGAGGATGTATTTTTTACCTACTACATGGGCGTTTCCCATTCACAATCTGTGTGCCAGGAGAGAATGACATCTGATCTTTATGCCTAGTGCCATCTCCTACAGTATGTGGTTTCTCCTGGAGGAGCACACACAACACAACAAAAAACATTTAAGTAAACAAATAATATATTTGGTTCTCTCTTTTTCTTTGGGAAGGGGGAGGGGGGAATGTTATTACACTGCAGTCATTATGGCCAAACACCAAGGACCATTATTTCATACTTACCGTTAGATTAATTGCAGAAAATGCCTGCATGGAGACTGCAACATTTTGTTCATATGAATTTCGTACAAAAGGATGCTCAAGTAGCTTCATAGCTGTTGATCGCTCTGCAGGATTCCTGCGAAAGCAACAATGAAGGAAATCCTTTCCCTCTGAGGATAATGTTTCTGGTATGGGTGGAGTTCTGTTCAAAACTTTGAACATAGCTTGAGGCTGAAAAACAGAAGAACAGTTGGATACTAAAAGGGATCAAGTTTAAAACACAAGGATAGTACTAGTAATAATAATGATTTATTTTTTTAATTTCCTCCTTCAAAACAGGATAGTACAAATAAGTACCAGTTGTACGTCAAAAAATTAGCCACAAGAAATTTCTCAAAAAAAGTGTGATTCTTTAATAGGTCCATATAAATCAGAGATGAGTTGAATTCATATGGAGCACATGAAACAATAGCATGTAGATGACATTTTACATGCCTAGATTATGATCAATGAAGCGTAACAAGGTTAACAATGTCCTCACCCCCGTAAAATCACTCCAAGGAGGTTTTCCATTCAGCATTTCAATAATGGTACAGCCCAAACTCCATATGTCAACGGCCAATGCAAGGTCAGGATTGGCATCTTTATTCAATGCAGCCTGCATGACCTGCACAAAAGTAATCAGAGTCAAAATAAAAAAATAAAAAAAAAATAAGGAAGGGTACTAGCTGTCAACAAAGTTATTTCCAACTGCAATGTGAAGTACCTCTGGAGCCATCCAGTATGGACTGCCCTTCAGAGAAAGATTATAAGATTGTCCTGTAAGCTGAATACAAACCACGGTTCAAGTAAGAAAACAACCCCAAAAAAACTCCAGGGTCTGTCAATAAAGAATCTGATTAAAAAAAAAAAAACCTATAACCACAAAGAACAGACCAAGTAAAAACATCTGGTCCAGATTATGCAGGGGGGGGGGGGGGGGGGTCGGAAATCCAGGAAGCATTGGTGGACCACTATTCACCAAAGAGAATAGCAGAAACACGGTGCTTAAAGATGACACTAGCTTGAGGGAGTATAATAACCATCAAATTCTAATGTGTAAATAAATAATTCAAACTTACATGCTTAGCTACCCCAAAATCTGCTAGCTTAACCACGCCTAATGCATCAACAAGCAAATTAGCACCTTTGATATCCCTGTAGAGCATAATCATCCAAGTCACTGAAAACTCACATTAACAAAAGCAACCAAACTACTCCAACAATGTGCTTTTACTGACCACTAGGTAGATATAGCAGAACAATAAGTATTCCTTATAATCTTTTAAAGAATGCCCAAGAATCAAATTTTCCCTCATTTTTTTAACATATCATTTTATGCAGTACAGTACATGATTTTTTTTATTGTAAGTTACACATGCACCCAATGGGTCATAAACTCACAACCTCACCCTCCACCTAAAACTCATAAGGGGAGGAGGTGTCAGTTGAGCTAGAGCTCATTGGCTGAAGTATAGTACATGATCAACAAAGAACTTAAGTTACAATGCAAATTTGTTCTTTCTTATCAAACATGATAGTTACCTGTGGATAGTCTTTGTGCTATGCAAGTAAGCCAACCCAAAGAGAATATGGCGAGTGAAATTGCGAACTACAGATTCAGTCATAGCTCCAAAATGTTCTTGTACATATTTGTTGACTGATCCAGGATGAACATACTCCAAATATATGTAAAAGTGATCGTCAATCTGCTCATAAACATCGTTACCGTAAATTGTCAGAATTGCAAAGAAATCGTAAGCAATTAATTTAACCAATATAAAATAACAAGAACCAAAGAAATACTTACTATCTCACTTCCATAATACTGCACTATGTTTGGGTGCTTTAATTGACCGAGAATTTTTATTTCCTGTATCAAGAAATATAGAAAGAACAACACTAGAACATTATAAAGATAATTAGAGCAGACACAAAGTTAGAAGTGAACTCCTAACTATTAGGATGTGGTCACAATGCATGACCTCAATTCATGACATGGAAAAGGTTAAAGCATGATGTGAACATCCCAAACAACAATGCTGATCATTGAGAGTTATAATGGGGAATTTTTCTATAAAGAGACAAGTGGTCTTAGGTACTCAGCTCCAGAGAAAGGGGGACAAAACAAAAGTCGAAAGAGTCTTTGGGAATGCCTCTAATTGGAGTCTAGAGTTTCGGCCATTATGCAGGTTGCCGACTTAAACCTCTTTCATGTAGTAGAAACCAATGTTCATTCCCTTCCTAGAATTTATTGTAGCAGCTCAACCCAATTAAGTCTTAATCCCAAGTCCCAACTTGCTGGGGGTGGCTAAATATATCACCTTTTGCATTAAAACTTCCTGGTCAAATTTTGAATCTTCCCTCAACAAGAAACAACATATAACAGCAACTATGCCCCAATCGAATGAAAACTCTAACAAGTACCTGCTCCAATTGCTTTACACATTCAGCAGATTTAGGATCATCAGGAATCAGATCAACTTCCTTCATGGCACACAAAGCTCCGGTCTCTCTGCCAAATAAATAAATAAGGCAAGATTAACTACAGAAGAAGGTCAATAAAACTAGAAGCAAACTTCATAATACTTGCATACCGGTTCGTTGCAAGGTAAACACTTCCGAATGTACCACGTCCAATGAGTCTTCCTTTTTGCCATTGACCTTTAAAAGATGGCACGTGTGGTTGTTCTGCAATGTGATGGGTGGTACTTAAATGTGATTGCGGGGATGATTGTGATGGTAATGTAGCTCTGGGAGGAAGAGGCAAAGGGTAGGCACTGACATGATTAATACTTTCAGGCCAATCCATATGACCCTCTAACAGCAATTTATGATGTGAGGCAAGTGCAGATCTCTTTGGACTTTTAGGGGTGAGATGGGGACTTTGGGCTGTTGGGCTACATAGAGGTGACTGGTCAGGACTTCTCATGGTTTTCGCTGGTTGCACTTTTGAGGAAGACCCAACAATGCCATCCTGAAATTTTTGAAAAGCCAAAATAGAGGGAAAGAGATCCCCATAGTCTGATTTTCGTGGGCTTACATTAGGGCTCGAAAAGCCACTTGCCGGAGCACTCTTGACAAGAACTTTCTGCCTAGAGTTGCGTTTGTAACATTCAACATTTTGATCTTGAGGAGAGAATCCCTTATGATAATTGGTTGAAGATTTAGCCGAACTTGTGGTAACATAAGGAGGGAAATACTCCTGACTCTTTGGTCTTAAATGTGGACTAACAGCAGGACTTAATACATCATTTGTTGAACCGCTCCTGACCGGAATTTTCACAGTCAAGTTTCGATTACCACGTCCAATATTTACATCCTGAGAGAGTTTCATAGGACAATTGCTTGTGACAACATTGTCAGTGTGGTTCCTGAGTTTTCGAGAGCAACGTCATTACAATAAATCAACAAAGGTAACTTGGAGAAAAATTAAAGGCTACAATAAATAAACTAGATAGCAACATCATTATCATTATTATAATGATGCTGTCTTAGTTATAGTTCCTGTACTCACAATTAATCAACAAACGAAATTTGGAGAGCAATAAAAAACTACAATTAATAAATTAGATAGAAACATCATTAGTATAAAGGCAAAACTTTAATGTTTCTTAGGTGTTATACCTCAATTTCCCAGTTGGATCCAACCACATGGTTGTATTAACTAATGCATCAAAAATAATAATACGTCTTTCAATGACAATTAAATCCGACATATGATTCATTAATCAATGCAATCGCATAGTTAAATTTGATTGAAGAACCTAAGTTACAATACCTAAGTAAGTTTTAAGTTTTACTACATAAATTTTACAAATTTTCCTTAGGTAAGTTTTAAATTTTACTACATAAATCTTACAAATTTTCCTTGTAATGATGTCTAATTAATGCTACGCTTTAGTTTTCCGAATTAAATTCAATCATGTGGCTAACCTTACAAACTTTACCTAAATTTTGCTCAACTAGATACGTAATCATGAAAAAAAAAAAAGGACTAAAACATGAAACATCAAAACTAACTGTAATAACATAAGCAAAAGAATCAATCAAATAACGGTTTAATTACATGATACAACGAAAAACCAAACCAACCACCAATTTTAACCAAACAAACAAGTTTCTGTTTTTTTTTTTTTTTTTCCAACAGAAAAATAAAAAAGCTTTACCTCCTCAACGAGGGTCCGATTGTTTCATCGGGTGATCCGAGATGACCAGCCTGACCCGTTGACTCCGATCTCCGAGTCAATGAAAAATTGACCGGAAGCGGAGGCAAAGGTTGTGGCACAGCCGATAAAGACCAGTGCTCCGATTCGAATTCGGTTCCACTAGGCGACCGAGACTTTCGGGTCGAGTCGGGCGGATGCGGGTCCGACGACCCACACCCATCACTGGATCTGCTTCTCAACCCGAGTTCTCGATCACTGGCGTGCCGGATCTTCCTCTGCCTCGTGAGCCTCCTATCGAGAATACGCGATTGCTCAGAATTCTCAACGAATTTACCAACACTGCCATTGTCATTCCTCGTAGCACGCGAAGCTTTGTGGAAATAAAACATTTGAGAGTTTCAATAGTTAGAACACAAGCAAAGTGAAAGTGTAACGATACTAACAACAACAACACATAATAATAATAATTATTATTATTATTATTCTTATCTGTAGCTTTGTCGTGATAAAAGGAAACAACACGGTTCTTTCTCTCTTTTATTGATTAGCTGTAACTTTTGAAAATTTTAAAAATCAGTTTTTTTTTTTTTTCCTATCTGTGAATTGTTGTTTGGGTTAAAACATTTTGACCTCGGTGACACAATAACAAAACTTGAGAAAAAGTCTGAACCTTATCCTGAAGAAATCTAGGACTATTAAGCTTCGCGGAATCCGAAAATATACATACAAACAAATATATTTGTTTATGTCAATTCTTTACTTGCGAGGAAAGAAAACAAAGGAAAAAAAAATATGGTAGTGATTTTTTAGAATTTTTTGTTTGTCAACTTGTGGTTGTGAAACACGAACTAAGTCAAGGTTGACAAAATCTTTTATTTTTTTTTTCCATAACGATGTTGTTGTTGCCGTGTGTAAACTTGCAACGTTTATTAATTTTTTGAATTTCTCCTCGATTGTTTTTTTGTGTTAAGATTGTCAACCACGAGTTTGTGTGCGTGTGTGTCAAGTGTCAACTTATAAGTGGGTTTTCACATTTTCAATCTTTTAGTTTAGTACGTAAATATATACATTTCTGAAGTGAATTTAACTTCAGGTTGTAATTCTGTTTGAAATTCAGAAAGCATAAAAAATTTTAATGCATCATCAATGTGTAGACTGTAGTCTATCCTTATTTATTGCCTTAACATTTAAATTTTAAAAAATAGAATCTGTTCTTATTTTAAAGGATCGGAAACCATAATTCCGTCTATCTTAATTAATCATAGGCAATATTTTGAAAAAATTATATTTTATTACTTTAAATTATACATTTTTTTACGCTTACTTCTTAAACTATATTATCTTTTACAGTTTTCTATCTAAATTATTATTGGTGTAATACTTTGCACTCTAATTCATAAGTAATTGTTTAGGGAAATAAGTATGTATTAAAGGGTAACCGATAAATATAACATGAGGTATAATTTAAAGGGTAATGGGTAATTTCTCCTAATATTTTTGACACTTCTATATATAGTGGCAGAAGTCAGGACCAATTTTTATTTTCTTTTTTCTCCTTTTCTTTTTATGGTGGACCAATCAATAAAATAACGTACATACATATATGTGTACTTGTGTAGAATTTATACATAAACATGTATTATACATGATTTATTATATTTATTATTATTCGTTTATAAAAAATATCGTACTTGTGCAAACGGTAAAACTTTTTTTATTTAATTTTTTTTTGGGTTTAGTGTTATAATGTCTAAAAGTGAGATAAAAATGGTATCATATTTCTTAGGATATTTCTTTATGTGATTTTTTTTCTTCTAATTAGTTCTTTGTACTTTAGCTAGTGGCTAATGTGAATGGAATAAACTCTATGAAATTTAAACTTTTCATTTTTTTTCCAACTCTCACATAGAGGCATTGGAATTCAAATTGAAGAAGCAATCTTTCTAAAAATATATATAAATAATAGTGTTTTTTTTTTTTTTTTGTTAAAAAAGAGATAAGGTAATGTGGAATAATTTTTAAAACTGAAATAGAGATAGTGTCCTAATTTTTAAGCAAAATGGAGAAGATAAAGAAAAATGTCTAAAATTTAGAAACAGTAAATTACTCTTTTAAGTTTTAAACCGTTTGTGTTTTTTAATTTAAAATTATTTAACTAAAAAATAGGGATATTTTAGATCATTTAGAATTTGTGTGAAGATATTTTAGGACACAAAATGATGAAATCTAAACAGGAATCATGTTATTGATAGTATATACTATATGTGCAAACCAATTACAAATGTAGTATTTATTAGATTAAATGGATATTTGCATTAACCTTAAATAAAAGTACAGCTTTGTCTCTATATATATCACTAACTAACTTCCTAACAGAATTAATCTTACTGGAGCTTCCACGGGTACATGATTTGTAACTAACTATGCCACTTATAAATATACCTAAACTACCTGCAGTTTATGAATTCTATTTACAAGCTACATGTCGTTTTGGCTCTCTTAACAATATTAAATAATAAATATCACTTTTTTTTTTATACAAGATATAAATTCTGATGATGCAAAGAAAATCAGTAAGCTGAATAATCCGAGCTTCAATGGACTAGTGATTGCTTGGAATGGCTGAAAAGAAAAAGACACGATCAAATGTGACCAAATGAATCAGCCAAGAACCCTTCGATACTTAAGTTAGTTTTTCTAGAACTTTAGAATTCCAATTTTTTGGAGTAGTGAAAACTTACTTTCATTTGATGTGGATGAGTCCTTATATAGTGAGTTTTGGAGTAGTTACTTATTTCGTAACTTCCCCAATATTTGTGGAAGTTAGAAAGTTCAGACTTAACTTCCACAACTGCTATAGAAGTTAGAATGTTAAATCTTATCTTCAATAATTGACATTGGAAGTTAAGTACTTAGTAGGAAGTTATAGCGATGAATAAGGATCTTGCTCACGTTTCAAAATAGCAACACGTGGTCCGATCCACAAGCTTTTGTAGATAAACCTTTCCGGAAATTTCCTAAGTGCCAGGGGTCATCTAGGTGCTTTCCTAAGAACGACCCTCATGCCCATGGATGACTGTCCTACTAGGGACGACCTTTATTTCCTAAGTGCTGGGGGTTGTCCAAACGCTTTCTTAATGGACGACCCTCATGCCCATGGACGACCGTCCTACTATGGACAACCTTTCTATGTTAAGATAACATTTTTTATCTAGACGACTCTTATGGATGAATTGGAGTCGATTCAATTTTTAGTTCACCATCAAATTCTATTATAGTATAATCTATGTGAATATGTGTGTGAAGTTCTTTATACATATGGAGTGACCATCGCGCCAAGGGTACGTAGTGGTATAAATATCACTTTTATATGCCCTAACATAGACAATAAAACATAAGAGAAATATTAAAATTGCAATAACAAATGGATATATATTGTTTATTGATCACAAACATGCTCCAACCCACTAATCTTTTAACCATAAAATCATATTATCTTTTCTTATAATAGAAAATAAAATAAATGCATTCTTATATCCTTAACTATCTAAATACAGCATGAAGAATAGTCTTTATATATATATATACACACACACACACACACATACATATGGACAAAATTTAGGTACAGTTCCTTAGGATCCCTTCTTTAGATTTAGCCATGTGGTTATTTAACTAAAAAAATATATTTTCATCCCATAAGAAAAAATTCACATGGCAGAATCTTAAAAAGATAATCTAAAGAACAGTACCTAAGTACTGTATCTAAGTCTTGCTCTATACATACATATATATATATATATATATATTACTAAAGATATTTATTTTTGTATTATTTGAAAACATACTTGCTCTTATAGTTAGTGAGTTTTATTCTTCTCAAAATGGGGGGAAAAACTAGTGAGTTATATATAGCAAAAATTTGAATATTAAAAATAGTGAGATATTAATACTTCTAATAAGAAATGCGTGTTTGTTAAATTTTTACAAAAGATAAAGGAGGCCATTACTCTTTAAGCAAAACTATTAGACACATTTTTCCTCTATATAAAAATTTGTCAACCAATGTAAAGAGCCCTGTAAGACTGTAACTCAATACCATTGTCTCAGGTTTTGGATCCCACTCCACCAATTGTAAGTGTAACAATTAAATTATCCAAAAAAAAATTTGTTGACCAATAAAAGGAAGATATTAACTTATTTAATTTTAAGTTATTGCTAATCAACAATTTGAATTTTAAGGGGAGTCTACACAATCATTGAAACTCATGATACTATATTCACAATGGCTAAGATTTATTCATAACTTTGTTTTTCATTTTGTTTGATAAAATATGATGGGGATTCTAGCCTTTTACCCCTATTTTTAAAAACATTTGGCAATATGCTCATGTTTTGAAACTATTTAGGTCCGTGCCCCTGTTTCGAAACTCGAGTTTTAATAAAAAAACTCAATTGGTAGAAAATCAAGTATGGGGCGATCAAACTTAAAAAAAAAATAAAAATAAAAAAATAAAAAAATTGCATGGAACTTGAGTTCCATACCTATAGTTGCGTTTAGGAAGACCTATAGTGGCATTTTAAATGGAACTCGAGCTCCATGAACTCGAGCTCTATGCAATTTTTTTAAATTTTTTTTTTTTTAAAGTTTGATCGGGCATAACTAGATTTTAAATCAATCAGGTTTTTCATTGTAACTCGATTTTAAATCAATTGGGTTTTTTATTGAAACTCGATTTTGAGAAAATCAAGTTTCAAAACAGGGGCATGAAACTAAATAGTTTGGAAACAGGGGCATATTGCCAAATATTTTAAAAAATAGGGGTAAAAGGCTAGAATCCGTCTAACTTACATAGATGAGGTTCATGAGAACTCTGTACAAATTATTTATGCTTTATTTTTTAGTTGGAAAAGGGGAATATAATTATTAGATGTCTCACTCTGTTGGCTTAAGGCAGTTCTTGAAGTTATTTATACATTAATATGTTGCTAATTTTACAACTTGAATTACTTCCCTATGAACTCTCAAGCACTTAATGCATGGCATGGAAAGATACCAATTATATATATATATATATATATATATATATATTATAAAGTTATCAACTAATAAATTCGTGGTTGGTCAAATCTAAAGTTCTTGGCAATTTGAAATGCTATCACACTTTTCTCAAAAATATAATAGAAATGCTATCACACGTAAATGAGTTATGAGTATCCAATAATAATAATAATAAAAAAAAAATTCTAAAAATCTTATTTGTTATTTTTAACTTTACAGGGTTAATTTGATTCCCAGACTTAGATCATAGTTTTTCACCTTTTCTTATTCGTCTTTTTATATTTTCTTGACAATTAAATACAAAAATATAAAATCATATTTACCAATCTCCAACTTACAAATAAACATATTAACTCAACAACTAAAATGAATTTAGAATGATTATAAGTTGAAAATAACGCGATCGATTTTTTTTTTTGAAGCAAAATAACACGATCAATTTAACTATTATTAAAATGTAGAAACCAAACTCACAAGAAGTTAAAAATAATAAAAACTAAATTAACTGTTATTAGAAAATAAAATTTAAAAACTAAATTAACTGTTACTAGAAAATAAATTTTTTTTTTGAGCCAAAATATAAATACTAAAAATTATATTTTCCCATTAAAAAAACTGCAAGCATTAATTTTGGTGCCCTACATGTCTTGCTAGAGAAAAGTTAACGTTGCCGCCGTGAATCTTTTGAACCCTAAATAAACGAACCAGTTGTCAGAGTGTACTAAAAAAAAAAAAAAAAAACAGTTTTCAGAGAACCCCCGCCAAATTGGCTTTCAATAATGAATACGCACCGTTTCGGAGCCCTAATTCGAAACGCGAAGCGGTTCTATTCGTCCTCACCAGCGATCGCTAGACCAGAGAGATTCTTCTTCGCCGACGACGGCGAAGCCGGGAGCTCGGTTTTCCGGCACGCCCTGAAATTCCAGCGGCCGGCGACGATCACGTTGAATAAGCAGTTGCTGAACTCCGGTAGCTTTATTGGGACCGTCGAGCTTCCTTTGAAGATTGTGAACACAAGGAACACCGCTCGCTTTGGCGTTCACACTCTGCTCTCCGTCAATTCCTCCCCCGACGATTCCAATCGCACGGTTAGGTACTCTACTCCACATCTCTGTTTTCGTTATCGTATCGAATCGTATGGTATCGTATCAATTGCTTCTTCAAATTGTGCTTATAATAATAATTATTGTTGTAGTTGTTTATATTTCCAACATTTGATTTTGCATGAGTAAATGGCCTGTTGTGATTGGAGCAACACCATTTTCACATGGGTTCATTATTTTTTTTATTTTGTTAATTTAATAGTTGGGGAGAGAGATTTGAATACTAGATATCTTCGTTCAAAACACCATGAAGTATCAGTTGAGCTACCGGGTCCACTATTGATACCACTTTTATCATGCGTCAATCACAAAAGGCCATGTCAGCAGTAGTAAAAAACATGTTTTGTCCATTAACTTATTGTTGGGTAAGACACATGCTGTAATGCACTCTCACACACACGTACACATACACTAGAGATAGAGAAGAAAGAATAGCTTCATGTTGTATTTGTATAGTTATCTGAGTGGGGTTTTTGGAAAAAGGCTTTAATCTAAACTATATTGATGTGTTTTCTAATGCTCTATGTGATACATGGAAAACATGGTCAAAATTTTCCATTGGGTTTTCAAAAAGCTTCTTATGATATCACAATTTCATTTTAAATGAAGTTTAGTATATGGGATTTGATGAATGAATGTTTCTGAATGAACAAAGAAGGGTGGTTATTCTTTTTTTTCTTGCTAGGACATGTAATGGCTATGGTCATGCATTGGATTTGAATGTGTAATGGGAGGTCAATTTGATTTGCTCCTGCTTTTCGTTTAGATATATGCATGCATTTCTTTATATGGAAGTTGGTGGGTTTTCAAGTTTGCCACTATGCAACTTACATTCTGTAATTTGTGAACAGGATACTACTGTTGATGTGGGACGAGATGGCAGAAATGTCTCTACAACATTTGAAACCAAATGATTTTATCTATGTTTCAGGTCCTTTAGGGTGTTATACAAAGGCTCATGAGGATGGAGACCTCAGAACATATTACAAGGTTCAGAAACCAA
Organism: Quercus glauca; assembly: GCA_023736055.1. Taxonomy (NCBI): domain Eukaryota; kingdom Viridiplantae; phylum Streptophyta; class Magnoliopsida; order Fagales; family Fagaceae; genus Quercus; species Quercus glauca. The sequence goes on along the minus strand of CM043316.1, from coordinate 95,175,499 downwards.
GTACATCTTTTTAACATGTTGCATAGCTGGGTCCTTATTTGGCATGAAAAGTTATCCTTCCTGCTCAGCTCTAGCCTCATGTTCAAAGATGCAGCTACAGTTTTTTTATACTAAACTGAATTTCTCTCTAGCATTTGTCTTACTCCTCTTTTGACTTCCTACTTTATTAAAAAAAAAAACCTCTTGAATTTTCTAAAGATATATTTTATAAACTATGATAAAATAATGATATTTTGTTGGCATACATAGTGATTAAAGTTGTTTATTGCTTTCTTTTGAAGACTCATATAGTTAGGGTATTCTTAATCTTTAACCTTGTGTTTAGTGGTAACCAATACCTAGTGGTGTATCAAATTTCTTTCTGGATCCCACTTGCACCTTATACCTAATACCTGTTCAAGCTTTCACTTTATGATTTCATGTTCATTCTTTTCCCTTTGCTAATCATATTAGGCATTGATTTTTAAGATTCATTTGCTATGAAATTGGGATGGAGCTATATTGGATAGAAGCTAATAAACCATGGTTTCTGATAGATTGAGTTCACATGTTAGTGTAAATGATGGTACCTTGAACCCTAACCCTTTTCTGCTAGATGAGAAAGTATGAGGGCAGTAATTTTTTTCCCTCTGCTGCTACATTTGCACAACCTTTATCTGTATAGTTATTTTGTTTTCTCTTTATAGGTCACAGTAGAAGAATTGAATTATGTTGCCCGAGATAGCCAAGGCCCAACCAGCCAGAAAGTCAAGGAGTTGCAATTAGGAGCAGGTACAATGTCTTCTATGGTTGAAATAAATGTGTAACGCATATCTTCAATATCTTCTAAAATATATGGCTTAGAGTTTTTATTTTATTAATCTTTTGGAAATGAGTAGAAAACTACAAAGCAAGTAACTAAAGCAAGGCTTGTCTTTAAAAGGAGCAAGTTGTTAGCACAGGATTTGTATATCTGACCTAGAAACAATTTGAACCAGGCTCGCAGGATGATAGTGATTATAATATTGTAATATGTTTGCTTATATGCATATATTTATGTCAACTCTTGGCACAAAAGGGATGTGTATTTTTTATTCATTTTTTTTTATAGTGCATTACACTAGAATCCATATCTATGGGGATTACACACAAAAGTCAATGATAATTTGAATTTGAATTGCATGTTGATTGTTCAATCCTACAATTTTCTCTAGCAATTAGTCTATTGATTTATTAATCAATCTCATGATCTCCTTTAGCAATTAATGTCTTGATTTGGTCTTCAATGACATGGAAAGTGAATTATACTTTCCTACACTCCTCTCAAGTTGTGCATTAATCTTTGATGGAATGCATAACTTGCAGAAATTGAATCCAAAGCTTAACCTCTCTTCTAAAGCTTACCCTTTTTTTTTGTTGGAGTCTGAGAAAATTAACAAACGCAAGTTAAATTTAATAAAATAACAGCGCCATTAAAATGGTGAATCCCCCTCAATGAGAAATTCATAAGAAACTATCCTATAAAGATGTCACTATAGATTAATGTGAAAAAAGCCTTTTAATATGAAGCAAGATAATATGAGTGAGAATTGCATAGGTAAAATTACCAATAGGCATAAGGAACCGTTAATATCTCCTTATTAAAAGTACGAAGAAAAAATGATGTAAATAATAAAAGTTGATTGACAAGGTGATTATATTAAAAATTACTAACATGAGGAAAATCATGTGAATGAAGAGATTCAAGTAAGGTCCAATTGATACACTTTGATACCATGTCAGAATTTGAAATATCATGTAGCATAAAGATGAGAATGGAATAGATTAATGTGGCCGATCATTGAGACCTACGTCCACAACACCAAAAGACAAAGGGCTACATCTTTTATTCACTTTTCATGATAATACATTACAATAAAATCCATATTTATAATGAGGATTGCACATGGAAGTCAATGATGATTTGAATTTGAATTGCATATTGATTGCTTCAATATATGATTTTCCATAGCGACCAATCCCATGATTTTATGTGATAATCAATGTCTGGAGTTGGTTTTCAAAGACAAGGAAAGTGAATTATACTTTCCAACAGTCTTTGAAGCACCAAAATTGGTTCAAGCTAAGTTTTTCCTATATTGGTTAATATTCTTGTACAAAAAAAAAAAGGAAGTTCAAAAGTTTTGGAAGACAATTTCAAGCTTTGGATTCAATTTTTGCAAGTTGTGCATTTCATCAAAGATTAATACACAACTTGAGGGGTTGAGGGGGAGTGTTGGAAAATATGACACTTTTCACAAACTAAAGACGAGATCAACAAATTGATTGGAGTAAATCAAGAGATTGGAGAAATAAAATATATCAATATGAAATTTTAAATCAAAATATACATTTAATAAATTAATAGTTGACCCATTTTCAAATTTTATAAATCTCATTACACTATGTGTTCATTTGTATTTGTGATCAATCAAGTGAATGAAAGATGTATGGTATGTGGACTTCGATCTTAGTGATTGAAACCCGTTAATCTCTTGCGATCTTCCTCTCTCATATTCTCTTTGTCTTCCATAATATTTCAAGGTTTGACAATACTCAATTATGAGTTTTTTACGACTCTTTTTAACAGCTAGTCATTGCGATTATCACATTTCTAGGTAGAACTGACTTGGAAGGGTATGAAAACCGCAATTACTTGTGGCAAGTGTTTTTCACCAATCCATATGAATGGCGGGATTTAAGGAAACGTAAGGTAAATCCAAGACAGCCAGATTTCAAACACAAGGATACTGGTGAAGCTCTCTGGTTGAGTCCAAATGATCCTCCATGGATTAAAAGGCAACTCCAGTTGCTTGATACAAAAATGGCAGAACAAGGCCAAGGTGATTTCGGTTTGCGTTCCCATGTCTCCATGTGGGTTTATGATGAGTAGGGGCAAGTCTGGAGGCCTTGAAAGAACTATCTGCTTTTGCGTGTTGGTCATGTACAGGGTTTTACGATCTTAGTCATTGCATCTAACTGGAAGGTCAAAGAATGACAGAAGCAATATCAAAACTAGACAGGAATTTGAGGTTTTTACGTCTCCAAGCATATTTCTCAATCTCACTTATAAAAAAAAGAAAAGAAAAAAAAACATATATATGTATGTATATATATATATATATCTCAATCTCAGAGTTGCAGTGTGTTGAGCACTGAAGATTCTGCATTCAGTTCTCTCTACAGCAGGTGCAGGTATCCTATACATGACAAAAATATGAATACAAGTCTTTTTCAATTTATGTAGGCTTTTTTTTTCCTTGCATAGCCTGGCCACTTCAGGGGTCACTTCATGATAGCAATATCTATACAAAATGCATCTCCACAAACTCGTTTCCTTCTTTAAAGTAAGTTTGGATAAGAAAACTGTCTGAAACTTTCTGTTTAGATTGAATGAGAATTTCTCATTGAGGGATATTGGTTGACTTTCTTAGAATATTTAGATTTCCTTTTGGCTTGCATATGCCTTTGCATTAGGCTTTCCCACCTTGTATGGATACTTGACATCAAATGAACTAAGGAAATTCAGAAGAATATTAGAAGGGAAAAAAAAAAAACTGTTTCTAATGCCCTCAATTATTGATCAAATAGACACAATAAAATCCAGGTGATTTAGGAAACAGGTAGGTTGGAGCTTGCCAGGAAATCACCAACTTTGGCCACTTGTTTCGCCTCTTAGAAACAAAGAATCTGAGCATAATCAATGATTTTGTTGTGATAGGTTGATAGCTATATTTACAGACAGTTTTTGCTTTCTGCAAACCCAGTAACAAAATGTGGAATACTTTATTCAGGGTGATCACTGTGAAGATGACATATGACATATGTATAGGTTTTATGCTATAATTAATTGGGGCACTCCTAAAGGATGGGATCATTGCCATGTTGATGCCCTGTTGAGACAATGAGTTGAGCAACAAAAGATGAAGGGTGCCTTTTTCAGTACATGGTAGAGGCTTCTAGTTCTAGTAGAGGGCTTTTGAAAATTTGTAGGTTCTTAGAATGGGAATAAGATGATGAAGATGGTGATGATGGCCATGGCTACATTAAACTTCAAGGTCTATAAATTGGACGGGAAGAGAAAAAAAAGGTAGGTTGGGGTGCAACACTTGGGCAACCAGGTTTTGTTTGTATAATATAATTGTGCACTGTCTCTCAGCCCTGAAATGTCCTGGGATCAAAGCAAATAGCATTACTTCATGGATGATTATTTTGAAGGCTATTATGATTTTATGAGAGTCCATATGGGAATTTCAACAATGGTATGTTCAGTTTGGAGGACCAGAGCCTAAAAAAAGATTTCTACACCTTGCATTTGGATTAGTCCTAAAACTGAAGGGATATTGCGTTTCATCTCTGTCAAACTTGTTAGGTGCTGTATTGAAATTTGAAAGAATGTCAAAATGAGTCTATTAAGTTTTCTATTGTTGGCTTTTGTATTTTTAAACTGCTATATTGCAATTTTTTTTTCTGGATTTCCAGGGAGTTGAATTTTTGTAAAGAATAAAATGTTTCTGCAGATCTTTATCCATAAATGAGAAATCAGTCTCTCCCCCCCCCCCCCCCCAAGGGATGCTTCTTTCTTTTTGTGAGAAAGGTTGTTATAACATGCCATTGGCCTTTACTAGAGAATTTTACTTATGTTTCTCTTATCATTCAGAAGCATTCTTATGCTTGCATGTAAATGTCTAAAAAATGTCTCTCCTTTAGTGTATCAATCTCTAAATCAAACATGTATTTTGCACTATGAACAAAGAACACTGCAATATTTTCACTCTTAGGTTGTTGGTATAATCATGCTCATAGTTGCCTCTTTCTTTCTTCTTCTTCTTCTTTTCCTTTTTTTTTTTTTTTTTTTTTTTTGTGCGCATGTGCTTGTGTGGCCAAAATGGTGGCATATGAATCTCATGACCTGGGTTGGATTTTGTTTGTTGGGCCTCAGTCCGTCACTCCATTGGGGCTTGACTGTCTTGTGAGACAAGTTTATTGAATCCATCCATCAGAGCTCAAATTTCACTCCTACAGCTCTCTGCTTTCTTGATCCTCCTGATCTTGGGGACATGGCCGACATGCCACAGAGACCTTGTGGAAAGCAATGATTTCTTTGTCATGGCTGTTATTTCCTTTGCACAGATACCTGCCTTTTGTATATACCTGGAGATCAGAATTGTAGCAATTCACCACGAGTTAGGGGTTCCTGTTGAGGATATTATATATTACAAGTTCCTTCTGTGACCAATTTTGGAGCTTTTATAACTAGGCATCTTTCTGATGTCAAGGCTCCAAATTGGAATAATTATACATGAAAATAAATGTTAAATGGCCAGAACCAGAAGGGTTGGTACACTAAATGTGGTGGGATATCTATTTAGAGTTTCAAGATAGGCTTGAAACTTATGTTTAATGAGTCTCATGGACAACACTCTTTTCTTTAGTTGTTTACCAGAAAAGAAACTCATTACTTGAAGTGAAAATCACTTGCACGGACATCTGCAAAAGACTTTGGGTCAGCGTTGCTTTTTTTTTGACTAATAAATCCAAGGACTTGCTTGATTGCTTTATATTACTAAATGCTAATTGATGTACTGCATGACCCCTCTGCACGACTATAATGAGCAATTAGTCAATGTGATCGAATTAACCTCAGAACAAATTGGTTTGTACAATTTTTTTTCCCCACAAGATATTCTAGGAATTTCTCATTGCCTGAGTATTCTACGGAGTAATGGGCATGGATGATAAATAGGATCTACTTTGTTGTATGGAGCTAAAAGAATATTTTGGCCTCGTTCATCTATCTCTAAGCTCTGCAGTGATCTTAATATTGGGATTCAGAATTGTTTGTTTCAAAAGCATAATAAGCTCTTTTGTGTGAACTCCAAGCTTTGACTGATGACTCTCTCACATTTTGTTATCGGCACCAGGATTTTTAGGAAGATAATGTCATGTGACTCATGTTGATGGAACCCAACCATATATTAGAATTCGAGGCATTCAAATAGATAGAATTTTGCCAGTTCGACCAACAGTATGTTCCTTCAATAGCCTCTTTTTCTTCGGTCTATATTTTGTTTTTGTGCTAGCAAATCAAATAATTCAAACTACACAAACGGGGGATGTGCGAGTGTGGGACACTCCCAAGGACTAAAACAGTAAAACAACTTCGGAAACGAGATATTCTAAGAATAATTTCCACAAGCAACAGCCAACACTCACTGTCAAATTATGGCCAAGCAATTCTACTAACTTTTTTTTTCAACTTGTTGAGATGAAAAATTGTCGATTGGAATAATATTACACTGAGCAATGTCTATTTCACACTTGCATTTTTTGCACAGAAGTCGTCACTTTAAGAGAAGTCACGATTTCTAAGTTAAAAGTCACGATTTTAGTTCAAACAATTGAGTGTGTGTACTATGTATATAAGTGAATGTGTGCAATAAACATTTTTCTATTACCATTACATGGAAGTGGAACTACCACTTATTTCATATGCAAAAATCACAGTGGGTCAAAGTAGTAAAAAAGATCTGTAAAAAATTGTGTCGTTCGCATTGCTCGTCATAATTTGACTGTGTATTGGCTGTTGCTTGTTGTAATTGTTCTTAGAATATCCCTGACTCCAGATTTTTTTTTGTTCAGGAAAGAAGATTGGACTTCAAAATGAACTAATCTACAGACATGACAAGAACTTTGAATGTATCGCTAAACGCTAATCATTAATCACAGACTAATCACTCTAGGAGCCTTGTCATCCCCAACTTGCAAGTGCTCTTATGATTGAAAGTGCTATTGCCTTTTACACTTTTGTGCTTCCGCACGACACCTAATGTTATCTCCATACAAAACAAAACAGATAAAAAGATATTATAATAAAAAGGGAAAGAACAAAGAATTTTCCTGGTTTTCATTTTGTGTTAAATTGCATATAAATTTATTTATGATGTTGGTTTATGCGTCCATGAAATCTTCAAAAATATGTCTCTTGGCGGTTCATTATTGGGTTTATTATCATCTGGGAAGTGTCTGTCTTCCAATCACCACTATAGGTCCACATAAGAAAATGAAATCAAAGTTAAGGTTATGACAAAGTGATAGTTGCAGTTACACAGATGAGAAGCACCATGCATTTCTCTTTGGCCATTTGCATAAGACAATGCAAAAAAGAAAAGAAAAAAGAAGTGTTCAATTTAATATATTCAAGCCCTCAAATCATCTTGTTTAAAGTGACATTGAAATTATTTATTTTGCATTTTTTCATTTGTTCTTTACATATTTTGAGGGTGAAGGAAGAAAAACAATTAAAAAATAAATTTTTTTTAATATTTAAATGAAATAGAGTGTAGAATCTGATGTGAGTATTTGTTGTGTAAAATAGAAAAAAAAAGTCCGCTTTTATGCTGAAACAAACAAAAATTATTGCACAAACTTGTGGGAATGAGTTGCAAAAAAAAGAAAGCTATTTGTGTATAATACTCAGCTTGGCAAGAACTTTCATATTGGTTTTTTTTTTTTTTTTTTTTTTTTTAAACAACCCAACCCTAATATTGACTTGGTAAATGGTAGTTTAGATTTGAAGAGGCTCAATTAATAACTCGTTTTGGCTTTGTGAGCATGCTTGTAAAAAATAATTTTTGCTACCAAACAAACTAAAGGCTTATAATTTTCAATATTTGATCTCACAGACTCTGGTTCAATGCTACCGAGTCCACACTGTGCATTTGGAACCCTATGCAAATCAACGAGTGATGTCAAGTTCCTAATCCTATTGTGTTCTAGAAAACTTCAATGAGTTCAAATACATACGAAACCATGACCAAGTCTCTTTTTCAAAAAAATAAAACATTTATAAAAAAATCCACATATTCTCTTGTTTAATCAGATTCTTCATCGATTTTAAGTGAGACCACATGGACAGCCAACTACAAAGAAAACTTTGAGGTCAATGTATATATATTCTGCATAAATATCTTTTTGACTGGCTAATATATTGGAACCCGATTGATTGCTTTATATGACTAAAGAGGTCTATTGCATTGTTATGGTCGTTAACTAACAATTAGTCAATATGATATAACTGAGCTTAGATGTTAGAACAATTTGGCCAGTTAACTTTCGCAAAGAAATCCTATGATTTTTGTAATTGCTGAATTAGCTATATTACATTGGTTAGAATTTAGAGGCAATAATAATTAGCACCCCTCTCGTAGCATGTAACGTTAAAAGTGATAATTATCTTGTGTTCACCTGTTTAAAAATCGTTTATTTAACTTTTTAAAAGTTAAATAAAATAAGTATTTGACTCATATAAAATTCATAAATAATATAAATAATAAGTAATAAACTGACTTGTAAGTGCATCCAAAATAAGCCTAATGTATGTGATCTTTTTTCCTTTCTCTCCCATTAGTAATAAGTGGCAATGATTCATGGATCCCAAACTTGGATCTAGTTTCTACTGACCTAAAAGAAACGTTTAACCTTGTTCATCTACCCAATCTTTTACAGTGAGATTAACAATATAGCCTGTTTGATTCAAAAGCACTACCCCATGTATGACTTTCAAAGCTTTGACTGAGAGCTCTCTCTCTCTCTTTTCTTCATTGTAAAACGAAGTAATAAAATAATTATTTCTAGTTGACGAGGGGTATGGTGGTCATTTCGCTCGTCAACGAGAGAGCATTGTATTTGTGGGGTGCAAAGTTGTCTCCTCCACTTATTAAAACAGTAGTCAAAATCCAATCCATACAGTTACTTTGCATCTTTTTCCTTCACTTATCTTCTACGGTCGGTCAATTGTTTTGTTTTTAATAATAAATAACTTGTGCTTTCATTTCATTTGTCAGATTTTAAGAAATGGACCTATACACAAAAGATTTCACAGATCTTGGTCATACATATCAAATTTAGGTCTAGTTTTTTTTAGGCATTTTTTATAATTGTATTATTAATACAAAAAAAAAAAAAGGATTATCTCTTATCCAATAATTACTATTATCTTTTTTTTTAATGTATAATATAATTTAATTATGTGATTTATTGGTTAATGTAATTACAAAATTGAATTTAATTGGAAAACTTAGAATACAAAACCAAATGTTACTTAATTTTTTTCATTTTTAAAACCATTAACATGATTTGTTATGAGAATGTTAAGATAGATAAATGGGAATACAAAGATAGATAAGACTTTGAAATGAAGAAAATTTGCTTGAAGATAGGATTGATCCCTACCGTTGAGGAATAGATGATAAAAAGTCACTTCAAATAGTTTGATGATTTAAAGGAAAACAATTAATGCAACTGTGAGAAAAAATGAGTTGATTCCAGCTGTGAGAACAAAAGAGGGTCATAAGAGGAGGACCATAAATAACATTAATAAAAGTAGCAAGGACACATCAAGTAAAAAGAAAAAAAACCTTATAGTATGAGTTTGAATATAATAGAATGGCTAAAAAAAAAATACATATGGTCAATACTGACTAATCTATTGAGTATTTATAATTATTCCTAAAATTTTGGGACTAAGATTTGTGGTTATTGTTGTGAATGATATATATAATGAAAGTTGTGTCAATTGATGAATTCATGTGAAAATGATATTATAATCACATCTTTATTATTACCTAGCGAGTATGAAAATGTTGTAAAAAAAATTATGTGTTTATTAATATTGCTATTTTAGTGGCGTCTTGCATTTCTAGGCTGATATTTAGAAACCAAATAAAATTTTTGTTATTCAAAAACCATTAAAATAAATAACATATTTACAAATCATGAATTTTTTTTTTCTTTCTTTTGAGAATGCAAATCATGAAAAGTTGAAGTAATTTAGTTAGCAAATAAAACTTAGTTTTTGTCATTTTAAAATCAATTTAAGACAACTTTCAAAAAAAACAAAAAGGGGACTTCCACTTTCTCAACTTCAGTATGATGATATTCTTCTTCTTTTGTGGCTGCTCTAGATAGAGAACTTAAATTTGGTTTGTGAACAAAGCAAGCAAACAAATTCGGCGGAAGCGTGTTGAGTTTTCCGAATGAAGTCCATTACGCTAATCAATGCAATATTATATTTAAATTCATTATCGATCTTGCTTTAGGTTTCTGTTTCTGTGAATCTATGGATTTCATAAGAAAACTTGTCCTTTTTTCATAGGCTGCGTAAGATTGTGTTAATGGCACGGACTTTTATGCTTAATTAGAATGTTTAGTACAAAGTGATTACTAATCACCGCTGTAAGAGGTTGACCAGTACAAAGTGATTACTATTTTTTTTTAATGAAAAAGTGATTACTATTTGGAACTTACGGTCATGACTTATGTGAATGAGACAAGCAATGCATTAGTCAATAGTGAACTCGTTAATGCCGCATACAACACATTTACTATACATGGTAAGTTCAAAAAAGAGAAAACCACATGTACTCAAACAAGAGGGAAGTAAAAGGAGTGTTCACAAGTCAAAAAGTTCCGGAGTACCTTATCTAAGCTCTTATTGCCCTCATCCCTAAACATCTTGGGTCTGAAACTGTCAGTCAGTATAGACCAATTAGCTTGTGCAGTACTGTTTATAAGATAATATCTAAGATTATTGTGTAGAGAATTAGACCCCTGCTGCCATCGTTGATTTCCCCCATGCAAGCAGCATTCCTTGAAGGGAGAAGGTGCTCGAATAATGTCATAATTGCTTAGTAATTAATTTGCTGATTCTGCTCTCTGAAAACTAGGAAGGGAAAGGATGGATACATGGTAATAAAGATTGACTTGGAAAAAGCTTATGATCGCCTTGAGTGGATCTTTATCAAAATGGTTCTTGAACATTTTGGATTTTCCCAAAATATTACTAATCTCCAGGGGCGTAGCTAGGAATTTTTACATGGAGGGCCGATTCGAACCATGAAGGTTGAATTCGACGACGATGAGTATCATCGTTGTATAGATAGTCTATATTTTTAGGTTGATATAGACCTTCTTTGAGATAAGTTCGTCGGATTTCATCTTGTTTGTTGATAGGAAATTCACATATTTGTTTACGTGATCCTGGATCACGATCTATCTTTTCAAATTGAATTCTTGAACATTTGGAGGAGTCAGGGTGTTCATCAGGCATTGAAGTATCAACATTTGTTTCTACAGCCATAGGTGTCCTAATTTTTGAATTGCTAATATATTTTTTCTTAAAGAATGCATCAATTATTTTTCGTTTGCTCATAATTCTTTTAGCGTTAAGAATATGACTTAAAAATTAACCTGAAAAGAAGTTTAAAAAATAAAATTTTAATTAGAAATTTTTACTTAGTTATATGGATGTTATTCATACTCAAGAAAAAACAAAATTTCCACTATAATTTAAACATACAACCCATTTTTAATACGACTTTAATTAATAATAACCCCTCAAACAAAAACAAAAATTAAATACACAAGTATTGGTACACAACATAAACCAAACAATTTAACAACACCCACAGCTATATGATATCTAACTAATCAAAAATAGGTAATAAATCAAAACAATTTTACCTTAGAAACTTTGTCTTCACAAAGTGCAAAGATGGGTCACTCGTGTGGCAATGCCTACTCCCTTTGCCTGACTGCCTCCAACTTTAGATCTTTCCTTCAAGACTCATCACAAACAATCTCCCCATGCCTTCAATCATGTATTTCTCTAAAAATCTATGAAAATATAAAGAGCATGTGAATAGTTGAGAAAATAAAAAAAAGACACTAAAAAGAGATGAATGTCTAATGCTTAAGAAAGAGAAGAAAACTCACCAGTCACCAAGTAGTCACCAAGTTCCAAAACTAAAGCTGATGAAGAAAGAAAAAATTGGTCAGGATTTTTTTTTTCGGACTGTGAGTACAGAGGACTGGAGTTTTGGGGGCTGGTAGGTAGGCAACGGTACCAGTGCAAATGAAAGTGTATCAAAGAAGACAAAACAAAAGAATAAGAAGTAAAGAAAGGGATTTTGTGGGTCAGTGGGTGGATTTTTTGAGATGAAGAGAAAGTGAAGTTTTATTTTTAGTATTTGGACTTGAGCGAGCCAGCTTGTTTTATTTGGAGTACATAAGGTGATAAGGTCTAAAACTAAAGCTGGGCTTAGGAGAATATTTGAGTTGGGCTAGGGAGAATAGTTGAGAATTGGGCATGGGGGGGGGGGGGGTGTCCAATATTAGGGGGGCCCAATTTTTTTTTCTACCTACTCTAATGGATTTTTTTTTTTTTTTTGCAAGGGCCGGGGCCCCCCCAAGCCACTATGTGGCTCTGCCCCTGTTAATCTCATCATGAGTTGCATATCCACAACAACCACAACCCTGTTATTTAATGGAAGTAAATTAGAAGCCTTTCAGCCTTCGAGAGGCATTAGGCAAGGTGATCCCATCTCACCCTATCTGTTCCTGTTATGTATGGAGTTCCTTGGTGCACAAATCACAAGCATGTGTAAAGAAAGAAGATGGGATAAGATGCAAGCTTCTAGACATGGGCCTAGCTTCTCACATGTGTTCTTTGCAGATGATTTGATGCTTTTTGCAAAGGCAGACCATAAGAATTGTGAAGCTGTTATTGAAGTATTAGATAATTTCTGTAATCTTGCTGGTCAAAAGGTTAATTTGGGAAAGTCCAAGATCCTCTTTTCACCAAATGTTAGAAGAAGGAGGAAGAGGTATATATGTAGAATACTGGGAATGAATGCTACCAATAATCTAGGAAGATACCTTGGGTTTCCCATTCTCACCCAGGGTAGACTAGGTGCTGCCTTCAATTTTGTGGTGGAAAGGGTTCAAAATAGGCTTGCTGGATGGAGACCAAGCTGTTATCAAGGGTTGGAAAGCTTGTACTTGTCAAATTAGCAGCTGCCCCAATAGCAGAATACTACATGCAGTGTCAAGCCCTTCCTAGTAAAGTGTGTGATGCAGTTGATAAGACCATTAGAGATTTCCTATAGGACTCGACTGAAGAGAATAGGAAAATGCATATGGTCAAGTGGAGCACAGTGACCCTTCCAAAAGAGTTAGGAGGGCTGGGATTGCACTCAATGAAGGATAGAAATCTAGCTATCCTTGCTAAACTCTGTTGGAGGTTGGCTAGTGAACAGGAGTCCCCTTGGGCAACAATGTTGGCAGCAAAATATCTAACTCCCAGAAGAATGACGGAGGAAGGAAGAAAATTACCTTGCTCAAGTGTTTGGTCTGCTTGCAAGAAGTGAGGTCCAATCTATGTCAAAGGTCTAAAATGGTCTATAACGAGTGGTGAATCAGTCAATTTTTCGATGGATTTTTGGCTGCCAGTGGGTACCATACACAGTCTCATCCAAAGGCCTCTAAATCGGGAAGAGGACCATCTAACATTTAGGCAATGCTTTGATGCTGAGTATGAATGGAGTGCTCAGAGTATATCCTTTGAAATACCAGACCATTTACTGAAAGTCATAAAGCTACCCCTCTGTCTATTGACCAAAATGTAGAAGACTCGCGGCATTGGGCTCACTCCAAGAATGGCCTCTTCTCTCTTAAATTTGCCTATCTGCTAGCAAGGGGATTAAATCCCTTGAACTTGGAAACTGAATCGATAGCATGGGTATGGAAGGTGGAAGCTCCACCTAAGGTTCAATTCTATTTATGGTTGTGCCTTCATAACAGCGTACCCACTGGAGAAGTGCTGGGTTCAAGGGGTTTAAACCTCGACCCCATTTGTAGTTTGTGTAAAAAGAATAATGAATTTGTAGATCATCTTTTAAGGGGCTGTGAGGTGGAAAAATATTTCTGGCAAGAAATGAAATTTCCCCTTTGCTTGAGGGGCATGCTTAATTTACCCCTTGGAAAATGCCTTGAGTCCAACTGTTAGTGTGATATCAGTTTGAAGTTTATGGGTATTCTTTGGAAGATTTTGTTCCTTATGGGGGTCTGGCAATTATGGCTACACATAAACAATTTTGTGTTCAAAACAAGCAAGGTGGAGCATTTGTGTTTCAAATGATGCATTAAAGATAGTGCAAAATACTAATCCATTGGCTTCAATGCAAAACTACAAAAAGCCAAAGCTGTGATCCCAGTTGGCTGGATGAAGCCACCTGAGGGATGGGCAAAGCTTAACTCTGATGGATCAACAATGGGGAATCCAAAGAAGGCAGGGGGTGGAGGGATGATTAGGAGTCATGATGGGGAGTGGTTAACAGGTTATACCAGACCACTTGGACATACTAATAGCTGCATGGCAGAGCTTTGGGCCTTGAGAAATGGGTTAATGTTGGCCAAGGATATGGGTCTAAACAATCTTATGGTAGAACTTGATGCGTTAAGCATGGTTCTTCTTATGAATAACAATACTAGTAACTTGCCAATGGAGCCTTTACTAACTGATTGCAGGAACCTGTTGAGGGCAATCCCCAATAAGCAGGCTGTTCATGCTTACCGAGAGGCCAACTAATGCGCTGATGCATTGGCTAAATTGGGAGCAACTTACCTTCTTTTGTTGTATTTTTGAGTCCACCGCTTGTGATGGAAAGTATATTAGTTCATGACAAAGCTAATGTGTTTTGTAACAGAATCGTTAATTCCTAGTTTAATGCATTTTCCATGGTTTACCAAAAAAGAAAAGAAAAAAAAAAAGATATGACTCCAAATTCTTTCTAAAAAAGAAAAGAAAAAGATATGACTCCCAAACTGAGACTTGTTGGTCTCATTGATCCATTTCTAATTAAAATTAACAAATTATGTTTAACTAGAAAAAAAGTTAACAAGCTGATTGAGAATACAAAGCTAATTATTATTAAAATACAAGCTAATTGTGAGGAAAAATACAGATATATAGTAATTGAATTGCCTTAATCGAACTGTGGAACAATCATAAAAAGGATATATATATATATACATATACATTTATTTATTTATTTATTACAAAGAAAATTTTTTTAGTTTACATTGTACTGGCAATGCAAAATTTACATTGATAGTACAATGTAAACTTATAATTAATTACCCTATTATGAAAATGTTTTTCATTTATCTACATGATGATTAAAATTGCTTTTAAACAAAAATAAGAAATAAAATTTGAATCAATGCAGTGATATTTGATTTCAACAATCGTAGTTTATACTATTTCCAACAATGCTATCCAATTTTCGATGAATCCCAGTCATGTACTAAAATCTCAATATTTCAACAAATGAACAAATGAAATACAAAATTATAATGATAAAAAGGATGAGTGAAAAACATTGTATAGTTCAGAATTCCTAGTTTCTCACAATGAATTTTTATATTCAGGTCCCACAAATTGAAATATTCTTTACAACTTACTAAGGTATCTTAAGTCTTAAAAATAACATATTTCTTATTCGATGACAATAAATTTAACTAATTGAAACCAATACATATTTGTAATTTATTAAGCAAGTTTTTATAACTCTAATTTTTTAACATACAATAAGCATGTGTTTTAAACATTCCACGTGTCTGGTTGGATTATTTTGAAGTCGTTTGTTTAAGCTTAGAAATTAACTTAATTTTTAAGACAATTTATGTATATTTTTTAAAACTTCATTTTTTTTTTAACCCTAAGCACACTTATTCTTTTATTCAATTTATATTTAAAGTCAAATAGGTAAGTGTGGGGGGATGAGGACCCAGATGGCAAGCCCAATTCATATGGTGGTGACCTTGGGAGACATAGGCAAATTATTCTCAGAAGGTACGCACTTAATTCGCACTAGGGCTACCTAACCATATCTGATGAGGATGCCGAGGACACTTGCCTAACTTCAGATGGTCGAGGGACAGAGCCAGAGGGTGCATGGGGCAACCTGAGGGGAAACAAGGGAAACTTGGTGCTGAACTAGGAAGAGAAGGGAGAGGAAGTACAAGATGGCCATCTCCTCCGCATTAAATGCACTGCAGCCACTTAGCTGGCCACATTAATGGGGAAATGACTGTGAATAGTGTTGCCACAGCTAATGCTCAAGTGTAAAAACTTTCTAGCAAAGTCCTGATGGGACAAATATCAAGATAGTTTGATCATTGCCTTCCAAATGTAAAGTCCAAATGCATCTTGGTTAAGTTATATAAAGCCAAGAAGCAACTAGATCAGGGGGAGGAAAAAAAAGGAGGGAGAGAGAGAGAGAGAAAAAAAAACCATTCAATTGTATCTTCATCCTCGGACTAAACCCGAGGACGAACACTTTTTGATACCTCCACCCTTCACCTCTTACTTGCGCACGTATCTAGTCCAATATCTGAGACAATTCATATTAACCCATTAATCACCACAATTAAAAAGAATAAAATAGTCTATCTCCTTTTCAATGTGGGATTAAACATTTTCACTAACTCATCATCTTCCATATTCACTCCCATATCTTTACATTTATGTTGTAACATTTATTCATTTTAATTATTTAATATTAAAATGCTCCAACATTTTACACAACAAGTATTTCGAGATTGACCTTGCATCCCACCTCTATAAATTAAATGTGCGAGTGAACTGTAACTTAATTAAAAAAAATGAGTCTTAATTAACTGTTCTACTTTTCGCCGCCCACAGTAAGTAAATTTAAATATTTCAAAGTGACACTTTGACCTTTGGTGATCAACACCATTTATGTAACTACTCTTCATTTATATCCGACTTATCGCTTTCTATTAATTTTAGGTCAAAATCAGCCATCATAATAATAATAAAAATATAATGTAAAAAACCTACGGATAATCACAACTATTTTTCATAATATTTGAGATTGCATAATATCTAAGTTGGTAGTCTCAATAAAGTAATATCACTTTCATGGAATAAAATCATCTCCATTTCGTTTGGTATCCATTTTAAGTTTCTTTTTATGAGACGTGAAATGGAGAGGATAATTTTTCCCTTTTTATATAGAACCATCGTTAACATCATTTTTACTTTAACTTTAAACTTTTTTGTTGGAAACATATAGAAATCTAGATGAACTGCAAGGGCCTCTTGACAACATCTCTCTTATTGTGCCCTAATAGTTATGGAAAAAAGTGTCATAAATCTTGTAATTCAACTAATGTTTTCTAACCTTAGGAGCCATTGAGTTAAAATACCCCACCCCCGGCTCTTATATTAAAAAAGAAAAAAGCAGAAAAACTATATTCTACATTTTTTTAAAATATATTTTTTATAGTAACTACAATCACATATCCTTGATCCTTATTAAAAACACGATTTTAAAATGGAGTGTGTGATGCCAATTGTGTAATAAGATTTTCGAGAATATACTTTCGGTTGTTGGCACTAGGTGCTATAAAACACAAACTTCCACCCGGCCACAATTTTCTCTCTCGCACGCACAAACTCTGTCTCTCGCAGACCATTCCTCACCCGCAACCATGGGTGGTGTTGTAGAACTATTCGTGGATGAGATCACGACGGAGCTAGTGAAAATGCTGTTCAGCATAGCACACAAGTCATGTCTCTGCAAGTCAAGTGCCGAGCAACTAAGCTCCACACTCGAGCAACTCGGGCCCATGGTCTACGAGATCAAGATGGCTGGAGTCGAGCTCACACCTTATCGCCAAACCCAACTCAACAATCTCTACAAGACTCTCGAAGAAGGCATCGATGTCACCCACAAGGTCCTCGCTTCGCCTCGCTGGAACGTCTACAGGAACTTGCAACTTTCAAGAAAAATGGATCAGATTGAAAAGAAAGTTTCGAGATTCTTGAAAACTATGGTTCCGATGCATGTGCTTGCCGATGTGCAGCACTTGAGAGCCGATACGGCTGAGAGGTTCGACAAACTTGAAGGGTCTGCTCGGCGGCTCGAGCAGAGGCTTGGAGCTATGAGAATGGGAGGTGGTGGTGCTGGAGGGTGGGTGATAGAGGAGGCTATGAAGAGAGTGGAGGAAGAGGAGGAGAGGTGGGGTGTTGACCGTGGTTTTGTGAGTTTTGGTGTTGGGTTAGAGTTGGGAAAGAAGAGAGTGAGGGAGATGGTGTTGACTGAGAGAGATGAGTTTCGGGTTGTTTCTATTTGTGGGATTGGTGGGTCTGGGAAAACCACCTTGGCTAGAGAGTTTTGCAAAGATGATCTTGTTCGAAGTGAGTACTGTAAATCTTAAAAGAATAAGACTTTATCATTGTTATTTTTGGTTCTTAATTGTTTTATAATTTTGGTATCTGGGTTTTGATCTGTTTGCTTAAAAGTTTCAATTTTTAGTTTTCCAGCAAATTGAGCCAAATACCACTTTTGTATCTGATTTAGATAAATGTTTCGTTTCAAGTTTCAACCTTATGAGATGAGCGGAGATTTTATAACTTAAGAATACATGTAGCCGATCCTAACTAGTCTGTTGAGAATTCGTAACCGATCATAAAATTTTGGGAATAAGGCTTTGATTGTTGTTGTGTACTCCTCATGGTTAATGAGTATTGTATTATAGCGGATATTGGAAGAAGGATTTTCTAGTTAGGAAAATAAGATTGTCTTAGGAAAGTACTATGTAAGGTTGTTTATTATGTTTAATATGCTCAAAATTGTACAACCAATGTGAAGGTTTGGTTCCAATGGACTCTTTTCATCACTTTGTGCAGGTTACTTCTGTGACAGGATTCTGTTCCTGACAGTATCACAGTCTCCAAATGTGGATCAGTTGAGAGCTAAGATTTGGGGATACATTATGGGGAATGAGAATTTGGACTGTAATTATATGATTCCACAGTATAATCTGCAGTATGAGCGGAGAATTGGTGCCCGAACCCTGGTGGTACTGGATGACGTGTGGTCACTCGCAGTGCTCGAAAAGCTTATATTTCCAGGCTGCAAAATCCTTGTGGTTTCTCGGTTCAAATTTCCTTCTGTTACCAAGGCTACTTATGAAGTAGAATTATTGACGGAGAATGAAGCACTGTCTTTGTTCTGCCACTCTGCTTTTGGAGAAAAGTCCATTCCTCTTGGTTCTAATGAGAATCTTGTCAAGCAGGTAGCATTATTTAACCTCTATGCTTGTGTAGCAAATGGGGTTGTGTAATTTTTCAGAATTGTAATTGGTCACTTGTTTCTTGCTGATGCGCATTAAATTTGCATTCAATAGGTTGTGAGTGAGTGCAAGGGGCTTCCTTTGGCACTTAAAGTGATAGGAGCTTCGTTAAGGGATCAATCTGAAATGTTTTGGTTAGGTGCAAAGAGCAGGTTGTCTCGAGGTGAGCCTGTATCTGAGCCCCATGAAAATAAGCTGCTTGAAAGAATGGCAGTAAGCGTTAAATTCTTGAGTAAAAAGGTCAGGGAATGTTTCTTGGATTTGGGGGCCTTTCCCGAAGACAGGAAGATTCCTCTTGAGATCCTTATCAATATGTGGGTTGAGCTACACGATATCGATGCAGAAGATGCTTTTGCGATTCTTGTTGAACTTTCAGAGAAGAATCTCCTCACCCTGGTGAAGGAAGAGAGGTATGTAGGTTTGGGCTTACTTTAGTTGTCTTGAACATAGGTTGCTCTTGTTTTAGCAGTGATATGCATTCTAAATCCTTTACTGTATTATTAATCTGGCAGAACTGGAGACATGTATAGCAGTTGCTTTGAGATCTTTGTTACTCAACATGATGTGTTGAGAGACCTTGCTCTTCATTTAAGCAATCAGGGACTCATAAATGAACGCCCACGATTGCTTATGCCAAGAAGAGAGAAAGAACTTCCAAAAGAGTGGGATAGGAATTCAGATCAGCCATTTAATGCCCAGATCGTTTCAATTCATACAGGTATTATCATCACTCCTTCTAAATTGCCTTTCTTTCTAGCGAAAAAAATTAGACTTGTTTGGTAGCTTATCCAAACAGGAATTAGAGTATAAAAGGAGCATGCATCTCAATTTTGTTGTTTTGTTATAGTCTTTTTTGTGCTCACTTTCAATATGATTTCATAATATAGGGGAAATGAATGAGATGGACTGGTTCCGATTGGATTTTCCAAAGGCTGAAGTGCTCATCCTTAACTTTTCCTCAACCGAGTACTTCTTGCCTCACTTCATTGATAACATGCCAAGGCTGAGGGCACTAATAGTTATCAATCATGGTTCAGCCAGTGCAGTCCTTAAGAACCATTCTATTTTTACTAATTTGCCCAACTTGAGGAGCCTCTGGCTTGAGAAAGTTACCATCCCTCCTATATCTAAAGCTTCCATCCTGAAAAAGTTGAGGAAAATTTCCCTTGTTCTATGCAAGGTAAAAAACATCCTTGGTCAGTCAGTAGAGCTACCCCAGCTCTTCCCTTGCCTCTCAGAACTCACAATTGATCACTGTGACGATTTATTTGAGTTGCCTTCTACCATCTGTGGGATGTACTCACTCAAGAGTCTAAGTATCACCAATTGCCATAGCTTATACCAGCTGCCTGCTGACTTGGGCAAACTGAAAAGCCTACAAACCCTGAGGTTATATGCTTGCCCAACTTTGAAGATGCTTTCTCCTGGAATATGTGAGCTAGTTCGGTTGAAATATCTTGACATTGCTCAATGTGTTAATTTGGCATGTCTTCCTGAAAGCCTAGGTAAATTAGAGAGTTTGGAGAAGATTGATATGAGTGAGTGTTCACAGATAAGGGACCTTCCAAGGTCTGCTTCTTCATTACAGTCATTGCGTCGTGTAGTTTGCGAAGAAGAGGTTTCCTGGCTGTGGAGAGATATGGAGAAGGCCATGCCAGATCTTCATATTCAGGTTACTGAGAAATGCTTTGATATGGACTGGATAAATGAATGAACATAGTGTATGTTTTTTTTTTTTAATCAACAAGGTTGGGGGGGGATGTTTTGTTCTTCCTAAAAGGGAGCCTAAGGTGCAAGGCTCTTGGCACTTGTGACTATTAGTATTAGTATTTTTCGATGTACATAATTTTTGGAAATAATGTGAAAAGATGTACATGAATTAGTGGTAGATTATCTCTCTCTTCTTGGCTTATAGCCTCTGTAATGAGACACAAATGTGTTTGGTAGCAAGCCACTACTCAGTCATTGATTGGATGAGCCCTTTGAACAGCTGAACTAAGGGATAAGGGCGTAGAATTCTCTCTATATCATTACATATCCAACCGACCAAAAACTCAAAAACTCTTATCTCAATGAAACACCAAAACAAAAAGTCACTGGCTTAATGCCGTGGAAAACAAATCAACGGGGCCATATGTCATAAGTAGTTTATAGACCCCATCAATTGCTGTGGAAGTCTTCTCTTTTTGGCAAAAAACCGTGTTGTAGTTGGGTATCTTATTTTTACTGCCTATTAAGTACCAACCAAGGCAACAATTACATGAAGTATAGCCTCTGTGATTTTAGTCTCAAAATGCCAAATTTTGTACCCTATTACCAGTCAATTTCTGGAGACTCTTTTTTCCCAAAGAAACACATTCTTTTTTTTTTACTAGGGAAAAGAAAAAAAAAATGCACATACATAGATTCATAGAAAATCAGGGGGTGTTTGGTAATGTTGTTTAAACAACAGTTTTCAGTGTTTAAATATCATAACAAGTATTTTTACAATATTTTTTAACCAACATATATTTTTACTACACTTTTTAATCCACACGTCTTTTCACGGAAAATTATTAGGTACTCCTGGAGTACTATAAATACGTACTTTCCTCTCTCACACGAATGATGGGTTTTACTGTGAATTTAATTAGTGAGAGCCATTATTCATGTAAGAGAATGGAGTAAGTATTTATGGTACTCCGAGAGCACACAATAATTTTTTTATTTTCATAATATTTAAATAACATTACTAAAAATCTCTTACCAAACGGTCCAAATTATCCAAATTATCACCTATAACATCTTAATTTAAACGTGATTAACGTCAATTATGAAAAACTATTGCATTATTGAAAAAAAAAAAAATTAACTTCTTTGGTAAACATTGCCCTTGTCAATGTGGGGTCCAATGCATTATCAGGTTCGTGGACCCAAAGTTTTTGTGCCCTTTAGGCCTTTTCTTATATGGCATGCGTAGAATGTGGATTTTCTGGTCTGATTAGGACAGTGTAATATTTGCGTTTAGATTATGCGATTAGCAATAACGCGGAAAGAGCGACGAGTAAAAGAAGCGTGTGGGTTTCTCAAAAAAAAAAAAGAAAAGAAGCGTGTGGGACCTACATAGCAAAATAAAAAACCGAATGTTATTGGAGATTATTATTATATTCTGGGACCCTTCAAGAGATTCGTATCATGCGTCATCAAAAGAGTGGAGTTTAGTTGTGCAAAGAGGAGAGAACCAAGAAGCTGCTTTGGTCAGTTTCTCACTTTCTTTGGCCTTGTTGATAACTTCTAGTCCTTCAATTGAAAGTGACTTGAAAACCTTTTATTCATAAAAATATATATATATATATATATAAATTAAAAAAACTTGAAAACCTTCTAGTATGCGTTCACACACATCTTTGGCCCCACCTCAACTTTTTTATTTTTTAATACATGTTGATAGATCATGAAATATGTCTGACCAAGGGCAATAATTTTTTTTAAAATTTTTTTGTATTATCCTAGTTTTTATTGTTAATTACAACACGATGGGTCAAAGATGCCACAAGATTATGATTTGGAGTGATAAGTCTATGGTCTATGGACTCTGTGGGGGGTGGGGTAGTCTTTGTTTATTTTTTGTCACATTTATCCTTTTTGTTAAAATATAGAACCCTTTAGCACTCTGCATTAGTACAGCCATCTCTTTTTTTTAACTAAAATTTAGTAGGGTTAGCACTCACATTAGTATGGCCATCTCATATTTTCAGTTGGAGTAGCATGTAATACTACGTACATAACAGTTTTCTCAGCAAATTTCATGACAATTGAGTTTGTAATTTTTATTGATTCTCATGGAACCACTATTAATACTATTTTATTATGTACCATTAACAACTTGCTTGCTACCTTAGACAATTGTGAAATTATGTTGTCTCTAGACTTATTGTTCCACTTTCTTCTCAAAAAAAAAAAAGGACTTATTGTTCCACTTTGTTGTGAGGTGTGGCCAATCTTGGTCATTGATTAGCCAAGCTTGGCTGTTGTGTTCGACCTTGCAAGTGAAAGGGTGGCTGATCTTGATTGTTGGATATGGAGTGTGAGGCTATGATTAAAAAACAGAACAATGAAATGGTATTTAAATTGAATAGAGAAAAAAAAAAATTGATCCAGGTACTTGGGTTCCTATGGATGAAGATATGGTCTATGTGGATACTATTGAATTTCCGTTGGAAGATGAATAAAAAAAAGAGCTTGATGTAGGTAAATGAGAAAAATTGACTTGATAAAATGGAAAAATAATTTTTCTAACTAATTAGATAAAAAAAATTTTTTCTGAGCCTTTGCTCAATAATTAACTATTTCTTCCAACCCCAACTAGTGTGGCTCATGAAATTCCACATCAGTCAAAAGGAGAAGCTCCAACCAAACAAAAAAGAAAAGGAAAGTGGGGAAGGTGTTACTAACGTACAACCATTAATTTTTGCCTAATTAATAAAGAACCAGAAGGAAGCTGGATTGAAACAAGGTCTATACTGTTAAGGAACATTAATTATTACAGTGCACATTAAATTTAGCGTTGACCAAAAATAGATTATGTATGGCAATAGGAAATAAATACATGGGGATGAATCCGAGCCCAAACTTGCAAGAGCCACAAATCCATACTGCTACTCTTTCAAAGTCAAAGTCAAAATTATAATAAATAAGTAGAACTATACTAGTAGTACCTGTATTTCACAATTCACATATAACAAGTAACAATATATTAAATCCGCATCTGTTAATGAATCGGATCTGGATATATAAAATTGTAGAGTTCGAATGAAGGAACAAGAAGGTTTTAGTGGCTTTTGCTTTTCTACTCAGCACATATTGCATCTCATTGGTTCCCTTTCCACCAATGCCTGCAGATTCAAATTCTAAATAGAACAAATTTTTTTTTTTTCTTGAAAATTTTTTTAAAAATGGAAAGAGGTCACTTGTATTAATAGATCCTATTTGAATGTGACCATAATAGCTTCAATCAACTGAGAAACCAATGCCTTAGGGATGTTAAACAATATTGAGGCCGCATGCGCTCTTGTTGGAAATATTTTAGCGAATAAACAATGTGGAACTCACACCAAAGATCAAGTGGACACACCAAGTGAACCAAGAATTCCATATGGGCTAGTGGGAGAAACTAGTCAGTAGTCGCGCTAGCACTTGGGCAGGGATATCGAGCAGCCATGGAGACACGAGGTCAAGTGAACTAGCGAAGTACTCTACGGTCTCACCTTTGGTGACATTGTTACTACTATATTTAGAAAACCCCTTGCTTTGCATAAAAAACACAACCAATATTTTGCTCATGGTAAATATATATCTAATATACAATAACAGGTTTAAGAGTTCAGATAAATCTGGTGGGGAGGTACTCATTTAACCTCATGGGATAATTGTAGAACTCATCACTTCTAGAATCTCCATTCCTCCTATGGAAGGGAATCAACCATGGAAGTCCTCTGTTGTTAACTTCGTGCTTTGCGTCAAGCGTGTTATCAAGCAGTGTCCCAACAATCATTGCCACAGTTGGCGGTGATGAGAATATTGTGTTAAAAATGTCGTTGAACTGCAACAATTATAAAAAAAGAAAAGAAAAAAAAAAAAATTCAGACAAACATGTAATAGAGTTGATGTATTGGCTAGCAAGGATATATATATTTTTAGATGAACTTATCCTGTTCTCGTCTCATAACCAGGACAACTCATTTGACAACATTCTTGAAAAAACATTCAAACAAGGGGACTTAGAAGATAACTAAAGAATTGCAGATATCGTGAGAAGTCAATGTAATCCTATTAAATCTACATGCAGAGAAGTATCATTAAACTTCAATGCCAAGGCTGGGATTAAAGAGACTAGAATCATTGGTCAATCTTTGTCAAGACCAACACTCTTTAATTGTACAAACATTTTGTAATTGTGCATAATCAATGCAAACAAACAGTACAAACACTGTAGTGGGTATAACTTCCTAAGTTAAGTAGTAAAACAGGTGGTTTACTAATTCAGCAAATGGAGGGAAGTTAAGAGGCAGAAAGAACTAGATTGCCTTTGATTGAAATCCAATTAATGTAGGGTCTTAACATTTGATTACGTCCAAGACTAAATGAAATGTGCTAGGTTTAAATCAGGATTTAGAACAATTGATAGATTGCCACAAAGCTTAATCATAAAGTCTCAATTCTGCTAATATTGTTTTTCCCTAGTATGAGATTCATGTAAACCATAAGCTCATTTGGTTAAACCTAATTGCATTTTCTGTTTGCGCAATATGGGTGTAGATTCGGTTATTATCTACTTTTCCATTAACTTTTTTGCGCCTCATCTAAAACTTTTACCTTCTATAAGATGCTGAGAAAAATTGAGAGAGATGAACAACATGGAAGCATTAATATGTAAAAAGAAATTTTGAGAGAAACATGGAGGCATATAGTGTACAAAACTTACCCATCCAGCACCTGTTCTAATTGGTCCATGACCAGTATTCATATCAGTGTTCATGATAAAATATTGAGGTATTGAGATCCCCAGGAACAGGGACAGGCCCAAAATGTAGTGGTTTCTCAAGGAATTAGGGTTTGCAAACTGCATAAATGAGATCCCAACAGCAGCTGTGGATAAAGTAAAGGTAAAATTTTCCATTAAGAACACATCAACAAGATTAAAACAGATTTAGCTACAAATATAACAAAATCACTCACCAACAAAGCCAAATAAAACACAGTATATGGCAGCAAATATTGGTAAAGGAATAGATGCAAACAATGCACCAAATTTCCCTGAAAAAAACAAGGTGGCACAATTAAATATGACATGATAAAGCCCGGGCTAATGGGTAAATAGTATCACAATTCATGGTGGAAGTAGAAAAAAAAACCAAATATGGAGAAGAAGATCATGAAAGAAGTTGAAATCTGCACTACTCTTCTGCTCCCTATGTGAGTCAGTCCAAGGAGTCCAACATTTTCACTGCAATATCATCCCAAGAAGTGAGTAAACCAAGTGTTACTTCATAGAATCTACTAGCAGCATTTTTACGTACAAGAAGGATGGAACTTGTTTGATTTAATCCTAAACGACGGTCAATAATGTCAATATCACCACCGTCACAGAAATAGTTTCAACTCAATCACCTTATATAACATATAGACAGACACAAACCTTGTATGGAAGCTATTTTACAAGGTGTGATGATCTTACTGCTTGGATCTGTGATAAGGAGCTAAGAACCTGGAAATACAAGACAGGCACAGATCCTGACACCAAACAGGACACCAGAGTGGTTCGTAGAATGGTCAAATCATTCCAGGATGCAAAGCTTCTTATCATGGAGCATACTGAACTAAAAGCCAAAATACCAATCCCATTATAGGCATTGTAATTTGTAAACAATTGCAAATGCATGCCTGCATCATCTGCAACATCTCTGCCCCTCTCTCTTCCCCCCCCCCCCCCCCCCCCTCCCTCCAATTTTTTCCCCCCTTTTTGGCTAGGTGGCCTATTGCATCATAATTGAGGGTTAGAGAACCCAAGAATTGTTTTCCCAACCATATAGAGGAAAGGTTGAGAAACAAGCAAAACAAAGACCCAAAACAGATTAATATATTGATTGCTAAAGCACCAATTGCTTACACAGATGCAGTAGTACCAACAACAGAACCAAAGATCCCTTCAAGCAGCGTGCCAAGACCCTGCATTTGAAGATGAAGCCTTAATTTTAGTTTCTAGATGGTAAAGCCAATCAAGATTCATTTCATATGCTGTTAAAGCAATCATGGATACATAAGAGAGAGAGATGAAAGAAGAATTGTAGTCAGTCTATGACTGTACCTGTAGGCCAATACTTCGGTTGAGGACATGTGATGGTGGAGGTGTAGCACCTGCAAGACGCGATGCAGCAAAAAAGGTTCCAGTTGACTGCAGAAAAAGTTAAATGAATAGACAAAGGACCAAATTTAAAATATGGAATCAGTATAGTTGAAAAATGTTTCAATATAAAAAAAACTAGTCAAGTTGAAGGAAATCATGCACAAAGGGTACGTGGGTCAAATGTTTATAATGGATTGATATAAAGATATATTCATCCAAATCTTGGAAATGATTCTAAATTGGAGATTTTCTAGAATAGCAATTAAACCTCTGCAGATGTAACAAGTGCTGCCCCCAGCATCCCAAAGACATGGCTCGCTCTGAATATGGGAGTACCCCACTGAAATGGATAAGGAATTTTAATCCTAGATTGGGGGAAAAAAACACCAGGTTATGCATCAGAAATGGATGATTCTTATGAAAGGGAGTAGTGACTCCATCTGCAAACAGAGAGCCCAATTATCCGGACATACCAAGGAGCAGATGATATAAGGAAGGAATGATCAGTGCGGCAATTCTGTTTAGTCTCCTCTTTTACGTGGTTGTAAGCACCAGCCGCAGTGAGGATAGCAGCAAAAGCCCAGACAATACCAAGGCAAATAAGCAAACCATACCTCTCAAGTATGACATGGGACATATGAAGGATGCGCTTCAAATACTGGGTAATAACCAGTATAATAAGCATGGGCAGGCCAATCTCGACACAGTTAGCAACCTGCACAAAACATAGGAGAGTCATTTACTGATTTTATTATTTTATTTTCAGTGCCACTGAGGCATTATAGTGTTCTTTAAAGAAATTACCTGTGGGAAGCCCCTCTGGAACAGACCAAGACCCACTACACAAATTACTGGTACAAGAACAACTGGACTAAATAATCTGGGGACCAGAAAAGCAAAGTGGTAACAGTTAGACAACATAAAAACAAGAACCTGAAAGTTTTACTAGGTTTCAAATGAGAATCCTTGAGATGTAAAGGATTTGTAACCATTGAATAAGATGAGTAGAATGAATTGTTTTTTTCATATCATGATTACCATACCTTGTCAACCTCCCCCATGCCCTACTAAATCCAAGAACGATGTTGACAAAGGAAGAGACAATTAGGGATCCTTGAATTGTCCTTATAGTGTGCAAAAACCTCTGCAAGCACCCTCATCATAATCAGCAGGCAGTCCTCTACCTTTAATTTAGAAAAAAATATAATGTGCCAAACCAATTTAGGTAGAAAATAAGAAGGCACGTCAGTTTGATGATAAACCCACCAAGCTTGCACCTCAATGATCGATAAATTTAGTTATTAGCAGGAGGGAGATGTATACACCAGTGTGACAACATCAAAATTTGAGAAATAGATTGGATTTGTAAGGGAAAGAAAAAGCATCGCATGTTAAAAAAAGGAAAGGCAAATGTTACCATTCATGACCTTTTCAGAAGAATTCACGAATTAAACATATAAATTAGGAGCATTCTCCCAAACATTAGTTGATAATAATTCATAAATGGTTAAATTAACCAGATAATCCATTCAATATAATCTCTTTCAGACACAAAACCATATAGCACCTAGAACTCTATAACAATGATATAGCAAAGATATGGCTCATATTACATTCTGCTTGAAATTTAAATACCTGGTGCTCAGTTGTAAAGGTCTCATCAGAGAGATCATTGATAATTGCCAACACGGGTAGGACGTAAGCAAATGATGCACTCATCACTGTAGGAAGCCTCGTCCCAATCATTGTTTGAACCAGTGTGTTCAGTCCCGCCATAAAGAGCAATGTTTGAATAACACGGGCTTTATCACCCTGTTTGCGTCAACATTGAATTTCGGATATTGGGGATTAGAGAAAGGGTCTAGTCCATCAAAAAGAGATTTGATATAAATCAAAATACGATACAGTGGACAGAAACTTACATGGCTGCCACCCATTTTAGGCACAAGTGTATTGGCAATCAAAACTGTAGTTCCAAGCATTACAATATAGTGCTGGAAACCCAGTATAAATGTTTCCACTGTAAAATTTACATTGATTAAAATAAATTAGTTGTAGAATATCTGAATGGCACAACATAGAGTTAATTAAGATTTACAAAATTCTAATAAAATTGATACACAAAAAGTTTGGAAATTTCATTGGAATTTTCAGTAATATATACAGAGTTCTTCCAAATCAAGGAAAGAAGTGGAATCAGTAATGAAAATCATCTAAACTTACAAAAAGGTTTGTCCTCTACAGAAAAAGAACAAAGTGTACGTATATTCAAGATATGAGTAATTAAAAATAGTGAAGTAAAAAAGAGAATCAAGAATCAAGTAGACAGATAGAAAAAGATAAAGAAAAAAAAGTGAGATGCAAAATTAAGAAGAAAAGGAACCCATAAAGAAAAAGCTTAATAAATATAAAATAAATTTGTGTGATCCTCATCTTCCCTCAAACCCCACCACAAAGATAAAGACATGCAGCTAAATACCAAAAGTTTTCACCTTTTAATAACAGAATCTAACTTAAACCCTTTATAAAAAAAATCCTACGCAGAATCAAAAGAAATAAATACCAACTGAACTAAAACCATTAAAAATCAAATCACAAACCAAAAAGATAGAGAGAGAAATACAAACCCCATCTTGGGTTGGAGTGGATGCAATATTGGAGGTGTTGAAATTGCTCGTTGGGAGCAAAAAGAGGACCCCTTGCCCCTCCAAGTGGCTGAAGTGGTGGTGGCGGTGGCCCCTGTGGGTGCTGGTGATTTGCTGTTTCCACCATCTTCTTCTTCTTCTTCTTCTTCTTCAACTACCAGTCCTTTTGTTTCTTTTTGGTGGGTGTGTTTAAACGCTTGCTCTTCTTCTCGGTTTTTATTCAATAAAATCACCGACGCAACAAAGTATGTACTATATAGTAAGCAAAGGAAGATCAGGAAGAACGGGAAAATTAATAAAAAGTAGTAATTACGTAAAGCAAAAGTGTATCGGTAATTGATTTCTTAGAAGAAAGGAAACTCTTTTAACATGTAATGAAGTTTGTTACCATAAAAAAACAAAGGTTTTTGAGAGCTAGAGCTAGAGAGACTATAGAGGAAGAGAGAGAGAGTGATGAGAGCGAGAGAAATAAAGGAAGAGACTGAGAGAGAGAGAGAGAGAGAGAGCCCGGGATTACGCTAAGGTTGTAATTTGAGGTATATGTCGTGTAGTGAGAAGTAAGCATCTGCTAGAAGATGTTTATTAAGTGATAAAAAAAAAACAGATGTTTATTAAATATATATATCGTATGATTCAGCAAAAAAAATAGATATATATATATATATATATTTTTATATATATCGTATGGGCAGAAACGCGTTGGACTTTCAGTCTTGAGGAAGTTCTGTATGTACTTTCTTCTCACGATTTTTTAGTTATTACAAACACCCAGTTCTTGCAGTACCATATTGCTGTTCTAGTCTTTCAAAATTAACCATCTTGCCATTGTTCTTTGCACATGGTCGTGGTCATACTCATTCCCCTATAATAATAACTTGGAA
Organism: Quercus glauca; assembly: GCA_023736055.1. NCBI lineage: Eukaryota > Viridiplantae > Streptophyta > Magnoliopsida > Fagales > Fagaceae > Quercus > Quercus glauca. The sequence continues at coordinate 95,145,065 of CM043316.1, read as the reverse complement.
TTTCTCTAATTTAAACCTCACACTTTCACGAGTGTCACAATCAAAACTCATATTTACAATCTGGCAATGTTAGCCATGTTTTTACCATAACATTTTAAATAATTTTTGTCATGACTCGTCATGTGATAAATTATGAGTAATGAAAAAAAAATTGTGAATTCATATCTCCACAAATTACAACTTGCTACGTAAAGAATTAGGGCAAAAATTATGTAAAATGTTATAATATTAACATTGCTTCTTAGTCAAACTATATTTTAATAAGAAATTTGGCACCGAAACACAAAAGAAAAGGTGTACTTTTTTTACTTAAAAAAAATAGATAAATAACATTGGGGGTTTTTGTTGAATTGTGTGTGTGTGTATGCGAGTTAGAGAGAGATAAATGTAATGGTTTTTAGATGAATTTTTGTCCTTTTTTGGAAAGTCTTCCTCACTCATGTGAGCATATAAAATGGTGAGATATGCCGGTTGAATCAAACAAGGTCTTCTTCTTTTTTCTTTTTTTTAATGTGTATTTGTATTAGATTTCTTATGGAATTAGATGGAGATTTTGATTGTTAGGTTAATGAAAATGTACGGTTAATTTTTTTTTTTTTAATTCAATAGTTTTTTTTTTTTAGAATGTTTTTTTTTTTTTTTGAGAGATTGTAGGGGTAAGAGCCCAAAATCACTTATTGGGATGGAAGATGGTCTCGTAAGTGGGGAACGAATGGAAGATGGTCCTCCTTGGGTGTGATGAATGCAACTCAAATCTGTATTCTAGCTTTCAAAGTGACCTTCCAGAAAGCCCCAACGATAAGGACATGCATCATACCCGCGTAAAGGTGATGGGAATTCAGAGACATCTGAGGAAGGTTTGCCACCACCACATTAAATGCATTGCAACTACTTTTCTAGCCGTATTTATATGGAAAAGACCCTTGAACAGTGTTGTCTTGGCTACCGCAACTCACAGAAAGCTTATGGTAGTGTCTGATGGGACAGGTACTCAAGTAAAGTCCCAAGTGATCAACAAGTGTAAGGTCAAGATGGTCCAAAGAGAGTTATATAATGTAAGAAATTCTCCATGAGAGGGGGATCGGAAAAATAGAGAAAAGATACGGTAGCAACCAGAGTTGCACTTGTAATCAGTTTCATCAACTTATACAGGGATTTATCTCCTCGGACAATACATTGTCCCCACCATACGTGCTTTGTTCTTGCATGATTGTCTTACCAATCCACCATAACCGTTGTTACACTTACTAGGGTCTAGTTCTCCAACCCACTTTCTACAAATTTATTGTATTGGGCTCATTAACCCACAATCTCACACCTGTTGGGCTTGGACTGCAAACCGTAACCCTATAATTGGCGTCGTCTGTGGGGAGAACTTATGTCATAGTGAGTGCAGCGGTTAACGATGGTAGGTTTAGGTCCACACCAGGCGGAACCCATGACATCCCGGCGTGAAAACCCCCTCACCAACCCTGAGCGTAAAGGAGATCAAGTAGGTAGTGTGCACACTATGCATACAAGCAAAAGCCATGCTCGAGTTAGAAGTCATGTCTCTCAAGACCAGCCTAACAGAGCCATGCAGCTGGAAATTGACCGGTTGAAAAGGGAATTGCACCATGCACGACGAAGGTGAACTCTCTCTAACTCTGATGTCTCCTCCGATGACAGAAAGGACGTCAGTTATAGGTGGAGATCTCGAACCTCGCCCAGTGAGTCTTTCTCCTACCAAAAGGAACGCCATCGCGAACAGAGGGTCGGAAGCCCAACTCATAAAGGCATGAAAAACGACATAGTGAGCAGGGCCTTGGACCAAATCTCCAAGTCGCCCTTAATACGCAAAATCAAAGGGCTAAACTTCCTCGACGGTTCACTCAACCTGCTTTCACCATGTACAACGGTAGAACAGACCCCGTGAAGCATATGAGCCATTTTAATCAAAGAATGGTTGTCTATTCCAAGGATGAAACCTTGATGTGCAAGGTTTTTCCATCTAGTCTGGGACTCGTTGCGATGAGATGGTTTGATAGCCTGAAGGCAGGTTCTATAAGTTCCTTCAAGGAGCTCACCCAGGCATTCTGTTCCCGGTTCGTCACCTGTAGCGGGGTTCCTCGGCCTCTGGCTTCCCTACTGTCCTTAAGCATGCGGGAGGGAGAGACATTGAAAGCGTATTTGGATAGATACTGGGAGAGGTTCAATGAAATAAATGGTGAATTTGATGATGTGGCCATTTGTCACCAGTGTGCGCTAACTCATGGACCGAATTGACAAGTATAAAAGGGTCAAAAAAGACCAGCAACAAGGGAAAGGAAATGAAAAGGTTATCCCTCAGGAGATGCAGGATTTCAGGTTGGACTAGTACAATAACGAGACCACGGAGAGATTTTGCTAGGCATTCAAGATCTACCCACCCCCAGGCAGTCAACGTTGTGTTCCGAAAGTCGGTGCATTAAGTTCTGGAAAAGATTAGAAATGAGCCATTTTTCAAATAGCCGAATAAAATGGCGAGAAATCCCACAAGGCACAACCACAATCTCTATTGTCAATACCACCAAGACCACGGACACACTACAGAAGATTGTAGAAGTCTGTGGGACCACCTGGACCAGCTTGTCCGTGAAAGAAAATTAAAGCAACTCTTGCACCACTTTAGTGGTCAGGGGGGCCAGACAAACCCCGAATCCCAGAGAGATGACTCTTCGAGGCCTCCCTTAGGAATGATAAATGTCATCTTCGCTACCTCGAGAAGAACCGGGTCTTGCCTCGCTACTCGCCGAGGACGCTAATCGAGAGCCAAAAAAGGCTAGACTAGAAATCCAACCGGTTTTTGGCTTCTCGAATGAGGATAAAATCGGAACCATTCAACCCCACGATGATGCTTTGGTGGTTACCCTCAGGATTGTGGGACATGATGTGAAGAGGGTGATGGTGGACCAAGACAGTGGTACCGAGATAATGTACCCCGACCTATATAAGGGGCTGAACTTGAAACCAAAGGACATAACACACTATAGCTCGCCCCTAGTGAGCTTTGATGGGAAGGTCGTCATCCCTAAGGGCCAAATTAGACTACCAGTGCAGACCGGTCCAGAAGTAGTGGAGGTGGACTTCATCGTGGTGGACGCTTATTCACCCTACACGGCCATTGTGGCCAGGCCTTGGTTTCATACCCTAGGAGCTGTTTCTTCTACTTTGCACCAAAAGGTGAAATATCCATCCAGGGGCCAAGTTAAAGAGATTATGGGAAACCAATCTGTAACTAAGAAATGCCTAGTGGCTGCCATCTGGCATCAGCCCGAGGCCGAATCTTCGGCCCATGTCGAAGGGGGATTATAGCAATTAAGAGCTTCGACGTTGCCTATTGATGGGTCAGCCGAGGAAGAGAAATGCGAGGATTTGGTAAAGGTTGTTATTGGTGACGACCTAGAGAAGTTTTTTCAGATCGGTGTTCAGCTGCCCACTCTAGAGAAGGAAGAGCTATTGGAGTTTCTTAGAGGAAACGTTGACGTGTTCGCCTGGAATGCTTACGAGGCCTTAGGGGTGGACCCGAGCTTCATCTGTCACCATCTAAACGTTAATCCCACTGCCACTCCCAAGAAACAACCTCTTCCCCTCGGCACTCGTCCAAGGACCACTCTGATGTTGTCAAAGATGAGGTGAAGAAGCTCAAGCAGGCAGGGGCTATCAAGGAGGTGTTCTGCCATAAATGGTTAGCCAATACTGTGGTGGTAAAGAAAAAGAGCGGGAAATGGCGAGTGTGTGTGGACTTTACAGATCTGAATAGGGCTTGCCCAAATAATCCTTTCCCTATGCCCAAGATAGACCAGCTGGTGGATGCAACCGTGGGCCATCCTCAGATGAGCTTCCTAGACGCCTTTCAGGGATACCACCAAATACCGCTCGCCTTAGAAGATCAGGAAAAGACTGCTTTCATCACTCCCACCGGAAACTACCACTACAAAGTGATGTCATTCGGTTTGAAGAATGCGAGAACCACCTATCAAAGGATGATGACAACGATGTTCGAACCGCACTTGGGCAAAAGCATTGAAGTCTATATAGATGACACGGTGGTAAAAAGAGAGGTAGTGTTCGAGCACTTGAGAGACCTCAGGAGCATTTTTGAAGTTCTAAGGAAGCACAAGTTGCACCTTAACGCTTCCAAGTGTTCTTTTGGCGTGGGATTAGGCAAATTCCTAGGCTACATGGTAACCTATAGAGGAATTAAAGTTAACCCTGACCAGATTAAAGCAATCAACAGTTTACAACCTCCTCGGAATCTCAAGGAAGTCCAAAAACTGACTAGAATGACCATTGCCCTGAACCGGTTTATCTCTTGATCGGTGGATAGGTGTCGACCCTTCTTGCTATTGATGAACAAATGGAAGAGATTTGAGTGGACCAAGGAGTGTGTCTTGGCCTTCCAATAGCTTAAGGATTATTTCTCTTGGCCTCTTATTATATCCAGCCCTGAGGTTGACGAAGTCCTGTTCACTTACATCGCTGTGGCCATTCATGCTGTAAGCTTGGTCCTGATACGGGTTGACGGCGGTACACAAATGCTAGTTTATTATGTAAGCAGGTCATTACACAAGGCCGAGATCCGTTATCTGCTGCTGGAGAAAGCTATTTTGGTAGTGGTACACGCCACCCACAAACTCCCTTACTACTTTCAAGCACATACGGTTGTTGTCCTAACTCAGCTTCCGCTCAGGGTTTTGCTTCGGAGCGCTGATTATACGGGGAAGATTGCTAAATAGCCCACAATCCTGGGTGCTGTTGACATCAAATACATGCCTCGCACTTCTGTCAAGGGTCAAGTCCTTGCAGATCTAATGGCCAAGTTCGCTGAATCCCAGTTAGAATAAGAAACAAAAACACAATACATGGATGGAAAATCAATTGACATGATCTCCTAGCAGGGCCCCCTATCTTGGAAAGTGTACATAGATGGTGCAGCAAATCAAAGGAGTTCCGGAGTGGAGTTAGTGCTAGTATCCTCCGAAGAGATCACCATCGAGAAGTCTATAAAATTGGGATTCTCAGCCACCAATAATAAAGTTGAATATGAGGCTCTGCTGAGGGGATTGGCTATAGTGCGAAAAATGGGCGGAAAGGCCATAGATATGTTCTCGGACTCCAGATTGGTCGTCGGACAAGTCAAAGAAGAATTTGAAGCGAGGGATGAAAGAATGCAGGGATACTTGGGTCAGGTTAGGCACTTACAATCAGAATTCGAATCTTTCAGCCTGTCGCACATCCCTAGGAGTGGAAACACATATGCCGATTCCCTAGCTACGCTCGCAACCTCCTCGGCGCAGAGCTTACCTCGGGTCATCCTCGTAGAAGACTTGTGTAATCCTACGAAAACAAACAGAGGAGTGATTCATGTTCACCAAGTTAAAGTGGGGCCTAGTTGGATGAATCCCATAACTCTATTCTTAAAAGAAGACACTTTGCCTGAGGAAAAATCAGAAGCGGACAAAGTATGCAGGAAGGCTCCTCGGTTTTGGCCATTCGAGGACCAAAAGTTATACAAGCGTTCTTTTTCCGGGCCATACCTGCTATGCATGCACCCCGAGATAATGGAATTACTCCTCAAGGAGTTACACGAAGGGATTTACGGGAGCTATACTGGAGGCAGATCTTTGGCGCACAGAGCCATCACTCAAGGCTATTGATGGCCCAATATGCAAAGGGAAGTGCAAGAATATGCAAAGAAGTGTGACCAATACCAAAGATTCGCACCCAACATACACCAACCTGGAGGAGTCCTTAATCCGCTAACCAGCCCCTGGCCATTCGCTCAATGGGGTTTAGACATTGTGGGCCCTTTCCCTAAGGCAGCAGGGAACAAGAGATACCTGTTAGTCGGCACAGATTACTTCACTAAGTGGGTCAAAGCCAAGCCTCTAGCAAACATTAGGGATGTGAATGCCAAGAAGTTCGTATGGAAGAACGTTGTCATGCGATTCGGAGTCCCTCGTACCCTCATCTCAAACAACGGCCTTCAGTTTGATAGCAAATCTTTCAGGAGATACTACTGTGACTTGGAAATTACAAATAGATATTCCACCCCGGCCTATCCCCAAGGAAATGGGCAAGCCAAGGCTGTTAACAAAGTCACTGTAAGCGGACTTAAGAAGAGGTTGGATAACGCCAAGGGAAAATGGGTGGATGAATTGCCACATGTCCTGTGGACGTATCGAACAACACCTTGCAAGTTGACGGGGGAGACCCCTTTCTCAATGACATATGGGGCCAAAATTGCTATCCCTCTAGAGACTGGTTTCCCAACATTAAGAACTAGCTCATTCAATCCGACCGCTAACAACGAGTTGTTCGAAAGGGGATTAGACTTGATTGAAGAAATAAGGGAAAATGCAATGGTTCAATTGGCATACTACCAACACAAGCTCAAGTAGGGTTATAATGCCAACATGAAGCTGAGACTATTGGCGCCTGGTGATCCGGTGTTAAGGAAGGTCCTAGGTACTACAAGGAAGCCAGTATGGGAAAAGCCAGGGTCTAATTAGGAAGGACCATATCGCATCACCTCGATGGCTGGTGTAGGAGCATATTTTTTGTGATAGGAATTTAGACCCCTTAAAACAACAATTAGATTAACCTAGAAAATTAGCGAAGTGATTCTTAGTCAATTTATACAATTCTAGGTTATCACAATCAAACAATCATATCAAGAATATATAAAGCAGTGAAAAATTAAAGAACACAAGATATGATGACCCAGGAAACCACACAGTAAAAACCTGGGGAGGATTTGATCTAGCTATCCTCAAGGTAAACTTGAATCCACTATGAAAGAATCGAAGTTCATACAAAAGGACTTACAAGCTCCCCGCTTGACTTCCTAATGCTACCCACCAGTAGAACTTACTGACACGACCACGTGCAAGTTCCGAATCCACGGACTCCTTCTTTCTTGGATTCTTCAATCAGCTATAAGCTCCTCGCTTGTTTTTCTTTAAGCTCCAATGGTAGCAACCGAGTTGATCATCAAGATGTTGAAGTAATCTCTACCTTGAAAACCCTAAACTTTGTGTAAAGGAAAGCTCTTCTAGATCTCATAAGAGATTTACACAAAACAGAAAAGTATGAGCAACAATACAACAGGAGCAACCCTCAAAACGTGGCTAGGGTTTTGCCTTATATACCTAGGGTAAAAACATAAAACCCTAAACATTTAATGAGGTAGGGCTGAGTTGGAAATTTTGCAGAAAAAACGATCTAGCCGACTTTCGATCGATTGAGTCTATCCTTCGATCGATTGAGCTAGGCCGAAAGTCACAAAGACTTCTGCAGCCTCTCGATTCCAACTTTACAATAATTAATCAACTTTGAGCAAGTCTAAATAAGACTTAAACATATTGTTTTGGTCATGGTTTGCCAACATTACATATTAGAATTCTAAATACATTAAATCATAAGTCTTTAGAACCTAACAAACTCCCCCTTTGGCAATATGTGACAAAACACAAACTAAAAACTCAAAGTGTACAAATAAAAAGCTCTTTTACAAAAAGTAATGCTCATAAAATAAAATTCAATCCTAACTACTATCCATCAGTTGCAAGTGTAGACAGCAGCAAAATTGAATCAACATGTATATTCCTTAAACATTCAACAAACGCATAAACGCATGTGTGACAGAAAAACAGTAAATCAACAGATATGTAAACTAACTTTCCCCCTAAGTTAGATACATCCAAAAATAAAAACATTCTTAAAAGTTCACACAACACATAATAAAGACATATATCAATGAATAACTCATAAATATAAATCAATAAGTAGTGAACACATGAAACAAGAATCATATATCAAAAAATGTATTCCCAACAAGAATAGCCCAAAAATCAAAAGAAAGTATACACGATGAAGCACTTACATACAATCTAACATCAAATATCTTCACTAGCTCCGCAAAAATAAAGGAAAACTCCCCCTAACTACAAAAACTCCTCTACAAGTCTCAAAACTCTACTCCCCCTTTTTGTGACGGAATGCCAAAGAACGATCACATGTCATCATCAAAAGGAGGTGGTGAGGGTGAATGAAGATGCGCCAAGTCAGCTCTCAAAGCACGTAGCTCATCAAGCAAGTCCACCAAAATTTGACCATGAGCCGCCTGAAGGGTCATGACAGTCTCCAAAGTTTGACGAACATCGAAGTCATCCGAAGGGGGTGGAGGAACTGCAGTAGCAGTAGGATCAGGAACAGCCTCACAAGCAGGACCTATAGAAGAAGAAGGAGGAGGTGCGGTACCAGAAAGTTTAGACCTAGGGTGTTTAGAGCCAGCTCGAAGATGAGCAGCCATCTGTCTAAGAAAAGACGCACCTATGGGAGATATAACATGGACGGGCTCAGAAGAAGGGAAATCATCTAGGCCAAGATAAAGCAAAATCCTATGAATAAAGATAGGATGGACAAGAGCATGAGATGTAGATGAACTCCTATAAACTTCGTTCAAAGAACAAAGAAACAAGTGAGGAAAACTGATAAGAGCATCAGTGACAAGAGTATACAAAAATACACACCGCTCGAGAGGAATGGTGTGAAGATGAGAAATGGGCCAAAAAGAATGATAATCTATCCTAAAGAAAAGGTAGATAGTCTCAGGAAGCTCAGCAGTGGTGATCCGAGGATCAGAATCCCACTGGATAGAAGATCCGGTGATGTAAGACATGATATCACTCAACAAAGGAGACTCATCATAAGGGTAAACAGGGTGCCGGACCAAAGGTACCCCTAGAGCATCAGCCACTACCGTAGGAGTAATGGTGTACTCTACGCCTCGTATCCAACTCTTAACTAGAGTGTTGGAATCATAGACGCGGATAGAGATGTTCGAAAAGAACTCTCTAATCAGGGTAGCTGGAGGAGGAGGATCAGAAATATCCAATAAAGGTAACCAGCCCCAATGCTCAAAATTTGCCCTAATGGCAGGATCTAGCTCATCTAAGACAACAGAACGCTCAGCCCAAATTTTTCTCTGAAGGTTCAGCTTCTTAAAAATCTCTTGGTTTTTCTCACTCGAAAACTTCTCACGGTCAAAGGAAGGTGGAGGAGGAGAAGGAGAGGGAATAGACCTATGGGCTCTAGTCTTCCTAAACATGATGTTAAGGAAAGGACAGAGACACAAAGTAGAACCAAAAGAACAAAAACAACAATCCAAGGGTAGATTGCAAATTAGCACAAAAATAGAATAAAAAATCTATATGATGCATGAACAATTAAAATGTCATGATGCATGTTCTAATGCAGTAAAAATTAAGTTCAATTAAAGGTTAGATTAACAAAATTGGCTTGAACATAGGGTTTCTAACAAAAACCCCAAAATTGAAAAACCACTTGTTGAAATTTTTAAAACAAATTGATGAATTGAGCATCACATTACACAACACACAGAGTATAATGCTCAATTACATCAAAACAACAAGCCAATTTTATCAATTTTAACCTAATTGAACAAAATCCCCAATTCGGATGCAATACAAGCCCTAGAATTTTTAATTTTTCACAAAACCCAAAATTGATTAAATTAAACTATCAATATTATGTTTATATCATATCCCCACAATAACCCATTGATCAAATTCACAAAATAAGGATTGAATCAACAAAAATTTCAAATATGCATAGTTCGAAAATTAGAGTGAATAATGCATGAAAACTTGAAAATAACTCAAAAGGAAGGGCAAAATAGTCTTACCGGCTTGAGGAAAGAGAAACCTTGCAACAATTTTGGAGGAAAACGACAAAAAATTGAACCTTTAGCCTTGCCGAGTCGAAGAGAGAAAGAAAGTTTGAAAAACTTTTGAAAAAGTGTTTTGAATCAGTTAAAGAACAGTGTTTTTAAAAACCTGATTCGCGACATTCGATTAATCGAAAATCACATTCGATCGATCGAATCAATCCGAGACTTTTAAATAAATTGAAGCATATTTTCGATCGATCGAAAAACAGAATGGATCGATTGAAACAGGCAGAGGCTCACAAAATTTTTGGGAAAAATTACAGTTTTTGAAGGACCAAGCACATTGTGACACAAACTCCTCAAAGCATGAACAAAATGCATGAGTATGAGATGAAGTGCTTTTTCAAAAACCTTAGTTTTAATCCCAATTTCAATCATTCTCCCTTTGAATTCTTAAGCAACAAATATGTTGTGCATAATTCTCAAGATATTTTCAAACTTGGTTGGTCAGACCAAAAACACATACAATAACATGTACAGTGTTTAGCAAAGAGTAACTTGTGTAGTGTGTGCTACTAGCAAAGACTTGAGATACATGTGAGGTGATATGTGAACAGCAATCAAACACAAAGTCTACAAAATTCATCACATAGAATTTAAAAGAGACTATCACCAAAAGAGTTACATTCTATAACTCTCACGTCTCCTAGAACAAAAGCTTGCAATCATGTAAGCTTCTTGAATTTTTGCCTCATAATATACACACAAATTTTAATTTATGTGAGATGACATCAAGCCTAATAGTACACACAAATTTTAAGCATTAAGCAATTAAACCGAGACTACACCTTATAATCTTTTTGTGCATGTGCTACACTTTCTCGAGCACAAAATCTTATGATATGCACTAAGGTGGTCATGATTGGCTAGTGAACAGTGGTGAGATGGTTATTTATGCATTTCTTAAAAGGATCAAGTCCGACAGTCAAATAACATGTGACTTCAAGATTAAGACAAAGTGATTAATAACCACAAACATCTTTCCCACACAACATGCACTACAAAGTTTCAACTAGTAAAGTGCAATGAATAAGCTCATCAAAACTAAACAAGGTACACAAGTGACAAGACATGTTATGTGTAAATAAATTAACCAACCTTGTTTTCAAAAACCAAGAAAAATAATGTCAAACACAATTTTGCTTCCTCCTCTCTTTTTTTTTTAAATTTATTTTTATATTAAAAGAGAAAACAAATAAATCCTAGAATGAAATGCATGAATGTAATGCAATGCAAGTCCTAGAAAAAAAAAACAAAACACAAATACCAAAGAACAATGGTCACAGATGAATGAGCAATGAAGCACAAGGACCATGTCAGAAAGACTCAATTCATTCGAGTCTTTTGCATCCAAAACCTTTTAGATGCACCACAAGCATTGGAGTTCTTATTCAGGTTTGAGTGATTCCGAACTCCAGGATTGGAATAAAGGTTTAACGCCTTTACCAATTCACCAATTAGTGCCATAGGATCTTGTGCTTGAGGCACATGCACTTTTGGTTTGTTTGCTCTCTTAGCAGCTTGAAACTTGTAATAGTTAGGACGAATGTGTCCAGACTTTCCACAATAATGATAAACCCAAACAGGTTTACCATGCATCTTGTCCTTAGATTGGGTAGGCGCCTTACGTTTAAACTCTTTCAAATCAATCCTAATCTTCTTAGGTGGTGAAACTTCTAAAGGTTTGACAACCTCACTCACAAGGGGTTTGACAGTTTCACTCACACCCTCGCTCACAGAAGGTTCAGAAGAAGATGAAGGAACAAAGATAGTGGAATGGGGTGCAGACACAGAGATGCTCTCAACAAAACCTAAACCAGATTTGTCAGAAGGATACTTTTGAACACTCAACATTTGATCAAGTTTAGAACTAACAGATCTAGCAATAGATAAATCAAGTTCTAATTTCTTAACTTTATCAATCAACATCATATTCTCAGTTTTCACATTATTCAAAAGATCATTAGCATCAAACAATTTAACAAGCAAATTTTTCTTATCAAGCTCAAAAGATTCAATTTTCTTCAGGCTAAGTTCAACATTCATAGCATCCTTTGCAGCAACTTTGTAAAGTTTATTATAGGCCTCTTGAAGATCTGCATCCTCAGAGAGTTTCCCATCAGAAGGGTTCTCTTCAGCAGATATGCTTTCATTGACTACAGCAATAGCAGTGAAAGCAATGAAGTTTTCATCCTCGTCACATCCAGACTCATCATCAGAAACCTCATTATCACTAAGGGTTACAGCCATAGCCTTGCCCTTAGACCTCAAGAATGTTAGACATTCAGATTTAACGTGACCATACCCTTGACAACCAAAACATTGAGAACCCAAAGAATTGTTTGAAGATTGACCTACTTTATCTCTAGGTTTTTTAGTGTTGCTAACCTTAATGGGATCATTCTTTCTAAAATTTCTAGGTTCAGCAGTGTTTGTATTCCTTGCCATTCTATTAGTATTCCTAAGGAAGTTTCTAAAGTTCTTGGCAATGTAAGCAATCTCTGTAGCAGAGAGCTCATCATCAAATCCACCAGCATCAACATCATCAACAGACTTAAGAGCCATTGATTTAGATTTGTTAACTTTGGGTAGGTCTAACTCATAAGACTGAAGTGATCCTACAAGTTCATCCACAGGGATGGAATCCACATCCTTGCTCTCAGTAATGGCAGTCACTTTGGGTTTAAAGTTTTCAGTTAAAGATTTAAGAATCTTCCTAACAATTTTAGGTTGATTATAGACTTTACCCAAATTAAAAGCAGAATTAACAATATCATTCAGTTTGGCATAAAATTCATCAAAGGATTCATCATCAGACATCCTAATGCTTTCAAACCTAGAAGTTAATTGCTGCAACTTATTTATTTTAACAGCCTTTGTGCCTTCATACACAGTTTGGAGGATTTTCCAAGCAGTATGAGCAATCTCAACATTTGAGATTCTCTTAAATTCCTCCATAGAAACAGCATTAAAGATGGCATTCATAACTTTGCTATTAAATGCAGCTGCTTCTTTTTGAGAAGTCTGCCACTCTCACAGGAGTAGTGGGCTTCTCCCATCCGTACTTAACGGAATTCCAAACTCTCTCATCAATGGATTTCAGGAATGCTTTCATCCTTGCTTTCCAATAAGCATAGTTATTCCCATCAAAGTGAGGAGGAACAACAAGAGAGTGTCCGTATTCCATGACAACAGGGGTCAAGGATCAGCTCAAAGATCAAAAAATCTACAACAAAAGAGCTACCCGCTCTGATACCACTTGATAGGAATTTAGACCCCTTAAAACAACAATTAGATTAACCTAGAGAATTAGCCAAGTGATTAACTTAGTCAATTTATGCAATTCTAGGTTATCACAATCAAACAATCATATCAAGAATATATAAAGCAGCGGAAAATTAAAGAACATAAGATCTGATGATCTAGGAAACCACACGGTAAAAACCTGGGAAGGATTTGACCTAGCTATCCTCAAGGTAAACGTGAATCCACTATGAAAGAATCGAAGTTCATACAAAAGGACTTACAAGCTCCCCGCTTGACTTCTTAATGCTACCCACCAGTAGAACTTACTGACACGGCCACGTGCAAGTTTCGAATCCACAGACTCCTTCTTTCTTGGATTCTTTAATCAGCTACAAGCTTCCCGCTTGTTTTTCTTTAAGTTCCAATGGTAGCAACCGAGTTGATTATCAAGATGTTGAAGTAATCTCTTCCTTGAAAACCCTAAGTTTTGTGTAAAGGAAAGCTCTTCTAGATCTCACAAGAGATTTACACAAAACAGAAAAGTATGAGCAACAATACAACAGGAGCAACCCTCAAAACATAGCTAGGGTTTTGCCTTATATACCTAGGGCAAAAACATAAAACCCTAAACGTTTATTGAGGTAGGGTTGAGTTGGAAATTTTGCAGAAAAAACGATCTGGCCGACTTTCGATCGATCGAGTCTATCCTTCGATTGATCGAGCCAGGCCGAAAGTCACAATGACTTCTGTAGCCTCTCGATTCCAACTTTATAATAATTAATCAACTTTGAGCAAGCCTAAACAAGACTAAACATATTGTTTTGATCATGATTTGCCAACATTACATATTAGAGTTCTAAATACATTAAATCCTAAGTCTTTAGAACCTAACATTTTGGAAGACTTAGATGAACATATAATACCACGCTCGTGGAATGTAAACAACCTGAAGAGGTATTATTATTAATGAAAGTTTCTTTTGTTAAAAGTGTTCATTTGTTATGTAAAGGCATTGCATTTCCTGTTTTCCTTCATAAGTGCTTAAACAGAACCATAGTCATGCCTGTAGTCCTTAGACCAGATGTTATGGGGAAATTAACACATTTTGGCATCTTTTATAAGTGCTAAAACAGAACCATAGTCATGCCTGCAGTCCTCGGACCAGATGCTATGGGAAAATTAACACATTTTGACATTTTTTATAAGTATTTAAACTGAACCATAGTCATGCTTGCAATCCTCAAACCAGATGCTATAGGAAAATTAACACATTTTGGCATCTTTTATAAGTACTTAAACAGAACTATAGTCATGCTTGCAGTCCTCGGATCAGATTCTATGGGAAAATGAACACATTTTGACATCTTTTATAAGTGCTTAAACAGAACCATAGTCATGCCTGCAGTCCTCAGACCAAATACTATGGGGAAATTAACATATTTTGACATTTTTTATAAGTGGTTAAACTGAACCATAGTCATGCCTGCATTCCTCGGAGCATATGCTATGGGGAAATTAACACATTTTGGCATCTTTTTATAAGTGCTTAAACAGAACCATAGTCATGCCTGCAATCCTTGGACCAGATATTATGAGAAAATTAACACATTTTGGCATCTTTTATAAGTGCTTAAACAGAACCATAGTCATGCCTGCAGTCCTCGGACCAAATGCTATGGGGAAATTAACAGATTATGATATCTTTTATAAGTGTTTAAACCGTATCTCAGTTGTGTATGCCTTTTCGGATCGCAAACTGGGGAGAAATTAACACTTCCTCAAATTGATAGCTTCGGATAAGTTAAAATCCTTGAATTATTTATCCAAGTATAAGTTTGTTACTTGTTACCGGATTCAGCCCTCATTACAGAAAGGGCTATCCATAGTGCAGATATGGAGTGAATCTCATCATTATTGATGCTCGGTCAAATTACTTATACTGAAGATATTGTTGTTAGTGTTTGTTAAAACTGAAATGGCCATAGGTCAAGTTTATTCGTAATAACAATAAGCTCGAGAGTATGAAAAACAAAGACACAAGAGATTGAGAGAAAATCTCATTCATTAATCAAAAGTAGCTACATTACATACGATGGTAGAAGCCACAAAAGGAGGGGGGGGGTGTAACAATACTACCACCAACAAAAAAAAGGGAAAGATCCTACAACTACTTTTGTGCGGGCTGAGAGCCTTTCTCGGGGTCAGCAGCCTTAAGCTTGGCGTCCCTAACATCAGACTTTGACTCAGCTACCTCGGTTTGGGAAACCAAGTCCTTGATGGAAAGGGTATCCTCAGAGGGAGTATCTTTGGCCGAGGGTAAGACCTCTTTACCCTTCCCAACTACTTCTGGTTGGACTTCAGTATCCACAGCAAGGCCTTGAATGCTGGAGACCTGCTCAGGAGGAGGGAGGGATAAAACAATAATCGGAGGGAGGTCAGCTGGAACTTCTCGGATGTGTTCAGGGAAAAATACATTCTCAGCCTTCCTCAGCTCGGAGTCAGCAGGGACCCTCGCACTATTGAGCGCCTCCACCCAAGACTCAGTGCAGTAGTCCCTGCACACTTCGGCTAGCCTTTTTTCCGTTTCCACCACCCCGCGCTCGTAGGACGCGATCACTGCAGCCTCAGTAGTTTCCTTGGCCACCCGAGCTGCGTCTTTGACTTTTTGCAACTCAGCCCTGAGGTCCAGTACCAACTGTTTTTGGGTGGCCAAGTTCAACTCCGTTGTATATAGCAGCTTACGCTGGTCTTTGGCCTAAGTCTTGGTAGTCTTTAGACTGGCCAGAGCACTCTTGCGGTCATTGTCCACCTCTTTCAACTTATTGCCCAGCGCAATGTGCTCATCTTTCAAGGCTCCAAGGGCCTTCTCCACCTCACGCCGAGAATGGCTCTCAACTTCAACTTTATTGTGGGTGTTTCGAACCCACTCCTCGGCCACATAGACTCGCTGAGTGACCTGCATAACAGAGACAAAGGGACCATATAAATATATATATATATACACATACACTGTTGATGACACCGACTAGTGAATGAACTTTTTAGCACTTAATTTAAAAGGACAGAAATAGACTTACCATGGCAAGGTCTCTTTTCAATGACATAAAGAGTTTCGGTTGCCTGGTGCGTCTGAGAGCCTCCACATCCCTTGGGAGAAGAAGAGACTGCTCTAGAGCTTCAGCCAAGTGGGCCGCATGCCCTCTCTGGGATTCCCAGATGGTAGAATCCCAGGAGATGGGGGCTCCGTCCAGCTTTATCCGGATAGCCCAAGTGCGTTGTTGTCAGCGCACTTCAACATCCTCCCTGCTATCAACGGAGGTGGCCCTCTTTTCCCTTGGGTATTTAGTTTTCTGTTGTTTGGTGCCCTTCGGAGGGAACACCTCACCTTCCTCCAGTTCCCGCAATGGCCTTTTCTTCTTCGGATCCTGATTGGCAGGTAGTCCGAGGTCAGTGGGAGGAGGAGGAGGAGGGGGAAGCATGACAGGAGTTTGGACCTTGGGGACATCTTTCGAAGTTCCCCCTTTATTCCTATTCGCCATCAAACCTCTCAGGCTAGGTCTTTTCCTCAGATCCATCACTTCTTGCTCCGAGCTTGAATCAATCCGAGCGATAATTAACTTCAGTGGGCGCGTAGAAGAAATTTTGTTAGACTTAGTTCCGAGATTTGAGAGCTCCACAGGGTTCTCTGGTGCTCCTTCTTCCCCTTTCAAAACGAAATTAGTCTATCTTTTCGTCCAATGATTAGCGCGAAGAGGCAATTTCCTCTTCTGCAGCAGTTGTGGCTTCAAGAAAGACTTATTGTAAAGGTATTATGAGCAAAGGAGGGATATGATGAACTGGTAGTTTAACTGAGGGAAGGTTGTCTCAGGCCAGGAAATCTGGCTTTGACACGTCGATACGATTTATCCGAGGATCCCCAGCTCTAATGGCGTGGCTAACCTCTTGAAAAATCTTCAAAATAGGATCAAAATCTAGGATCAAATGAACGGTTCGCAACTGTCGGTCTTCGCTCACAAAAATTTCTGACTGGAGCAGGTAGTTTAGAGCCGCAACGTTGGTAAGACTAAGCCGAGAAGCAATTTGCCTCCTATCTGCAGAAACAGCCAAGAAACCAAACACAATCATATAATTGAAGTCCATTATCAAAGGAAAGTAAAATGAAGGACATGGGTAGGATTGAAAAATCTAAGCCTTTTGCTAAGGAATCTAACTCTAAGGTATCCCACTTGTTTCTCTCTCTTGGGTTGGGCAGTGGTGGCCATCGTGCCATGCCCCTGAAGCGATGAGGTAGTCATCTTTCATCCTTTTGTTGGATTTGGGGAGGCACGAGATAAGCCTGACGGTGGACGGCTTGGACTTGAGGTAAAACCCTTTGTCAGCTTGTGAGTGACACTCGTACAAATGGACCACGTTATGCCATGTGAGTCTCAAATTGAGATGCTCGTTGAGAGCATCGACACAGCCTATGACCCTAAACATATTGGGTGCGCGCTGATAGGGACACAACCTATGGTTAATAAGGTAGTCCTGGGTTATCCTACCCATAGGGAGGGTTATCCCTCCTTTTATGAAGGCTATTATAGGGATGACGACTTCCCCTTCCTCTCTATGTATAACGATTTGTTCCAGGGAACAATATTGTAAGCCAACTTCCTGAGGGATACGGTATTTCTGTTTAAAAGCTTCTATTTTGGCAGGGGAATCTACTAGGCTCTTGAATCTACCCATTTGGATAACCTAAGATGAAGCGACTGGGATTTGTAAATATATATATATATAAAAAAAAAAAAAAGAGGTGAGAACTAGAAGGCCGAGGAGACTGATCAAGGAGAAAAAGAAGGGTACAACAAGAATGTAAATTTACAGGAACTAAAATGTATGCTACTCTTTGGTACCTTTGAAAAAGTTTTCGAAGATCTCTTGAAGAGAGGGTGTGAGAGGTTGTGCATCTTAGAAAGTTGTTGAGAGCTTAAGTGTCTGATATCTCTAGAGACTTGAAGGCTTGTAAAATGAAGAAAAGATTTCTCTGTACGCTTTATATAGGGAGCAAAAGTAAGTGGGAGTTATCCCGCTCAAAATTCTAGAAAAAAACTCAGCCATTGGATCCGCGCTTCACCATTAGATCTGGGGGACAAAGCGCCGCCTGGAGTAATAAATGACGACTCGCGGACCCTAAAGCGTCAGTAGTAGTTATAAAGCGTGTAAAACAGCACTCCCGCACATGTGAGCAAGATAAATAGATGGTATTTGTCTCTCATAAATCAAAACCCCACTTTTTCTCCTCGGATGAAAGAGAAAAATTAGAGTTTTAAGGGGCTATTATAAGGGTAAGAGCCCAAAATCACTTATTGGGCCTTGGGCCTTGTCCGAGGACATTGACATGCCCGAGGAGGGGTCAATAGTTTAAAGGGATTCCAATTTTGAAGTCTCGTAAGTGGAGAACGAATAGAAAATGGTCCGAGGAGGAGCTCCTCCTCAAATGTGATGAATGCAACTCGAATTTGTATTCCAACTTTCAAGGTGACCTTCTAAAAAGCCCCAACGACAAGGACATGCATCATACCCGCGTAAGGGTGATGGGAATTCAGAGATATCTGAGGAAGGGTTGCCACCACCACATTAAATGCGCTGCAGCTACTTTTTTGGTCACATTTATGTGGAGAAGACCCTTGAACATTGTTGTCTTGGCTACCGCAACTCACAGAAAGCTTATGGTGGTGTCTGATGTGACAGGTACTCAAGTAAGGTTCCAAGTGATCGACAAATGTAGGGTCAAGATGGTCCAAAGAGAGCTATATATTGTAAAAAATTCTCCATGAGAGGGGGATCGAAAAAATAGAGAAAAGATATGGTAGCAACCAGAGTTGCACTTGTAATCAGTTTCATCAACTTATACAGGGATTTGTCTCATCGGACAGTACATTGTCCCCACCATATGTGCTTTGTTCTTGCATGATTGTCTTACCAATCCACCATAGCCATTGTTACACTTACTAGGGCCTAGTTCTCCAACCTACTCTCTATAAATTTATTAAATTTGGCTCATTAACCCACAATCCCACACCTGTTGGGCTTGGGCTGCAAATCGTGATTCTACAGAGATAATTACAACATGCTGCTAATCTCGCAACTCGAACCCTTTTTCTCTTAAACCCCAAACACTTTGTGCACGAGGAGATGTCAATTCAGTTATAAGGCTTTTAGCGAGAATGTAATTCAATAGTTATAATGAAAAATGAGATATTTAAATCCTGGAAGTACATTTTTATTATTTGATAGTTACAAAACAATGGTTTAAATTAATACAAGTCCTTCTCAAAAAAAAAAAAAATAATAATACAAGTAAAATTGTAAGGTCTAATTTTTTACAAGTATAAAACAATGGTCATACTTTTTATGCATTTCTTAATCCAAAGCCAACTTTAAGTTGATTATTAGTGCATATTTAGAAGATTGTGCTCATAAGAGCATCCGCAGCAGGTGTGGTAAATGTGCCAAATATCAAATATTTGGCACATTTGCCACACCAAACACAAAAATGGAGGTTTATAAGATGTGCCAAATCTCAAAAAGTATACCACATAGCTACAGTACCGTTGCAAATTTGCAACGGTACGGACAAATGTGGTAAAATATTTATTGTTTTATATTCTCTTTCTCTCTCCTCTCTCTTCATTTTTTTCTTTTCTCTTCTCTTTCACTCACCGGTTCCCTCTCTCTTCTCCCTATACTGGTTCCCTCTCTCTTCGACCAGTCCAGGATGTTCACTGGCAGCGACGACGGCATAGCTCCAACGACGACAGCGCGCTCCGCCACGCTCGATCTCACCCACACTCACGCTCGATCTCACCCACTCTGACTCCTTTCTCTCTCGCCGGACTCGTCAAGATCTTGTCCAGACCGTAAATCTTGTAGTACGATAGCACACCGATCTCGCCAGTGGGTTATGATGTGGGTTTTGGGTCGGCGTTGATGTGGGTTTCGACGTGGGTTTTGGGTCGGCGTTGATGTGGGTTTTGGGTTAGTGGTGGTTTGGCATTTGGGTGGTGGTTGTGCTTGGCGATTAGTATTTGCTGGTTTATTTTATTTTATTTTTTTTCCTGTTTTGTTGGTGGTTTCTGCCTTGCTGGGTTGTGTGTGATGGTGGGGTGGTGGTGGTTGCTACCTTGCTGGGCATGTGTGGTGGTGAAGTGGTGGTTGTGCCGGTGGTGGCTAGTCGATGTTGTTGTTGTTGTTGATGTTGTTAATGGTTAATGAGAGGGAGTAAATAATATATTATTTTAATGTGTAGTATATATTATTTTTATATATAGAATTGAATGATAAAACATCTGATAAATGGGATGTTGTAAAATGATATGGTAAAATAATAAAGTAGGTCTTTGATGTGGTAAAATGACATTTTTTTTGCAACATTTGTTGTGGATGCTCTAATGATATGGCTAAAGATGGTTAAAAATTTAATGCCAATGGTCCAAATATTATTTTATTAGCAAACAATTATTAAGTTCAAGGTGCATTCTCAAAAAAAAAAAAAAAGTTCAAGGTTAAAAGCCAGCCAAATTATCGGCGAAATTATTCATTAGACTCAGCATAGTGTACTTTTCTATTTGTCAAGGAATAAAAGAATAAAACAATTATCAAAAAAAAAGAAAAAAGAAAAAAACAGTATACTATACATACAAGTGGACCCACACATGAATTTCACTTTTTTATTTTTAATTTAATAATTCGATAATTGGGATAGTGTAGATTACATACATGAAACTCATGTTTATATAAGAGGAATGGGACATTCTGGCCTTTTGCCCTTAATTTTTAAAACATTTAGCAATATGCCCCTATTTTGAAACTATATAGGTATATGCCCCTGTTTCGATACTCGATTACCATAAAATCGAGTTTCAACACAAAACTCGATTGGTTTAAAATCGAGTTATGCCCGATCAAACTCAAAAAAAAAAAAAAAAAAAAAAAATTGCATAGAACTCGAGTTCCGGGAACTCGAGTTTTATGTAAATTTTTTTAAATTTTTTATAAGTTTTTTTTAGAAGTATGCAAATCAGTTTCGGTGGCCCTATAGCGGCGTTTTTTATCCCTATAGTGACGTTTTTCTGGAAAAATTTTTTAGAAGTATGAATATCGGCCCTATAGCGGCGTTTTTTCATCCCTATAGTGACGTTTTTCTGGAAAATTTTTTTATCGGCCCTATAGCGGCGTTTTTTCATCCCTATAGTGGTGCTTTTCTGGAAAATTTTTTTGTAAGTATTCAATATCAGTTTCAGTGGCCCTATAGCGGCGTTTTTTAGGCCTATAGTGACGTTTTTAAGCCCTATAGTGGCGTTTTGGTACTCGATTTCCATTTACTCGAGTTTTATGCAATTTTTTTTTTTTTTTTTTTTTTTTTTTTTTTTTTTTTTTTTTTTTTTTTAAGTTTGATCGGGCATAACTCGATTTTAAACCAATCGAGTACTTTAAGTAACTCGATTTTAGGGTCATCGAGTATCGAAACAGGGGCACGAACCTATATAGTTTCGAAACAAGGGTATATTGCCAATTAAAAAAATAAAAGGGGGTAAAATGCCAGAATGTCCAGAGGAATGTGTAGTACTATGGACAACATTGTTCACAAGTTATTGAGCTGTCAAGTTGGGAGTCATAACTTCTACAATATTTTATCATTGACATAATTTTTATTGTGCATTAATCATGACATGTGACCTCATAAGTTATTAAAAAATAAAAAAGTGAAAATTTGTATGGTGCTAGACTTACTTATTTCCTACATTCCCGTCATGTTGCAGAATAGGACAGTATTGAATTTCATACTAATGTCTTGCCTCAACCATCATACTAACAGTTTTTAACATTGTTTCAGTGATCAACCATCACACTTTTTATAATACATATTTGGAATAATTATGCTGATAAAGATGGTTTAAAGCTTAATGCTAATGGTTGGAGTCATTTTTCAATATAAATAAATCAATTTTTTAAGATTGTGAATGTGTAAATGGACCATCAATGCACGATTTCATGAATCTTAATATTCCATGAAAGAGAATGTGTGAAACTATTACCATTCTTCTTATATAAGAGCATTCTCATAAAGAGTTTTAAAAATTTTAGCATTTAACACCTAAAAAACTAACTTTATAACATTTAATACATCACTTTACAATACACTTAATATCAAAACTTCTATTTTTTATACCACTTCATTAAAATATGATTTATTTATAATTTTTTATTCTTTTCGAGAGACAGCAGAGAGTGAGATCTAAGGGGGGAGAGAGAAGGGGAATAAAAAATAAGTAGCAACTTGCTAGAGAAGGGTGTTATCAATAACACCCTACTGTAGCAAAGTGCTAAAAATTTAAAATTTAGCACCATTGATGTAGGGGCTTTTTTAGTGGTTTTGTTGCTAAAAATAACTTTTAACATTTATTCCACCTTTGATGAGAATGATCTAAAAGACTTATATATATTAATTGATATAATAATAAATATAATTGATATAACTTTAAGTCTTTAATAATATAATAAATAATATCTCAATTTTTTTTTTTGTTATTATTAAATAATGACATGTAAGATTTATGCAGTGTAATACCACTAACATCACTCTTCTACTAATAAAGAGATTTTAATGATAATAGTAAACCACCGTGCACCCTTGGTGCGATAGTTACTCTACAAGTATAAATGTTTGTAGAGTGTGGGGAGTAAGGGTCAGGGTTCAAATCTCTAGGAAGGAGTTCTATATACATATACATTTAGATTAGACTAGAGTAGAAATTCTATCTTGTATCAAAAAAATAATAATAGCGATAACAAAGTATCTTTCTGGAAAATAAAAAAAGGCAATAACAAATGCTTGTGCCTTGTTTGTCCTCACTCCAAAAATAAAAGGTGCATTTATCAGTCTTTGTTCATGCATGAGAGGAAAAAAAAATGATCTTCATTTTCTTTAAAATGAAAATACTTCATTTCATACTTAAGATTTAATATTCAAGAATTTAAGGTTATACATAGTGTCATGTAATTTAAATTGGTTACTATTATTTTTTATTTTTTATTTGGTATAATGGAATTTCAAGGGTTAATTGTACTTTACCCACCTAAATCATGGGGTCAAGTTCAATCCCTTTGCTAAACTATAGAATCGAACAATCAACCTATTTGATAGATTTTGATAATAGGTAAAAATAAATGCCCACTGTCTAAAACAATTTTCATCAATTTCAACATTTTAACTGAAAAATCCAAAAACTTAAAATGTGAGAAATTCATTATGTGAATATTGCTCAATTTTAGAATTTTTCGTGTTAAAAACAGCGAATGTCTATTAACAATCAATCAGGGGATATTGCTTGATTTCATACTTTAGTAAGGGATTGAATTAAATAACTTAATATCCACTTTAGAGAAACCAAATTCTATGTTAAACGAATCAGAAAGAAATATATATATATATATATATATATATATATATATATATATATATCATTTCACCTTTAACCTATTTAATTTTATTCTTGATGCTGAATAGTGAATGCCCAAAGTTTCCGCATAATCAATATGTCATGCTCATGCAACACATCTTTTTATTTTTCAGCAATGAAACCATTAAATAAAGATAATAGAAAAACAGATATAGTAAGGTTCAAGACACTTCTTTCGGTTCTTTAGAGGTCTTATCATATCCTAATCTCAAAAATCTTATCCCATGTAACATGTCTAATCAAGTTTAAAACCATTATCCTATCAAAAAAAAAAAAAAAAAAAAGTTTAAAACCATTATCTGATAAAGTAAATTAAGCAATAAAAGTTTAACCAAGCACTCATGAACTTTTAAATTATATATAATTGCATTCCTTTTACTGTATATGAACCCCAGCTGTGACAATCTTGGTTTTTATCATAATAATTCATATATCTGTTTGACAAAAAATAAGTGTTTTGAGGGACCTAGGCAATAAGAGGACCGTAGACGTTTCTCAAGGTTTGAACACATGACTAAATATCCTAGACCAAAACTTTAAACAATGGCCGACATCAATATATCATAGGATGATGCATGACAGAAACATTTCAACTTGCAAAGGAGATTTTGGTCTTCTGATTTTCTCTAAAACTTTGGATTCTAAAACCCCACCACCCATTAAATGGAGAATAAAAAAAGACAGAAAGGAAAAGGAGAGAAAAAGAGAGGGGTGGGGGAGGGGGGTTGTATTGGGAACAGGATTTAAGCACTTTAAACCGTGTTTTTAAAATACGATTTTAATATTTAAATCACATTTTAAGCAAAATATTGTTTTGAAAACACTATTTAGAATCATGATTCTAACATACAATTAAAAAAAAATCTAAATTCTCGAAAAGTTTTGAAAACAATGTCAATTTAAAAAATATTACTATTTTGAAAATTTTGCTGGGAGACATATCGAAAGGGATTTCAAGACGTATGAAAAACGAACTTTTTGCTATAAAATTAATAATGTCTAATAGGTTGTTTTTATTATTTGACCAATCAACTTTTTTTGAACAAGACAGGGGGAATTAACATCATCAGAATTATCAAGAAACAACAAAACCCCCCAAACCATATAAGTCCTCCACTTGGAATCTACCCAAGGCTGCCAGCATATCAACACATCTATTGGCTTCTTTATCAAACTTAGATAAACATCCAGTTCTACAACTAAATAGGTAAAGCCCACAGATAATGCCAAAGAAATACCAATCACGTTTGTATTTAACTTAACCTAGATCAGAGCAGGAGCTTACAAATTTTGTTTACCTATTACCTTTAACTTTAAAAAAAAAAAAAGAGTAAAAAGTTCTCAATCCTTAAGCATATTCACCAAGATCAATGGCAAAGCCAACACTTTATTTTTGGAGTGTTTGAGTTGAACTAAAACTAGGACTCAAACATGATATAAAACTCACAACAGTAAGAGACGAGATGCACATAACTACTGCACGAGATAATTTCATCATGATAACATTTTGTTTAGCAAAACTATTGTTGAACTTAATTTATAAGCGCTTTTAATTTAAATTATCTATTATTTGTAGGTCTTATATTACTTTTTGTCTAAACTTTATTTCAAATAATATAAGATTTAGTTTTTTTTTTTTCCCTAACTTTTTAAAATTAAGCTATTGAAAATAAGCAAACACTAATTTAATTTGTAAATATTGTTAGCAGTGGTCTTAGTTGTAATTTTGGAGCAAAAAAAGGTTTAAATGTTTAATACGTGGCAATGCAGAGGATAAATGACACGGCAATTGAGTAACCGTTGAACTATTTAAAATTTCGCGCCAGCCATGTGATGGCCATGCGATGCGTGGGACCAACTGACAAGGCTATCCCTAAATATTTCCGTTTAAATAAAAAAAATAAAAACAATAAGTAGTACTTACTACTTGGTACTAACTAATAAAATAAAATAACCTTATTATTATAAAATAAAAGAAATAAAATAATCTACTTCAACAGGTTGGTTGTTTTGGACACGATTGCGATTTACACAAATTTGAAAACACAGACTTTGGCACCTTGTTAGTTGTTACCAACCTTTCATTCATTATTTTATTATTATTTACCACCTTAATCACTAAAATTAGATAGATAAGTTCTTTTTTTTTTTTTTGGGAAAGCAGATAAATAAGTTTAAGTATTAAAAGGGTTGCATTAGAAACTAATGGTAGGGTTTCTCAAAAAAAAAGAAAAAAAGAAACTAATGGTAGGATTTTGTTTGTTTGTTTGTTTACTTTTCATTGTTATTTTATTAATTATTATTATTTTTAGAGGAAGTGTTTTAACATATGATGACTGTTTTTGATGATTGTCCTTTATCAGAGTTTGTTTAGGATTTGCTTATTTTGTTAAAACTGAAAATTTTTTATTAAAAATACTGTAGATAAATGTAAAAGTTACTTAAAATAGTATAACGGGATCTATGAATAGTACCAAAAAGTGTAATAGGACTCATAAATAGTAGCAAAAATAAACTGAATAGTAAAATAAGTTGGCAAAATTAATTATGCCAAACGAACACTTAGGGTCTGTTTGAATATCGCTTATTTTGCTAAAAACTGAAAACTTATTACTGAAAATACTGAACCAAAATATTTTTTAAATGGCAAAACACTGTTCACACGGTGCCATGGGTCTGCTTTTTTCTTCATTTGTTTGCAACAGTTCCGTGGGTCACATGCTTAAAACGCGTGAACAGTGCCTAACGCTGCAAAACGCGTTACTTAAAAGCACGCTTAATAGAGTAAAATATTGATTAATTTTTGGTATATGTGAGGATGGAATCTTAGGTATCCTACTCGACAACAAAAGACTTTGTTTTTATAAGTCTTGTTTTTGTATATTTCATTCATTATTTGGATTAATTGATGTTCTTTTCCGAAGGTTTTTTTTTTTTTTGGGTCCAAGATTTGTTTCATAGATGCAAGTTTAACCTCAAAAAATGAAGTGCCGGAATCCGAGATCAGAAACACGTGATGCATAAGTGAAATTGTACAAACCATAAGTCATCATTATTATTAATTAATTGTCAAACCAGTACTTCGTTTAAGAGCTTTTCTGCACTCTTATCAAAAAAAAAGAAAAAAAAAAAAAAGCTTTTCTGCACTGCCTTTTTTTCAATTGTTTGCACTTTGCAGCATTTATCGTGAAAAGCTGAAATGCATGGACAGATCCAAATTCAAATTTTAAAAAAAATATATATGTTTACTTAATAGAATAATTTTGTTCTGATTCCATTCCCGTGCAGCAGGTGTGACTTTAAATGAATCGTAACTAAAATAGACAAATCAAGCTAACTTGATAAAATAATATTAGATGAAATCTATATATAATATCTAAAGGTTGAAAATTAAAGCATAACATTTATTATTATTACGCTCATTTTGAGCTACATTAGTATATTTTAGCTCAATCAGTCTTCTTTGGTCCATTTCAGTTCTTTTAGTCGATTTGGTCTAATCTAGTCCGATTCATTTCGAACTAATTAGGTCTTAATTTGATTCTTTTTGTTGGTTATCTTCTCAGTTTTAGGCTTAAAATTTTATTTTTTTAATACTATTGGATATTTTCCAATGAGTCAATTGAAAAAAAAAAAAGTCATTTTAATAATTTCTTTTTTCATTTATATAAAACAATATTATAATTATGTAATATATATATTACATTTTTTTTATGCATTGCGTAGGATTGCATAAAAAAACAGGATTATTAACTAAATGGAAATTACAAAGAAAACAAACAAGATTATTTTATTTTATATGGAGTTGAACAGTGTTAGTATTATTTCTAGTTAAGTGATGTTTTTATTTATACTTAAGTTCTGATAGTTATGGTCAGATCTCGTTGGACACATGCCTTCATAAGTCATAACCTCAATTTTTTGGACAGTTTTTAGGATGCGTTGTTGAACTTTTCTTGATCTTTGGGGAGGTTGTCCAATAAGATCCAAATCGCTCTAATATATAAATCTTAAATTATTATAACTACCTTCTTAGTCTATACTACATGTTTGTCATGTAATAAAGCACATATTTTAGATTCCTCTTGTTGTTCAAATGTTGAGTGTGTCTCCTTCATGAATAATTGTTCAATATTTCGAGAGCAATACTCCCCCTCTCTCTCACGTAATAGGGAAGGGATCGGTATTCGGCAGTTCCAAATTATTGAGTAACTTTTCCTCTTTCGACTCTTCTCCCCTGTTTGTCACTTGTCACGCATTGGCAGTGGCTTGTGGTAGTCTAAAGTTTTAAATATAGACTATACTCAAATACTCCTATAAACAAAACGTGCAGGCGCACATCAAACAGAAGTTCGAATTCTTGTTGATTTGATTTGATTTGATTTTTTTTTTTTTAGTTTATGCTTAATTTATTTGGTTTTATTTTATTTTTTCTTTACTTTATGCTAAACACATTCAGAAATCCTCCCATACCTCCTCGTGGATTTTGATTATATTTAATTCTGGGAAATTAAAAATCAAGTGATTTGAGTAACCATTACTAGTATAAATAGATGGTTATGAATTTTAATAACAAATTATAAATGTGAACATTGAAGATTTTGTTCCAACAAAAACATTTGTCATGTTGATTTAAAATAGTACTTTACTTCCAAATCATATCAAATCCACCGATTAGTAAGGCTTAAATCTATAAATAAATTTATTTTGCTAAAATAAATTATCTTCTTCACAAGTTATTCACACTATTTAAATTAAAAACCGATTCAAATTCTTCTCAAATATTTCTGTCCAACTGAACCAGAAATCTGAGAAAGATCACGTAGCCTAGCAGATTGGGGTAGATTGATTTGGGTTTTTTTTTTTTGTCTCTATTATTTTTTAATATCGCATTGCCTAAAATTTAACATCATTTTAATCTGATTCAGAATTGTAATTTCCAGACCTTTAACATAGAGCTTAGTAGCTTTCATAACCATACAGCTTAGTAGCTTACATTTCACTCACAAGCCAATAAACAGAGAAGAAAAAGAACCCAAAATAAAATAAGAGAGAAGAAGAGAAGCAGCAATACATCCGATGATAATAGCTAACTACAGCAGATTAACCATACAATTATTAATTATGACGGTCACGTGTTTGTTAGGTTTCATCTACTTACATGTTTTCTCCGGCATGGCGGATTCATTCAGATTGCAAGAGGATTGAGCACATGTCCAATGAACAGAACCGTTCCAGTCAAGTCTTCTCTGATCAGGAACAAAAATGGGTGGTCAGCCACAAAGTCCATCTTAGGGGGTGGGAGGCCTCTCAATGCTATGACAGCGGCAGAAGCAGCTGCAGCTTCTGTGCCTTCTTCATTAACCTCTATGAAGGATTTATCGAATATGCTTGAAACATATAGGTTCTGACCCACAAGTGAGTCGACCATTTCTGTCAAATCTGCTTCACCAGAGAAAGGCAACACCAGTCCTAGTTCCTTCAGAAGTTTGGAAGCTTCAAACCCAAAAGATATCTTAAACTTTGGGATCCTGAAGTCACCCACTTCTGCCTTTTGTTCTGGAAGATGGCGATCCAAGAACCTAGACTCAGAACCAACTTTCTCTACCAGAGCTGGCAACCCATCTTTTGCGTCTGGAAGAAAGAAATACATGGAAAATCTGCGCTTATCCTCACCTTGTTTATAAGGAAGTCCAAGGACTTTGAAACCATCATAGGCACCAACAACCTGCTTCTTCTTGCTAGTCATGAAGGGAACCTGAACTGAGCTCCCATTAAGAAGGTGGAAATCAGATTCTTTTGTTGCTGATGCATCAAACTTCTCATCCCAAGCTCCTTTGAAGTATAGCGCATTTGCAAAGATTAGTCTGGTTGTGCTGTCAACTGACCCAGAAGGAAGCACTTCTTTAATGAGGCCACTAGTCTCCTTTTCAGCCCATGAATTCACTGTGCTTGTCACTTCAGCAGCCTTCAAAATTAAACACTATACTATTAGCATATTTAGTAGATCAGTGCTAAAGAACTAGCTGGTAAAAACTGTGAACATGATAATTAAATAAAACACGTAGCATTACAAACTAAGA
Organism: Quercus glauca; assembly: GCA_023736055.1. Lineage (NCBI taxonomy): Eukaryota > Viridiplantae > Streptophyta > Magnoliopsida > Fagales > Fagaceae > Quercus > Quercus glauca. The sequence continues at coordinate 95,115,456 of CM043316.1, read as the reverse complement.
GACACTTCAACTTGGAAATTGAATAAATCCATTACGTAAGGTGCACTGCACAAATAGTTAACTGTTTCTGTATGGCATTCGGCACACATAAAGATAAACAAATACATTCAAGTAAACTATATCCTTTAAGCATTTCTAAAAAAAAATTCAAACATAAAAAATTATTCAGTTTCCATTAGATGTTCAACCTCACTTAAAAGAATCATTGAAAACATATCATGTTGCAACTCACTGTGTTTGCAGGGTCAGTCAAATATATAAGCAGAAGGATCCAGAGATTTGTCTAGGCTTAAGTTGGAATGAAGCACATATTCTAGTAAAGGAAACCAAAAGCATTTGCGGGATTCTGAATCTTAGCATTAGGAAAATGAAAACCCAAACAGATGTTTAGTAAAATACTCCAGTCTTCATTGCATAGGCTTCTGATGAAGACCTCAGCCAGCATAGTAATTTACAACCACCAAAAAGCAGTACTGTAGCTAAATCTTATAATTTGAAATACAAACATGTACACATGAATCCAAGCTTGAATTATGTATAAGTTTTTTATTCCAATTCATTTCCATTTCAGACACCTGATCAGTGAAATTGATCATTCAATAGAACCAGACAGTTATGGTCATTCTAGCATGATCAATTAACAACAGAAATGCATGGTTAATACTGAGATAGAATCATAGAATACCACATGATCACAGCAGATTACAAACTGGTGACCATGCACAAAAAAGGTGAGCAAGCAACAAAGTGGAACATGTTAAGTATATAAGCAAGAAAATATAAAAATAAAATAGTAATTACATTTTAAACCATATATTATCATGGTAGTTTCAGATTAAACCGTTAAGACTGTTTGTTTCATATTGAATCCTGAACTTTTAAAATTATATCAATTTAAACCCTGGACTTTTCAAGTTTGATTGGAGGTTTAAATTGATCCAATTTTAAAACTCCATGGTTCAATGTGAAACTATAGTTTTAAATTTGTAATAAACTTGAACTTCAGAGTTTAATTTAAAACTTTTGAAACCATTGGGTTTAATTTAAATTCATCCCTAAACTGACCTGTTGCCATTCCTATACTTTTGAAACCATTGGGCATAGAAAAACCCGCCCTGTTCCCATTCCTACCCAAAGTATAGGAATTAAAATGTAAAATTTTCCAAAAAAGAAAAGAAAAGAAAGAAGGGGTGAGGGGCGCACTGGCAAACCAATATATGTATTTTTCCATCAGACTGTCCTTCAAAATCAATATAGTAGTAGCTAAACCCAGTGGCATCATGACTGGACAGGGTGGTATAACTCCAGAAAGAGTGTTAGATGCAACTTTTACAAGAAAAAACTGAATTCGCCCCCTACTATACTATATGCTTTTCACAACTTCTAAAAGGGGGCACAACCGTAGTACACATGGTTTTTTTGGTTGGTAAGTTACACATTCGCTGGGTCATGAACCTAAAGCTTCACCCTCCACCTTGCTTTTTAAAGGGGGGAAGTGCCATATGAGCTAGAGTTTATTGGCCTAATACAGAGGATGCATATAAAAAGGAACCATCTAAAACCTCAACCCATTTATATATTTCCATCATCACATAGTGTACAGAAACCCTATAGATAGGCCCAAGAGTAATTATTCAAAAGACAGAATTCTAGCAAAGCCCAAGATATTTGGAAGTTACAGACATGAGTACATGACTGACAATGAAAAACGCGTATGTCCCTCTTTGGTGAAACAAAAGTAAGGCAAAGCAAGTACACCATTTTAAATCAAAAACCTCTAACCAATGTAATTCCATCTCATTACAATGAGAACCAAATAGAGGACCACCAGGTAATTAAAATCACCCAAATTGTTCCAAGGCACAACATCAAAATCTCCCCTAGAATAGACTAGGGACCAGTTATGTTTTTTCCTCTAAATACCATTGAGCACCAAAATAGAGCTAAAAAAAAGTAACCCTTTTCACATACAATACAAGAGCCTTAAAAACTGGTATAAAAACTTAAAGCAAGAGTAGGGTTACATTTTTCTCTATTACTCAATCAACTTGCCTACTATATATAAAATTGAGCATCAAAATCTACCAATTCAAACAGCATTTAACAACAACAAAAACAGAGCTAACAAAAAGAAACCCATTTCACAAACAATGCAATACCCTAAAAAAACTAGTACAAACTTAAAGCAAGAGTTGGGTTGAGTAATGGGTAGGACGAGCTAACCTTGGTTTGAAAATCAACTTGGTCCAAAGCGGCCTTATAGTTAGTGTCCACAACCTGTTTGAAAGAAGGCTTGAGAGAGAGAGACTTGTCGAGCCAAACCCCATTGGCGAACAACAAGCGAGGCCCACCAGAGGGACTTGCATCGGCGAAAACCACAGCAATGTACTGAGAAGCGAAGGAGTTGATGTGGTCGACGGACTTGGATTTGAGGAAAGAGAGGAATTGATCGAGCGTGGGACCCTTTGACCCAGCAGCGATTAAGCTCAGCACGACGTGGATCGAGAGAGGAGAGAACACTAGGTTCGAGTCCTTGCCTTCGGTTAACAGTAGGTGCTTCGAGATTCCTAAAGCTACGTCGGTTTGGTTGCTGATCGATTCGCGGATCTCCATTGTTGATGATAATGATGATGATTGTGTGTGTGTGTCTGTGTGAGTTCGAAATGGTAAAAAAGCGTGTAACCGAATTTCGGAAGTGAAGGAGTCAATGAAATTAAAGGCTCTCAACAGAAACTCCACCGCTTTAGAAACTAGAGAAAAGTCTCTCTTTTTTTTTTCTTTTTTTCTTTTTTTTTTTAATTTTTTTTATGGAAAATATTTTATAGAAAACTGATCTGTTTTTACTTTTTTTTTTTTTTTTTTTTTTATATCATTTTCGTCTCTAAACTATCACAAAAGTTCGTTTTTCATTCCTAAATTTTCAAAAGTCCTATTTTCGTCCCTAAACTTTTCCAAACGTATTGATTTTCGTCCATTCGTCTGTTTGGCCTGACGGAGTGCTGATGTGGCATCTGACTTGGTCAGCACTCTATCAGGCCACGTCAGCACTTAGTTAATGAAAACAGACTGAGGGACGTAAATCAATACGTTTAAAAAAGTTTAGGGACGAAAATAGAACTTTTGAAAATTTAGGGACGAAAAACGAACTTTTGTGATAGTTTAGGGACGAAAATGATATTTTATCCCTTTTTTTTTTTTTTTTTTTTTCTTTTTGAGATAATTTAGTAGTTGGAGAAAAATAAAAAATAAGCTTAAACATTTTTTTTAGAAAAGAAAATGTCAATTGAATTACAAAAGTCATTAGATTTATTCGTTTGGGAACAACTTATTTAATGTTTTGTTAAAAACGTATTAAAATATACTCGTACTTAACAAAAAAAAAGAGAATTTAAAAAACTATACATAGAAGTTAAAAAGTTAAAAATAGTTTATAAATGGTATCCAAACACATTTAATTGCAACTATCAAAGTGACTTAAAAATCATTTTACGTATGTATTAGCTCTTTAAATTGGAAAACAAGCCACTAGTTTAGAATTTACGAAAAAAATTTAATTGGGAAAGTGATGGTTTGAGCATGAAATATTATTTTGAAAAGAGTTAATTCTAAGGAATGATATTATGTTTAAAAAAGAAGAGAGATAAGTTATTATTAAAAGGGAGTTGTTTTTTTTTTGCAAAAGTTTATTTGTGATGGTTTGATAAGTATATAATATTTAAAAATAATAATTTTCCTTATACAAATTTGGATTCGATATTATACCTATAATTTTATATTTTTTCTCATAATTTTAAACCAAAAATATTGAACACTAAAGTAAATCAATTTTCTCAACTCAATTGTTTAACTTATCGACCCCCCTTTCTCTCAAAAAAAAAAAAAAAAAAAACTTATCAACTCCCCTTCCCTCCAGAGATATTTTTAAACGCACCACCATATCCGCATCTAATTATTATCATGCAATTGCTTTCAGCCTTTAAGTGCCCATGAAAGACCGACTCAGCTGTCCTCACTCCTCAACCGACAAAGAGACTAGCAACTTGTAACTTTTAGCGTAAGAAACATTTGATTCCGTCACATCAGGTGGTTCACTGGTTTGGTTGGCGTGATTTGCTCTTGACGTATCTTTGATGTGATACACATTATTTTAATGTTGTATTTGTTACTTTTATTTAAGAAGGTGATGTGATTAAAGAGATGTGATATATTTTGTAATCTTAGATTATAATAATGTTAGAAAAAAATTAAATGAAACAAATACTTTAAATGTGATATTAAAGTAATGTGTATCATATTAAGTGCACGTCATGGATACGGCAAATTAAATATCCCTTTTAAAACAAATTTTTTTTTTTTTTAAATCACCGTTAAAGTATGCGTGCATAATAATAATATACGTTGCGTAGGAAGTAAGTCATGGACAATTGAGCAAATAACCAAGAAAGAGAAGGCCCCTGCCGTTTATTCTCGAAAAAAGAAACAAAGAGAAGGCCCAATTTTACGACTTTTTTGGTCTCTAGATGAATCAGATCATTTTGATTCATTTCTGTTAGGGGCCAAAGCCCCAATACATGAAGTTCTTCTTTTCTTCTGAATCCATGAAGTCTCTCCATTAACAAGCCCATATTAGTCCAAGCTTAAACTAGAAGCACATTGCCGATTGCCAATTGTAGTTATAAGTCCAAGAGTTGCATCTGCAATTGAGCAAGTAAGCAAGAAAGAGAAGGCCCAATAAATCAGATCATTTCTGTTACTGCTTGGTGATTACTAGGGGGCAAAGGCCCAATACACGAAGTTCTTCTTTTCTTCTGAATCCATAAAGTGTCTCCATTAACAAGCCCACATTAATCCAAGCTGAAACTAGAAGCGCATTTTTCCAATTGTACTTTGTTCATATATGGGTTTAAACTCAAAACTTGGATTATTTTGGTCTCCTTTGAGAAAACCAGTCTTTTTTGTTGGAAATGTGAAAAAGTGAGAGAATAGAAAATAAGGAGATAGATAACATTGCACAGGTACAGGGACTAGACTTTTTTACTTCCCATTTTTTCTTGAGTTTTTTCCTTAAATTGAGGAGGTAACATTTTGGCAGACATAAGGAGAAAACACTAGAGCCTCACTAGTTTTCTCTCTTAAAATCCATCCAACCAAACACCCCTAAAACTAATTCTCCCCCCTTTTTTCTCCCCTCTTTTCCATCCCATAAAATCCACCCAACCAAACAAATCTATAGAGTTAAATCACTTTTGTCACTGACTATTAACAATATTCACAATAATAAGCTAAACTAATTCATCACTTGTTTACGTGCTTACACAAATGCGATGTGGGCAAAAGATCCTATTGATCCTTACTCAACTACTAGCTTATGTTTTGTGTTAGGTGATTCATTAATCTCATGGCGCATAATAAGAAGCAGACTGTGGCTGTACGGTCCAATATAGAAGCATAATTGCACTTTTATCACTCATGTCTACTCCGATAATCTAAATGCAATACATGTTGCACACAATTGACATTTTTCACGAGCGAATTAAACATAATGAGATTGATTAATTATTACATTTTAGAGTATGTTACATTCACAATTCAAACCTTCTCATGATCAACTAGCCGACATCTTCACCACACCAAATCTTATCAGATAATTTGATTGTGTGATCTTATATCCAAACTCAAGTTGACTTCCTACAACTTATTTTTTACGTTTGAGGTATCAAACTGTTAATACATCACTCTGGGAAATGATGTTGCTGGTGTTATAGTAGTGGCAAATGACTTTATTTCTGAGCCAAGTTTTGTGCACTATATGTCGCTTACAAAGGCGATTTTAAGATTTGCTATGAGGAAAAGCATTGGCCTAGTATATGCTTTATGTCCTCAAAAAACAAAAATAGTACATACTTTATGTAACATCAATGAAAAATTTTAACCAAATCAAATTTTGTCCTCACATAAGTTCTAATTGAATTTAAATTCCGTAACATAGGAGTTGGTCAACGGTTTAAGGCAAACTTCTCTTTTTTATTGATCTAAATTTTCTAGTTTTATGATTAGAAAAACAGAACAGGGAGAAATATGGATGACTAATTTTAAATTAAAGAATATTATATTGATTATAAAAAGAATGAAAATCTTCATTTTATTTATTTATTTTACCTTAAGTTATATTTTGGAGTTGGATAAGATGAGTACAAGAATGAGGGAAAACAAAAACATTCTTGGCCTACAACCTAATGAGTGCTATAACAGCCTCAATTAGGTTCTGTTTGGTATGTGATTCTAAACAATAGTTTCCAGTGTTTAAACATTGAAAATTGTGGTTTAAAAAGAAAAACAATGCGTTTGGTAAGAGTGGTTTTTTAAAAGTGTTTGAATTATGTTGTTCATTTTAGGGTGTATAAACACTGAATTTGGAAAATTCCTTTTACCAGTTTTCAAATTTCAAACAACATTGTTCAATGACACTTTTGTAAATATTTTGAAAAATATAGGGTTCACTTAATTAGACAAAGCATAAAACTTCATTTTTCAATTTCAACCTAGGAGCCCACTTGTCAGCTTAAAAAAAAAACATACACACATATTAAACACACAATTTTTCACACACTGTGTAACGACCCTGCCCGAACTATGTAGATATTGTCCGCTTTGGGTCCCATACCCCTCACGGTTTTGTTCTTCCCCAGGTTGCGCTGGGGAAAAGGCCTCTACATATTGAAGGGATGTCATTCCTTATAAACACATTCCCATGTGCTTCCCTAGGCGATGTGGGATTCTATGGAATGCAAGACCCCTCTTTTTGGGTCACTACAATCCACCCCCCTTACGAGCACATGCGTCGTCGCGTGTGGGACCCACACTTCCGGCTAGGGTATGGCTCTGATACCATCTGTAACGACCCCGCCCCAACTGTGTAGATATTGTCCGCTTTGGGTCCCATACCCCTCACGGTTTTGTTCTTCCCGAGGTTGCGCTAGGGAAAAGGCCTCTACTCTACCTACACCTTAACTAGCAACATAGGTCAACCTGTCCAGCAGTAGGGCAACAACTTCATCCAAAGGATTAGTGCGTGTCACCCTAAAACGTTCATCATCTCTCACGTTGAGTGACTTTAGCCTCAGTATCAACCCTTACTTTGATTAACCATCACAAATTAACAATAGGTTCCTCGCTATTGGAATTAGCTACTCTCTTCTTTTTGGGTGGCATGATACCTAGTTAACAAAGAAATCAAGAAATATAGACGGTGCAACAATTATCATTACTAAACATAAGAAGTAACATCACTAAAATTATTGAAAATATCTCATCAAGCATAACCTAAATACCAATGCCCTGACAAAAATCAAGATCATAACCTAGTTTCAAGTGTCTACAGGATCATGACCTAGTTTCAAGTTTCTACAGGATCATGACCCCCCCTTACGAGCACACGCGTCCTCGCGTGTGGGACCCACACTTCCGGCTAGGGTATGGCTCTGATACCATCTGTAACGACCCCGCCCCAACTGTGTAGATATTGTCCGCTTTGGGTCCCATACCCCTCACGGTTTTGTTCTTCCCCAGGTTGTGCTGGGGAAAAGGCCTCTACACATTGAAGGGATGTCATTCCTTATAAACACATTCCCATGTGCTACCCTAGGCGATGTGAGATTCCATGGAATGCAAGACCCCTCTTTTTGGGTCACTACACACTGAAACATGTTATTTGAAATATAATACTAAACACATTTTTTGCTTTATGAATATTGTATACATATATTTTCACAACACTTTTTAAACCATAAATTTTACATTATTTTAAACAACGATACTAAAAATCTTCAACCAAACGTAGTGTTTTATATAAATACAAAGGCTCCAGGTCTTAAGATTGCTATTCTGTACACTTGGAGCTACAAGCTTAGAAACTAAAAGCCATGCAATGTATGATGGTTACAGGATTGTCATGCTGATAAAATGCTAACAAGGCTAAAGAGGGAAATCCTACATGTATGAAGCCAAAGCTGCAATAACTCCTTTTAATATATATGCATATTCATACATTTTTATAAGGTTGGTACTTGCTAGAAAGGAAAATTGATAATAAGCCAAAACCAAAAGCTCCATTTTCATGGAAAATAATATTAATGAGAGCCTTGATGTCTCCCTTTTAACAAACTCTCATATATTACTCATATAATTGTCGTCTGCTTCAAAGTTCAAACTAAGCTGACGATTGGCGAACTATATATCCAAATAGGCTCATAACGTGTGTGTGTGTATATATATATATATATAAAAGTTTATGAATTATGACCAATAGAATTTAATTAATATACTCATGTCGGGTCTGTTTAGTTAGAGGAGTGAAAAGTGGGATGATGGAAAATTGTGAGAGGATGGAAAAGTGGAAGGATAGAAAATATTTGGTTTTCCCTTTTGTGTGTTTGGTGGGAGGGTAGAAAACTTTTTTGTTTGGTTGGAGAAAAAAAGGAAAGGATGAAAAATGTAATTTATATAAATTGACTATTATACTCTTGTTACATAATATATAAAAAATAGATTTATTTGTACTCATTAAATAATATAAAATTTACCACATCATACATATAAATTTATATTATTTTTATTATTATTATAATGTAAAAATTATAATAGTGTACATATAAATTAATTGGGCAAAAACGTGGTCTTACAAATTTATAGTGTACATACGATAGTGTTTTTATTTCCCTCAATTATTATAAGGTCCCTTTTAGCTAAGGCAATTTATTTATTTTTTTAAATAAAAACGTTTACGTTTTTTCAAAGGACATGTACATAATACATGGTAGATAAACGAATTGAAAAAAAAAAAAAAAATCTCAATGTCCTACTAAACCTGGACGCAAGAAACAATAGAATGTTGATCATATCACGTTGAAAAAAAAGAAAAAAAGAAAGAAAGAAGAGAACTTGGACGTTGGTGGGCTGTGAAGGTAAAGATGAGAAGAGGCAAAAGTTAAGTCATCAGGTCATGAATGAGGGGTAAGTGAGGGGTATTTGTGTAAAAGTGCTTTCACAATATTTTTATCTCCACATTTTCCTCTTGATTTGGGAGGATTAAAAAAGTGGGCTCAGGGGAGAAAACTTTCTCCCCTGTTTTCTATCTCTCTTATTTTCCTTCCCCAATCAAACAGTAGAAAATAATATTTTTCATCCTATTTTTCTCTTTTTATTTTCTTTCCTCCCTATTTTCACCCCAACCAAACACACCCTTAGTTTTATGATCTAGCTTCCATGCATTAGCATGATAGCTTACATATTTTAAGATGCTCCGTAATTTTTGACTTTATGTTGTACTTTTATATGTCTTAAAATTCTCATTAATTAGAAGCTAATTGTAAGCTAAATAATGCAACAAAAATTCATATTAGAATACTGCAAGTTGAGTAACCAAAAACAAAATCAAATTCATTTGAGCTATAGTACATTGTGGTTATGACTTATGAGAGCCCATATATGCTGAGATTGTAATTTGCAACCAAACATAAGCTAACAAAGTTTTATGTTTAAATGAATGCCTCGTAATTAAAAAGTTTGATTGAAATAAACTATGATACCACATGAACCATGTTTCCAATTATTTTACTTTGTTTCAATAATATATATTTTGCCTTGGAGCTGTGGTACCACTGCAAATGTCAAGGGTAGGTATATTATAGCATGAAGAAGTAGGTCATATGAGTATATGATACCCTGATCAATTAATGTTGGTCGCTATACCATTACCATCAAAATCGTCATTGCGATTCTCATAACGAAAATGATACCCTGATGAATTATAAGTTAACTAACACATGATCACTTTCTCTGGCTAAAAAGAATATTAGACTTTATTTTCAAATATTGAAAGACCCTTAAAAATTAATATATGATTATAGTTATAATTTAGCATGCAAGTTGACCTTGATTTAATGTGGGGGACACTATACCCAATATTTCAACATAATTAAATAGAAGTTCTTAAAAAATAATAATTAAAAAGAAAGTACGTAAAGAGTATAGAATAATTGAGATATATAGTAGAAATTAAGCTAACTACGTGCCATGAACTACCGTCCAAAATTTCAAATAGGAGACATTTCAGTAATTTAAGCTACGCAAGTGATGCTGCTGCAGCAAGTATGTTTCAATAATCCTCAAATTATAATTCTTAATCACATGAGCCATTTACATTAATTTTGGCCATCGAGTAGGGACGCTCTGTCAGAATGACCTGCATGGTCGGACATAACGGCCCAAGTTTCTTTAGAGAACGTGAATGTTGCAGACATCACGGCCGGTTCATGACCATGCGACCTTAATTTTTTAGAAAAGTTCCGAAAAAAGTTTGACTTTAAATATATTTAGAGGTTTTTTGCTCCAATCTATGATGTGACTTAATTATTTATTAAACGAACTGCTTGAAGATGTTAAAGTTTCACAAGGCTCGCTTGAGCAAGTCCATATAGAAATTTTGCACGATCCTCGCTCAAGCAAGATCACAGATTTTACAATCCTGATTCCACTCAATTAAGGTTATTATTGATTGTGATGTTGTTAAATTTTTTAACTCTTGGCATGAGCAAAAATCAATTGCTAAGTAGAATGTTGGGGGTGAAGATTCTGTTGAGAGAGAGAAATGGTGGACTATGTCAATCATATAAAATGACACTTAATACAAGAAGTGTAAAGTTACAAATACATCATTTTTCATAATAAAAACTATTGAGTTGACAGGATATTTGGTTCTCATAAATAGAACCAACTGTTCATAGGTTGCAAAAATTTTTATTGTATTTTATTCCCTTATTTTCTCTCTTTTACTGTCACACTTAACTTCTTTAGTCTTTTTTGTTTTTTTTTTTTGGTCATTTTTTTCCGATTCTCATCTCTCATTCACTCCCTCTCTTTGCCCCTTTCACTTCTCTCTCTTAGATAGTCTGGTGCTCGCGTGGTGGAGGTGTGGCTACAGCGGCGGCAGCTCAACACATGTGGTGGAGACGTTGTGTGCCTGGGTTTTGGGGCTTTTATTGGGTTTTATGGGTTTCTGCTAGGTTTTGGGGTGGTGCGGTGGTGGTGTGGAAGAGAGAAATAGATGGTGGTCGGGTTTGGGTTTGGCTGGATGATCAGAGTTAGGTGGGTTTGGATTTGGGATTTTGGTGTGGTGGTTTGGTAGGAGTGACAAAGTAATCTCAAACCCATTTGCCCACCCAAACCCACCCACTTTAATTGAACCCAAACCCACCAAATTATTAGTTGGGTTAAATGGACATCAACCCAATTAGACCCAGTGATTATTAGGTTTTAACTAAAAACCCATTGAAACCCATTTAACCCAAAAACAATATGCCCAAATTCAACCCAGCACTTCCCAAAAAAAAAAAAAAAAACCCAGCCCTCAGACATTTCAGCGTTTCACGAGGGTTTTCATTTTCCCTCATTTTCTCGGCCTCCAATCACATTTTAGTTGGAGACCCAGTGGTCTTTTTTCTTTCTTTCTATTCACCGCTTTGCACTGTTTGGTCTCTAAGAAAGTTTAATCTCCATCAAATCCAAGAAAACAAGAAACAAGAAACCAAACCAAACCATAAATCAACCCAAGAAATAAACCCATAAACATAGTAACCAATCCATCTCCAGCAAACCCATAAATTCCACATGATCAAATTCCTATTCCTTAATTTCCTCTTCAACCTCAATCTTAGATGTGCAAAATCAAATGGCATATCGCGATCAATTTGCTCCCCAAAACCGCAATCAACGTCGTCGACCACCCAGGTGCTGAACCCAAGAAGATCGTCGAGAAACGGTTCGCTTTTCCCAACCTCATCGGCTCTAGAGTCACCATCGACGATTTGGGCCACCACGCTGGCTACTACGATATCGAGCATTCCCATGCCGCTAGGTCAATCTTCTAAAACTCTAGATTTCCTTAACGATCTCTGATTGGTATTTTCATGTAATTATGTGAGTTTTAGAATCGTAAAGTTTTTGTTCTTATCTTAATCTGATAATTACTATTAATTCAAACAAATCAGTGATTTATTACTCTACTGGGTTTCTTTAATCAATCTTAGATCACTCTCGCTTTCTCTCTCTCAAGTCTTATACAAATATCTGATTTTAAGATTTAAAAAATTAATTTAATTAAATTTTAAAAAATTATAAATTCAGAATTTTATTTTTAATTTTCTGACGTGGCTTTTAAAAAAAATTAAAATGTTGATGTGTCATTTAAAAAATGCAAATTAAAATATTTTGGTCATTTTTAAAGATTTTAGAGTAATTTGGTCATTTTCACTCTAGGGACTTTTTAGTAATTTTGATAATTGGGTAATTTGGTGGGTTGGGGTTTACCTTTTATAATTGGGTTGGGTTGGGTTTGGGTTAGAAGCAATTAGTTAAATGGGTTTTAATGGGTGAATGGGCTTTATATATCCAACCCAATTATGCCCACCCAAAATCCACCCAAATACTCCCATTTGACACCCCTATGGTTTGGAGATCGACGTCAACAGCGTGGACTGGAGATTGGTGTCGACGAAGTGGTGGTTGTGAGATTGGCGTTGATGGACTACAGATCAGCCTCACTCCGATTCTCTCTCTTTCTCTCACTCCGATTATTTATCTTAGATTGGGTTTGTGTTTTGGTATTGCTTTGATTTTTTTTGTTGTAGCCCCGTGGGGGGGCGAGGGGGGGGGGGGGATGGGTTCACTATTGATGGGAATTGGTTAGAGTTTGGCTCAGATTTAGTGGGTTTGTGGGTGTTGCAGTGGGTCTGTGGGTGTTTTGGTGGTGGTAAGGATTTTTAGTGTTGGTGGTTGGTGGTAAGAGTTTTTTTTTTTTTTGGGTAATTTTGGTGGTGCCGGAATTGTTCTTTGTGGTTGAGTTTTATAGAAGGTGTTGAGTGGATTTGAGATAGACAAATATGTAGAGAGGAAAGAGAGATGGAAGTGAAGAGAGAAACTGAATTTTTTTATATTATTTTTTGGTTTAATTTATATTATTTTAATAAGTTGTATGTAAAAATAAAAACTGAAATGTTGAATAAGTTGTAAAATGAGATCGTAAAATAGATAAAGTAAATTTTAAAAATGTAAAATAGAACTTTTTTGCATCTTTAGATGCTAATGCTTTAACAACAACTCCTCACTGTAAACGCCCTAAATTTAAAGAGGTTGACATCCTTTAGCAATTGAAAACCTTCCATCCAATACAGTAATGTGAAATGTCGAAAACCAATAACGAAAACCAATAACCTATTGCTTTTAGTTGCATGAATATTGCAGCTTCAGTTTATCAGTATAATCATTAGCAACATACAACTATTCAATTCTTGAAATATTTTTTTTACAAGAATGATTAATTATTGTGTGCACTTAGGGCATACATTAGCAAAATCCAAAAAAAAAGGCGAAACTACAATATTGGTTCATCAAGTTTATTTTGTGTGCGCAATTGGTCCCTTAAGTTTCAATTGAGCACAATTGGTCTCTCAAATTTCAAAAATGAGTTGTATTAGTCCTTTTACTAATTGCCGTTAGTGATGTTACTTACGTGACTAACGGAACAATGACTTGACATTTTTTAAAATGACATGGCATTTTTTAAATTAAAAAATTACAATAACTAATTTCCACATAAGATTTTAGAGACCCGGTTGAAATCAAATTTTAAATTATAACCCGGTTACAAATTAATCCCATTTGTTATCCAATTTTTGTTTCACACAAACGCACTAGGACGCCAGAGAGAGAAAGGGGAAAGAGATATCGACGCCTGCCGCGACGCCGCCTCCCTCTGACCCATCGCCGATGGAGACCCAAGCCTTAGTCGCTACCGACGACAACCCAAACGCTACCAGTTGTGAATGTTAACACAGGTTTGGCATTGAATTCTCTACTTTTATTTAGATATTGCCAACTTGATCAAGATGTTCTCATATGATATCTTACTTTGGATTATTGAAGATTTGTCAATATCTAAATATTCCCTTATTGTTTTGTTGATGGTTGCCATAGAATGTTCACAGAATCTTGTAGGAGGCTAAGGATCATGAAGGGCTATGAGGCAATTATTTCCATTTGTTAAATGGGTAAGATTAATTCTTTTTCCCGTTTCCCTTGTTAATTTCGTTTTCTAAGTCGATTTGATTTGTGGGTATTTTTTGTTTTGGAGTTTAGGTGTGTTTGAAATTTTACTATTGATGTGTATGCACGTTGTGAAAAAGTGTAATACCTGAGATGGGAGGAGGGAGGAGGGAGGCAGGTCAGTGGTTGTGCGAGGGGAGGATGGAGGTGGGTCACTGGTTGTGCGAGAGAAATAGGGACGCGGGTCAGTGGCTGTTGCCGATGGTGGCTAGGGCTTGGGTCTTCACCGGCGGCGGCTTAGAGGGAGGCTAAGGCTTTGGGTCTCCATCACCGGCGGCTAGGGTTTGTCCCCTTTCTCTCTCTGGCGCCGTCGTGCGTGTGTGAAACAAAAATTAGATAATAAATGGGTTTAATTGGTAACAAGTTTATAATTTAATATTTGATTTCAACCAAGTCACTAAAATCTTGTGTGGAAATTAGTTATTGTAATTTTTTTGATTTAAAAAATGTCAAGTCATTGTTTTGTTAGCAACGTAAGTAACATTATTAACGGTAGTTAGTAAAAGAACTGATACAACTCATTTTTTAAACTTGAGGGACCAATTGTGCTCAGTTGAAATTTGAGGGACCAATTGCGCATACAAGATAAACTTGAGGAACCAATATTATAGTTTTGTCTAAAAAAAATATCATTTCACACTCTTTTACATCTACTAATTCACATTAATATTTATAATTATCGTGAAAATATTTAGATTTTAACGTATAAAAGTTAAAAGAAAAAACAGTTGTGAAAAGACAGAGTGTATGTGTATAAAAGCCACTCAAGAACAAAAGCCAAATAAAAATTTTAATAATGTAGCATTCGACTACAGTAGCGTGACGATCTCTTTTATAATGTAGCATTCGACTCCATTTATCACGGATTCCGGTAGTTAAAGTCAAACAAATATAATTCATATATCCACCATTATTATCAAATATATATATATATATATATATATATATCCACCATTAAAGAAATGGTTTTTAACTTTTTATGGGTGAAGACAGAGCTATTGGGAAAAAGATCTTATAAAAAGATAAATGTTGCTGTTAACCATTGTTAATAAATTATTAAAAAAAAATTAATATCACTTTCATAGGAAATAATGAGTTTCAATTAGTTCAATAGATAAAATTTTTGATGGTAAAATAAGAGATCTGGGATTCAATCTTTGCTTATACTAAAAACCGATTGATATCTTAATCTAATGATAAAGAATTATCATTAAGAGCAGACGCCATAAGTTAAAACTTTCTATTAAAAACAAAAAAAAAAAAAAAAATCACAACCACCCGTTAACTTTTTCCAAAGATAAAATATGATCCTAATAAGTTTCTCGAAGGATGCCATTTGATTCCTTTTATGTTATTATTGTCACTATATGAATGATTAGAACATTTGTCTCAATAAATAGGCAGAGGAGCCCATTCTAAAAAAGTCACAACTAAGTGAGAAGCAGCCTTTTTCCTAGCAGGCCAAAGAAGAAAGCTCCAACACAATGGTAACGTCTTGCATAAACTTCACTAGGCACGGGTCTCAGAGCCGCCATCTTTTTTGGAAGAGAATCTCAATTTTACTTGAAATGCATTTATTTCCTAAATCTAACTATACAGATTCCCACATCATTTATATTAGAGATGATATTGTTTTCCAATATTTGTTTCTTTAAAGCTCTCTCATGCATTTTTCTTTTATTCTTTTCAATTTCAAGCTCTACATGCTATATGTGCTAATGTTTCTCTATGTGATTATTTCAGCAGGGCATCTGCAGAGATGTTAAAACCCAGCCTAAGAAAGAAAAAAGGCTAGGAGGAAATCGAGCTGCGCTTTTTGTATATGGTAATCATAATGTTATCCACAACTATTTTTTGTGTGTGTGCACGTGTTTTTTTATGTTCAGATTCTTGAATTATATGTGATTATTGGTTGGTTTTTTTATACTGTGAATTCATGCAGCTACTGAGGGACTAGAGAACATGGCCTTCATCACCATTGCAGTGAGCTTAGTTACATATTTTTATGGATATATGAACTTCAGCTTAACAAAATCAGCCACAACGCTCACCAACTTCTTGGGTACTGCATTCATGCTAACACTTCTTGGTGGATTCATCTGTGATACCTATTTGTCAAGATTCAAGACTTGTGTGCTCTTTATATCCATGGAACTACTGGTACGTTTAGTCTTCCATAATCCATTCTGGCCTAGAATTCTCCTTCTTGGCCGGTGATAGAATAATAGTAAAATTATAAGTTTATTGCTTTTAATAGTTTAAATTTTTGGAATCAAAAAATATTTTATTATGGTATATATAATAAAATTGGACAGCCTATATAACACCCTAAACTTTTCTTAACGTACGCAATGAGAAAGGAGAATAAAGAAAGTAAAAACTCCACAAGTTGTCTCTAGGCAGATAGCATTACACAACTACCAAAGTATTTGGGGATAACCTAAAATTATTTTAAGTGTAATAATGGCAACGTGTCAATGACTCAACAATAGTAAAAAAAAAAAATTATAAATTTACTGTTCAGTCTTACGTAGTAGTTTCACAGCTTTAATCATTAGCATGATAGCATCCAATCACATGGTTTTAGAATTCATAATTTTAGCATCATACCCACCACGTAGTTTGTTTGGTGGATGTCGTTTTTTGTCGATAGAGGTAGAGTCAAGCTAATATTAGTTTAATACTTCAAGTTGTCCAATCCTTCTAGAGATAATTAAATAAACAAAAGCTTGGAAATTAAAGCAATTCAACATAAAACAAAACAAAAAATCCCATAAAAGTATGCCTTATTGGGATTTTTTTGGTTGATTGCTTTTTACTGAAAATATATTTTTAAAAAAATAAGTTTTGAAAGCTATACTTTAGCAAAAAAAAAAACCTAAAAGCTGGAAGAAAAAATACAAAGGACATAACATTTTTTATATCAACTTACATGACTCGATATAATTAATATATCATAAAAATGATGAAAGTGATATATTCGTTTGAAAGTAATGTTATTCTAATTACAACAAACCAATAATTATGAAAGATGGTGTACCATGACTTGTTATGATTGATTCATCATAAAAATGATATAAGTGATATACTATTTTGAAAGTGATGTTACTTTAATCACAACAGACCAATAATTATGAAAAATAGTGTATAGGTAACTTTACTAAAAATTTATGTACATTTTGTTTGTGCATATATATGCAGGGATATGCCCTCCTAGCAGTTCAAGCACATTTCCCCCATCTAAGACCCATACCATGCAAAGGCCATATGAACAAATGTGAGGCTGCAAACTCTAGCCAAACAGCAATCCTTTTCACTGGTTTATACCTGGTTGCACTTGGAACCAGTGGGGTTAAGGCAGCTTTGCCAGCCTTGGGAGCTGACCAATTCAACGATGAAAAGAACCCTAAAGAGGTAGCTCAATTGTCAAGCTTCTTTAACTGGTTCTTGCTTAGCCTCACCATTGGAGCTATACTTGGTGTGACTATTCTGGTATGGATAACTACCAACCAAGGCTGGGAGTGGGGCTTTGGTATATGCTTTGTAGCAGTCTTATTTTCATTGATATTTGTTTGCATGGGCAAGTCTTTGTATCGGAATAATAAGCCCATGGGAAGCCCACTACTTCGGATTCTTCAGGTAATTAACTACCATATACAAAGATGTATGGTTTTATGTTAGACAATTGGAAAATACAAAAATTATTATTAATTTATTTCACAAGGTTTATAAATTGAGATAACAATAAAGTGATTAAGAATTCTACTGTACATACTTTTTTTTAATGTACCATACCTACTAAACCTTAATTGTGAACATATTATGACTCCTTATTTAATATATATTTAAATAGCATATATGAATAACTAAAATTAGGTTGGTATGATATGGATACATACAAAAAAAAAAAAAAAAAAAGATTATTAACATATTTAAAATATAATAAATAAAATTTTAAATTATGTTTTTATTTTGGAATGATACTAGAGATATGACAAATTTTATAATACAAACCTTACAAACTATTAGAATAATATTTTAATTATTAAATTTATAATTATCTAATCGCTTAACATTTTGGAACAATTGGTAATTTATCAAAGTAATAAAATGTGATCTAGAATACAAATTCTTGGGTTAATTAATTGAAATCTTTTTTGGTGCTTAAAACTCAGGTTTTTGTGGCTGCCATCCAAAACCGAAAACTTCCAATTCCAGAAAATACAGAGGAATTTCATGAGATTCATGACAAAGAAGCAAGAACACACGATGAAATTCTGCAGAGAACAGAACAATTTAGGTATATATGTTATCAAAAATTTCAAAGTTACCTAACCATATATATATATATATATATTACTTGAAACTAAATACCCTACTGTATATTTCACAGATTTTTGGACCGAGCAGCAATAATTAGGAGCACCAATGATGCAACAACATCAACCACACAAGGACCCTGGACCTTGTGCACAATGACACAAGTTGAAGAAACAAAGATTCTAATCCGCATGCTGCCAATTATATTCAGCACTGTATTCATGAACACATGCTTGGCTCAACTCCAAACATTCACTATCCAACAAAGCACAACCATGAATCCCAATCTCTTTGGCTTTAAAGTCCCTGGCTCTTCAATCCCAGTAATCCCACTCTTATTCATATTCGTTCTTATCCCATTATACGACCGGATTTTTGTTCCACTGGCTAGAAAAATTACAGGTATTCCCACTGGAATTCGACACCTTCAGAGAATTGGTATTGGGTTAGTGCTCTCAGCTGTTTCTATGGCTGTTTCTGGAGTTGTGGAGACACACCGCAAATCTTTGGCTTATAAGCATAACATGGTGGATAGTCTTGAGCCTTTGCCTATGAGTTTGTTTTGGCTTGGTTTCCAATATGCTATATTTGGAGCTGCAGATATGTTTTCCCTTGTGGGGTTGCTTGAGTTTTTCTATGCAGAGAGTTCAACTGGTATGAAGTCACTAAGCACAGCCATTTCATGGTGCTCAGTGGCATTTGGGTACTTCTTAAGCACAGTGGTGGTGGAGGTGGTGAATAAGGTGAGTGGTGGGTGGTTGGCTAATAATAATATAAATAGAGATAAGCTGAACTACTTCTATTGGTTATTGTCAGTGTTGAGTGTGGTGAATTTTGGGTTTTATTTGGTGTGCGCATCATGGTATAAGTACAAAAATGTTGAAGTGAAGCAAGGTGATGCTGAGGGAAAGGTTGAAATGGCCATGGCTTAATGATGTTAGGTCTCTTTCTGGTGGCATCAGATGCTTCTGGTTTGGTCATTGTAGTACCGTTCCCTTGTGCTTAATGAAACTCTTATTTACCAAATTAAATGAGGTTCTGGCCCATCGTGGCAGTGGTGATGTTTTATACAATGGAGATTGTAAACATAGGCATACAAGGAATTCTTGACTGCCAAAATGACAAGCAAACTCATTAACAAATCATGCTATCCTTAAACCAAGATCAGCTCATCACCATTCTACATTAGTCAACAAAAACGAATGCACATCATGATTTATCTCTCATTTTCCTTTCAAATTTTTTTTTAACTTATGTACAAATCCAATGAGTGCTTTTTATACATGTATCTGATAATACAACCCCCCATCAAACAAGGGAAAAGCCAAAATGACAGCACACTGCCTTGACCTGTGAACATTCACAAAACAAAGTATAACACAACAATTTCATGCTACCACTTCACATCCAGCGTTAGAGCCTCAGGAGGGACAAGGACAGATCGTAACTTCGTAAAAGATACATTAGACATTAAATTACTCCATGAAACTGAATCTACTCCAATGAAAGGATTCACCTTCTTAACCAAAAGAGGCCGCAAAGTCTCTGCTTCAACTCTTGCCATTACCTCAAACCACATTCTTTCAACATTTGGCCTTGTTCTCCACTCTGCCAGCTTACCATGGAGTATGTCATTACTTCTGATATCTCTTTCCAGTTCTAGTGGGAAACGAATGATAGCAGATGCTTTAATCTTTGTTTTGAGGAATCCCGACCGATTTTGACGAATTCTGTCACCAAGAAAGCTCTTCAAAACTCTTTCCAGCAAAGCGATCCTTGAACTCAAGAAATCAATGGGGCAAGCCCGTTCCTTGTAAACATGACTATTGTAACACTTCTCCGGCAGCAACTCAATTGTGTCCTCGGAAATGAATGTAGTTTCAATGTAAGCATCAGGATTTCGAGTCCTATAAGCAACTACTGATGCAGCCCCTAAAACTTGAATAGGAAGCAATGGGATGCACATAGATTGCCAAAAGGGCCAAAACTCAATTTTCTCCTTGTTAATCGCAACACTTCTATTCACCGGCATACCAAGACCAGATGAGTGTATTAGAGAGACTTCTTGAGCTCTTCTCACTTCCACTGTGATGCCTTCACCAACAAGAATTCGTTTCAAGCCATTATGTGAAATGTTCATCTGGAGATAAGGGTCAAAATGTCCAGACTGTCAGAAGTTGCACTAAAGAATCAATCTTGTATGCAGCAAAACATTCATAGCCATTAATAAACATACCAGTTAAAAAATAAAAAGCAATAGGCACATCAATATGGTAGGATAACTTTGGTCAATCCATGAATACAGCTAGACATTGCCAAACAAATATAGTTAGCAAGGCAGAAAAATAAATAAATAAACATTAGAAATGCCTTTGTTTGTTGAGGCTATCTGTTTCAACAGATTACAACCAAGGTAATTTTAAATGGCTTCTACAAGAATTTCTGGAATCTGTATTCCTGCCCTTTTTTGTTTTTGTTTTTCAAGATCACTGTGTCAAAACTATTCACTTGCTTAACAGAAAATGAAATGTACTATGGAGATTTTAGAAGAGAAAAAAGATAGTCAGGGTGGTGATATATCTATCTGAGGAGTGATTTTTAGAATCCAGAACAGAATAAAAATGCTCTAGCAGCTAGAAAATAATTCTTTTCAACTCCCCAAACCCCCTTCCCCCCTCTCCCAGAAACCATTAATTTTTTTTTTTTTTTTAAAAGGCACCCACATTTCTTAGCATCATCGAAATTTTAAAGCTTGATCAAACAAACAATATAAGAAATCAGAACTCAAAATTCAAATCCTTATTTTCACTCTTATCACAGTAACCAAATGAATAGATAACTAACATCATTTCCCTCAACTTATCAGGAAAAAATTCATTTTACTCGTTTAAGATATCAAATAAATTGAAAACTCAAGCATTTACAGGCTCTTTGGTGCCCTAACAGAATACTAGACAGACGTGAATCAGATACTTTTATATATATATATATATATATAAAAGTAATTCATGAAGTTTTATTGAAAAGAGAGTTACTTCAGGTTCACCATCGTGAACTCAAAGTAACAAATAAATTACAAAGAATATATGTATCCTGATTTTTAATCGCTCAGTTGTTGAGGAAGTCTTAAGTTTCTGATTTGTGGTTGGAGGGAGAGGTTAAGCTGGAATGTAAGCTTCCAAAAGGAATTTCATGATTGGGAGGTGGAGTCTGTGAATTCCTTCTTAAATCATATCTATTCTAAGGTGCCTACAGGGGAGGGGGAGAGTGATAAAATCAGATGGCGTTTAACTGGGAATGGCATGTTTGATGTTTGTTCCTACTACAAGGCTATCTGGGGCACTACAACTGAATCAGATACTTATCTAACACATGCACACATAAAGAGATAAAATTAAATGGACAGTTATCAAAACAACTAACAGACCACAATATATTATGGACTCACAGGTAAAAAGAAACCAACAAGATGCAATTTGGAAGAAAACAGTCGGATTCAAATAATAAGCTTAGAGTCATTCCTGGCCTCTGAATAACTGAAACTGATTTAAGTTAGACATAAAAGCAAACCATCAAATTCTTAAGTAATGCAGCCACATAACAGCTAGCCCTAAAAAAATTTCTCATGCAAGGTTCATGTTTCTTGTGCTGATAAGCATCAGACACTGACTAATCCTTAGCTGCATCTTTAACAATTTCAACCTAGAGAACTTTGCTACAAAACTCCAGAAACATTATGATACTTATTTTTTCTATCTTCTTTTTTCAATTGGTATGGGTCTTGACTCTTGAACCCATGATCTCACCCTCCACCTAGAACTTGTAAGGGTGCCAATTGAGCTAGAGCTCCTTGGCTCCGGAAACATTACAATAATGCTTGTAACAATTAAAAGTTACCGATAAAACCCAATGGAAGATATAAAATAACAAACTTTACAAGCTGGATTAAGCAAAATAAGATACCCATATACAAATAATTTTCTTTCTATTGCTGATCAAATAATTTTCTCTCTATTAATTCACAAAACTTTTTTCTATCTTACAACTAATTCATTCAACAACAATAACCAAAAATTACCAATTAGTACTCATAACCCACATCAATATAGTAACAAATTTGGTCATAATCCAATCCAACACATTCAATTTTGAACCCCATTACCAATAAATCAGAGCTAATATTTATAAAAAAAAAAAAAAAAGTAACTTTGATAAGCTCAAATAAAAAGCATACCGGCAACAATAGAGAAAGCTGGTGATCACCACCGACCAGTAACTCAAACGGACCCTCCATTTTAAACGTGTTAAGCACACCCATCAAAGAGCCAATTTCAGTAACCAAGGACCCAAAATCGCTCTTTTCATTTCTGAACTTTTTCCAAGACCCCACTTCTTGTTCTTCATCCTCAGACCGTTTGATGACCCATTTACTCTTACCGAACCCGACCCGAAACTCGACCCGATAAGCACTCCCAAACCGAACCTTGCGCAGATCCAACTTGGAAACCTTAACGTCCTCCAAATCCCACTTCTGCGTCAACGAGATTGCCTTGAGGACATCCTGAATAATCACGAAATTAATAATAAAGATCTCAGCTTTATTAAAAGAGTTTTAAGAAAGATTTGGATTAAAAAATTGAGGTAACTGATAAGATAAACGTGTACCTGTAAGAAAAGGGTGGTGAGGTTGGAGTTCGAGGCGTTTAAGGAAGGTGCAATAAATGAGAGTATAATTAAGATTGGGAAGGACAAAGAAACAACAAGACCACGATGACTGTTCTTCTTCATCTGAGGTAAACGGACTAACTGATTTAAGATTAGAGGGTTCTCTCCGAGTCTGTTTTTGCTTTCTGGTTAAGAGTAGGCAGGTGGTTGTGGATTTTGATTTTTTTGAGATTTTGAGATTACGAGATTACGATAATGCCCCACCAAATTAGGCTGGGTTGTATGTGTGTGGATCACAATCTCCACCCTTGCTTTTTTAGGTACACTTGTGAAGAGTGAAGACTTCCAATAATAATAAGAGTAAGCTCAAAGTTTTCCTCCAACCAACACCAAGTAATTTTTATTTTTTTTAATTACTTTTATCAATTTTAATGTCTAAACTTAAAGAAATTGTTTCAGGTTGAAGCTTATGTCCCAGTCCATCTCATTATTCATTTTGGATGAAGAGAAATTGTGACGTGTTAGGTAAGTTTGATCTCAAGTGAAATGACTGGCGTGGTAACTTGGATTTATAAGTATGACTAGAAAGATAACTATATTTAACTAGCTATCATTATTGGAATAAGCAACAAACCCTGAATATTAATGGATGAGTCTAGAATCACAAGGAACAAATTGCAAGGGAATCTAGAGTGGAATGGAATAATAGTAATCTAACAAAGCTTGTTAGGCAGATCTTAAGAGTTTTTCAAGAATACAAGTAGGCTTGGAGTGAGCAGTCCACGAGGTCAAATAAAGATGTGTCTTGGTCACTGCCTCCATCCAATTGGATTAAACTGAACTTTGATGCTGCAATAAGGGAGAAAAAACCACAATAGTAGTGGTAAGTAGATATTCTATGGGTAATACCTGAAAAACATGGTCTAACCAGTTTGTTCTTAGCAGTCCTTTGGTGGGAGAAGCTAGAGTAGCATGGAGTGCCATTAGACTTGCGGCTAGTAAAGGCTATGAGAACATTATACTAGAGGGAGATGCTTGGAATGTCATTGAGCCAATTCGTAATGCAAATGTTGATCCTCATTGGAGTATTATAATTTTATATGATAATATTTTGTATTTTGTAAAGTACTTTACCAATGTAAAATTTTCTTTTGTTTGTAGGGAGGGCAATGTCTCTGCCCATTTTGTGGCGTAATGGATAGTTCTTGTAAACTGGACTGGGCCGGTTCCCATCTCAAATCTGCCTTCTTTGATTTTGCGGGCTTTGGATAGAGATGGAATTTGGCCCAGTTCTTTTGTTTCTCCCCTTTTTCAAGTTGAGCAATAAAGTATTTATTCAGCAAAAAAAAAAAAAAAAAAAAAAAAAAAAAAAAAAAAAAAAATGCGAGGAATTGAATCCATAAAATCATGAGATAACTTAATCCCCATGGTTGTACAAATAGGTCACTACAAACCAGCACAACAAGCCCTAAGAGATACACCAAAAGAATCTCATTCATATACTCTAATAGTTTACCAACTTAAGCATGTCAGTGGAGGGTATGTAGTGCAGAGAATCCTCCGCTGACATACCCTCTCAACAAGTCTCCATTGTTCCATAGTCGGTTTTTTGCAGGTGTTCATGGACCGGGTCAAACCTCTGAGCTAGCTTAACAGCAGATAATGAGTGGTTGGACACTTGGACCGATTATTCTAGCCATTAGCCACACAATATAAGGGGAGGGTAGGAGTAACAGCTAATCCTAGAACGTGTTCGACTGTCAACTGGAGTATGTGAGATCATGTTCTTTAAAGAATGCATTAAGCTAGGGGGATGGAGGTTGGTTCCAAGATAATGCTTTTTTATCATATTTTGTTTCCCCTGCAATTTGCTTTTAACTACACTTTTATATGGCCTTCTTAAACACCACCACCACCCCCACCCCCCACCCCACCACAACACCCCCCACCCCCCGGCGAATCACATTATAGAAGTGCAAGAAGTAGTTTTATTTGTTAAAATGTAATAAAATCAGTAGCTTAAGTTTTGAAGGTGATCACTTCAACTCGCACCTATCATGTATGCCGTATTATTCACTATCAGTACGAGCAGAATTAAAAAGAGGAAATTCCCAGGGCCACAATTAATAAAAGTGCATTTTTTGCAACTTAATAGAATTCCACACATATCGTTCCAAAACCATCGATGAATAGAGTACATGGATTCTTAGTTTGCAAGTACACAGAAAAAAGTACGGGATCAACCCAGAAATTAGAAGAGATGCCTGGCGACCATCTTAATTGCCAAGATCTTTTTACATGAGATCGCCAGCTGCAGGACCAGTGATGCGAGGCCATATGGATAAATTCATGAGCTTTCAGTATCACTGTAAAGTATCTGCCTGCCTACTTCCCTTCACCAATTCACCATCAGGGGTGCTTTAACTGCAACAACAAAGTGAAATAGAGATTTCCCAATACATTCAAAGTGATAGCAGCACCCGAGTTGCCTTCACCAATTCACCATCAGGGGTGCTTTAACTGCAACAACAAAGTGAAATAGAGATTTCCCAATACATTCAAAGTGATAGCAGCACCCGAGTTCCCTTCACCAATTCACCATCAGGGGGGTGCTTTAACTGCAATAACAAAGTGAAATAGAGTTTTGAACTACATTCAAAGTGATAGCAGCACCAGACATCCAGAAAACCATCTTGCTTCAGATATTTGAGTCCTCCAGTGCCTCAACTCAAGTAAAAGTACATCAACTTCCCAAGTACCGACACATAACAACAACATAAATGGTCAAATAAGATATAAATGAAAACGAGATATGTTTTCTCTTTTTCTTCCCTTTTGTTCTCACTCTTTTTTTCAAAAGGTTTAAACATGTCATTACAGAAAATAATCCATCAGCGGCAACAGTTGACCGCTCTTCAGTCTGATGGACAAAGACAGATACCCCACCAAGAACCAATCCAACATAAGCAGGCACATGATGGGAAAAAGGTTCAAAATTCACAACTGCTCAATAACGAGCAAAAGAGTCAAAAAAATAACTTGTAGAATCACCATCTAGGTGAAATCAATGTAGTCAAGATTCTTCCTCAATGAGAAGAGGCCAATGTGTAGGCCAATGTGTCAAGAAATTGCTACAGCATTCCCCCCCAAACGAGGTTCATATATGGTGTCTGATACTTTGGATGGAGGCCAGTAACGAAACACCGATCTACCTACAATGTTCTTGATAGGAAGCGGACCCCTGACAACAAGATAAATGCCATGTCAGAAAATATTTTCAGAATTTCAAACCATATTAATGGACCAACATCAATGACAGTTCTTTTAATCTTCATACATTCTAGATGTTAACATAGTCATGTTTGATTATCTGTAGCTGCCACATGCTGGAAATGTTACTTTCCTACCTAATCAACATATTATCAAACCAAAAAGATCGTCAGCAATACAAAGATTCTAGAATTACCAGTTATGAGAGTCAAAACTGTTGTTGCGATTGTCTCCCATCACAAAGACATAACCTTCAGGCACAAGCTGCAAAATCAATTCATAAAACTATGTTATTACCAATGCTTCAATGATGCATAGGGTATGATAATAAACCAACAGAAGGAAAAGAAATTAAAGATATACGGGATGCATTACCACTGGTTCCATTTCATAAGCAAGTGGCTCTGCAACAAATTCTTCATCTTGAACATCACCATTCACATATAATTTCCCATCACGAACCTATCACATGAAATGGCCAGATGAGCTCCAATATAGTAGAGATGAATGGTGAAGAAAATTTTCTTATGTACGGAAAATGAAAAGATCTTCAATAAATTGCTTCTTTAATCTAAAAAAAAAACAAAATGGGGGGGAGAGAAGGCAAGAATTAAGACCTCAAGACACAGATATAATCAATTGAATGTATGTGAAATCTTACTTCAACATAGTCTCCAGCCTTTGCAACAATTCTTTTTATTAATACATCATCGCCAGAACAATAACCAAAATCCTGCACAATGCACATGATTGACAAAATCAGCAACCCTCCTCAATCAAATGGAAAGAAAAAAAATTTCAAATGCACTTCTAAGTAAATTTCACCTCATACCTGTAAAATTGGAGGTGCCTTAAAAATTACTATATCTGAAACTTCAGGCTTCCTGAAAAAGTATGAAACCTGTGACATCAACAAAAACAGAAGCGATGATATAAGCTCACCTGTAACAAAATCAACATTTAACTGTCATATCTCTGTTTATCTAGACAATTCCATATATCTTCTCAATCTACCAGAGCATCAACGACCAAATCATTAAACAAACAAAGAACTACATGCTAAAATCTTAGGGAATCCATTGGGTGCCTAAAGTGACTAATGGAACAAACCAAACTTTTTTGCACTTAATGCAACCACAATATACCGTAAGAATCTTTCTAACATCCCTTAATAAACCCAATTGCATCATTGTTCATTTGTACAACTTTTTTTTTTTTCCTCTTGAAGTCAATAAAAGGAATACAACTTTTAGAATTGATCCTAACTACACGTAAAAATTGCGACAAACACTCATATAACAAAACCAACAACAACAACAACCAAAACCTTAGTCCCAAAAATTTGAGGTCAGCTATTCAACAGACTCGTCAAGTTAAACATAGAATTCTAATCAGAATCATCAACAACAAGTCTTGCCAGGCAAATACCCATATATGAAATTATAAATCCACATCAAGTTAAACATAGAATTTCAATCAGAACCATCAATAACAGTCTTGCTTAGCACATACCCATTTATCAAATTATAACCCCAAATTGATTCTAACCCAAAGACAGTACCTTTAAGACACAAAAACAACGATGATGAAAATCAAAGAATTCACCTAAACTTTCACAACACTGACCTTCTCAGCTAAAATACGGTCACCAACATCAAGAGTAGGGGCCATAGAAGACGAAGGAATCGACCTCGGCTCCGCCAAGAATGACTTGAACAATATGCTCACAGTCACAGCGGTGAACACAGCCTTTGCATCCTCCGAACATAAATTCAAAATCTTCGACAACCAACCACTCTTCTGATCAAACTTCGACTCCGCCGCAGCCGCCATCTTCATCGTCGTCGTCTTCGTCGTTATTGTTGTCGATGACTCCGATGATGTTTCAGGCTCGTCGTTCCAAGGTGGTAGCACCCACTTCGAAACCGAAGACAGAATCGAAGAAGACTTAAAAGGCGAAACTCCGAAAACACCCAGAGCCGTAGCTGACGTGCCAGAAGCACAAGCCGTCGATCTCATCACCGAGATCAAGCCGAGAATGATAGGACTCTTCGAGTTCTCGCCGATAATTTCACCGGCGATATTCTCGAACAGGCAGGGCCTTCGGAGATCGGAGTGGTAGTTGCGGACCGTGCTAACCGGTTCGAACTCGGTCTTCTGGCTTGGCCCGAAGATCCGGGTTCGGATCCAACAATCCCCGACGGTCTTGCAATTCCCGACCCGAAGGCCCGCCGACGTGGCGAGGTTTTGGGCGACATAGCCAGAGACACCGAAGGTATAACGTAATGCCATGTTTGCGATTGTGATAAGGTTGTTGAGGATTCGGTAAATAGTGAATTCGTTAACTAACGAGGATTGTATGGGAAACCCTAAAATCCGAGATATGCCATTTCCGCAGTGGACGACACTGAATCGGAGACGGAAAGGATGAATTGAGGGTTTCGGAGAAACAAATGTAAGGAAATCGGACGAGGTTTTGGTTGAATCGGAGAGTTAGTTTTGAGGTTGCTTTGTTTTTTTTGGAGATCCTGAGGTTTCTCTGATCGGAGATAGAGAGAGAGAGACTCTCTCAGGAGCCAAACCACCGAAACGCCAAAAATTAAATGAAAATTTTGGAAATAATAATTGCGACATTTTGGAAGAGCCTTGCGGGTTTTAATAGGCGGCGGCTATGTCTGAGCTTTACAAACTGGACTTTTTGTTTTTTCTATTTACGATTCTGCCATTCGTTTCCCTATACGACGGCGTCTCCTATGTGAAAATTGAGACTATCCAATGATTACAATCAAAGCAAAATCTTAAAAGGTTCTTGAAATTTTCTATGAAAAATAAAAAGAGTAACTGATTTTTTTTTTTTTTTTTTTTTATACAGTTTTTATATGCCTCATAAAAATGGTATCAAAATAGAAAGACATTCATTAAACGGACTTTATTTGATTTATTGAAAAAAGAAAAAATAATTATTTATAACTATTGACTAATTTTTAGTCAAATTTTTTATTTTATTTTCTTAGTTTATAGATATTTTCCTGTTCAACTAAGTGAATTCTGTTTTATGAAAAAGAAAAAAAAAACTAAGTGAATTCTGTGAGTAATCTTTATTTCAAAGAAATTAGCAAACATATTTTTCCTTAAATGACACCAATTCATGGGGTATCAATGGTTGGTTGCATGATTGACCCAATGGAGAACTCACCTTTATAAAAGCAATATATATATGTCGATTCTTCTTCGAGCAAACAATTTTATATTGTGAGTTTCAATTAGCTAAACGGATAAAGTTTTTTGTCATCAAATAATAAATCTAAGATTCAAACCTAACATACCCCCCTCCCCCCAAAATAGTGTTTTAGCTTAATGACAAAATGTACATTATAAATTGAAATTCTATACTATTTATAAAATAAATAAATAAATAAATTGAAAAAAAAATCATATATATTACAAATCAAATATACTTCAATTGGTTCTTGATTGTGTGAGATTTGAATTATTGACTATATATATCGCGTAATAAAGGCACTGATTTGATCAACATAATCATTTTTCATCTATCAATTTTAAGCATGTCATTGGGGAGATAACATCATGAGGGGATACCTTGAGTAGTTGATATAACATATAGAGACATCATTTAATAAAAAGGCTTAAAGCCCAATGAGTATAAGTTCAACTATGTTATACTAACCACTCTTTCTTCTTATTAGTATCCAATGTGAGATTTCATTACTTAACTAACCACGCTACTCACACATGCCTTCTACCAAGTCACTCGCGACACTTCGGTTAGTCTCCCCCTTGAATGGAAACCTTTTTTTTCTTAACAATCCAAGTGTTATGCATCACCAGCACTAATAGTGTGCCCTTTTACTCAACCATGTTTGGGGCAAATATAAGAGTCTTCCTCGTACAATTACGGGAGTCACCAATACACAATTGCCTTGACTCACCACAGGTAGAACCCTTACTTAACCATGGGTGAAAGGCATGAGAGTCTTCCTCGTTCTACTTGGTGAAATCCACTAATAAATACTTGACCTCGAATCATTGGCTTTGATACCACTTGTTGAGGAGATAACACGTTGGCGAGGCAACTTGAATACTTGGTATAACATATAAAGACACCACTTAACAAAAAATGTTTAAGTCCAATAGGTATAAACTCAACAATATTATATTAATTACTCGTTTTTCTCATTAGTATCAAATGTGAGACTTCACTACTTAACCAAATACACTACTCATATATAAAAATTCAAACACATGTATCTCTTTACTTTGATCTTAATTTTGCCCACAAAATTATGGGATTAAGACTAAAAATGTCCTAGAAAAATTGAATAACTTAGGTGGATGAACAATTAATATATATAGGGAATAATTATACGTAAATGCAAAAAAAAAAAAAAAAACATTTTTCACTTCTCTCTTCCCTTGAGACACATGTAAATAAAAAGTCTATTGATGCTTATATTTATATATAATTTGAAGCCTATATAGCAATATTTATGCAAAACTTGGTAGTTATGTTAAGATTTTTTTTTTTTAATATTAAGTATTTTAACACATATGGAAAGAAGAGAGAATATCTTAAAAAAGTTGATAGTAATATATATTTAAAAGGGTTTAACTATTGAATAACACGATTCTAAATTGACAATAGTAATTATGTATTATATGATATCATATTAACCTGTAAAACAGCTTTAACATAATTATTAGTATATTAGCCTCACCTAAAAAAAAAAAATTATTATATTAGTGTAAGTACTAAAATAGTAACTGTACTAGAAATCTTTTTATTTTTTATTTTTGACTGAACTGTACTAGAAATCTTCAAGGGTGGTACTATGTACAAATTTTGAGCCAGGACAGTCCTTTTTTTTTTTTTTTTTTTTGATAGGACAGTCCTTTACTTCGCCTCTCATTCAACAAATTTTTTTTTTTTGGTTAATCATTCAACATTGTCAGTGAGTTAAGCCATGTACATTGTACCAAACAAAAAAAAAAAGGGCCTGCATTAAAATAATAATAATAATAAATATTTATAAAAAAAGGCCACAGAAGTTGTCAAGTTAGGTTTGTCCTGGAAATTTGTTGCAAGGTCGAGGGTAATTTGATAATTTTCACCTCCCAGCCTTTATGAGTACTTTTATTGACTTTGACCATGAATTTTTTTTTTTAACATTGCATTCTTTCCTGCAACTTTCCTACTCCCCACATGCGTGGAAAATTTAGGCGATCCAAAGACCAGAATAACCCTAATTCACACTGGGATGAATATAAAAAATTGTTCAAATACAATTAACCATTTGAGGACATAGTAGTCAATGGTTCGGTTTATAATTTATACAATTAAATTAATATTCTTTTTTTTCTTTTTCTTTTTTACCCTTTAATTTTGTCAAATTGAACCGATCTTTCCAAGAAGTTTCCAATCACGTGAGCTATTAAATGTTCACTGCTGCTATTATCTAATCCTCGTCAATAGGAAGATATGCAAAATTCAATATATTCAAAATGTAGACTTTGGACTAATAGGCCTAAGCTCCTGAGGAAAAATTTTGGCTCATTTTTTTGACCATTTTGGATCCTCAGTGCATGACATAAAATACCGTTCTTTAGATTAGAGTTTGGAGTGTAATTTTAAGAGTATAAATTTTTATTGTCGTATCTTGTATTTTTCTTTAAAAATAGTGAAATCACTGTAACTTCGTGGGCATGTGCAAATTATAAAACCACGTAAATCTTGTTTTGTGTAATTGCCTTTTTTTTCTTTGTCGCATATTTTTTTTTCTTTCTATTTTTACATCTCGTAGATCTAGTAATTTCATGGATATTCCTTACATAGTCTAATCTATTTTTGTCGAGTATTTTTACTTAAAAATGAAAGGGTAAAATATAGTCAATGTTGTTGAGATTTAGGCTAATGCCAATCAGGTTAATGATATTATAAAACTTACAAATCTGGTCTGTAATCACGGTAGGAGAGGAGAAAATTGAGTAATAATTTAGAGATCGAATTGTTCAGTTCTGATCATGTTCCCATGATATAAAACAGCTCGCTTATTGGATGGGCTTCAAGTAATGGCGTGGGCAAATGATCCAAAAAGTTATATCATACAATGATATTCAACCAAAAAAAAAGGTATCGGGCAATGCCACTTTTTTTTGATGAGGGCAATGCCACTTTATAATAGAAAATTGGTCTGCTTTGAATTTAGTTAAAGTCTCCTTAGTTCGAGTATCAAATTGTAGAGCTAAAGAGATATTATATAATATACACTCTACCTTTTTATTTGAAAAAATGTACTAACTTTTTGACACGACAAAAAGAGTCGTGAAATTTTTTTATCCTGCTATTATATTGACTAAGTAGTAAGTACGGGCATGAATGCTTTGCTTAGTGCTGGTTGCTGTTGACGCAAGCGCATGCATCAGCCATATATAGTTGGTTGAATGAAAGGAAGTTAAGTAAGCTACACCACTAATATAATAATATATATCTAGTGTCTTAATTATGATTTTCAATTGACAATTCTTGATCTATTCAACTTCTTTCCTGTCTAGAATTGATAACAGTAATAATAAGTTATCATTTTCATTCAACTAAACGTGACCTCTCTTATTCTGCTTTGGTAGGAATTATCTGTATTCTTTTTTTTATTACCACATCCTGATAGTGATTGTAAGCAGTAAGTTGTTTTAATTTTTCCTCTAAGAATGAGGACATAAAATTTTTCTAAATTTATTTCATAATAATTGATATGGTTGTGAGTTTCACATATTCCACATCATTTATGCTAATTCTATATTAATCAATCGGAAAAAGTTTGGTAACAAACTTGGTTGTCACTTGAGGCTACAATTCTCACTTAAAAAATTAGCATGATTATATATTTTAAAAATCTAACAATTTGATTGCATGTTCTTTATGTTCTTAACACACATGTAAAATTTCATGTCAATTGGATTTTATTTACTATTTGATCTATAAACTTATTTTTTATGTATAATTTTAGATTATAAAAACTTAAAATTTAAACATTTGATTGATAACATAGCTATTATTCTTTGATATTTTGGAAATTTTGCAAACATGAAGGATATAAAAAGTAAATGTAATTTATTATTGGATATGTCAAAATTCACCTACAATAAAAGGATATTGAGTGGAGTTATAGCCTTAGATTATAACCCAGTAGGGATTCACGCCCCACCTCGTCAGGTGTAAGTGGGAGGAAAATGACTTACCACCACCTATTAAAGGGAGTAGTTAGGCACCTACCAGAGTCACGTGTCTTTATGCACCCTAGATGCATTGCACCTGCTTATTGTTGCGCCATCACACTTGCCTTTTTGCTGCCATATTCAGACTTAAGCTAGTAAGGTGCTGCCATGTCTTACACTTAACAGGGAAACACAGAGGCGGGCTAAAGGCATGAAGAGACGCTGTACGGTGGAGAGCCCTCTCTCCCTCTCTTAGAAAGACTTTTGTAATCCTCCATCTCCTGTAATCCTGTAACCCTTCCCTTCAGGCAGACATAATCTTGTAACCTTTTAGTTTCAAAGACAGATTTTACTTTGTAATCTTGTAACTCTTCAGACAGAGTTTTATTTTCAAAGCTTGTATCAAAGATAAACGTTTTCAGTTTTAATCAAAGACAGAAGTTTTTATTCAAGTAAGATTTTACTAGTTTTTGTTTTCATATTCCATATTCCGTTTTAACTTATTTTGAATATATCTATTTTGTTGTTTTCTTCTTTATTATCTATTTTATCATTATTTATGCTTCCATATTACTACTATGCTCTCTCCTAGGTATGTTTTGGTATCAGAGCCATGGGTGGTAGATGTATGACTTTTATTTCTTTGCAATTAAGAAGTTATTAGGAACATATATTACTTCTATAGCCACTACTTGCTTCTTGATAGCGTTGGTCAGCCTCAAGACTCATTGGCAAACCATAGTTTCGCATTGGTCAGCCCGTTTTTTGTTAGTCGACGGACAGACATTGTTTGGATGGTCCCGTAATGGAGTTTCCTGAGGAGGTAGTCTCAATAGCAAGGATACTAGTAGTTAGTAATAGTTCCGCCATTAATTATTAATTGCTTAGAAGTAGAATGAATATGTTTAGTCGCTCATCATCTGTTGCTAGGTCACACTTAGGTCAGACACACACTGATAAGAACATGGATAATGATAGAATAGTTAATTCTAAGGAATATAGCGTGAAAGATATAGACATGAATTTGTTAGAATGGAATAAATGGAATATATCGACAGAAAAAACTGATAAAATCTACCAACAGACTTCATTTTCTAAATTATCCTTCATGACAGACTACACTATAAAAACTGTTGAACGAACTTAC
The DNA here is from genome assembly GCA_023736055.1 of Quercus glauca. Classification (NCBI taxonomy): domain Eukaryota; kingdom Viridiplantae; phylum Streptophyta; class Magnoliopsida; order Fagales; family Fagaceae; genus Quercus; species Quercus glauca. The sequence goes on along the minus strand of CM043316.1, from coordinate 95,080,664 downwards.
TCTTTATTTAATGAATATGAAACAATTAAGTTATTTTCAATAGACTCAATTAACCGAGATAGAGGAAAATATGCCTTTTTACATGCTGGTTTGATTCGGGTAGCTGTAAAACCATTAACAAAAGAAGCTGTAAATACAAGTGTTTTACTTTGTTTAAGAGATGACAGACATTTAAGATTTAATGGCTCACTTCTAGGAATGATGGAAATAAGTTTACATAATGGACCAATATACTTTAATTGTTATCCTAATTTTGCTTTAAGTCTATCTGACAGCAATATTATGGATGCTTTAACTTTGAGTATAAAAACATATGGTTATTATATGAAAGAAGGCTCAGAACCTTTAGCTATCATTTATAGGATTTATTATAAACTTATGAAAACCACCCTAGACCCTCAATCCATGGTAGAACCATCCCCCAAAGGACTTACTTTCCTTATTCAAGCCTCAACCCCAAATAGCAGACTTTGTGTACCCCGACAGATACAATGGAAAGACATAAACCTTCCTGAACGATGGCAACTAGATGCCATTGCTCCCTCACCAAAGGTAGAAAACACTGAACCAGACTTTATAGCTCAAAAGACAGACAATACAGTTATTATTTCTTTTAATAATAATGACAGACAAATTGACACCCTTATTAGACCTAGTTGTTCTTTAGGCAGAAAGACCCCTATGATGTTTACCCCTAGAAGCTCCTCCTCTAGGACACATTTCTCTGATTCCAGACCTTTACCTCCCCAGAATCTTCCTCCAATCATACGCCATCCTCCTATAAACACCAAAAGAACCTCAACCCAGGCCCCAGACAGAAATAGCCTATTATCCGACAGAAACCACACAACTGACCCCTAATGTTCATCAAGCCCTTTATGAGCCCCAACCTCAACCTGATTCTCCTACCCAAATAGACATATTAGGATTCAGAGATCATGACAGACGAATTAATGTTGTATCTAAGGAATTTGTTTTGGATAAAGAATTACTAAAACATGACTACTTAAAACCTAAAAACATTGACAGAAAAAACTAGTTTTTTGAAGAATATAACTAACAAGAAAGGAATAATTTAAGAACCAAATATTATGAAATGGTGATAGACTTGTAGACACACTTTAGTTTCTTTGACTTTTTGGACTATTATAACAAAAAGATAAGTGTAATATAGAAAACATTATCATGGACAAGATAGAAAATCATGAAAAGGTGTACCAAGCTTATCCACCCTTTGAGTCAGTTATATTGAATCAAAGTAGTGGAGTCGAAGTGTTGGCTACTCCTATTAAAAGACCTAGTCTAAGTGATGATAATAAAAACCTAGATAGCATAATTCAATAGAATAATTACACTAATATATATCTAAAATCAATTGGTCAAAAGCTGCATGACATAGAAGAGAGAATAACACCCCCTTCCACCTCCATAAAAAAGGAAAATGAGTCTAACACCCCTTTATTTATCCCTTATGAAATACCTCCTCACCTTAGATCACCTTTAAAGAGACCTATGACAGAGAAAACTGATGATCTACTTAATGAAATAAATAAAAATTTAGACTTAATGAAACTAGAATCACAAAAAGACATGGAGCCACTAAAAAACAAAGATATGACATTAAATACAATAGGAAGAACTAAGGCTTCAGAGAATGAATAATCAGAAGACAATCAATTGACAGACTTGATAGACTCATCAGACATAGATAATTTAGAATCACAATTTACAGATAAATTACAAATTAATAAATTAAATGTAGGATCTTCATCGCAAGATTGCAAAAAAGGATGAAATGATGAAATATACCCCAAAAAGAATCGGTATCCTAAACCTACTCCCCTTGATTTACAATTTGAAGAAAGACATACTTTTGTTAATTCGTCTTATTCGCCAAATTTGATATATGAATGGAATATTGATGGAATGCCAGATTTGATATATGAATAGAATAAACCTTTTACATGAAATGACCTTGCTCACTAATGTTTATAAGAATCATGGAAAATCAGACCACCAGATAGCCCATTTAATTGTCACTGGTTTTACTAGCCAATTGAAAGGCTGGTGGGATCACTATTTAAATAATGATGACAGACTTAAGATACTGGGGGTGTCTTTCTGTCATGTATTCCCATCTAATGATCCATGGGAGATCTGGAAACCTGTAAAAGAACTCCAAAAGATGTGGGAAATTCTTAAGATGCGGTATGTCTGGTTCTTTCTTGAAAGTCTCATAGGCTTTTAAGAGATTAGGAGGGAGAATCATAGCTTCAGGACCATAGGAATTCCACCAGTCAATGAACCATCTTGGTATCATTATGTCTTTCTTTCTATACATATCAAAACGGAAAAACCAAGTATGTCTGTAAATATTATTTTGGAGTAGAAGGAACCTATCCCAGGCTTCTATATAATCATAATAATTATAAAATTGAGGGTCAAAGAGTTGGGAAAAGTTCTTAGTGATCCAGAGTTGTGCTTTCCATTGGGAGGGGGTGAGGATCTATTTTATGACTACTTTAGAGTAGCTAATTCTGTTTGGGTCTTAGGAACAAGGCATATGTGTTACCAGTGATAGGCCACAAATTGAATGACCCCTTGTGATTTAAACTAATCAATTAATTTAGCCAAGTTATTAATTAATCAATTTAACATGCAAATACGTGGCAGCACAAACAAATCACCGAATACCTAAATATGCAGCGGAAAATAAAAGACACGGTGATTTGTTCACGAATGGGGAAAAACCCTAACGGCAAAAACCCCACCGGGTGATTTTCAGGTCACCACTCTCGAAACTCCACTATTATCAAATCAAGCGGTTACAAATAAGGAATCCCAAGTACCTTACCAACCTACAGTTGAACCCTTACCCCAATACCCAATTGGACTTGATCTGTAGCGACAATTCCCCCTTTTGATGCACGGCTCCCAAGTACGTGACTAACCAGATGCGCGGATCCCAGTACGCGACTTCAAACACCAACTTTAGGAAGAGAGGTTGGCTGCAAAGTTCTTCAGATCATCCTATGCAATGAAGATCAGGAAGATTGCTTGGTTACAAAACCCTACGGTGCACAATACACAGCAATTTCTTGAAAAATGAACTAGGTTAAGAACTTCGTCTTAGATCACAATTTGCTTGAACAAGGATTGCTCAATGCTTATGCAACTTGTGTCTATGTTGACGGCTCTTAAAACACTCCTTAAATATGTTTAGGGTTAGAAGAAAAGAAGGCCCAAAAACACATTCACGGATCCCAAGAAAATCAGATTGGAATTCTGACTTTTTAATTCTCGACAGATAGCAGGTGTCGAGGTAGGTGTCGAGCAGGTGTCGAGCTTTAAAAATTCTGCACTTCAACTTGCTTTTTCTTGGACAGACTTGATGACTTCAACACTTGATCTTGAAACATTGTTTCTTGAAGTATTAAAAACACCTAGAACTACCCAATTACAAGTAGAGTGCGTTTTGTTAAAGGATTAGCCAATTTACATAAAATATGACATATGTTCTTAAGTGTGAACACATATGTCCTAACAACCAGGATTGAGTTTGTATCAACTAAAATAAACTCATAAAATTTCTGGGTCTTTAAATTTTCTATCTTAGGGTGTTCCCATCTTGGGCATATGAGCTGTCTGACTTGGGAGAGAGTATCTGTTATGTGTTGGTATTCTGATTCAATGCATAGAATAAAATTTCAAGAATCTTTTGGGAGTTCAATACTGTGGTCTTCTTTTGGGGCTTGGGCTTCTTGAGAGGTAGAGGATTTGTACTTTGGTTGATTTAAGGGAGAGGCTAAAGGGGAAAAGATGATGCAGCTATATTAAATGGTTTTTTTAAGGGAGGAGTTAAGGGCGAAGCATATGTCTGTTTGGTTGTTGGAGAGGGGCTTGGGGAGAGTGAGTCAAAGGGGTTTGGACTGCATGTCAATGGGGATATTTCTTGAGGTTTGTTCAAAGAGAAAGTAGGTGAGGTGAAAGAAGGGCAAGGAAGGAATCTGCTAGGGGGAATCAGAGTAGCAGCATAAGACTGTTTGGTTTTGGGTTTTGGGGAGTTGCTATTATTTGAAAGGGAACTCATCTTCCCTGGAGGAATTCACGGGTTAGGAAATCATGAATTGAATTAGTTTCTCCTTTAATATATTCAATATCAAATTCAAAAACACTAAAAATAGCTTGTCATCTAGCAAAACTCTGTTTAGAGACAAGATTTTGAACATCTTTCTGAAAACTTCTTTAGCACTTTTACAATCAACTCGAATTAAAAACTTTAGATTAAAAAGATCATTTTGAAATTTTGAAATACATAATATAATAGATAAAATTTCTTTCTTAATAATGCTGTAATTTTGCTGGTTAGCTGACTAGGAGCCAGAATGGAATCTAACAATCTGTTTTTTGGCATAATTTTTTGTTACCTGTTTTAGAATTCCACCATAACCTATGTTAGAAGCATCTATCTCAATAATTAAAAAGTATTGGGGGAAGGAATAACAATACAAGGGAGTTGCTTAACATATTTTTTTATCTGTCTGACTAACATAGTATGTCTATTTGTCCATGGAGGAGGATTCTTTTCTAGCCTTTTATACAAGGGTCTACATATCTTTCTTAATCCTTGAAAGTAATCCAAAACATAATTTAGGCTGCCAAGAAAACTCTGTAACTAGTTTTTATCTTTTATTTCATCTGGGAATTTATCTGCAAATTGAATGGCTCTATCAATGGGGCTTAAGGTTCCCTTATAAATATTATGACCTAAAAATCGGATTTTATCTTGAAACAAATTTATCGTAGTGGCTGAGACAACTAATCCATTGTGTTTAATTACTTTGACAAATATATCTAAATGTTTGCAATGGTTGTCCATTGATTTAGAAAAAATTAAGACATGATCTATATAAACAAATAAATTTTGTAAAAGGAGTAAATATATCATTCATTATGTTTTGAAATTCACTAGGTGCATTTTTTAAACCCAAAGGCATGACATTCCACTCATAATGACCAAAAGGAACTGTAAAGGCAATTTTATATTTGTCTTTCTCATCTATCTGTATTTGCCAAAATCCACTTTTTATATCAAATTTGGAAAACATGGTTGCTTCATGAAGTCTGTCAAGTAAATATTTCTTATTGGGAATAGGATATCTTATCCATTGTAATGCGTTATTTAAAGGTTTATAATTTATAACTAATCTTGGAACTTCTCGTTCCAATTCTGCTTGTTTATTAACATAAAAAGTAGCACAGCTCCAAGGAGACTTGCTTTTTCTGATTAAACCTTTAATTAAAAGATCTTCAATTTCTTTTTTACAGTATTCTAATAATTCATTGTTCATTTGTATTGGTTTAGCTTTAGTAGGTATCTGTCTTTCATTAAAGTCTTTTTCATAAGGTAATTGTACTATATGTCGGTACCTATGCCAAAAAGTAGTAGGGAGATTAGAACAAATTTTTGCCTCAATCTGTTGTTTGAATACTTTTATTTTATGATTTAATATGGGATCTGCCAATTGATCACCAATTCCTTCATATATTATTTCTGACTTTAAAGATAACAAATGTTTGTTTTTCCTGTAAATTCTTTCTTTATCAATTTCTTTTATTATTGAAGTATTATAGTGAATAGATTTCTTTCAGGATCGGTGATAAAATGAATTTAAAAAGTATGCCTTTTCCTAACACATTAGTTTTAATTCCTTGGTTTGTTGTTAAGAAGGGATAAAGTAAGGCCATAAAGGGATTTCCTAAAATAATTTTAGAAGAAAGGTCTTTAATTAAAACAAAAACAGTTTCAAAACATATTCCATTGCTACATATGTGAGCATTAAGTATTTTGTAATTAATTATGAGATTTTCTCCATTAGTCTGAGTTAATCTTTCAAGTGATTTTTCATAATACTTTAAAGGTATTAGTTCTTCTTGTATACAATTCATGTCAGCACCTGAATCTATTAAAGCAATTTCTGTCAAAGAAAACTCTTTATTAATAACTAAAGTGATTTCTATATGCTATTTTTGAAAAATTACTCTGTCAATTAAACTTAAGAAATTCTATCTATTGTGAGCATCTTTTTCTAATGAAGGGGGGTCTATCATGGGTTTAGAAAATTCTTTCAAATTTCTTATTTCTGCAATATTTTGTTCATCTATGTCTGTCGAATTATCTTCTTTAATTTCTTGTTTTACTATTTTTGCTTCTGTCATTAAATCTTGTAGGGTTACTAGTTTTATGTTTGTTCCATCTTGTTTCATTTTTGTATTTTCTTTCTTAGCTTTTTCTCTTTTTCCACATTCCGTAACATGGTGTCCATATTTCCTACACTTAATACAAGCAATATGTATGACTATAGAATCTTTCAATTTTAGTAAATAGCATTTTTTATCTTTTAGGTGATTGGGTAGATTATCTATCAATTTCATTATTATGTCTTTTTGTTTCATTTTTCTTTTATTGACTTTGAGTGGGTTGGTTGATTTTAGTTCTTCCTTTTTCTTTACTTGGTCTATCTCTTTCTGTTTAACATCAAACATTTCCATTAATTCATTTATCACATCTTTCTCAAACTCTAATTTACTGATTTGTTTAACAATTTTATTATGTCTATCACTTTGTTTCTTAGTATGTCCATATTGTTAAATTACCGATTGTCCCAAAAGTTTAAGCTATTAAAAAATGGTGAATTTAATCACTTAACCATAAGTCTAACACTCCCCCTCACTTGTGGGCCTAAATTTCCCCTTAATAAGTGGGAGCCCAACCAGTGGGAATTTAACATTTTAAATGGGAGGTAGAGTAAAGCCAGAGATCGAACTCAGGATATCCTGCTCTGATACCATGTTAAATTACCGATTGTCCCAAAAGCTTAAGCTATTAGGAAATGGTGAATTTAATCACTTAACCATAAGTCTAACACATATTGTTTACATTTATGACAAATAGTATTTCCAGTGTATCTATTATTTTTCTCATTATCTGATGACTTAGTAGTATTTAAAATTGTTATGACTCTTTGTTTGTCTATAGCTAAAGGTGAGTTTAAAATTTCTACTTTTTAGTTAATTCTGCCAAACTATCATTTTAGGTATATATCATGGATCTTTCAATTAATTTTAGTCTTTCATCAATTTTTTTCTTTTAAACTATCATTATTTCTAGGACTATTATTTGTCCATCCTTTGTTGACTAGTTCTACTAAAGTACTCCTTTGTCTTTCTTTTTCTATCTCTTATTTTATATTTATCTTCTTACGTATAGCTTCTGTCTTTACATCATTTTGTCTTTCAATTTTTACTAACATCTCTTTTACTTTGCCTTTTCTTATCATTCCTTTTTCTTTGTCTTTATCAATTATGTCTAGGTTCTTTTTTTGTATTGTTTCTATAGCACTAGGATTCTTTCCTTTGTCTTCTATATGTGTTGTTCTTTCCACTATTAGGTCATCTTTCTTATTATTACTCTTTTGTCTTTCTATGTCATCTTCTTCTTGCATTATTTCTATAAGACTTCTTTCTTTCTCTACTTCTATCATTCCTAACTTTTTTTGCACCATGTGACTATCTTCTTTACTATATGTCAGAGTTATTTTTAGTGTCTTTAAGTCATTTATTTCATCATCTTTTCCACACGTTATATTTATAAGTCTATTGGCACTTACTAAGCTATTCTCTTGTCTATTATGCCAATTATATGTCATAGTTTTTACTATAGGTGATCTATGATGAGGTTCTCTTTCTTTTTCTAACTCTGAATTTAAAGCTTTCATTCTTTCTAGTAGGTCCAAAAAATTATCATTTTTCCTTTCTACTTTAGTATTTGTTATGGATCTTTCCACAGTTTTTAAAGATTATAATTTTTTATTAATCCTATCTAACAAACTATTATTGTGTCTATTAGTTTGTCGGTTGATTTTATCTCTTGTTATTGTATTCCAATTATTTGTGCTATTATTATAGTTATAGTCATCTATATCACTGTCAGAATCAAAATCTGTTTCATCATAATCCATATTACTATTTAACCAATTATTGTCTATGTCTCTTATGCCATAACCTTCATCATAATCTATATCATCATAGTCCATGTTTCTAATTAGTGTGTGCCTAGCCTAAGTGTGAACAAGCAAACAGATGATGAACTGATAAATGTATTTATTCTATTTCCAAGCAATTAATAATTATTGACGGAACTATTACTAACCATTGGTATCTTTGCTATTAGGACCACCTCCTCGGGAAACTCCATTGCAGAACCACCCAAACAACGCCTGTCCATCGGCTAACAAAAAACGGGCTAACCAACGCGAAACTATGGTTTGCCAATGAGTCTTGAGGCTGACCAACACTATCAAGGACCAAGTAGTGGCTACGTAGTAATATCGGTTCCCAGTAACTTCTTAATTGCAAATAAATACAACTCATACATCTACCACCCATGGCTCTGATACCAAAACATACCCAGGGGAGAGCACAACAGTAATATGGAAGCATAAATATAAAATAGATGATAAAGAAGAAAACAGTAAAATAGATACATTCAAAATAGGTTAAAACATAATATGGAATATGAAAACAGAAACTAGTAAAATCTTACTTGGATAAAACTTTTGTCTTTGATTAAAACTTAAAACGTCTGTCTTTGATACAAGCTTTGAAAATAAAACTCTGTCTGAAGAGTTACAAGATTACAAAGTAAAATCTGTCTTTGAAACTAAAATGTTACAAGGTTATGTCCGTCGGAAGGGAAGGGTTATAGGATTACAAGAGAGGGAGGATTACAAAAGTCTTTCTAAGAGAGGGATAGGGCTATCTTCTTTCAAGGAATTGGACCTTAAACTTGAACCTGAGAATTGAACCTCAATTTTGAACCTGTCTTTTGTCTTCGAAGTCTGTCTTTTATAGATAAAATGAACCATGGTAAGTCTTCAAAAGTAACCTAAGTTAGTAAAGTTAACTCAAGTTAATTTATCGGTGGAAACTTGTAGAATACTATTGATGAACAGTAGTCTTTTCATAAAGTGACTTTTGATGAATCTGTCTGGGAATCTGTCAGAGTACTATTCACGCGTGCAAATGAATTGTGATCTATCAAAAATATCTATCTGATTTTTGAATCTGTATGGGTGGTCTGTCTGGAAGTTATTCACGTGTGCTGGTGAATAGTTATCTTGTCATAAGTATCTTTGAAGAGTCTGCCTGAGCGGGCTGTTGATTTGTCATTCTGTTTTGTCTGTCATATGTCATAGGGATCTTGAGAGTCTTGGAATGCTTCTAGGTGAGTCTTGTAATTTGGAGAGGAGGATTACATTATTGTGTCATCTTCATCGTCCGAAATTTGTGATGCAACTTCAAGTAGCTGTTTCTTAAGCTGTTTTCTGTCTGAGACGGAGGCAAGTTGGCACTGGACTTGACTTTTCTCTAGAAGGAAATTAGAAGTTTCTGTCTGGGAGGAAGATGTCTTTTTCTATAATTCTTGGCAAATATGATCAAAATTAAACTTATTCCACCATTTTAATTTAAATTTTTTGGTAAGCATGGGGAAAGGATACTTGGGGTGTCTTTCTATCTTGTATTACTTTAGTAGAACTAGTCAACAAAGGATGGACAAATAATAGTCCTATGAATAATGATAGTTTAAAAGAAAAAATTGATGAAAGACTAAAATCAATTGAAAGATCCATGATATATACCCAAAATGATAGTTTGGCTGAATTAACTAAAAAGATAGAAATTTTAAACTCACCTTTAGATATAGACAGACAAAGAGACATTATAGTTTTAAATACTACTGAGTCATCAGATAATGAGAAAAATAATAGATACACTGGAAATACTATTTGTCATAAATGTAAACAATATGGATATACTAAGAAACAATGTGATAGACATAATAAAATTGTTAAACGAATAAGTAAATTAAAGTTTGAGAAAGATGTAATAAATGAATTAATGGAAATGTTTGATTTAAACAGAAAGAGATAGACCAAGTAAAGAAAAAGGAAGAACTAAAATCAACCAACCCACTCAAAGTCAATAAAAGAAAAAGGAAACAAAAAGACATAATAATGAAATTGATAGATAATCTACCCAATCACCTAAAAGATAAAAAAGGCTATTTACTAAAATTGAAAGATTCTATAGTCATACCTATTGCTTGTATTAAGTGTAGGAAATATGGACACCATGTTATGGAATGTGGAAAAAGAGAAAAAGCTAAGAAAGAAAAAGATAAGAAAGAAAAGACAAAAATGAAACAAGATGGAACAAACATAAAACTAGTAACTCTACAAGATTTAATGATAGAAGCAAAAATATTAAAACAAGAAATTAAAGAAGATAATTCGACAAACATAGATGAACACAATGTTGTAGAAATAATAAATTTGAAAGAATTTTCTAAACCCATGATAGACCCCCCATTCATTAGAAAAAGATGCTCGCAATAGATAGAATTTCTTGAGTTTAATTGACAGAGTAATTTTTCAAAAATAGCATACAAAAATCACTTTAGTAATTTGTAGGGACCTAATTTGAGCACTATTCCTTAAGAACGAGTGGACTCGAGCCCAGCTGGCCCAATACAATAAATTTGTAGAGAGCGGGTTAAAGAGCTAGGCCTTAGTGAAGGCTGTACGATTAAGCATGGTAATGCATGGCTCGATTGACAAGAACATAAACTGAAAGTATGAAATTAGGCTCCTCGGCCACTTTCTTTGATAGTATCTTTCTTATATCCTTTTTAATACTGGGTTACAAAGATTTCCACAAGTACTATGATCCTTCTTTTCTCCTAAAACTGCCGTCCCCTTTTCTGGAGGACTTGTTACATTTTATACCCCCTTCTGGTTAATCTCTGCCATCCATCTGTCGATCATGCAAGTCATCATTCCAGCACCTGTCCCATCAGCCACCTTCCCATCCTTTCTGTGGGTTGTAGCAGCTGAAGTGGTACTATTCAGAAGTCACTTCTCCATTTAATGCGGCCAGAATGTTAGTTGGGGGCATTAAATGTGGAGGTGACAGTTCCTCCTGGGATTGCTCCTCCACCATGCTTCTATGGCCAACCCGTTGTACTTGCCTCTGTCTTGGATTGCCCTGGAAGGTTACCTCTGAAGGCGCTTTGCTCATCCTTTCAGTGATCCGTGTGGGCCGAGGACATGGTTGTCCTCGGCGGTATTACTGGCGAATGTACTTGTCCTCGGACACATCTTTCTTTCTCAGCATGGGCCTTGGGCTTAGCGTAGAGTGGGTCGGGGTTGCCAAATTCTCTGGCCCCACATAATTAATAAAGAGTTTTCTTTTGTCTATTATGCCAATTTTCTATCACGATTTTTGCTAAAGGTGATCTATGATGAGGTTCAAATTCTCTTTCTTTTTCTAATTCTGAATTTAAAGCTTTCATTTTTTCAAGTAGGTCCAAAAAACTATTATTTTTCCTTTTTACTTTAGTGTTTATTATGGATCTTTCCACAGTTTCTAAAGATTCTAATTTTTTATTAATCCTATCTAACAAACTATAATTGTATCTATCAGTTGATTTTATCTCCTGTTATTGTATTCCAATTATTTGTGCTATTATTATTGTTATAATCATCTATATCACTATCATAATCAGAATATGTATCATCATAATCCATATTACTATTTAACCAATTATTGTCTATAGCTTTTATGCTATAACCTTCATCATAATCTATATCATCATAGTCCATGTTTCTTATTAGTGTGTGCCTACCCTAAATGTGAACAAGCAAACAGATGATGAGCTGATAAACGTATTTATTCTATTTCCAAGCAATTAATAATTACTGGCGGAGCTATTACTAATCACTGGTATCCTTGCTATCAGGACCACCTCCTCGGAAAACTCCATTGCGGGACCACCCAAACAATGCCTGTCCATCGGCTAACAAAAAACGGGCTGACCAACGCGAAACTATGGTTTGGCAACGAGTCTTAAGGCTGACCAACGTTATCAAGGAGCAAGTAGTGGCTATGTAGTAATATCAGTTCCTCATAACTTCCTAATTGCAAAGAAATAAAACTCATACATCTATCATCCATGGCTCTAACACCAAAACATACCTAGGAGAGAGCACATTAGTTTTATGGAAGCATAAACAATGATAAAATAGATAATAAAGAAGAAAACAACAAAATAGATACATTCAAAATTAGTTAAAACGGGAATATGGAATATGAAAACAGAAACTAGTAAAATCTTACTTGAATAAAAATTTTTGTCTTTGATTAAAACTGAAAATGTCTGTCTTTGATATAAGTTTTGAAAATAAAACTCTATCTGAAGAGTTACAAGATTACAAAGTAAAATCTGTCTTTGAAATTGAAATGTTACAAAATTATGTTTGTTTGAAGGGAAGGGTTACAAGATTACAAGAGAAGGAGGATTACAAAAGTCTTTCTAAGAGAGGGAGAGGGCTATCTTCTTTCAAGGAATTAGACCTTCACTCTAAAATTTGAACCTGAGAATTGAACCTATCTTCTGTCTTTGGAGTTTGTCCTTTTAAAGATGAAATGAACCATGGTATCAAAAGTAACTTGAATTAGTAAAGTTAACTCAAGTTAATTTGTAGTGGAGACTTGTAGAATATTGTGAAAATTACTATTGATGAGCAGTAGTCTGTTTGGGAATCTATCAGGTCTCTTTTCACGTATGCTAGTGAATAGTAGTGACCTATGAACTTTTGTCTGTATCTGTCTGGACTGTCTTGGATCTGTCTGGAAGCTATTCATGCATGCTGGTGAATAGTGATCTATCACAGTTGTTTGTCCTTTCTAGATCTGTTTGGTAGTAACTATAGTAGCTATTCTGTAATTCCCTTTCTTAATTCTATCTGATGGTAGCTATAGTAGCTATTCCGTCATTATGATTGTTAGTCAGGCCTTTCTGATAATCACCACTTGAATACACTGTCATTGTTGACCTTGTATTCTGAAGGGATGTTGCCTCTGTTGAGACACCTTCATGCTCTATTTGAAATCTTCATTGAAGATTTCTGTTTAGGCAAAATTCGGTCTGAGATTTTAGCCTTAGGATAGCAATCTTGCTTGTTAGGCAATTGACCGTTAATTTTAAAATTAACAAATTAATATAGTACAAGTACGCCTTAGCTGAAGGCCTTCATGCAACTGACGATCAAATTTGGCCAGTGTAGCTTCAAATGCTACTGAGGGAGTTTATTCAAAGGGTTCTTTCAGAAGGCTGTCTATTTCTAAGAGGGACTCAAATATTTTAGAGAAGATCTGAGAATGACTTTGTTAAACTGAGTAAAATCTTAGCATAAAATCTTTCTGAAAACAAACTTTTTGAAAAGAGATATATAATTCTTTTTGAAAATAATATGTACATACTTAAGTGCTACTGGGTAGAGTTTATAGTATCATCTACCTTTGGATTTGTAGTAATCTCATCATTGTCTGTTATTGGCTCATCAGTATTCATGTCCTTAAATATGGAGATTTCTTTCAACAAATGTAAATCCTTGGGGATTGGAGGTAGGATGAACTTAAAGAATACTTCTGTTTCCAAAATATTAGTACATATTCCATTGTTTGTCGTGGAGAAAGGATAAAGTAAAGCCAAAAAAGGATTCCCTAAAATAACTTTAGAGGACAACTTGTTTGCTAAAAAGAAAGGTGTTTTGAAATTGATTCCATTATTATATATGTATGTCTTTGTCAATTTATTACTTATTTTAAGTCTATCACCATTAGCCTGAGTTAATCTGTCTGTTGTTGATTCATAATATTTGGAAGATATTAATCCTTTCTGTATACAATTCATGTCAGTACCTGAATCAACAACTGCAACAACTGTTAACGAAAATTCTTTATGAACAACCAGAGTTATTTCGATGATGATGATGAAGCAATATCACAATCATCTATCTGGTGAATTTCATTATCTGATTCATCACTATCTATTAGTATATTCATCAATTTATCCTTTAACTTTCTTGATATGTCAAGTTTATTTATCTTTCTTTGAAAGTTATAGTATTTACTAGTGTGTCCATTTTTACCACATTTGAAGCAAATAATGTTATTTTCTCTATGTCTATCATGTCTCTTTCTTTTGGACTCGTCTTTCTTTTCTTTAGACCTACTTTTATTATATCTTCTATTATTGGTTTTGTATCTATTAACATCTTTCTTTCTTTCCTTCTTTTCCTAAAGGGAGCAATTAACGGATCAAAGCCATATTGTTCACAAAAAGTTCCTAGCTCCTTTTTAGCATATCTTTTTTCTTTCTCTATCTGATTTTTTAGTCTTAGATCATTACACAGTCATAGACCTATTTTATTGATTGAGGATATTATGTCACCATATGTTAAGCTAGGATAGTCTATAGTTCTGTCATTATTAGCTATATCAAGTCTAACTTTTTGAGCAAAGAAATAAGGTAAATTAGCAATAAATTTTTCTTTCCAGTAGGATTGTTGATAGTCATTTCTACTTAAAACTTTTGAAATAAAAACATCTTTATACCATCTAAAGTCTGAAAGTTGTGGACATCTTAAATTAATTAAAACATCTGAAGCTCTTTCTTTATATTGATTAGGATCTCCAACAAAATGTTTAGTTATGGTAAAGATTAAAGTATTAACTGTATCTTGTGAAGGCTATCAATATCTTAAGTTTGTCATCATTATTTAAATAGTGATCCCACCGGCCTTTCAATTGGCCAATAAAACCGGTGACAATTAAATGGGCTATCTGGTGGTTTGATTTTCCATGATTCTTATAAACGTTAGTGAGCAAGGTCACTTCATGTAAAATGTTTATTGTCTCATATTCTGACATTCCATCAATATTCCATTCATATATCAAATCTGGCGAATAAGACGAATTAACAAAAGTATGTCTTTCTTCAAATTGTAAATCATGGGGAGTAGGTTTAGGATACCAATTCTTTGTGGGGTATGTTTCATCATTTCTTCCTTTTTTGCGATCTTGCGATGAAGATCCTAAAGTTAATTTATTAATTTGTAATTTATCTGTAAATTGTGATTCTAAATTATCTATGTTTGATGAGTCTGTCAAGTCTGTCAATTAATTGTCTTCTGATTCTTCATCCTCTGAAGACTCAGTTCTTCCTATTGTATTTAATGTCATATATTTGTTTTTTTAGTGGCTCCATGTCTTTTTGTGATTCTAGTTTCATTAAGTCTAACTTTTTATTTATTTCATTAAGTAGATCATCAATTTTCTCTGTGATAGGTCTCTTTAAAGGTGATCTAAGGTGAGGAGGTATTTTTATGAGGGATAAATAAAGGGGTGTTGAACTCATTTTCCTTTTTTATGGAGGTGGAAGGGGGTGTTATTATGTCTTCTATGTCTTACAGCTTTTGACCAATTGATTTTAGATATATATTAGCGTAATTATTCTGTTGAATTATGCTATCTAGGTTCTTATTATTATCACTTAGACTAGGTCTTTTAATAGGAGTAGCCAACACTTGGACTCCACTACTTTGATTCAATATAACTGACTCAAAGGGTGGATAAGTTTGGTACACCTTTTCATGATTTTCTGTCTTCGTCCATGATAATGTTTTCTCTATTACACTTATCTTTTTGTTATAATAGTCCAAAAAGTCAAAGAAACTAAAGTGTGTTTGCAAGTCTGTCACCCTTTCATAATATTTGGTTCTTAAATTATTCATTTCTTGTTCATTATATTCTTCAAAAAACTGTTTTTTTTTTTTTTTGATAGTATTTTCAGGTTTTAAGTAGTTATGTTTTAGTAATTCTTTATCTAAAACAAATTCCTTAGATAAAACATTAATTCATCTGTCATGATCTGTGAATCCTAATATGTCTATTTGGGTAGGAGAATCAAGTTGAGGAAAGGGCTTGATGAACATTATGGTGGGCCTTTTTGTGATTTTGGGCTGGACTATCTCCTGTTGTATTGTGGCCCAAATATTCTGGATAGGAGAGTTGGGCCCGGTCCAATTGTAACCCACCTCGAACCGGCTTATGCACAAACTATGCCCCGTTTGCCGAAACTTTAATCACATGTCCACGACAGATGCAGTTGCTATAGAAGAGTCACGGCAGAAAAATGTGATAAAATAATGATGAAAGAAATAAGTTACTGTTAAGGCAAGACAAGCGATAAATCCTTAGTCAAAACAGGAAAAGAAAACACATTCTAGGTGAGGTTACAAAGACGAGATGAGAAATAATAACAATAAGTGAGAAAATCAAAGAATGAAAGATCAATTTGCCACGTTTGATTGTGTTATAGGGCTAAGGCCAAGGAGGTAACCACTTCCTCAACATGGGTAACTTCACAGGATGATCCAACCATGGAAATTATCCACTTTGAAGGAATGAGCCTGAATAGCTTGCGCCAAAATGAGTCATTTTTCCCTAATAGAGGGTAGGATTTAGAGAGAGAGAAGGGATTAACCTATTGGTGCATGCCTGCCATTCTACACTCTGTTTTTTCTTCCTGATTCTCTCTTTCTTCTCTGTTTTCTTGTTATTTCTGATTCTTTATCTCCTCTTTTCTTTTCTTAGTGCATACCCATCTAGTAATGTTGTGATTCTCTCTTAGTGATTATTATTACCGTGATGATGATCCCCCTATTGTGCACGACAAGGGTCCTTTATATACTATCTATCGTGACTAGCTTTTACCATTTTAGTCTTTAACTACCTTTGTCTGGTTTGGATGTCCTTACCGACCACCACTGGTTTGTCAGTTGTCTAGCCACCACCATTTACCTGTGTTAGCTGTGCCACTCCTCATCACCAGACAAAGAAGATTATTTTGTTTGCTTGCTCACCGTGGCATTCTTATCCGCTAAGGTGTGGGTGTTCTTTCTTCCTATCCCTCATGGCATGCACCTAGTGGTTCCAACTCATCCTTACTTCTTTTAGGTGGTAAGTCATCCCAGTAAGACATTACCTCCAAAAGAATCTGAGCAGGAACCCCAGAATAGGCTTTTCCTTCTCCCCACCGCCAGATCATATCCTTTCTTACCTCTGACCTATGACCCACCACTCCTGTATTGGCTGGGTACAGGTTGGTGGTGTCTAGGCTTTGAGCATGCTCCACTTCTGTGTACGTCCAATGCTTGTTCACTGCTCATGCGTTTGCCATGGTCTGAAGGCTCGTCTGTGCATTCTACCGCTCATCCTTGACCTCTTATGTCATGAATTATTTTCTGAGTTTCCATTCTTTATGGCTAGCTCCCTTTAGGGGCTGGGCTTTGCTTGATTGTGAGTTTTTCTTGATTGTGGGCTTTTCTTCTTTCAGCCTACTCTTTTGCTCCTTTAGTAGTCTTGCTACCATTCCTGCCATACCACTCTGCCATTCCTACTATGATGTTATTTAACCCGTGCTTGCTGGGCCTTTTTCATTGGATTTATAATTATGTTACTTTGGGCTTTCTTGTCTCATTACACTGCTTGTGGTCTCCTTTGTCCCATTTCCTCCCCCTTGGGCATCCTCGGCCCATTTGCTTTCCTTGGGCATCCTCGGCCCATTTTCTAATTCTACATTCCCATCGGTTTTTACTAACTCTCTTGGACTTCCCTGGCCCAATTACCATATCCTTCATCTTTGAGGCTCATGGGTTTTCCATCAACCTTTTACTTTCTCACTTTATTACTTCGGGCTTGCCGTGACCCATTCTCACTTTTCTACATCATATAATGCCCATGGGTTTACTATTTCTTTCTCTGGGCTCCTTTTAGGCCCATTTGCTTCTCTCAATACCCATTTACTTATTTTACGAGCCTATAATCCATTGTTCCTGCCATTTAGGCTTAATGGTTCTTCTAACCATCCCCTAACTCTTCTCTGCCCATATTGTTGGGCTTCTTCCTGCTATTGGGCCTCAAAATAAGCATCAACAAACATTAGGGGTCGGTTGTGTGGTTTCTGTCAGATAATAGGCTGTTTCTGTCTGGGTTGGGGTTCTTTTGGTGTTTATAGGAGGAAGGCATATGAGTGGAGGAAGATTCTGGAGAGGTAAAGGTCTGGAATCAAAGAAAGGTGTCCCAAATGACATACTTACACCCTTTATAGTATCCTCAAATAATCATATAATGGATGTTTTAATAAAAGAAGCCTTGACAGATACCCTTTTACTAATCATTAAATAGAACATTAATTGTGGTAATTTCTTGGACAAAGACAGATTTAATTTCCTAACAGGAAGAGTTAATGATAAGTCCTTGACAGATTTTCCTATTATAGTGGTTGATAAGAGACTATATGGAGAAGCTTTATTTCACATATTCTTGCAAAATGAGATATATAATAAGACATATAAAACAGATAGAACTATGGCAGATTTTGTAAAGTTTTTGATTTCCAGTCACTTTGGCATTGACAGACTTCATCATGACTACTCTTATACCACTACTCAGTGAGAGCACAAAGAGAAAAAAGTTAGTTCTATTATATATGCTTCAAATTTTAAAAATGATTTTCTCATAAAACATTTTAAAGGAATTTTATAGAAAGACATTGGCAAAAGGGTTTTAAAAATAAATTTGAAAGAAACTTTGCAAGGGAATATTTATTTTCAAAATATTATTTCAAGACATAGTGACATAGCAACTAATCCTTTTACTAAAAGCCAATTACAGACTAACATGAATAAAAGACCCTCCAAGGCAGACATGAAAAGAAAGGGCAAGGGACCAGCAGTACAACCCAAAGAAATCTGAAAGGCTTCAGTGTAGATTTTGGATAAGCATGAAGGCGTCTCGATAGATGCAATATCCCTTCAGGATACGTTGCTAGCAGAGACAATGTATTCACATGGTGAAAAAAGTGAAATTCTGCAAGAAGTGCTCTGCACTGATCTCACTTTTCAAGATGGAGAATTTACAGACCTTTCTTTTCATATTAAATTACTTCTTGTTAATTTACAAGCAGCCTTCACCCTCAAACAGAAACCCTTATTCCCAAGACCCTTAAGGCTTTGGAATTAGATCTTGTAAGCACCATTGCATTTATTGAAGCACTTGGTAGTCAACTCCTTGGCAAGGAGGATGGAGATTTAAGCTCCAT
Source organism: Quercus glauca (assembly GCA_023736055.1). Lineage (NCBI taxonomy): Eukaryota > Viridiplantae > Streptophyta > Magnoliopsida > Fagales > Fagaceae > Quercus > Quercus glauca. The sequence continues at coordinate 95,061,595 of CM043316.1, read as the reverse complement.
AAAGACATAATCACAGTCTTTAAAAAGATATCTTATGGGAACAAGCTTTTCAAAGCTCCACCCTAAGATTCAACGAAAAACGAGACTTGCCATTAGAACCTTACCCCCTGAAATCCAACAAAATATACTAACTTATAAAGCCATAACAAGTTCTTATGACAGATGGATGTATCTTTTTAAAGTTTTAATCCCTACAACATTTATCAGGACAGATGTGATAGAAAACATATGACTATCTCATAAAGCCGCATGGTATGAAAGCTTTGGAGAAAGCAGAAAGAGTTTATGATGGACAGCATCCCTATTCGGGATTACTTATCAACACAGAGACAAAGGATCCAATGATTTGTGATCCTTCATGGTTATCTAAAATGCTAGAAGTAGGGTTTATCAACAAACTAATCATAACTTCTGTAATTCAAATTAGTTTATTTCCTAAAGTCATCCAAGAAGCAGTTGCACAAATTGGAGGACTTAATTATATGAAGCTTACTATTTGGAGCACTCTCCCAGCTTGGGACACTAATTACTATATGGAAAGCCCGACTAGCACACATTTTGGTTCTCGTAAGTGATTCTAGTTGTAGTCCTGACTACTACTGGTATACAGGGGAGACTTACCTATCACTTGATGACCTATATGCTCTGGCATAAGAATGGTCTAATTTCATGAGCAATAAGATTTATGAAGTACATAGAGAGTTAGATCATGACTTCCATTTATATGGCTACACCAACAGGATAGCTATATATGGACCAAGACCTTTAGCAAGGAGGCTCATTAGGAAAAGAAAGATTACTAGAGATCCCAAAATAATGACAAAGAATTGTGCTCCTACCTTTCTTCCTATTTCATACTGTGTTCTATGTGGTAATTATGGAGTACTCCATAAGCATGAGTGGTATAAAGATAATTTTGATTTGCTAGATTATGATAACTATGCGGATACAGATTGATAGATAGATAGACATGCTCTCCTGGACAGACAACTGCGACAGATCACTATTTACCAGTATGCGTGAATAGCTTCCAGACAGATACAAGACAATTTAGACAAATACAGATAGATGTTCATAAGTCACTACTGTTCACTAGCATGCGGGTAAAGAGACCTGATAGATTCCCAGATAGACTACTGCTCACTAATAGTAATTTTCACAATATTCTACAAGTTTCCACCGACAGATTAACTTGAGTTAACTTTACTAACTCAGGTTACTTTTAAAGACTTACCATGGTTCATTTCATCTATAAAAGGATAGACTCTGAAGACAGAAGATAAGTTCAAAAAATAGAGGTTCAATTCTCAGGTTCAAATTTTAGAGTTAAGGTCAAATTCCTTGAAAGAAGATAGCCCTCTCCCTCTCTTAGAAAGACTTTTGTAATCCTCCCTCGCTTGTAATCCTGTAACCCTTCCCTTTAGACAGACATAATCTTGTAACCTTTCAGTTTCAAAGACAGATTTTACTTTGTAATCTTGTAACTCTTCAGATAGAATTTTATTTTCAAAGCTTGTATCAAAGACAGACATTTTCAGTTTTAATCAAAGACAGAAGTTTTTATTCAAGTAAGATTTTACTAGTTTCTGTTTTCATATTCCATATTCCGTTTTAACTTATTTTGAATATATCTATTTTGCTATTTTCTTCTTTATTATCTATTTTATCATTGTTTATGCTTCCATATTAAGTAGTAAGTTGTTTTAATTTTTCCTCTAAGAATGAGGACATAAAATTTTTCAAAATTTATTTCATAATAATTGATATGGTTGTGAGTTTCACATATTCCACCTCATTTACGCTAATTCTATATTAATCAATCAGAAAAAGTTTGGTTACAAACTTGGTTGTAACTTGAGGCTACAATTCTCACTTAAAAAATTAACATGACTATATATTTTAAAAATCTAACCATTTGATTGCATGTTATTTATGTTCTTAACACACATGTAAAATTTCATGTCAATTGGATTTTATTTACTATTTGAACTATAAATTAATTTTTTATGTATAATTTTAGATTACAAAAACTTAAAATTTAAATATTTGATTGATAACATATCTATTATTCTTTGATCTTTTGGAAATTTTGCAAACAAGAAGGATATAAAAAGTAAATGTAATTTATTGGTGGATATGTCAAAATTCACATACAATAAAAGGATATTGAGTGGAGTTATAGCCTTAAATTATTATCAAATTTGTTGCCAAACTTTGTCCCAATCAAAATAGACTATGTCTCATTAGATTTTTTTTTGTTCATAAAAAAAAAGTCCCTAACTTTTTTCTAGATAATTTCCTTTGTTATATATAAAATAAGGGATTCGAATCTTAAACATCTTTATTGAAAATAAACAGTAATATTATAGAACTATAAGGCGCTTGGTTTAAATAATATCGTTATCACAGATTGTTTTTTCTCTTTGCAATTATTAGTCATTGCTTACTATTTTCATAGCACATGCATGATGCATTTAGGATACGTATACATTAGGATTTTGCTAAATTAAATAGTTAATATTAATAGATTAAAATAGGGAAACTGAGAAATCATGCCATAATTCTCTAGAAGCACATTTCCAACTACCCCCATCGTAAGCAAGTAAAAAAAAGAAAAAAACATGTTTGTGTTTTTAAACAATATTATATGACTTAAAATTTCGTTGACTCTCGGTTTCAAAAAAAAAAAAAAAAATCGTTGACTCTCAAATTTATAGATTTATATGTGAAAACGTGCAATATTGTACAAAATTAATGTATCAATTATAAAATATGAGACAAAAGAATAATTAATAAATTTCTATGTTACTTTTGAGATGTTAATCATATTTATTGTCACATTAATTTAACATATTTTCTATAATTATATAGCATATAATAATAGAAAAGTCACCAATTATACCCTTTAGGTTTTTGTATTTTTTTTTTTTTAAATTTTTTTTATGAAAGGTTTTTGTATTTGTGTATGCGTATACTTTTCTTTATTTAATTTTTTATAATTCAATAATTATTACAACAGGGGAAAAAGGATTTCAATCTTAGTTCTTTCTTATAAAGAAGAACACATAAGGTTGATGAACTGCAAAACCCTTGATTGTGTGCCTAGACTTGAGAGAGGGAGAGAATGGTCATCAATCAATGGTAATAATCTTTTTTTTTCCTTTGTTTTTTTTTTTTGAGAGAAAAATAATCTATATCTCCTTTTTTTTTTTTTTTTGGAGAAACGAAAAATAATCTAAATCAATTGGCCAACTGGTGGATGGTATTATTAGTACGACCTACCACCTTCATCATTATCATATGGCAATAGTGGTATTGAAATTCTATTTAACAACTAAACAACTACAAATTAAACACCTAACATGGAATCACGTCTCTCGCTTGCCTCCAAGTCCAACCCCATTGATTAATATGTCTTTTTTTTTTTTTTTGATAGGGAATACTGAGAAAATTTTATTACTAAGGCGAGGATAAGTACATAGCATCCTGAAATACAATGGATTCCAGAAAAAGTGGACATTCCTCTATCTAGGTTACAAAAGCATCAATTCCCTTAGCATGTTGTGCTAAAATATGTGCGGCCTTGCTTGCGTTCCTTTTCACATGTTGTGTTTGAGATTGTCTAAAGTCTTGGAGTCTGCGAATCGTCCCTTGAATGACGTCTATGATAGAGACCTGGGGAGTAATGGTGCCACAGAGGGTGCCAGACACCACATTTGAGTCTGTCTCAAAAACCATGTCCCTAATGCCCATGTCCCATGCAAAAGAGGCTGCCACGTCCATTGCTTTAGCCTCTGCCTCCAAAGGACCCAAAGGCAAACGCAGGTGTTGACTCAACGCGGCAATCACTGCTCCCTCATGATCACGAATGATAACACCAACACCACTAGTTTGAAGGTTCGAGAAAACTGCGGCATCCGTGTTGACTTTGTACCACGGGAGGGATGGAGGAACCCAGTAGGCATCCGTTTGGTCTTTGAAGTGTGGTCGTGCAAGGTGGGCGAGCTGGAAATCTTCAAGTATGGAGTGAGCCTTGTAGATAATCTCATGGCTAGTTTGTCTTGGGGACCTAAGCCGTGTCTTGTTGCGATTGTACCACATGCACCGAGCGACGGTGATGATAAGTTCTATCAACTTCATTTCCATGCGCTGCACGAATAGAAGGTACCAGAGAAAATCAACAAATTCATCGTGATGTACACCGTTTGTATCAAAAGCTATCCCTGTTGCTGTCCATACTTCACGTGCCTTAATACAATCCCAGAACAGGTGTCCACTTGTTTCAGTAGTCAATCCGCAAGCCTCACATGTGGCATTATCAAGGACTCCTCGGCGGCATAGATTATTCTTCGTAGAAAGAATGTCTCGGCATGCTCTCCAGGTAAAGGTCTTCAGTTTATTCGGTATAGCAAGGTTCCAGATTGTTCGCCAGAATTGTCTCTTCGCATCATTATTTGAAACCTCCTCCATGGCAGCAAATGGTGATATCGCCCATGCCACCTTGTAGGCACTACTAACCGTGAAGTTACCTTTAGGTGTATAGGCCCAAATAATGCGATCGTTGGCTCGTCTATGGCTTCTTGGCATGCTTAGGATGGTTCTAGCTTCATCAGGGAGAAAGACCTGTTTGATCAAGGTAGCATTCCATTCACCCGTGTCCTCATCAATAAGCTCAGAAAAAGTGAACTCTAGAGGGAGCGTATTTGGCTGTGAGATAGGGCAGAAAGTAGATGGTTTTGGGATCCATCTATCCTTCCAGATTCGCACAGTAGTGCCATCGCCCACTTGCCATCGGTGACCCACATGGATGATGTGTTTTGCTGCCATGATGCTTCTCCACGCATAGGAGGGTTTTCGGCCAAGCTCTGCATGGAGAAAATCACAGTTAGGGAAATAACGGGCTTTGAGAACACGGTGTACTAGAGAATGTGTGTTGGTTTGTAAACGCCAGCCTTGCTTTGACAGAAGTGCCAAGTTGAAGGTTTTAAGATTGCAAAAGCCAAGTCCACCATCTTTTTTAGGCATACACATTTTTTCCCAACTCAACCAGGCCATCTTTTGTCTACCATTGGATTGGCCCCACCAGAAGTTACGAACCATGCTAGTGAACTCATCACATAGAGTATCTGGTAGTTTGAAGACACTCATGGTATAAGTAGGGATGGCTTGAGCTACTGCTTTAATGAGAATTTCCTTTCCTACTTGGGAGAGCAACTTCTCCTTCCACCCAGAGAGTTTATTGGCTAGCCTTTCTTTTAAAGCACAAAAAGTGTTCTTCTTGGACCTACCAATTAGAGAAGGCAATCCCAAGTAAGTTTTGTGCTGTCGGATGACTTCTGCACCAAAATGGTGTTGGATGGATTCTCGCTTCTCCTGTGGAGTGTTATGGTTGAAGAATAAGGAGGTTTTCTCCCTATTGAGTTGTTGGCCAGAAGCGCGTTCATATATTTCCAAAATCTATTCCAGGCGATTGCAATCATCATTTGTGGCTTGACAAAAGATGATACTGTCATCTGCGAAGAAAAGATGTGATATGCGGGGGCCTTATGGACAGGCAGCCACACCATATAGTTCGCCTCTGCTTGTGGCCTAACGGAGGAGGGCTGATAATCCTTCTGCACAAAATAAGAAAAGAAAAGGAGATATGGGGTCACCTTGCCTCAAGCCCCTTGTAGGGGTGATGTGGCCTCTAGGTTTCCCATTAATTCTGATCGAATATGTAACAGAAGTAACACAAAGCATCATAATGTTCACCCATTTGGCAGCCCCATTTTTAGCATGATATTCTTTAAGCACCCCCATTCTACCCTATCAAAAGCCTTGCTCATATCAAGTTTTAGAGCCATTTCCCCTCGCTGTCCACGTCGTTTACTGTTTAAGTAATGCATAGTTTCAAAAGCAACTAACACATTATCAGTAATTAAATGAGAAGACATGAATGCACTTTGATTTTCACTAATGATATTTGAAAAGAGGCTCTTTAGTCTATTTGCTAGAACTTTTGAAGCTAGTCTAGAAACGATATTACTCAGACTGATGGGTCTATATTGAGTTACCTTTATAGGGTTCTTCACTTTTGGTATGAGCACAATGTGGGTTTCATTAAATTTTGGGGGAATAACACCAGAATTTAAAAAAGCCAGTACAACATTGGTGACATATTCAGCTGAAAGAGACCAAAAATGCTGATAGAATAGTGGGGGCATACCATCTAGACTTGGTGATTTTTTTGGATGCATCTGCTTCAGGGCTTGGTGAATTTCTTCGGCTTGGAAAGGCTGGCAGAGGCACTCATTCATGGGGTTAGTAACAACTGGTTGAATGGCTTCAACTATTGTAGTCGTGTCTGTGGGGCCATTTGTACGAAAAATGGAAGTATAGTAATCCAATATAATTCGTTCCACGGCCAGATCATCTTTTTGCCACACCCCATTTTCATCAGCGATCCCCAGGATTGAGTTTTTCTCCTTACGGTTAGAAGCCTTTTGGTGAAAAAATGACGTATTATGATTGCCATCGGTTATCCACAGGTGCCTAGATTGTTGGTGTCACATTGTGTTTTCTGCATCAAGCTAACAATTAAGAGCCTTGCGTATTTCATGGATTTGCTCAAAATTGTGTTGTGGGTTTTGTTCCAAGGATTGCAGAATTTTTTCATGTCGTTCAATCAGTCGTTTCACATGATCAAACTCCGTTTGGTTCCATGCAAATAGTCGGGTTTGACAGCTATCTAGGCAGTTGGTGATTTGGGATCCCTTTGGCTTGTACAGGCCTTCCATTTAGGATTCTCAACAACTTCAGCACAACATGGGTCACGAAGCCACATTGCTTCGAAGCGAAAAAGTGAAGGGCATCGTGGTTTACGTGGTCTCAAAATTGGCCAGCAGACGACGAGCATGGAGTGATCAGAAGTGGACATTGGGACATGGTGTACCCCGGTTTTAGGGAAGTGTCGCTTCCATGCAGCAGTAGCAAGGGCTCGGTCAAGGCGAATATGAATATGTCCCTCTGTAGGGTGATTTCGTGACCATGTGAATGGAGAGCCCCTGTGTACTAAATCAAAGAAGCCACAGTGTGAGATGGCAGTATGAAAACGATCCATTTGTCTGGTTGGCCTCAAATTCCCACCCGCCTTCTCAGCATGATTGGTGATCTCATTAAAATCACCAAGGCACAACCACAGTAATGTGCTGGAACAACTAAGCGATTCAAGCAAGGTCCACGTCTCCTTGCGTTTACTTGTGTCAAGGTGGCCGTAGAAACCAGTGAGCCTCCATTTCAGACCAGTATCAGCACAAACAATATGGGCATCAATAAACCACCGAGAAAAATTCTAAACATGTACCTGGGTGTTTGGTTTCCATAGGAGTGCAAAGCCACCACTCAATCCATTACTAGAGACCACTAAGCCTTGGTTATAGTCCCAATTTTGTTTCATGTTGTTTAGTTGCTCAGTGGAAAGTTTCGTCTCCATTAAGAAGACACAAATGAGAGCTTCTTTATTCCATGCCCTCTTAAGAGCATTGACTGTTCAGAGGTTCCCAAGCTCCCGACAGTTCCAACTTAAGATACTCATTGTGCTCGGCGGTGCTGCCAAGCAGCCATCGCCAATCCCAGATTGTCTACCATGAGTTTACCCATGGTCTTTGTCTCCATGTCCAAGAGCTTTAGCTTCTTTTCAATGGACGTGTCTTCATGCATGTCTTCTGCATGTGTTTTACATTTGGGCCCAAAAGTGTGGTCATTTGGATCACGAGTGTCCATTACTTGTCTAGGTGGGCCCTATTTGCGCCAAGTTTCTTGCAAAAGTCCAGTGTTTTTTTTCTGAGGTGGAGTTCGTGGGGCTAGCGGGTGTTGGATGTGGGCCCGAGGAGATAGGGATAGGTGTAGGATGGGGTGTGTCAAGGGAAGATAAAATTTTTGGGTTCTTCTTAGCGGATGTTGGATGTGGGCCTGAGGAGCTAGGGGTAGATGCAGGACGGGGTGTGTCAGGAGGAGGGGAAGATAAAGTTTCTGGGTTCTTCTTGGGTGGGGTGGTTGATTTTTGGAGGGTGGGAGTTAATGTTTTTGTGATGTCCTCAAAGAAGGTGGTTGACATAGTGGAGCACAAAAAGGTATGGTTTTGAGTGTCTGTGATTTTAGTGCGTGCCAGCTGTATGGGTGAGGTTTGCATATTTGAATTTGGAAAGAAATTTAAATCATGGTCAATGGCCGTGATATGTGCATGGAAGAGATTCGGGTCCGATAAAATTTCCATGTTTGTCGACACCGTATCAAGGATAATGGTGTGTATCGCGGTTGTGGCGGAATTTGTGGCAAGGGAAGGTTCAGGTGGTGGGTGTGGGGATGTTGGGATCAAAGGTGATGGTCGAGAGGAAGGGGATGGTGTGGGTTGAGGAGGCCGTGGGGGTGCTGAAGGAGTGGCTGCTTTTGTATGGACCACTTGTGGTTGTTGCACGTTCGTCACTGCAGCTCTCAGCCATGGGCCATACTGCTGTGTTTCTTTGTGAAGAGTGCCGTCGTTTTCAGCCCAAAGCTTGCAATCTTGTTCGTCGTGGTTCAGAAGACCACACCAATAACAAAAGATAGGCATACGTTCATATTGGAATGAGATCCGGCGTGGTTCGCCATCACCCACGTCCACATAGCGCCTTCGGCAGAGCGGTTGATCGATTTTGATGTTAACCCAAACCCAAAGGTAGCGTCCACGACATTCCCCAGTCGGCGAGGCGTCAACCTGTTCTACTTCACCTATAGTGCTTCTTATAGCATGATCATTTGCTCTATTCATCCGGCTAAGGGGAAGGTTGTGGATTTGTATCCAAAAAGAAGCAGTATCAAAACTTGCACCGTCCACGGATTCAGTTGCTTTTGGCTTGTAGAGACCGATTAAATATTTGTCAAAAGACCACGGCCCCTGAGATAGGATCTTTTGCGTATCTGCTTCATCCATGAACAGTAACAGTACTATATTTGCTGTGAGATCCCAAACTTCAAAATCCTTTAGAAATCTCCACATACTCTTTAGAGTTCGTGATAGGGCTTCAATGTTGACGCGATGCTTTGTAAAGAGTTTCGCCACGAGAGTTTTGCTGTTGTCTTCTACTTCAGGTGTTAAAGAGATGGTTTGACACTCTTTGGTTTGTAGAGAGAGGCAGGCGCATTAACCAGTAAGGTCATCCATCGTGGAGAGGGGTGGAGAGTGGGGACAGAGAGGGTAGATGAGGACAAAACCAAGGATTTCCACCAGTCGTGGGGAAAAAGAGCCTATATAAGGCAGCGGGTTTTCATCGTCGCATGCTTCCAGTGGAGAGCAAACGAGAGAAAAAAGGTATTACTGGGAATTCTAGCTATTAGTATATGTCTTTTAATATAGGAAAATGGTTAACAATTTATTTTAGGAAAATTTTGATATCACTTTTATGAAAAATAACAAAATTGACAAAACATTAACTATCTTTTTTTTTTTTTTTTTTTTTCATAAAAGATTTTTTTAAATGAATTGTTAACTATTACCCCAATGTATCCATTAGCATTTTCCTTTAATATATGCTACGTTTTCCAATTTTGAAGTAAATGTTTTGCCACAGTTTGAGTTTATTTAGTTTAGCAACCAAAAAAGGAGAGTGCTAGGTGAAACACCAACCACCAAAATTATCCATGTTTTCTACCTATGAAATATCTGTGAGTATAAGCCATTACAGAAAATTTGCTCTGTAAGATGGCCATATGATATGACCAACCTTTTATATCCTTAATTAATATCCTAAACATTTATTTATTTTATAACCTGCAAACTTCATTAAATCAAATAGAGGCACCTACAATAATGCAATCAGTTTTGCAAGCATCCAGGATGGCTTTAGGGGCTTCATGTTTATTACAACAAAAATGGCTTTTAAGCCTAACAGAAAGCTTGGCAGTAGCGTGGGCTGCAGAATTTAGCTTTCTCATGACCCAATTAATATGCTAAACATCTATGTTTAAAATCGAATCATTTTTCTTTTCCCTGTAGGCATATATTTAATCTATGCCATCCTCGTTTTTATTTCAGATGGAAAGGTAGTGATGAAGTACATATTGGGTCACTGGGCTTTTCAGCAACATTTGATTGGACCCTGTTTCAATTGAAGATAGTTTATCACATTGACTTCCATCTCTTAATGTTTGCTTTGGTATATATCCATGCAAATCCATCTTGCAAGACAAAATATAAGACACATTAATATTCATCCATATTGTGCCTTTTATATATAGCATATTAGCATCTGCATGGCCAAACTACCAAACATCAAACTATTCATTTTTTTTTTCAATGGGTGAATATTACATTCAAATTTAAAAGTCTTCAATGGAAACGTTAATGACTATGTGAACCACCAACAAAAGGATAATAGTGATAATATATAGTTACAGCAAGGATGAAAGAGAATTCGAAGCTTGATTCATTAAAAGCCAAAAAATCACAAGTGATGCCTTAATTAATTAAGAAATCAAGGACATTTTTTTTTTTTTTGAGGAACAAGTAATCAAGGACAAAAATCACCAGTGGATAATTTTTTTTTTCATTTACATAGGGTTGTTATTATCTATATATATATATAAAACCGAAGCTTTTGAAGCTCCCACAATTTTCCACGTCAGCACAATATTAAAAAAAAAAAACAAAAAACAAAAAAAACGTAATTGTAGTTTTCTAAATCCCGATACTTTTTCTTCCTCTCTTCCTCTCCTCTTTAGACTCTCAAATCTCTGTCTTTGTTCATAGCCGGAAGCCCTCCCGCTCTGTCACTTTCTGTCCCAACTACTCCCGGGTGCAAATACAATCTCTTCTATTTATCTCAAACCTGACCTATTGGAAGAAGTATGGGCTATATCTCCTATCTCAGTCTCTTCTCTTTTTATTCTGTGTTTTCTCTACTGCCGTTAGTTTCTTTTTCTTCGTTTACTATATGTGTTTCTCCATCTTCTATTTCTTTGTTTCTTCTCTGCCTTTGATATGTTTCTCTCTGTGATCACTTCTCTCTATTTTCTTTTTCAAATTTGGTTGTATTGGCCCTACAACTTTAGACATTCCGATACAGAGACCCAAAGATTTGAGGGATATGGAGATTGGAGAAATTCTTCAAGGTGCTGGGGCTTTAAGTGTAAAAGATACATTGTACATCCAACTGTACATGAATTAATGGGCTCCAACAAAATTTCCTTGGATAACTAAATCTCTAACCTCAACACTAACCATGAAAGAGAGTTCAGAGAGGCCAATAATTAAGCATTAACATGCATTGATGGTGTTGGCATCTTTTATAACAACTATAGCCTTTCAAGTTGGAATAACCCCAGTGGGAACATGTGGAGTTTTTTTTTTTTTTTTTTTAATAAATTTGACTGAAGACGATAGCATGTGGTGGAGTTTAAAAGATAGGAAAAAAATAAAAAGAAAAAAAACGTTAAAAGGTTGAGAGAATAAGTGGATGAGAATAAAAGAAAGGTTAAAAAAATGTTAGTAGGATAGTTAGGGTAAAAAAAAAAAAAATACAAATGATGCTAAAGATATAACAAATTTCATCACTTAACCTCTAGAAACTAATGTCACCAGTTAAAAAAAAAAAAAAAAAGAAAGATATTTGTTTATTATTTATTATGATAATGCCATTTACCAATCATAATTATTGTCACATCAATCCACAAAATGTTTTGCTCTTAATTTGTTGTATTTTTAGCATTTTGTAAAATAATTAGTTTAGTGTTATATATATAGTGATAATTTTGATATATATCATTCCCTTAGGTAAATCGAAATCGTCTCTAATACAAAATTGACTCTTGCAATGTACACCTTGTGTTTGACAATATGTCTCACTTATGCATTAGTTTAAGTCAACTTCTTGGTTTGTGCCTCTTGGTTTAGTTTCCACTGGTCTTTTTTCTTTTTTATGTGCATTTAGGCATACAAGGCCATCAACATAATTTGTATTTTTAGCATTAGAACTTTAATCATAAAAACCAAAAATGCAACATTATAATAGTAGTCTTCTTACAATGAAATTTTTATGAATTATGTTTTTTCTATTAATATACATTTGCAAGGACAAATAAAATATTGGAGAAAATTATAAACTTGATAACATTCAAACATTAAGGGGTAAGATTATTACTAAGTGAGAGATTGAGAGAAAAAATTCATTGAAAAATATTAGTTTAATTTTTTTAAAATGTCTTTAAGTAGTTTTCCCGTGCATAGCACGGGTTAGCGATTAGTTATTATTATAGTGGATCCATCAAACAAAACAAAAAGGAAATCTTTATTATAGAGCTTCCATGTAGGCTACTGAGAGAACCATACTAGCTTCTGGAATATGGTCGGGACGAAAGGCATTGAGAAACTTTATTTTTGGCTAGTTATAACCTTGTTGATGTCATTGGCTATGGCCTCGGCATCCATTGATACTCCAAAGAGTCCTCTCCTTGACAATCCAGCACAATATAGGCCCTTCTCTCCTTTCCAGTGGTTTGGCATTCTATTCTTTGGCATTCCATCACCATTAAGAGCATACTTATAGTCCTGCAAAAGATAATATTACACATTACTACAGGACCAAGTGCCCTTTTATAACACATTACTTAGTGCCCATCCTTCCCATTTTGATTTTGTTATACCTATTTAAGAAACCCAACTTTCTAAAAGAAAATTATCTAGGTTGTTTTTGGACACTTGAATTTAGATTTGAGTTTGAATTTTAAAGTGATGGATTTAAAATGCTTTAATTCTAAATTCATAAATATTTAGGCATGTTATATGGATTTATAAAATTGTATAGGTTTAGAAGTTATTTCAAATTCAAAGATTTTACAGTTTAAAGTCTCTGGTAAATTTGTCAAATCCAAATCCTTGACTCTTTATAAACTATTCAAACAAGATATTTGGATTTTAATTATACAATCCAAATCCATGTGCCTAAATCTATCATCCAAACACACCATTATGCATTGTTTTTTTTACATAAAAAGTGCAAGTTTCCAAAACTATTTTAATTTTAACTTTTTTTTGAGAGAGAATTTTAATTTTAACTTTAGTGTAAGAAGAATGTTGTCTTTTTAAATATATAAAGTGAAGGGTATGTTATGAACTTTATTTATTAACTTTTCAAAGATCTTCATTTTGGGACTTCCTAAAATGGAATAAATATTGCTTAACAATATGGGACAATATGAGACAGGGAATATAATAATAATAATAATAATAATAATAATAATAATAATACCTTTAGCCATTTATTAGCTGCGCTTTTATAGCCAGTGGCCAAAACAATGGCATCGAAATTCTTTTCTGTGCCATTTTTGAACTTCACATTATTCTTTTCAATGTTCAAAATCTCCGAGACAACCTGCAGTAAACAGAGCAAGGAAATTTTCACATTAGATATCATGTGAACTATGTTTTGTAATCTGGAGAAAACTCAGGCACTTAATTTCTTGATTAAATAAAAATAGTAGTAATAAATTTCATTTATTTATTTTGCTTGTGAACGTGTTCCGCAAATGTTAAAAAGGAGCCACGAAAAAAAAATATTTCTATTCTTAGAGGCTGTTTGGATGCAAATTTTTCATCACTCAATTTCCGTCACTCATCACTTATCACTCATCATTTATCACTCATCACTCATCACTTAAAATACCCCACCCTGTTTGGCACCATCACTCACTTCTCATCACTCAATATTTTTCAACTATTTGTGGGACCCACACACTGACCAATGTCAGTTGACTTTCTCTCTCTCTCTTTTTTTTCTTTTTTTTTTCTTTTTCCCCTGCCTCTTCCCTTCGTTTTTCTCTTCGTTTTCCCCTGTTTTTCTCTGCTTTTCTATACTTTTCTCTTCATCCATGTTAACTCATATTTTAATCAAGCTCACCATGATCCTTATTTTCATGCTTTTCCCAGATCTACAATATAACAAAAAAAAACCCAATGCTTTTCCCCTTCGTTTTCCCTTGACCCAATGCTCTTCATGCTTTTCCAAAAACCCAAAAAATAAAAAAAAAAACCACCGCCGCTACAACCCACAATGACAACAGCAGCAACAGCAACATCAACAGCGACGACAACTTCGACATCAACAGTGGCGACAACTTTGACAACATCAACAGCGGCGACAAAGTGAAAAGGAAAGAAAAGAAGAAAAAAAGAGAGAGAAAAAAAAAAGAAAAAAAGAAAAAAAATAACAACCCAACCCAGAAACCAAACCCAGAAACCAACGCAAAAAGAAAAGAAAAGAAGAAAAAAGGAAAAGGAGAATAGAAAAAGAAAAGAAGAAAAAAAAAGAACCAAACCCAGAAAGTGAAAAGAGAAGAAAAGAAGAAAAAAAGAAAAGGAGAATAGAAAAGAAAAGAAGAAGAAAAAAAAAAAGAACCAAACCCAAAAAGTGAAAAGAAAAGAAAAGAAGAAAAAAAGAAGAAGAAGAAGAAGAGGAGGAGGGGCAAGAGTGTCCCAGACCCGTGAAAGACAAAAAAAAAAAAAAAAAAAAAAAAAAGATAAAGAAAGAGCAAAAAGTCTGACTGTGGGACCCATATGTAATTTTAATTACAAGAATGTCATTGAGTTATGAGTTATGGAAACTGAAAACAGTTAAAATGTGTTTTCAATTTTCTTAACTCATCACTCAAAAATTAGAGAATTGAGTGATGGAAACAGAGTTATGAAAGCAAAGTTACAGTGGTGCCAAACGGCCTTCTAGCTATAGGTCCCACTATTTTTGAGTTATGAGTTATGGAAACAGAGAATTAAGTTATGAAAAAATGGCATCCAAACAGCCTCTTATATTTTGACTTTTTTATTTTTATTTTTTAGAATAACCTTCTTTTTTACTTTTTTTTTTTTTGGAAGAAAACCTGATTTTTAACTTGGTTATTAAGTTTTCACAATTTTTATTTTAGTTTTTATATTTTTAAAGTTACTATTATTTTTGATCCCTAACATATTCTCATATTCAGAAAATGTTATTTTTAAAATAGCAGTGCAATTCATTAACCACATACGAATTATTATTCGTAAGTAAAATAAGGGTCAAGACCAAAATGATAGCAAGTTTAATAATATAATGACAAAAACAAAATATATGAAAAATATTGTCAAAATATATATAGGAACAAAAAATGTGTTTTGCCTTAATTTAAAACATAATTTTAAGAGAGGTGCTATGTCTATAATATTTTTACAACATTTTTACAACAAATCATAGGTGGTTAGTTATTACTGGTTCAAATTTGAATCTAACATTAAAATTATTTTTTTGCCTCAACAATAACAACCAGTAACAACTTGCCACTTATGATTTGTTGTAAAAATGTTGTAAAAATATTGTACACATATCATTTCTCTAATTTTAATTATGAGAAGTTACCTCTATCTCTCCATTTTGAATCTTTCCTATGGTTCCAACATCGATAACCGGAGATCTTCCGGTTACATTTTTATGAGCGAATGGACCTCTCGGTGGTCTATAAATCCCATACTTAGTCAAATCACCATATTTGAGTCTTGCAAGCATTGTGATTAGAGTATCCACCATGTAAACTGGGAGATAATTCAACAAAGACATTCCCCGATGCACCAATTCTTTGGTCAGCACATGAAACTACAATTAAACACATTAGTATATAGTAAGTTAACTATTAAAAAATTATTATAGGAAGAATTATATATGGCTTTAAACATGTTTGGAACTATATTGCTTTAACCTAGATTTGGCGATTAAAAATATCATTTATATGTAATTTTAGTTACATGATTTTTTTAATAATTTATGTGAATTATTAAAATAATACACATAAATAGTTTTATAAACTATTACACAATATATTAGAAAATATAATTCCAAACATATTTGGAACTAAACATTTTTCAAAATTATATATATATATATATATAAGATTTTTATGATGTCAACTAAATCGAATTCTACAAATTCCATGTGCCAAGAGTTGAGAAAAAAAATAATGGATTGTTGTTTTTATTATTATTATTATTATTATTATCAGGTTCAAGTATATATAAAAAATTAATAACTAAATATTACTAAGTTCAAGTTTATTTCTAAATTTTTTTTAAAAAAATAATGTTTTTATCAAAAATATTTACTTATATATTTTTAGGATGTCTCCTCAATATTATTTGGTTCAATGAGCTATTATGGTTTAAGAGTAACTAGAGGTCTCACAGAAAAAGAATAGTTAGAGGGAAAATGAAGTACATTAATAATTTATAAATTTTTCTATTTTTTATGAAATACATTAAATATATTATAAATTCTTATACGAATACGTACCTTTTTTTTGTATTCCACTAATCACAACTTATCATGTGTTTATTTATTTATTTTCGTTTTAAACTTTGATTATTTTATAAGTAAAGTTAAACAAATATATAATAAGTTGTGATTGGTGGAGAGAGAAAACATGCATGCAAATTAATACGTACACAATAAGAAGAGAGAATCTTACCGGACTTCTAATGACAATTGAAGTGCGAGCTCCATGGTCTTTAAGGTCATAGGCAATCTCCATTCCAGAATTACCACATCCAACTACCAAAACATCCTTAGATTTATATCTCGAACCTGATTTGAAATGGTTGGAATGGAGAATCTCACCTGAAAAACTTGACAACCCTTTAATATCAGGAATATAACCCTCATTATTCTCACCACTAGCAACCACTAAGAACTCAGCATGGTAAACTTCCACATTTCCTTCTAATTTGTTCTCAGCTTCAATTCTCCATTTCTTTCCAGCTTCAACCAAAGAAGCCGATTCGACAGTCCGATGGTAGAGAGGGTTTATATTAAATTGTGAGACATAATCATCCACATATTTAAGAAAAAAATCTTTGGGCATGAAGGTAGGTGCATCAGGAGGGAGAGGCTTATGTGGCAAGAAACAAAATTCTTTTGCTAAATGGAGACCTAATCGATCATAGGTTCTTTTCTTCCAAAGAGAAGCATAACAATCTTCTCTTTCAAGGATCAAATGCGGGATCGAATGGCGAGTTAAGCATGCTGAAGTTGCAAGACCAGAAGGCCCAGCTCCTACGATCAATACTTTTGTTTCCATGGTAATCACAAATTCAACAATTCGATCACAAGGTCGAATGTATATGATTTTTGCTTTTGCTTTAATTTTCTAAGTACTTCCAAAGTGTAGTGATGGATATTCTTTTCATGTTTGATTTTATAAATAAATCAAAACTTATCTCATTAATGACAATATCTGTACAATTCTGTATCTGATTCTCTTGGATTTTGATTTCCATAACTGTAAATCATGATGTATATCCGTGCATGTATGCTACCCCAGAGACTACATGCAAACTATGCAACAACTCTAATTTAATTTATTGGCTCTCTCGTTAAGGAAGGACTGACTGGACTTTAACTTAATACTTACCAAAACAAGATATAAGCTTTGTTCATGCATGGAAAAAGAAAACAGTGCGCTAGCTCTTGAGCTAGAAACAAATGAGTGCAAACAAAAACCTTCTAATCATGGTACTAGTTAATAAAATCTTACAATTCTTAGTTGTTTGACAGATTTACACATTCGAGATAGTTATATACAATATTCCAAGATAGAGAGGGTTATAAATAGTATAACAGGTCTATTCTCACAAATTGTTAAAAAAGAATTGTTCTATTATTTCTTCATTTTGATTTCTAAACTTACTGTCTTCACTTTTTCATAAATAGATAACTAGCTAACTCAAAATATTTTTAATCTGTCAAACACCTCATAATCTGTCAAACACCTCATAATTATGAGTTTATTAACTAGTGTCGTAATATTTGACTCTTTGAAGGTTTCGCTATTTCCTAGGATACGTACTCAGTCTTTAGGTTAGTTGTTACATTGCTAATTTGGGGTGCATAACAAACGATACTTTCTCCTCGTTGAAGGAGGCAATAACATGAATCATATATAAATCTAGCACATCTGACAGCAGAATTAATCTAGAATATATGCAATATTATACTTGCGTATTCATTATTAGGTGAAACTAATTACAGTGAGTTTTAATTAACTCAACTAGTAAAGTATTTGGTGGTAGATTTTTTTTTTTTTTTTTTGAGAAAGATCTTATGGTGAAACTAATTATTTATAATAGTTATTGTAGGAGCCCAAAAACGTAAAGTCCACTTAGAATAGTGGAGTCAGATTCTTTGGGCCCAGGTACAATTAATTTTTTAGAGCATGGGTTTGCAAGGTTAACTTTGACACATGGTTATGGTCCAGTTAGAGGGCTAATATAATTAGAATTTTAAAGATAACAAAAGAGATACGGCGATGAAGGAACAACACTCCCTGGGATTTGGCCGAGGATGTACTAATAAACCAAAAAAAAAAAGCTTAAGTGTTTTATACAAAGTCCTATTCTTTAATTTATATTTCTCTCGGTTTAGTGTTTTTCTCTCATCTCCCATTTCTGGTGGTATTCCTCTTGTTTATATAGGTCTTAGGATTGCATCCTAGCCCTCCACTTGTACAGCTAGGGTTTTTCCTTTGGATGCTTGTCCCATCAGAGTTGTGCTGGAGGTGGTAAACTGTGCTGCAAGTTGTGAGTTCACTGTTCAGGGGTTACTCCTTTATTAATGCGGTCATCTGAGTTGTTACAATACATAAAATGCAGAGGTGATGGTTACTTTATTCAGATATTTTCTTTTTTCTTTGTTTCCTTGTCTCTTCCTCTCTTGGTTTCTTGTCTCATAGTATTGTGGGCCCACCTGAGAATTCCCGAGGGATGTTTGCTCCTCGGACTCCCTGGAGGATTGGCGTCTTTATATTTTCTTCCTCAGGCTTCAGTCCTTGGGTCGAGCCAAGATCTAACGTGTGTGTAGCTCCTTGTTTCCTCCTCGGGCTAGGCCCACAGTTTCTAACTTGTACTCAATTACTTCACTCCTACAGTTATAGTTATATCATGTAACAGTCACTAACAGGTTAACCACTGTGTGAGTGGCTCCTATTTTCCTCCTCGGGCTAGGCCTATAGTTTCTAACTCGTACTTGATTCCTTCACTCCTACAATTATAGTTATATCATGTAACAGTCACTAATAGGTTAACCACCGCGCACCTTTGGAGCGATGGTCAGTACTCTACAAGTATAAATATTTGTGGGATGGAGACGCTTAAGGGTTGGGGTTCAAGTCTCTAAGAGTGAGTTTTACGCACATATAAACTAAGATTAAGTTAGAGTAGAATTTCTATCTTGTATTAAAAAAAAGAAGAAGTTAAACTTGGGTAATTGGGTGTATCTAATACAAAATTCTATCTATTCTAGCTTTTCTTTTTCTTTTTCTTTTTTATTTGTTAATCTTTGTTATATCAATTCTATGGTTAATGGTGAAGACATAATTTTTTTCCAAGAGGACCAATAAAATATATATAATACAATAAAAAAAATGCAAGAGAGAGAAGGGGATTTTTTTATTTATTTATAAAAATCCATGGGCCATGCCACACCTCCCTATGCCGGTGTCTACACTCTACAAGATGGGGTAAGTGAGTTGTTACGGGTACCTACGTTGTTATCCTGGTTAAGCATATCATACTACTCCCTCCATCCAATTTTTTTTGTCCTCTATTTCATTTTGAGATGTCCCAAAATATTGTCCTGTTTCTAAAAATAAAAGTCATTAACTTACTAATGTTCTTATTATACCCCTATTAATTTACTAATTCAATTTTTTGATAAATTTTTTTAAGGGTAGTTTTGGAAACTTATACATTTTTAAAAGGCAGACAAGGCAATAAATAATGTTCCCTTAAAAAGTTTGACTTTTCAAACAGGACAAAAAAAGTGGGACGGAGGGAGTATATTATATTATATATCATGATAAAAATTTAATTTAAAAGTCAAAATTGTGCCAAATGACTGTCATGCTTAATTGCCAAGAGATTATGCCAAATTGAAGAAAAAATATATAAAAAAATAGAAACAATATATATTTTTAATGTTCCCTTAAAAAGTTTGACTTTTCAAACAGGACAAAAAAAGTGGGACGGAGGGAGTATATTATATTATATATCATGATAAAAATTTAATTTAAAAATCAAAATTGTGCCAAATGACTGTCATGCTTAATTGCCAAGAGATTATGCCAAATTGAAGAAAAAATATATAAAAAAATAGAAACAATATCTATTGTTTTCTTAATTCTACAGATAGACACAAACTAGGGCAGACCTAGGGGGCCTGGACCACCGGCCTAAAGAAAAAAAAGAAAAAAAATTTTGGGCCCCCAGCCCAAAGAAAAAAAAAAAGAAAAAAAAATTTATTGGTTATATATTTTTATTTCTAGAGTTGTGCCTCTCTCTTCCAAAAATTTAGTCCCGCTCCCTTTTAATTAGTTGTTTATACCTCATTTTGCAACCCGCATTTAACTTCACTTGGAGGGTAAAAGGGTATTTTTTCCTTGAAAAAATGCATCTTAATTCTGGTCATTAGATTCTTAATCTCATTCCACCAAAATGATCTTGATGTTGTAACAATTAAATCAATTGGTCATAGGCCCTAATCGGACCACCAGATTGAAAGTTATCATCAAATTAAGTTTTAATGGCTGAGATGCACTATAACAAATTGAGTCCAACTATATGTGATTATGAACAATTGATTTCATTTGGTTATAAGTATAATCAATTTGAGATCAATGATGTGTCATAATTTGATTAATTAGGACTACATTTTATGGTATGGTTGCACACACCTAATTAACTAGATAGTTAAACATTAATCATTCAATGAGTAATTAGTGCAATCATCTTTTAATTAGGGTAAATTTGGAACTAATTAGGTCTGAAATGGGAGTGATTGGAGCCTATTAATGTTAATTGGAAACTAATTTGGGACCTATTAATATTAATTGTGCTGAAATTATTTTCAAACAAATGACTTATGCTCACCATTTCATTGATATTTTTTAGAATATTTTTGAATATGTGAATGAGGTTAATTTTTCCAGAAACTAGATATCTGGGGCTTCAATTTGAGTACAAGAACAAGACAATTCCGATTAGAATTGAGTAAGATATGATTTTTTGAAATTGGCTCTACAGGCTGTTACAGTAGTTACGTGAAAACCGAATTTTGCTTGCTCCTCATTCCTACCAATCTCTACATTCAATGCACCAGATTTCCCCAAAGGCTAAAATGAGGTCTAGGTTTATGATTATTTTTCAACCCTCATTAAATGGCATTTCATTCATATTTTCTCAATTACTACTATATAAACCCCACTTTCCTTCATTCCAAAGCACACAAAAACCCCTTTTCTTCTCCTCTCTTGAGTTCTAGGAAGTTGAGTAGTTTTGTCATATTTTGGTTTTCTTGAGACTCAAGGTATTGAGTGAGACTCACTCTTCCTCCTAACTCTTCTTTTCCTCCACCTTTAGGATTTCCCTCAAGAGTCTCCTCCTCCACCATATGAATCTTGCATGAAAGTTTAATCCCTTTCCCTAATTGTTTTTCATGTTGCCATGATAAGAGTTTAAAATTAAAGTATGATAATAATCATTTAAATTCCTTTGAATAATCATTTAAATTCCTTTGAATATATTTGAATGTTCTTAATTGTTCTTATATGTTCTTCACATGTTCTTGGTTGTTCATCACATGTTCATGCATAACACTAGTTTCAATCTTAAATCCACATAAAAAACATGAAAAATATGTTTGTTTAATAATTCTTTTAAATTTTTGAATCTAGGATATCACCATCCACATACATTCACTAGAATTTATTTTTTAATCCAAATGAAATACTTAATAAATTGAATTAGAGTTTATCATATGCATACACTTCAAATTCAACATGCAAATTGATTGATAACATATTGGATGATGTGATATGAATGTTGGCTACCATAGTCTAGAAGATCGGTTTCACTGGGTAAGATGGGTGCTTAACACCTTCCCACCTTGTAACATAACCTTTGAATTTAGATCAAGGGTTGATAGACCACTGTTTATCATTGTAATCTTCAATTTTTAGATTGTAACTAGGAAACAAAACTATGTACTTTATCTTAGATTATATTTAGGACCAAAGCCATGTAATTTTCCAATGATCAATGTAAATTCAATTGAAAATTAATAAAATAAGGAATTTTTCAATTTTGGTTTTATTATTTATCCCAATAATTAAATAAGTGACGACTCCATTGTAAAACCCTTAATTTAAAAGGGAAAATATAATTAGTCGAACATCCATTTTGGGAGGCAATAACACGACTCCACCCATTTACGTGGGTTTAGCCCAACATCCATAAAAAAGGGGGTCGGGGGCGCAGTCTCTCACATTAGCGTAGCCCAACTAGCAACTACTCAACTCAAAAACTTAACAAAAACAAAATTGCAATATAGAAAATAAAAAATCTTAGTTAGCCCAGTATTAGAGTACTAGCACCTGGTGTTCTAAATGCTAAAGATTTAAAGCACCAAATACCAAAAACATTATTGTACGAAACATTTCAAATGTTATATCAAAATAGCAAAAGTAATTTTTGGTTTGTGAAAATATATTTGTTTTGCAATAGTTGATACTCTTAAGAAATAATATTATTTTGTGTATTTTTGTTGTTATTAGTAGATGATTACATCTTAATGTATTAAAAAACAATTATTTTGTGTATTTATCTTGGTTGATAGTTTGTTAATACTATATGAATACCTATTTGTTTGTTTGTTTGTTTGTTTGTTTTTTTTTAACTTCGGCCCCCTAGTTTGAAATCTTAGGTCTGTTGCCCTGACACAAACACTTAATTGTTGATATCAACTTTTTTTTCCCCCTCACTAGTTCACTTATTTTTATTAGACAAAGGCACATTTGCCGTAAATGCTTCATTCTTCTTTTCCTGACGTACAACTTGTGTCCTATATAATATGATTGTGTCAAAGCAATGGATATCTTCACCTTGTTTCACCTTTTGTTATATGGTGTATATCTATCCGGTTTGACTCTAGAACAGGCAAAATACATATATAGACACACATGCTTGACCATCTATAATCTTAAAATATCTAAAAGTACGATCTAAAGAAGCAGTAGCGGCTTTAGGAATTTTTTTTAAATTGGTCACTAAGAAATATAAATTATATAAAATTTGATAAAGAGACAACTTGAATATATCAACCAAAAAAAAAAAAAAAAAAACGCACACACACAAATACATGAAATATTACAATTTTTTTTTTTGTACTAGTAAAAAAGAAAAAAAAAAAAGACTAATAAGAGATAAAGTGGAAATCAAAAATGCTGATATGAGAATAATAAAGTGGCTTTATAATTAGTAACAGCTTACTAATTATTTGGTTCAATGAGCTATTATGGTTTAAGAGATAAAGTGAAAATTAAAAATGCTGATATGAGAATAATAAAGTGATTTTATAATTAGTAACAGCTTACTATATAAGATTTATTGTGAAAATATTGTGGATGTAGCAATACTATTATTTTTTTTGAATTCAAATTCTTGTGATTCTTAGGTCATGTTGTTTAACATTTTTATTAAGGTGGTCAAAATAAGTTAATATAGTATATAATATATTTTTTTGTAAGTATATATATATACATTTTTTTCAAGTCAGAGTGGTCACTGAACAGATTAATTTAAACTAATTTTTTTTGCTAAGTATAAATTTTTTTTTAGCAAGTGAGGGTGGTCCTGTGACCACCTCACATACAAGTGGAGCCGCCACTGTAAAGAAGTACACTATACATACCAACCTCCATTTGAAGTGCAAAATTTTCTGACAGCCAAAGTGGGCATTTGCCCCTTTTGCCCAAAAGATGTAGCAAAATACCCATGTTCTTAAACTATCTAGCAAAATGCCACTGTTTTGAAACTCGATTTTTAGAAAATCGAATTATTTGGAAAAATTCACAAGGAACTCGAGTTCCATATATATATATATATATATATATATATATTTTAAAGTTTGATTTTCTATAACTTGATTTTCTAAAAATCGAGTTTTAATGTAAAACTCGAGAAACTCGATTTTTAGAAAATCAAGTGTCAAAACAGGGGTATTTTGCTGAATAGTTTTAGAACATGGATATTTTGCTACATCTTTTGGGCGAAAGGGGCGAAAGCCCATTTTTGCCATTTTATGACTCTACTTTCAGCGAGAAAACATAATTAAAGTGGGCAACGGCAAACTCTCTCTCAAAGTCACTTTATTTAAAATAAAAAAAAATTTCAAATTTATGATTAATTAGTTTTTAACTTTTTATAAGACCATTGATTTGCAATTACGCATGCTTACTATTAAAAAAATAGAATTTCCTCAACCAAACAAAAATAAATAAAATCACAAAATAGAAATGCCACAACTATCATAACATATGCACGGTCATTTTTTGTTGGGAATTTTCCCAATAAATATGTGGGGGTAAAGTGTTGAAGACAAGCAAATTAAATGACACCGTGTATTTAAAAAATTAAAACAAAGTGTTAGCTCAACAAAGCAAAACGCACAGTTGCATTAAAGGAAGCTTCAAACGCACCGTTTGTTTTTATGAAGCAACGGTCATTCTTTTTTTTTTTTTTTTTTTTTGAGAAAGAACAACGGTCATTGATTAGTAGCAAGCCGGTGTTGTATTGCTCAGTTATAAATTGCTCAGTTTATAAATTAGTTGCAGAAGGCAGGAATGTTAGTTACTCTAATCCAACTGTTCATCTCAACTAATCCCACCTTTCACGGATTAATTCCATATTTTCAGGAATTGTAATTATTCTATTAAGATGGTTTTCTTGTATAAATATCGGCATAGTGTTCCTATTGTTAATTAAACAAAGATTAATCAAAATCTCTCTCGTAATAATATTGTTCTTTGAGTCTTACTTCATATTGAAGAATTATCACAGATTGTTTTTTTATCATAAAGAACTAAAGAGGAATTTAGTTGTTTATCTGACAAGTCTTTCATAAGATGGGAACTTCCCTCCAATATTTAAATGGAGTGTACTCTACGTACGTTGCAATAAACTCAAATATTGTTAAATTTTTTTTTTTATAAGTCCGTTAAATTTTGTTGTTGCTGAATAAAGCATATAAGCTCTAATTTCACTATTAAAACAAATTCAATCAATGTCTTAGCTTAATAATAAAAACAATCATCATAAAATAGACGCCATACATTCAAATCTAATTATCATTATCATAAAATAAATATTAAGTACTCTCAAATAAAAATAAGAGAAGTTGGGGAAAAAAGTCATTAGTTGTATCCTTGCGATAAATTGAACTCTATTTTTTGCTAGTTATGACCTTGTTGATGTCATTGGCAATGGCCATGGCATCCATTGATACTCCAAAGAGTCCTCTCCTTGACAATCCAGCACAATATAAACCCTTCTCTCCTCTCCAATGTTCTGGCATTCTATTCTTTGGCATCCCATCACCATTCAGAGCATACTTATAGTCCTGCAAAATATAATATTACACATTACAATAGGACCAAATGCCCTTTTATAACACATTACTTAGTGCCCTTCCTTCCCATTTTGATTTTGTTATACCTATTTAAAAAACCCAACTTTCAAAAAGAAAATTATTTAGAGTGTGTTTGGATATTTGAATTTAGATTTGAATTTTAAAGTGATGGATTTAAAATGTTTTAATTCTAAATTCATAAATATTTAAGCATGTTATATGGATTTAAAAAATTCTATATGTTTAGAAGTTATTTCAAATTCAAATATTTTACGGTTTAAAATTCTTGGTGAATTTGTCAAACACACCCTTATGCATTGATTTTTGGGTCATGCTAATTGCTAACAAGTGCCCTTAAGGCATTGGTTAATAATCCATTTTAGGATTTATTAATCAATTCCCTAAGGGCATTTGTTAGCATTTTCCTTATTTTTTTTTACATAAAAAGTGCAAATTTTCAAAACTATCTTAATTTTAACTTTAGTGTAAGAAGAATGTTGTCTTTTTAAATAAAGTTAAGGGTGTGTCAGCGATCTTCATTTTAGGACTTCCTAAACTGGAATAAACATAGCTTAACAATATGGGACAATATGAGACAGGGAATATATTATAATAATAATAAACCTTTAGCCATTTATTAGCTGCGCTTTTATAGCCAGTGGCTAAAACAATGGCATCGAAATTCTTTTCTGTGCCATTTTTGAACTTCACATTATTCTTTTCAATGTTCAAAATCTCCGAGACAACCTGCAGTAAACCACGCAAGGAAATTTTCATATTAGATATCATGTGAACTATATTTTCATATTAGATATCATGTTGTCTTTTATGTCTTGCAATGCGGAGAAAACTCAGGCACTTTATTTCTCGATTAAATAAAAATAGCAGTAATAAATTTCATTTATCTATTTTGCTTGTGAACGTGTTCCGCAAATGTTAAAAAGATGTCAGGCAAAAAAACATTTCTAATTCTTATATTTTGACTTTTTATTTTTATTTTTTAGAATCACCTTATTTTCTTCTTCTTTTTTTTTAGAAGAAAAACTTATTTTTAACTTCACAATTTTTATTTTAGTTTTTATATTTTTAAAGTTACTATTATTTTGGTCTCTAACATATTCTCATATTCCGAAAACGTTGTTTTTAAACTAGCAGTGCAATTAATTAGCCACATATGAATTATTATTCATAAGTAAAATAAGGGTCTAGACCAAAATGATAGCAAGTTTAATAATATAATGACAAAAACAAAATATATGAAAAATATAGCCAAAATATATATAGGAACAGAAAATGTGTTTTGCCTTAATTTAAAACATAATTTTAATTATGAGAAGTTACCTCTATCTCTCCATTTTGAATCTTTCCTATGGTTCCAACATCGATAACCGGAGATCTTCCTGTTACATTTTTATGAGCGAATGGACCTCTTGGTGGTCTATAAATCCCATACTTAGTCAGATCACCATATTTGAGTCTTGCAAGCACTGTGATTAGAGTATCCACCATGTAAACTGGGAGATAATTCAACAACGACATTCCCCGATGCACCAATTCTTTGGTCAACACATGAAACTACAATCAAACACATTAGTATATAGTGAGTTAACTATTAAAAATTATTATAGGAAGAAGTACATAATGCTTTAAACATGTTTGGAACTATATTGCTCCAACCTAGATTTGGTGATTAAAGATATCATTTATATGTAATTTTAGTTACATGATTTTTTTAATAAGTTATGTGAATTATTTAAATAAGTCACATAAATAGTTTTATAAACAACTACACAATAGATTAGAAAATATAACTCCAAACATATTTGGAACTAAACATTTTTTAAAATTATATATCTTAGATTTTTATGATGTCAGCTGAATCGAATTCTACAAATTCCATGTGCCAACTGTTGAGAAAAAAAATAATGGATTGTTTTTATTTATTTATTTATTATTTTATTATTATTATTATCAGGTTCAAGTATGTGTATATATATATATATATAAAATAAAAATTAAAGGATTCCTAACTTTTAACAATGAAATCCATATTTATAATTTCTTCTAAAAAGAAAAAAAAAAATATGTCCATATCTCAATTTTTTTTTAAAAAAAAAATGTTTTTATAAAAAATATTTACTTATATATTTCTAGGATGTCTCCTCAATATTATTTGGTTCATTGAGGTATTATGCTTTAAGAGTAATTAGAGGTCTCATAAAAAAAAAAAAGAATATTTAGAGGAAAAATGAAGTGCATTAATAATTTATAAACTTTTCTATTTTTTTTATGAAATACATTATATTATAAACTCTTATACGAATACGTACCACTTTTTGTATTCCATTAATCACAACTTGTCATGTGTTTATTTATTTTTTTCATTTTAAATTTTGGTTATTTTATAAGAAAAGTTAAACAAATATATAACAAGTTGTAATTGATGGAAAGACAGAGAACATGTATGCAAATTAATACGTACACAATAAGAAGAGAGAATCTTACCGGACTTCTCATAACAATCGAGGTGCGAGCTCCATGGTCTTTAAGGTCATAGGCAATCTCCATTCCAGAATTACCACATCCAATTACCAAAACATCCTTAGATTTATATCTCGAACCTGATTTGTAATGGTTGGAATGGAGAATCTCACCTGGAAAACTTGACAACCCTTTAATATCAGGAATATAACCCTCATTATTCTCACCACTAGCAACCACTAAGAACTCAGCATGGTAAACTTCCACATTTCCTTCTAATGTGTTCTTAGCTTGAATTCTCCATTTCTTTCCAGCTTCAACCAAAGAAGCCGATTCGACAGTCCGATGGTAGAGAGGGTTTATATTAAATTGTGAGACATAATCATCCACATATTTAAGAAAAAAATCTTTGGGCATGAAGGTAGGTGCATCAGGAGGGAGAGGCTTATGTGGCAAGAAACAAAATTCTTTGGCTAAATGGAGAACTAATCGATCATAGGTTCTTTTCTTCCAAAGTGAAGCATAACAATCTTCTCTTTCAAGTATCAAATGCGGGATCGATTGGCGAGTTAAGCATGCTGAAGTTGCAAGACCAGAAGGCCCAGCTCCTACGATCAATACTTTTGTTTCCATGGTAATCACAAATTCAACAATTCGATCACAAGGTCAAATGTATATGATTTTTACTTTTGCTTTAATTTTCTAAGTACTTCCAAAGTGTAGTGATGGATATTCTTTTCATGTTTGATTTTATAAATAAATCAAAACCTCATCTCATTAATGACAATATCTGTACAATTTTGTCTCTGATTCTCTTGGATTTTGATTTCCATAACTGTAAATCATGATGTATATCCATGCAGGGCAGGCCCCACCAAAAAACAAAATTTTCCTTAGGAAAGAGGGCTTCACTTTTCATAGTTAAATGCCCAAATTTTTATAAAATTATATATATATATATATTCTAAAAGTTGTACATTTTTTTATTAGTAATGTTAAGGGTATTATAAATTTTACTATTGGCTTACAAATTGCCATGTTGTTAATCGCAAAAAAAAAGTGATATAAACATTCATTAGTTAAATTGATGAAGTTCATCAATGAGAGACAATGTCACATTATATTTTGAACATTTTATAGTGTTTTTAATTAGCACATTTTTCTTTTTCATTTCTATCAAGATTCTGAAAGTAAGATACCAATAGAACTTTAACTCAATTGAAACCCTAAAATATTTCAAAAAGATGTTGCAAATGTGTTAAATAATCAATTATAGATTAATCTCCCCTAATAGTTTGAGACTTTGATTTTTGTAAACTAATATCCTACAAAGCCACACACCAAATAATATCTATCTCTCTCTCTTAAAATCAAAATATAAAATTAAAATTAGACTACAACTTTATTTAACTATGCATGGTCTTATATCCAAAATAAAGTATCTTTTTTAATCACAATATATTTTTATTAATATTTATAGTTCAACTATGATATTCAATTCTCTATATGAAATTAACATTAGTCTAGTTAGTATTATTTATGTATTTAATGTATCAAATTAACCTTAATTTGATTAGTATTAAATAATTTTGTTTAATTAATATTTACATATTAAAGGCCCTGCATAAATTTTTCACCTTAGTCCCCAAATTATGTTGGGCCGCCCCTGTATCCGTACTATGCAACAACTCTAATTTAATTTATTGGCTCTCTCGTTAAGGAAGGACTGACTGGACTTTAACTTATACTTACCAAAACAAGATATAAGCTTTGTTCTTGCATATATGGAAAAAGAAAACAGTGGGCTAGCTCTTGAGCTAGAAAGAAATGAGTGCAAACAAAAACCTTCTAATCATGGTACTAGTGAATAAAATCATGCTTCTCAGTTGTTTGACAGATTACACATTCGAGATAGTTATTTATAGTGGGTTCTAGTTAGCTCAACTGGTAAAGTCTCTGATGGTTGTATAAAAGATCTGGGATTCAATCCCCGCCTACACCGAAACTGATTGGTGTCTTGGTCTGATAATAAAGAGCTATTATCAGGAGCGGACGCTATAAGTTGAAACTCTCTCTCTAAAAAAAAAAGAGATAGTTATTTATAATATTCCAAAATAGAGAGAGAGAGAGCTATAAAATATACAATATAACTGGTCTATTCTCACAATTTGTAAAAAAAGAATTGTTCTATTACTTCTTCATTTCGATTTCTAAACTTACTGCATTCACTTTTTCATAAATAGATAACTTGCTAACTCAAAATATTTTTAATCAGACTCAAACACCTCATCATTATGAGTTTAATAACTAGTGTCGTAATTTGACTCTTTGAAGGTTTCGAATTGATCCTACTTCCTAGGATACTTAGTCTTTAGGTTAGTTGTTACATTGCTAATTTGGTATGCATAACAAACTGAACGGTTTTAGACCCCTTAAACCACAACCAGATTGCGTAGCCTAGTTAATTAGCCAAGTTGTTACTTAGTCAAATTAAGCAGTTCTAGGTTAAAGCAATCAAATAATCATATCAAAAATATAATGCAGCGGAATAATAAATAACACAGTGATATGATCACCCAGGAAAACCAAACCAGTAAAAAACCTAGAGAGGATTTTACCCACCGATCCTCAAGGTAAAACAGAATTCACTAAGAAAGAATTGAAGTTCTTACAAAAGGACTTACAAGCTCCCCGCTTGACTTCCTAATGCTACCCACCAGCAGTAACTTCCTGACACGACCACGCGCAGGCTCCGAGTCCACGGATTACTTCTTTCTTTGAATTCCTCTATCAGCTACAAGCACCCACGCTTGATATTCTTTAAGCTTCAAAGGCAACAACCAAGTTGATCATCAAGATGTTGAAGTAATCTCAATCTTGAAAACCCTAAGCTTTGTGTAAAGGAAAGCCCCTCTAGATCTCACAAGAGATTTACACAAAACAGTAATGTATGAGCAACAATACAACTTGTGCAACTCTCAAAAACGTGGCTAGGGTTTGCCTTATATACCTAGGGCAAAAACATAAAACCCTAAACGTTTAAAGAGTTAGGGCTGGGCTGGAACTCTGCAGAAAACGCATCTGACCCGAGATTCGATCGATCGAGTCTATCCTTCGATCGATCGAGCCAGGCAGAAATGCTCCAATACATCTGCAGTCACTCGATTCCAACTTTACAATAATTAATCAACTTTGAGCAAGCCTAAACAAGACTAAATACATTGTTTTGATCATGGTTTGCCAATATTACACATTAGAGTTCTAAATATATAAAATCCTAAGACCTTAGAACCTAACAAACTCACCCTTTGGCAATCCGTGACAAAACACAAACTAAAAGCTCAAAGTTTACAAGTAAACAGCCCTTTACAAAAAAATGCTCATAAACTCAAATTCAATCCTATCTACTATCCATCAGTTGCAAGTGTAGACAGCAGCTCAATTGAATCAACCTGTATATTCTTGAAACACTAAACAAAATGCATAAACGCATATGTGGAAAATACAAGTAAACAAAAATAAATTCTTGATTTCACATAGCACAAAATAAAGATATATACCAATGAAAAACTCATAAGTATAAATCAATAAGAAGTGAAACAAGAAACAGAAATAAAAACATAAGTAAACTAACTCTCCCCCTAAGTTAGATACAACAAAAAGTTTTTATTTTCTTCCCTTTCAAAAATAATTTCAACTCCCCCTAAACAAGACAAACATGATTCCCATAAATAAATCAATAATTTCTCCCCCTTTTTGTCACGTATTGACAAAGACAACTCATACAAAGAGTAAACAGTCAACATACGCAATAAAGGATAAGAGAAAACAGAGAATCAAAGGGAACACAAAACAATTCAACTCTCTAGAAAATAGAGACAGCTCCCCCTTCGAAGAGCAACAACTCCCCCTAAGAACCACAAAGGTTAAAAAAATCTTTTCTCCCCCTATAAAAATAGGAAAAACAAAACAAGTTGTAGGAAAAACAGTTTTGGGGAAAAATAAAAGGGGGTGGGGAACAGCAGCAGCAGTAGCACCAGCAGGATCAGGAACATCCTCACCAGCAGGACCAAAGTTAAAAACATACAAACCAAAGTTAAAAATTAAGGTGAGAATACACATGAAGAAAAAATATTATCTCTTTCAATAAAATGCAAACATGGCATTATGTGACCCATAAACAGTTGCATGAGTACAGAAAATATTTGCACATTGATTATCCATGATATCTCTTAAGAAAAATATTTTCTACAGTTCACACATAAAAAATAGCATATACTAGAAAGTACATAGTTCAAAAATTAATCAATCAATTTTTTGATCAAGTTGAGTACCCAATGTAGCAAAGTGTATGCATGCTATGTGTGAAAACAATGAGAGATGTGACTGCAAAACTGCAAGATGGATACAGAAATCAAAGCAATGCATGTGAATCTTAAACACAAACCAATGGCAGACTGCAAGTTAGCACAAAAACAATATAGAATAAAAATCTATATGATGCATGAACAATTACAATGACATGATGCATGTACTAATGCAGTAAAAATTAAGTTCAATTTAAGTTCAAATTGACAAAATCGGCTTGAGCATAGGGTTTCTAACAAAAACCCCAAAATTGAAAACCACTTGTTAAAATTTTTAAACAAATTGATGAATTGAGCATCACATAACACAACTCACAGAGTATAATGCTTAATTACATCCAAACAACAAGCCAATTTCATCAAATTCAACTCAATTTCACAAAAGCCCCAATTCGGATCAAGAACAAACCCTTTTTAAAAACTTGATTCGCGACTTTCGATTGATCGAAAAATACATTCGATCGATCGAATGAAACAGTTATTTTTAAACAAATTAAAGCACTTTTTCGATCGATCGAAAATCAGGATGGATCGATCGAACTGGGCAGAGGCTCACAAAAATTTTGAGAAAAAAAAAAACACAATTTTGAAAAACACAAACCGAATTTTGAAAACAACTCCTTAAAGCATTAAACAACGAAAACAAAATGCATGAGTATGAGATGGAATGGTTTTTCAAAAACCCAAATTTTAAACCCAATTTTCTCAAAAAAAACAAGTTTCAATCATTTCCCCATTGAATTTTTTTAAGCAACAAATATGCTGTGCACAAATCTCAAGATATTTTCAAAATTTTCAAACTTGAAACACATTTTGCATTAAAATTAAGGAACTTTTAATCTTGGATGGCCACAACAAGATCACACACAATAAAATGTACCAAGTTTAGCAAAGAGTAACTTGTATAGTGTGTGCAACTAGCAAAAACTTGAGATACATGTGAGGTGATATGTGAATAGTAATCAATCACAAAGTCTACAAAATTCATCACATAGAATTTAAAAGAGACTATCACCTAAAGAGTTACATCCTATAACTCTCACATCTCCTAGAACAAAAGCTTGCAATCATGTAAGTTTCTTGAATTTTTGCCTCTTATATATGTGAATTGGCATCAAGCCTAACAGTACACACCGGTTTGAATTAAGTGAATTGGTATCAAGCCTAATAGTACACACCAGTTTTAATTTAATTGAGGCTACACCTTATGTTCTTTTTGTGCATGTGCTACACTTTCTCGAGCACAAAATCTTATGATATGCACTAAGGTGTTCATGATTGGCTAGTGAACAGTGGTGAGATGGTTATTTATGCCTTTCTCAAAAGGATCAAGTCCGACAATCAAAGGTATGTGACTTCAAGATCAAGACAAAGTGATCAAAAACTATAAACATCTTTCCCACACAACATGCACTACACAGCTCAAACTAGTAAAGTGTAATAAATAAGCTCATCCAAGCTAAACAAGGTACATAAACATGTTATGTAAAGATAACATGGCCAATCCTTGATTATAAAACTAAGATCTATAATACAAAACATAAAAATCTTTTTGGTTTTAACAAACTTTATAACCACTTGTTGAGGTTTTGAAAAAAAATTTATGACCAAAAACAAAAGACACACATTGTGCTAAATGATCAATGCAAATGCAATGCATGACAGTGCTTAACTAAGCTATAGAGGGTACACAAACAAGAAATATCAATTTCTTAATTAACCCATGAGTACATGTACAAACTAGTACATAAAATCAAAAATAGCTTAGGACATTTATAACACATGCTATTCAAGTTTTACCACAATGTCAAGCATGTTCTAAATCAAGAGAGATATTAAAACTCATGTAATCCTCACAAAATAAAATATTTTTGTCTTTTTGAAATTTTTCAATGTTTTTGGATTTTTTTTTTATTAAAAAAAACAACCTAGAAAAAACAAAACAACCAAAAACAGAAACAAGACATGTCCACAAACAATAGAAAGAATTAAAACAGGGACAAGTCAGCAACACTCACCTTAAAGGATCTTTTCTCACCCATATAGCACGAGTCTTCGGCTTTGTAGGTGAAAAACCATGAGAAGCAGAGTGTATTTGAGGAATTACACCAATCTTCTGAGACAGACTAAAATCCTGCAAATTCCTTTCACAAGCCAACAAGCTTAAATTTTTCAAAAGCATATGAAACAATTTATATGGACTTATGGCATGAGAAATATCATCACATATCCTAGATTGACATACAGAATGCTTAGGTTTCAATTATGACAATTAGGACGAATGTGACCGGAGACATCACAAAAGTGACAAACAGGAACAAATTTAGGAACATCAGTATTTCTAACAGCAAATCTAGTCTCAGATTTTTGTTTTTGCCTCAACAAAGAACAATTTGGTCTAATATGACCAACAACACCACAACGGTAATAGGTAGGCACAAAAACAGATTTATTATGCTCTCTAACAGTAGGTTTAGACTTAAGTTTAGAAACTTCAGCGTCTACATCAGAACTTTTACCTTTGTCTAACCTAGCACAATAAGCCTTTTCTTTATTATTCCTCTTAAAAAGAGGGATATAAACTTTTTCAATTTTAGGCTTAAGAGAAACAGAAACACTTCTGTTATCATCAGCAGGCTTGGTACTAATCAAATTTTCAAGTTTAGCTTTAGACTCAGCTAACTCTTGTTCCAAGCTTTTCATCTTCTCATCTTGAGAGGAAATTTGGTTTCACAAAAATTCATTCTTTTTATTAGATTCATCTAATCTAACAAGTAATTCCTCTTTTTCAAGATTAGCCAATTTTAACTCTTCTTTAAATTTCTTAGCAATTTTCAAAGATTTAGATAATTCCTTACGAAGAGTTTCAAAAGCATCA
This sequence comes from Quercus glauca, assembly GCA_023736055.1. Lineage (NCBI taxonomy): Eukaryota > Viridiplantae > Streptophyta > Magnoliopsida > Fagales > Fagaceae > Quercus > Quercus glauca. The sequence goes on along the minus strand of CM043316.1, from coordinate 95,026,382 downwards.
AAAAAATCAGCAGAAACAATAGTGTCCTTTTTATTCAAAACATCACAGGCATCAATAAAATCAGCAGAAGCATGAACAGAAACATGATCAGAAAGACACTTCAAATTATCCATGACAACAGGGGTCAAGGATCAGCTCTTAGATCAAAAGATCTAAAACAGAAGAGCTACCCGCTCTGATACCACTTGTTGGTTTTAGACCCCTTAAACCACAACCAGATTGCGTAGCCTAGTTAATTAGCCAAGTTGTTACTTAGTCAAATTAAGCAGTTATAGGTTAAAGCAATCAAATAATCATATCAAAAATATAATGCAGCGGAATAATAAATAACACAGTGATATGATCACTCAGAAAAACCAAACCGGTAAAAAACCTGGGGAGGATTTTACCCACCGATCCTCAAGGCAAAACAGAATCCACTAAGAAAGAATTGAAGTTCTTACAAAAGGACTTACAAGCTCCCCGCTTGACTTGCTAATTCTACCCACCAGTAGTAACTTCCTGACACGACCACGCGCAGGCTCCGAGTCCACGGACTGCTTCTTTCTTTGAATTCCTCTATCAGCTATAAGCACCCATGCTTGATATTCTTTAAGCTTCAAAGGCAGCAACCAAGTTGATCATCAAGATGATGAAGTAATCTCAATCTTGAAAACCCTAAGCTTTGTGTAAAGGAAAACTCCTCTAGATCTCACAAGAGATTTACACAAAACAGCAATGTATGAGCAACAATACAACTTGTGCAACTGTCAAAAACGTGGCTAGGGTTTGCCTTATATACCTAGGGCAAAAACATAAAACCCTAAACGTTTAAAGAGTTAGGGCTGAGCTGGAACTCTGCAGAAAACGCATCTGACCCGAGATTCGATCGATCGAGTCTATCCTTCGATCAATCGAGCCAGGCAGAAATGCTCCAATACATCTGCAGTCACTCGATTCCAACTTTACAATAATTAATTAACTTTGAGCAAGCCTAAACAAGACTAAATACATTGTTTTGATCATGGTTTGCCAATATTACACATTAGAGTTCTAAATACATAAAATCCTAAGACCTTAGAACCTAACACAAACGATACTTTCTCCTCGTTGGAGGCAATAACATGAATCATATACAAATCCAGCACATCTGACAGTAGAATTAATCTAGATTATATGCAATATTGCTATGTATATAGTTGCATATTCATTATTAGGTGAAACTAATTACAGTGAGTTCTAGTTAATTCAATTAGTAAAATATTTTATGGTAAAACTAATTATTCATAATAGTTATAATTATATTTTGTAACAGTCACTAGCAGATTAACTATCGCACATTCTTGGTGCGATGATCACTTACTTATGGGGTGTGAGGGGAGTAAGGGGTAGGGTTCAAGTCTCTAGAAGAGAGTTTTACACACATATACACTTAAATTATATTAGAGTAGAATTTTCTATTTTTTATTAAAAAAAAAAAAAAAAAAAACCAGGTTGAACTTGGGTAATTTGGTGTATCTAATACAAAAATCTATTTACTCTAGCATTTCTTTTTATTTTTTATTTGTTAATCTTTGTTATATCAATTCTATGGTTAATGGTGAAGACATAATTTTTTTTCCAAGAGGACCAATAATATATATATATATATATATATATATAGGTAAAATACAATATAAAAATTGCAAGAGAGAGGAGGGGACTTTTTTTATTTATTTATTTATTTTAAATCTAGAGGCCATGCCACTCCTCCCTACGCCAGTGTCTACACTCTACAGGATGGGGTAGGTGGGTTGTTAGCAGAGACGGATCCTTAAGCTAGCAGGGGCTGGAGTATAAAGAAAAAAAAAAATCCTAGCATCCATATAGTATTAAAAAAATTATAAATACACAAAATCATTGTTTCTAAATACATTAAGATGCAATCATTTACCAATAAAGATAAAACAAAAACAAAATAATGTTTTTTTTAATACTAGGCTAGCTAAGATTTTTATTGTTATTTTTTGAAGTTAGAGCATTGACAGTGATGATGCTAAACATTTTAGTTTTTAGCACCTCAAAAAACTATTTTATCTATTTTACCACCTCACTTTACAATACATCCAATATCAAATGTTCTATTTTTTCCTTTATCAGTTCATTTAAAATAATATAAAAACTCATTAAAATAATAAAAGAAGAGAGAGAATTTGAGTTTTTTAATTGAAGAGATACAATCTTAATAAAATAATGTATTTTATTTTTAAAAACTTGCTACAGTAAACTGGTATTTTATTGTAGTTGCAAAAAATTGAGCTTTAATTTCTCCAATAACACATAATTTTTTGGTTCTTTGGTGGTAAAATAATTTTTTTTTTGCTAAAATACAATCACCATTGTGAATGTTTTTATTATTTTTGTTAAGCTTTTGGGTTGGATAGTTACTATTTCGATAAGGCTAGCTAGGCTTATTGAGGGGAAGGGGCCTAAGGTTTTGAAAGGGGTCCAATTACAAAAATAAAATATATAATAACTATATATAAAAATAAAAATAAAAAATTGGACCCGAGGGGGCCTGGGCCCCCTTAGGCCCTCACCTGGGTCTATCCTTGGTTGTTAGGGGTAGCTGTGTTGTTATCTTGGTTAAGCATATCATATATCATAATAAAAGTTTAATTTAAAATTCAAAGTTGTTCCAAATGACTGTCTAGTTTAAATGCTTAGAGTTTATACCAAATTGAAACAATTTTTTTAAAATAGAAGCATACTGTTTTCTTAATTCTATAGTTAGACACAAACCAGGATGGACTCAAGGGCCCCCCCCCCCCCCCCCTAAAGAAAAAAAAATTTGGGCCCTCCCAACCCAAAGAAAAAAAAAAAGAAAAATTTTTTTTATCAGTTAAATTTTTTTTTTCTTGAGTTGCGCATTTCTCTTCCAAAAACTTAGACCCCCTCCATTTTAATTAGCCTAGCCGAACTAGCAACTACTTAACTAAAAAACTTAACAAAAACAAAACTTTAAAATAAAAAATAAAAAATCCTAGTCAGCCCATATTAGAGTACTAGCATCAGGTGTTCTAAATGTTAAATATTTAGTATTTAGAATGCCTAATACCAAAACACTATTGTATGAGACATTTCAAATGTTATATTAAAGTATCAAAAATAATTTTTGATTTGTGAAAATCAATTTTTTTTTACAATAGTTATGTAAGGGAAAAGGCCTAAATCCGGTATTAAGCCTTGGGCTTTGGCTGAGAACATGGGTGATCCAAGGACGATTAAACAGTAGCTAGTGGTTTAAGCTCAGACCTTCATGAACATGATATAACTTGGAAGGTGGTCCGAGAAGGAATACCTTATCGGACAAACTAAACACGAACTAGATATAGATCTCATTGATCAAAATGACCTTGTAGGAAGTTCCAGTGACAGGAACGTACACCTCGAGTGTCCCAAAAAGTAGAAGCTAGGAGGTACTTAAGGAAAAGCTGTTACCACCGCATTTAATGCACTACAGCTACTTTTCTAGCTGCATTTATGTGGAAAAGGCCCCCGAACAGTGCTGCCTTGGCTACCACAACTCACAGAAAGCCAGAAGGGGTGTCTGATGGGATGGGCACTCAAGTGGTGGCTTGGATGATCAAAAAATGGAAGGCCAAGATCACTAGTAGGGAAATATATAATGGAAGAGACCCCTGAATGAAGGGGGGTTGAAAAATCAAGAAAGAAATACTGTAGCAATCTAGAACCAGACTTGTAATAACGCTTCAAAAGCAATATAGAAGAATTAGCCTCCTTAGATTTGGCCGATGACGTTTTTCTTTAAAGAACGCCTATAATCTTTCTTTCTTTCTCATCAAAATCCATTGACTTATCACTTAATTCACTAAAGCCCAATTTTCCAACCCATTCTCTACAAATTTATTGTTTTGGGTTTTTTGGGCTTAAGTCCATATACTTTTTGGGCTAGGAGTTCAAATCTAGTCCTTACAATTGGTGCCGTCTATGGGGAGATTACTTGGGTACTAGTGAGTGCAACATTTGACCATAGTAGGTTCAAGTCCACACCAGGAAGAATTTGTAGGATCCAAACGTAAATATCCTTTTGTCAACCTCAAACGGAAAGGGGATTATGAGGGGATTGTGCATACTGTCCAATGCGGTAAGAGTTAGTCTCAGGGTAAGAGCCATCTCTCCCAAAAGGAAGATACCAAAGCCCTGCAACTGGAGGTTGACCATCTGAAGAGAAAGCCGCGTCGTGCACAACGAAAGCGAACCCCCTCTAGCTCCGACGTTTCCTCTGATGACGGAGAGGATGTCAGTTATAGACGAAGGTCAAGGACCCCACCTAGCGAGTCTTTCTCCTACGAGGAGAAGCAACATCGCAAGCGTAGGTATAAGAGCCCACCTGGTGAAGGCCTGGGACAGGATGCTATGAATAAGGCGCTGAAACAGATTTCCACCCTTCACGCGCAAGATTGAAAGGGCAAAACTTCCTCGACGATTTAATCAACCAACATTTACTATCTACAATGGTCAGATAGACCTAGTGGAGCATGTGAGCCATTTCAACCAAAGAATGGCTGTCCATTCCAAGGACAAGGGCTTGATGTGCAAAGTGTTCCCCTCTAGTTTGGGACCCGTGGCAATGAGATGGTTTGATGGCTTAAAGGATAAGTTTCTTTGAGGAGCTCACCTAGGCATTTGGCTCTCACTTTGTCACATGCAGCAGAGTTCCCTGGCCCATAGGCTCCCTGCTATCCTTGTCCATGCAAGAGGGGAGACCTTGAAAACATATTCAAATAGATACTGGGAGATGTACAATGAGATTAATGGTGACTTTGATGACGTTTTCATCAGTACTTTCAAGGTCGGCCTCCAAACCGAGCACAGTTTGAGGAAGTCCTTGACTGGCAAACTTGTCACTAGTGTGCGCCAACTCATGAACCGAATTGATAAGTATAAAAGGGTCGAGGTAGACCAGCAGTAGAGGAAAGGAAAGGATAAGGTTATCTCTCAAGAGATGAGGGATTTCAGGTCAGACCGATACAACAACAACTGGCCTCAGAGGGACTTTTTCGAATAGTCAGGGTCTGCCAATACTTAGGCGATTAACGCGGTGTTCCGGGAACCGGTGCATCAAGTCCTAGGGAAGATTAAAAATGAGTCATTCTTCAAATGGCTAAATAAATTGGCAGGAAACCCTATGAGGAGCAATTAGAACCTCTATTGCCAGCATTATAAGGACCAAGGACATACTACAAAAGGCTGTAGAAATTTATGGGACCCTGGACCAGCTGGTCCGAAAGGGAAGGCTGAAGCAGTTTTTGCACCACTCCAGTGGTCTGTAGGGACAAACCAATCTAGAACCCCAGAGGGATACTTCCTCAAGGCCTCCTTTGGGCACGATAAATGTCATCTTTGCCGCTCCAAGGAGAACCGGTTCTTGTCCTTCCAGAGTGATATCTGTGGCTCGGCTGACCACCGAGGACACTAATTCGAAGCCAAAGAGGACTAAGGTGAATACCCAATCTACACTAGGTTTTTCGGAAGAGGATAAGATTGGAACCATACAGCCTCATGACGACGCTCTGGTGGTCACGCTCAGGATTGGGGGGTATGACGTGAAAAGGGTGATGGTGGACCAAGGCAGTAGTGCTGAGATAATGTACCCCGACCTATACAAGGGACTGAATTTAAGACCCGAAGACCTAAGAGAGTACGATTTGCCCCTGGTAAGTTTCGATGGGAAGGTTGTCATTCCTAAGGGCCAAATTAGACTGCTCGTGTAGACTGGTTCAGAAGTGGTAGAGGTGGACTTCATCGTGGTGGACGCTTATTCCCCCTACACGGCTATTGTGGCTAGGCCCTGGCTACATGCGTTGGGAGCCGTCTTTTCTACCCTGCACCAAAAGGTGAAATACCCGTCGAACAGCTGAGTTGAAGAAATCATTGGGAGTCAATCCACGGCTCGGGAATGCCTGGTAAACACAATCTTACATCGACCTGAAGCTAAGTCCTCGGCCCCTGCCGAGAGTGGCTTATAGCAATTAAGAGCTCCGAACTTGCCCGTCAATGGATCTTCTGAGGAGGTGGAATGCGAAGACCTAAAAACGATTGTGATAGGTGACGATCTGGAGAAGTTTTTTCTGATTGGAGCTAAGCTACCTCCTCCAGAGAGGGAAGAGCTAATAAAGTTTCTTAAGAAAAATGTCGACGTGTTCACATGGAGCACCTACAAAGCCCCGGGGGTGGATCTGAGCTTCATCTGCCTCCACTTAAATGTCAATCCATCTCTCATTCCCAAGAAACAACCGCCTCGATGATCGTCCAAGGATCACTCTGCTGCTGTAAGAGAAGAGGTGAAAAAGCTCAAGCAGGCAAGGGTTATCAAGGAGGTTTTCTACCCTGAGTGGCTGGCCAATACTGTGGTGGTGAAGAAAAAGAGTGGGAAATGGCGAGTCTGTGTAGACTTCACAGACCTGAATAAGGCCTGCCCGAAAGATCCTTTTCCTATGCCTAGGATCGACCAGCTGGTGGATGCAACCATAGGCCATCATCAGATTAGCTTCTCAGATGCCTTTCATGGGTACCACTAGATACCACTGGCCCTAGAAGATCAGGAAAAAATGGCTTTCGTCACTCCTACTGGAAACTACCATTACAAAGTGATGCCATTCGGTTTGAAAAATGCAGGATCTACCTATCAAAGGATGATGACTAGGATGTTTGAACTGCAGTTGGGCAAGAGCATTAAGGTCTATATAGACAATATGGTGGTGAAGAGTAAGGTGGCATCCGAGCACGTTGGAGACCTCGGCAACATTTTTGAGATCCTGAGGAAACATAAACTGCGACTCAATGCTTCTAAGTATTCTTTTGTGGTTGGATTAGGGAAGTTCATGGGGTACATCGTTACACATCGCGGAATTGAAGTTAACCCCGATTAGATTAAAGCAATAAACAATTTACAGCCACCTCGGAATCCTAAGGAAGTCTGGAATGACTACTGCCTTAAACCGATTTATCTCTCGATCAGCGGATAGATGCAATCCTTTCTGCCTATTGATGAATAAATGGAAGGGATTCGAGTGGACAGAGGAGAGTGCTTTAGCCTTCCAGTAGCTTAAAGATTATCTCTCACGGCCACTTATCATGTCCAGTCCTGAGGCGAACGAGGTCCTGTTTGCTTATATCGCTGTAGCCTTTCATGCCGTAAGCCTGGTCTTGATACGAGTTGATAGCGGCATACAAAGGCCAGTTTATTATGTAAGCAAGTCACTACATGAGGCTAAGGTCCACTATCTATCATTGGAGAAAGCCATCCTAGCAGTGGTACATGCTACTTGTAAACTCCACAATTACTTCCAGGCACATATGGTAGTTGTCCTAACTCAGCTCCCTCTTAGAGCCCTGCTCTAAAGTGCTGATTATACGGGGAAGATTGCCAAATGGGGGATAATGCTGGGGGCTTTCGACATCAAATATATACCTCGTATCTCTATCAAAGGTCAAGTCCTCGCAGATCTGATAGCCTAGTTTGCTAGTCCCCTTTGGAAGAAGAGGCAGAAACACAACACATAGATGGAAAATCGATTGGTATGATCTCTCAACAAGGTGCCTTATCCTGAAAGGTGTACGTTGATGGTGCAGCAAATCAGTGAGGTTCAAGAGTGGGGCTAGTACTAGTATCACTGAAAAGGATCACTATTGAGAAGTCATTGAGGCTGGACTTTTCGGCCACAAATAATGAAGCTGAATATGAGGCCCTACTGATGGTAATGACCACGGTTCAAAGAATGGGCGGAAAAGCAATAGAGATGTTCTTGGACTCCAGATTAGTCGTTGGCCAAATGAGAAGAGAATTTGAAGCGAGAAATGAAAGAATGCAGGGGTACTTGAGCCAGGTTAGACACCTGCAGTCACGCTTTGAATCTTTCAACTTGTTGCATATCCATAGAAGTGGAAACAAACATGCTGAATCCCTGGCTACACTTGCAACCTCCTCAGCACAGAGCTTACGCCTAGTTATCCTTGTGGAAGACTTATGCAAGCCCATAGAGGTGAACAGAAAGGCGGTTCATGTCCACCAAGTTAGAGTGGGGCCTAGCTAGATGGACCCCATAGTATTGTTCTTAAAGGAGGATATCCTGCCCGAGGAGAAGTCGGAGGCTGACAAGATACGAAGAAAGGCTCATCGGTTCTGGCTGTCCGAGAATCAGAAATTGTACAAACGCTCATTTTCTGGGCCATACTTGTTATGCATACACCCCAAGGCAACAGAATTACTCCTCAAAAAATTACACGAAGGGATTTGTGAAAGCCACACTAGAAGTAGATCTTTGGTGCACAGAGCCATCACACAAGGCTACTAGTGGCCAAGCATGAAAAATGAGGCACAAGAGTATGTAAGGAAGTGCGACTAGTGTCAAAGGTTCACATCGAACATACACCAACCGGGAAGAGTCCTTAATCCTCTATCCAGTCTTTAACCGTTCACTCAATGGGGCTTAGACATTGCAGGCCCTTTCCCCAAGGCAACAGGGAATAAGAGGTATCTACTGGTTGACACAGACTACTCCACTAAATGAGTTGAAACCGGGCCCTTGGCGAACATCAAGGCCATGGATGCCAAGAAATTTGTTTGGAAAAACATCATCACACGGTTTGGAGTCCCTTGTACCCTCATCTCAAACAATGGCCTCCAATTTGATAGCAAGTCTTTCAGAAGATACTGTTGCGACCTAGGAATCATGAATAGGTATTCTACCCCAGCCTATCCCTAAAGGAACGGACAAGCCGAGGTCGTTACCAAGGTCATAGTAAGTGGACTCAAGAAGAGGTTGGACAATGCGAAGGGAAAGTAGGTAGATGAACTGTCACATGTCTTGTGGACGTACTGAACCACACCTTGCAGATCAACAGTGGAGACACCCTTCTCAATGACTTACAGAGCTGAAGCTGTTATCCCTTAGAAACTAGCTTTCCAACACTGAGAACAAGTTCTTTTGACCCAAGCAGTAACAACGGATTGCTAGAAAAGAGCTTAGACCTGATTAAAGAGAGGAGAGAAAACGCAATGGTCCAACTAGCATATTACCAACACAAGCTCAAGTAGGGTTTTGATGTCAATGTGAAGCTGAGACCGTTGGCACCTGGCGACTTGGTGTTGAGTAAGGTTTTAGGTACCGCAAAGAACCATGCTGGGAAGCTGGGGCCAAACTGGGAAGGGCCATACCGCATCACTTCGGTGGCTGGTATAGGAGCATATTTCCTCAAAGATCTAGATGAACATGTAATACCACGTCATTGGAATATAAACAACCTAAAAACGTATTATTATTAATGAAAGTTTCCTTTGTCATATGTTCATTTGTTGCGTAAATACCTCATATCTCCCATTATCATCTTTACATAAGTGATTAAACAGAACCTTAGTCATGCCTGTATCCTCAGACTAGATGCTTTGGAAAAATTAACATTCTATAACATCTTTACATAAGTGATTAAACAGAATCTTAGTCATTCCTGTGTCCTCAGACCAAATGTTTTGGAAATTTAACACTCTATGACATTTTTACATAAGTGATTAAACAAAACCTTAGTCATGCCTGTGTCCTCGGACCAGATGTTTTGGGAAAATTAACACTCTATGACATCTTTATATAAGTGATTAAACAGAACCTTAGTCATGTCTGTGTCTTTGGACCAGATGCTTTGAGGAAATTAATACTTTATGAGATCTTTATATAAGTGATTAAACAGAACCTTAGTCATGCCTGCGTCTTCAGACTAGATGCTTTTGGGAAATTAACACTTTATGACATCTTTATATAAGTGATTAAATAGAACCTTAGTCATACCGATGTCCTCGGACCAGATGCTTTGGGGAAATTAACACTATGATATCTTTATATAAGTGATTAAACAGAACCTTAGTCGTGCCTGTGTCCTCGGACTAGATGTTTTGGGAAAATTAACACTATGACATCTTTATATAAGTGATTAAACAGAATCTTTATATAAGTGATTAACACTCAATGACATCTGTTCCTCTTTACAAGTGTTAAACTAAACCTTGGACATGCCTGGATTCTCGGACCACATGCTTTGGGGGAAATTAACACTCTGTGATGTCTATCTGTTCCTCTTTCTGGTGCTTGACTAAAATTACTTAAATTGTTAGCAGTGTATTATTGTTAGTTGTTATTAAAGACACAGTCGCAGTTGTTCAAGGCTATTAGTAGTAATGAGGTTCAAGGCATATCAAGTAAAGGTACAGGAGATAAAAAGAAAGACATTTTTATTAAACGAAAGAAGGAATATAGTATATACATTGACAGAATGTCATTCAAAAAATAAAAAAATGGCATAAGAATCCTAAGTGCAAAGCCTTAGCCTTAGGAGCAAGAGGGTCTTCTTTCTGGCTTGGTTAAGAGATAGGAATGTCCTTGGCCTTAGGGTCAGCTTTTTTGGTCTTGGCCTCTGCTTCCTTTGCCCTAGCTGTAGCTTCCTTATCCTTGGCAGCGTTTTTAGCTTCTGAGGAGGGCTTTTTCTCCTTGCCCATACCCTTGTCTTCAGTCCCCTCAGCCCCCTGGCCTTGATCACCAGCTTAGCTGGATCCTTTAGAAGCCTTAGGGAGAGGGAGAGCAGCTTGGACAATCAAAGGCTGCTCTTAAGACTCAGGAGCTTGGGCAGAGGGAGATGGGAGGGCACCCGGGATTTCACGAATGTCAAGATGATAATATGTCCTCCCCAGTTGCTTCCACTTCGAGTCCGCACGGACTTTTACAATGTTCAGGGCTTCTGCCCATGTTACATCACAGTAATCCCTGCCATAGTTTTAAAAAGGGGACCGAACTGGTCGGTTTGATTGGTTCAACCGGGAACCAGCTTTCAATCCGATCCGGTTATGGTAAAAAACCGAAAATGGGTTTAAAACCGATAAATAGTAAAAACCATTTGGTTCAACCTGAGAATCGAAAACCGATGTGGCCGAACCGGTTAATGACCAGTTAGAGGTTTTTTTACTTCTCCACTAAAACTACGTCGTTTTGGTCCTCAAAAAATACTAAAACTTACCCTAAGCTTAATCAGATCACTCTATCATCTTAGTCTCACGATCATCCCGTCTCACTCTGCCTGAAAAAACCCATGCGAAGAAGAACCAAAAAAAAAAAAAAAAAAAACATATCAGAAACCCACAAACTCGGTAATCCAAAACCCATGAACCCAGAATTCCTACCTTTCGTCGATCATGGTGTTGTTTTACTACCGCTTTTACCGAGCATAGAGCTTCGATGGTTCGGTGGCTGGGCAAATCTGATGGTTATGCACTGGACAAATCTGATGGGTTGGCGACGAGCGAAGGAAGAGAGGGAAAAAAAAAAAACAAAAAGGGGAGGGTGAGCTTCGATGGAAGATTTGGATTGGCTAGAGGAAGAGAGAAAAAACAAAAGGGGAGAGGTTGAAGAACCAGAGAACGTATGAAAGAAAAAAAAAAGGAAACAAAGAAAACAGTTCAACTTCAACTTCAGAGTGAGAGAAAGAGCTATGAGCAATTTTTTTGGACTTTTCAGATAAAGACTAAGGAGAGGAGAGTGAGGATCTTTTTTAAATGTGGTTGGATACTTGGATGTCCTTTGGCCATGTTGATGGTTAGGTGGGAGAGGTAGACAACTTTTTCTTCTTCTTTTTTTGGTGAGAAATACGTTTATGATATGGCTTAGGGTTTGAGTGGTCAATCGAAGGCAAAGAATTATTTGCACTTCTATACCGGTAAGGTTATTGCAATATTCAAGACAAGCATAAAATATTTTTATAATAAATACAAATTTTTTAGAAAAAATATTTAGATGTGAAATTATATTAACATAGATAAATATTTTTTAGATTAAATAATGGTTTTGTTAAATATACTGAAAATTATATATGATTATAAAACTTTAAAACCAAAAACTTTTTTTTTGGTAGTTTGTTTAGTTTAACTTCTTTTTCTTCCTCTAAAAAAATGATAATTTATTTTTCTTTTAATTTGAGTTAAATTTAACATGAAAATACTTCTAAAATTTTATATCTTTTTTTTAATAAATATTAGTAGCTATACCTATATTCTTATTTTTTTTTATTTTTTATAATTTTTTATTTATTAATTAAATTATTTATGACATCACCAATTTGACCGCCAGTCGAACCCCCGTCCGACCATAAAACCGGTAATTAGTCTCTTTTCCGATTCTTTCACCGTACTAGTTTTTAAAACCATGATCCCTGTATGCCTTGGCTAGCTCCTCGGTGAGCCTGGCTTGTGTTTCTTCCATGCTGAGGGTGTAGGCTGCTTGTTTTTCAGCTTCCGCTGCCTCCTTGGCCAGCTGACCCGCCTCTTTAGCCTTTTGCAGCTCGACCCTGAGATCCAGAACTAACTGCTTTTGGGTGGCCAAATTCAGCTCTATTGTGTAGAGGTGCTTGCGTTGATCCTCAACTTGGGCTTTAGCAATTTTCAGACCTGCCAGGGCGCTTGAGCATTCCCTTTCCGAGAAGGTTAGCTTATTGGCCAGTTCTGCATGTTCTGCTTTAAGAGATCCGAGAGCCTTCTCGACCTCAAGACGGGACTGGGCCTCAGCCTTAACCTTGCCATGGGCATTCCTGGCCCACTCCTCAGCCACATAAATCTGCTGGGTAACCTGCATGAAAGTAGCAAAGGGGTCATATAGAAAAAAATAATAATAAATAATAACATATACATATGTGAATAAATGTGCATCATAGTATGTTGTATGGCTTACCATTGCAAGGTTCCTTTTTAATGACATGAAGATGTCAGACTGCCTAGTATGCTTGAGGCCCTCCATGTCTCTAGGGAGTAGGAGAGGCTGCTCCAAGGCCTCGGCAAGATAGGTGGGTGCCCCCTTTGAGACTCCCAGATCGTGGCATCCCAAGGGATGGGTGCACCATCCAACTCTAGCCGAGGAGTCTACGAGCGCGGCCCCCGGTGCACTTCAACTTCGTCCTGGTTATCCGCAAAGGTGGCCCTCTTGTCCTTAGGGTCCTTTGCCTTCCTCTATTGTTTAGCACCCTTTTGGAGTCCCACCTCCCCTTCCTTAAAATCTTCTACTGGCCTTTTCTTCTTTAAATCTTTCATGGCGTGCAATCCGAGGTCGGTGGAGGGTAGTGGTGAAGGAGGGGGGAGAATGGGTGGGACTTGGGACTTAGGGGCTTCTTTTAAAGATTGCCCCTTGTTCCTGTTGGCCAGTAGGCCCTTCAGGCAATTACCCTTCTTCCGGTCCATCTTTTCCTCTTCCTTTGAACTTGTGTCAACACGGGCAACAATCAATTTAGGCAGGTGAGCTGTGGAAAGCTTGTCAAACTTGGTCTCGGAATCCGAGAGCTCCACCAACCTACCAGGCACTCCTTCCTCTTTGAAATGAAAGTTGCCTATCTCTTCTTCAAGAGATAAACGAGAGGATGCTATCTCTTCTTCTACTGCTGCTGCTTGGGTGGAACCTATGGGAGTGGTACTGCGAATGGTGGAGGGTTCTGCTGGATTGGTAATGCAACTGGGGGAAGGTCATTAGGCAAGGAAATCCGGTCTTGATACATCGATCCTGGCCAACTGTGGGTCACCTGCTCTAATGGTGTGTCCTATCTCTTGAAATATCTTCGATATAGGCTTAAAATCCAGAATCAGGTGGACGGCTTGCAACTATCTGTCCTCACATACGAAGATTTCGGATCTCAGCAAGTAATTGAGAGTAGCAATGTTGGTCAGGCTAAACCGAGGAGCTACTTGCCTCTTATCTGCAGAAATAGCCGAAAAGCAAAACATGGTTAGGAAATCAAAATCTGTCATTAAAGGAAAGCAAAACCAAAAAGGAGCAAAACATGGTTAGGGTTAAAGAGTCCAAATCTTTTGCTAAGGAATCTAATCCTAAGGCACCCCACCTGGCTCTCCCTCTCGAACGGGGCAGTAAAGGTCATTATGCCACGCTCTCGAAGCTATAAGATAATCGTCTTTCATACCGTTGTTGGACTTAGGTAGACAAGATACTAGTCTTACAACGTTAGATCGGGATTTGAGATAATATCCCCCGCTTTTTTGGGAGTGGCACTCGTACATGTGGACCATATCATGCCAGGTGAGCCGTAGACCAAAATGCTCGTTAAGAGCACCAACACTACCCAAGACCTTGAATAGGTTGGGCGCACACTGGTGGGGGCATATTCTATGGTTAAGGAGGTAATCCTGTGTTATTCTACCCATAGGGAGAGTCATCCGCCCTTCTATGAAAGCTATAATGGGGATGACGACTTCCCCCTCTTCTCTATACTTCACTATTTGTTCTGAGGAACAGTATCATAGGCCAACTTCCTGAGATATATGCTACTTATCTTTAAAGGCTTCTATTTTGGCAGGGGAGTCTACTAGGCTCGCGAATCTATCCATGTGGACAACCTAAGAAGAAGTGACTGGAATTTGTAAGTGAGGAAACAAGAACTAGAAGGCCGAGGAGAAAAAGAAATGTTTAAAAGAATATAAATTTACAGGAACTAACGCGTGCACTAGTCTCCGATACCTTTAGAAAGGTTTTCAAAAGATTTTCTGACGAGCGAGTGTGAAAAGTTTGGAGACTTAGAGAGTTTTGAGAGTGTGAGTGTTTGATATATCTGGGGCGCTTAAAGACTTGTGAAATGGAGAAATGATTTCCCCGTACGCTTTATATAAAGGGTGAAATGAGTGGGAGTTACCCCGCTTAAAATTCTAAGAGAAATATCAACCGTTGGATCTGCACCCTATCGTCAGATCTGGGGAACAAAGCGTCGTCTGGAGCAATTAATGACGCCTCATGGACTCTGGAGCGTTAGAAACAATTATAGGGCGTGCAAAACGGCAATCCCGCACGTGTGAATCGAGGAATCAGTTGGTGCTGTCTTTTAAAAAATCAAAACCCCAATTTTCTCCCCGAATGAGAGGGGAAAAATTGGAATTTTTAGGGGCTATTGTAAGGGAAAAGGCCCAAATCCGGTATTGGGCCTTGGCCAAGAACATAGGTGATCCGAGGACGATTAAACAGTAGCTAGTGGTTTAAGCTCAGACCTTCATGAACATGATATGACTGGGAAGGTGGTCCGAGAAAGAATACCTCCTCGAACAAACTGAAGATGGACCAGATATGGATCCCATTGATCAAAACGACTTTGTAGGAAGCTCCAATGACAGGAACATACACCTCGAGTGTACCAAAAAGTGGAAGCTAGGAGGTACCTAAGGAAAAGCTGTTACCATTGCATTTAATGCACTGCAACTACTTTTCTGGCCGCATTTATGTGGAGAAGACCCCCGAATAGTGCTGCCTTGGCTCCTACAACTCACAAAAAGTTAGAAGGGGTGTCTGATGGGACAGGCACTCAAGTGGTGGCTTGGATGATCAATAAATGGAAGGTCAAGATCACTAGTAGAGAAATATATAATGGAAGAGACCCCTGAAGGAAGGGGGATCAGAAAATTAAGAAAGAAACATTGTAGCAATCTAGAACCAGATTTGTAATAACGCTTCAAAAGCAATATAGAAGAATTAGCCTCCTCGGATTTGGCCGAGGACGTTTTTCTTTAGAGAATGCCTATAATCTTTCTTTCTTTGTCATCAAAATCCATTGGCTTATCACTTAATTTACTAAAGCCCAGTTTTCCAACACATTCTCTACAAATTTATTGTTTTGGGCTTTTTGAGATTAAGTCCATACACCTTTTAGGCTAGGAGTTCAAATCTAGTCCTTACAAGTTAATGCTCTTAAGAAACAATATTATTTTGTGTTTTTTTGTCGTTGTCAATAAATGATTGCATTTTAATGTATTAAAAAACAATGATTTTGTGTATTTATCTTAGTTGATGTTTATTAATATATACTATATAAATACCTATTTGGTTTTTTTTTTTTTTTTTTTTTTCCTTACACTTCAGCCCCTTATTTTGAAATCCTAAGTCCGTCCTTGACACAAACGCGTTAACTTTTTATTATATCAACTTCTTTTTATTTTCCTTCACTAGTTCACTTATTTTTATTAGACAAAGGAACATTAGCCCTAAATGCTTCATTCTTATTTTCCTGACATACAACTTGTGTCCTACATTATATGATTGTATCAAATCAATGGATATCTTCTCATTGTTTCACCTTTCACCTTTTGCTATATGGTGTATATCTATCCAGTTTGACTCTAGAACAGGCACAAAAAAAAAATAATAATAATAATATATATGTATATAGACACACATGCTTGACCATCTATAAAGTTTAAAATATCTGAAAGTACGATGTAAAGGAGAAAGCTATACAGACCAACCTCCATCTGCAGTGCAAAATTTTCCGACTCTGCTTTCGGCGAAAGAACATAATTAAAGTGGGCAACGGCAAACTCTCTCTCAAAGTCGCTTTATTTAAAATAAAAAATTCACATATTTGATTAATTAGTTTTCAACTTTTTATAAGACCATTGATATGCAATTACGCATGCTTACTATAAAAAAATAGAATTTCCTCAACCAAACAAAAATAAATAAAATCACAAAATAGAAATGCCACAACTATCATAACATATGCATGGTCATTTTCTGTTGAGAATTTTCCCAATAAATATGTGGGGGGTAAAGTGTTGAAGACAAGCAAAATGACACTATGCGTTTAAAACAAAGAGTTAGCTCAACAAAGCAAAACGCATAGTTTTATTAAAGGAAGCTTCAAACATTCCGTTTTGTTTGAATGAAGCAACGGTCATTCATTAGTAGCAAACCGGCGTCATATTGCTCAGTTATAAATCAGTTGCAGAAGGCGAGAATGTTAGTTACTCTAATCCAGCTGTTCATCTCAATTGATCTAATGGCGGAGTAAAGATTTTAGTTGAGGGGGAGCAAGATTAAAATAGTATTAAAAGGACATTAAGTATTTTTTTTTTCCTAATAATTATGTGTTACTCATGAGGACCACTAACTGCCATGAAAAAAAAAAATGTGATAAGCAGGATTTTCACAATACTTTCACAACAAATCATAAGTAGTAAGTTGTTACTGGTTCAAATTTCAACCCACCACTGAAATTAATGTTTTGCTCACCAATAACAACTTGTTACTTAAGATTTTTTACGACAGTGTTATTAAAATATTATAGACATAGAATTTCTCAAAACTAAAATAACTATAAATTCTACTGTAAAAAGTTTACAAATTGATGTGACAAGAATGCATGACGCTTAAATAATATAATAAATAAATGTTTGAATGAATTTTTTTATGATTGAGAATACGTCAATTTGTAGTATTCATAGCATTGCTCCACAAGAAAATTGTTGTGAATAATAAACTAAAAATAATAATTGAGAGAAAAAGGAACAATGAAATGGGTGAAGACGTACTTGGTGAGATAAAACTAATAAGCATAGTAAATCTGGTAAAAAAGTGATATGAATTGGTATGTGGGAGAAGATTTTTTTTCCTACTTTTTTGGTGTTAAGGGTATGTGTTAGGACATATGTGTTTACATGTTAGGAACATATGTCATAATTTATGTAAATTGGCTAATCCTTTGACAAAACGCACTCTACTTGTAATTGGGTAGTTCTAGGTGTTTTTAATACTTCAAGAAACTATGTTTCAAAGTCAAGTGTTGAAGTCATCAAGTCTGTCCAAGAAAAAGAAAGTTGAAGTGCAGAATTTTTAATGCTCGACACCTGCTCGACACCTACCTCGACACCTGCTAGCTGTCGAGAATTACGAAAATCAGAATTCTGATCTGATTTTATTGGGATCCGTAAATGTGTTTTTGGGCCTTCTTTTCTTCTAACCCTAAACATATTTAAGGAGTGTTTTAAGAGCCGTCAACTAGGACACAAGTTGCATAAGCATTGAGCAATCCTTGTTCAAGCAAATTGTGCTCTGAGACGAAGTTCTTAACCTAGTTCATCCTTCTTCAAGAAGTTGCTGTGTACTGTGCACCTTAGGGTTTTGTGACCAAGCATCTTCCTGATCTTCATGCATAGGATGATCTGAAGAACTCTGCAGCCAACCTCTCTTTCTAAAGTTGGTGATTGAAGTCGCGTACTGGGATCCGCGCATCTGGTTAGTCACGTACTTGGGAGCCGTGCATCAAAAGGGGGAACTGTCGCTACAGATCAAGTCCAATTGGGTATTGGGGTAAGGGTTCAACTGTAGGTTGGTAAGGTACTTGGGATTCCTTATTTGTAACCGCTTGATTTGATAATAGTGGAGTTTCGGGAGTGGTGACCTGAAAATCACCCGGTGGGGTTTTTGCCGTTAGGGTTTTTCCCCATTCGTGAACAAATCACCGTGTCTTTTATTTTCCGCTGCATATTTTGTTATTCGGTGATTTGTTTGTGCTGCCACGTATTTGCATGTTAAATTGATTAATTAATAACTTGACTTAATTAATTAATTAGTTTAAAATCACAAGGGGTCATTCAGTTTGTGGCCTATCAAGTGGTATCAGAGCGGGCACACTCTGATTAGTTATTAATCTTTGCTGTGTTTGATCCATTGACCCCTGTTTGTCATGGATAGAGGACAATCTCTTATTATACCTCCTTTGTTTGATGGGACTAACTATGCCTATTGGAAAGTACGCATGAGAGCTTTTTTGCAGTCCCTAGATGAGAAGGTGTGGCAAGCTGTGGAGATTGGCTGGACAAAGCCAAAAGAAGCGCCGGCTGATTGGGATGAAGCCAAGATCAAGGCGGCAAACTTCAACAGCAGAGCGTTGAATGCACTGTTTAGCGCTGTCACTAATGAGGAGTTCAAGAAGATATCCTCAACAGAAACTGCCAAGGAGGCGTGGACCATCCTCCAGACAACCTATGAAGGAACAAAGGCTGTCAAGGATTCAAAGCTACAGAGGCTCACTACTAGCTTTGAAGAAATTAAGATGGAGGAGGATGAGTCGTTCGATGAGTTCTATGCCAAGTTGAAAGACATAGTGAACTCAGCCTTCAATCTTGGGGAAACCATCCCTGAACCCAAGGTTGTAAGGAAGGTGCTCAGATCTCTACCTGAGAGATTTCATGCCAAGATTACGGCAATTGAAGAATCAAAGGATATTGATAAAATTCCTTTGACTGAGCTGGTTGGGAACTTGCAGACCTACGAGCTAGGGCTATCAAGGATAGGCAAGTCAAGCAAGGGCAAGAGCATGGCCCTGAAGGCTAAGAGCAGTGATACAGATGAGTCTTCCGATGATGAAGATTCAAAGATGAAGTCCTACATTACGAGGCAGTTCAAGAAGTTTATGAAGAATGCCAATGGGAGGAGCTTCGACAAAGACCGAAGGCAATCCGGTTCTTCACAGTTCAAGAGCCAAGATAAGGGAAGGAAGGATGCCAAGGATGGCGGTCAGTACACTGTTCCTGCAGGACCAAAGTGTTTTGGGTGTCACGGGTTTGGACACATGAAGAATGAGTGTCCTACTTATCTGAAGAGCATTGGGAAGAGCAAGGCTCTAGCTGCAACCCTTAGTGACACTGAGCCTGAAGATGATTCCGATGATGAGGATGACGGAATCCTAAATGCCTTCACTGCTTCAGTCAATTCTACTGATGGGATTGTTGAAGAAGAAGAGGAAGAATTGGTGGACACTGAATGTGAAAAGATGGATGACAAAGATGATATCCATTCAGCCTATGAGAAGCTTTACAAGCTTTCTGAAAAGCATGAGAAGCTATACAGGCTGGCCACCAAGAAGCTCAGTGATGTGGAACTTGACAGAGAAGAATTGTCCACAAAGTTTGATGAGGCTAATCAAACTATTGGTGCACTGAGATTTGAGAACAACTTCCTGGCTGAGAAGACCAAGAAGCTTGAAGCTGAGCTGTTTCAAGTGAGAGCTCAACTGGAGAGGACGTCAAGTGCAAAGCTTGATGAGATGCTCAGCAACCAGAAATCTGCTTCAGATCGAACAGGTTTAGGGTATGGTCTTTCTATCTCTAACGCTGCTTCTACTAGTTCTACTGTTTTTGTTCCTCCTGCTAATAATGTTAAAATTGAGAACATTGAAGCTAAAACTGAATTAGCTAGTGAGAACATAGACAAGGGCAAATCAATCTTAGGAGCACCCCCTAAGTTAGAAAAGAAAGATGCTAAACTCCCTAAGGATAAGAAGGCTAACTCTCAGAAGCCTAAACAAAAGAAGCAGCATCTCTGTTATCATTGTGGAGCTGCTGGTCATACTCGACCTAATTGCTACAAGTGGCTAGCCACCCAACAGAGCAATAGTATGACAGCATCTGGAAGCCAAAATTCGCTTCAATCCTCTCTTGCTCCTCTTGGAGATCTTCTTAAAGCCATCATGTTCCTTTCGAACTTGAACGGTTTCAATTCTTCCCCCTCACCTCCGGTTCAAGGTTTCAATCAAAGGAAAGGCTCTTCCAAGGAGTGGAAGAAAAAGGACTCTAAGTGATTTCATCACTTTCTTTTCCCTTCTTATTCTTCTTATTTGTTGCATTGCATGTGTGTTTTGCATTTTTGAGTCAGTCTAGTTTTATGCATTGTTTTGCTTTGTTAACATGTTTTTGTGTGTTTACTTTCAGTTTTGTTTATTTTGTTTTTGATATAAAATAAAAAAAAAAAAATTGAAAAATTGAAAAATACAAAAACAGTGTGTGTTTTGTGTACTTTGGTACTTGTGTACCTTAGATGGCCAATGAAACAAAGTTTTCTAAACTTTGTATCTCTTGTAGCTTAGATGAGCATCTTTATGCACAACTAAGCAAGTGAGCTTTGTGGCTCGTGTTTGTGATGAGTAAGATTAGGTTATTTCTTTGACTTAACACTCATATCACTCTTTTTGACGGGTAGGACTAGAAAATCCTAAGAGAAAGGCATAAATAACCATCTCACCACTGTTGCCCGCCAATCATTAATGACATCTGTATGCTTCGGCATAGCAAAAGTGTGATGTCAATGACATTTGTGTGCTTAGGCATAGCAAAATTGAAGTGTCAAATATCAATGGGTATTTCTTTTCTTTCTCATAAGCCCATGTATGATATGCTTAAAAAGAAAATATGCAAAGAAATAAAAAGCAAAAAGATTAAAAATGCTTTTAAAAATGGTTGCAAGCGTGTATTCTAGGAGATGTGGGAGTTATAGGATGTACCTCAAAGGTGATAGTCCCCATCAAACAGTTATGATTGTGTGTGAGTTAAAGTTATTTTCTCATATCTCAGATCGTCATAACATGTATACACTTATGCAATCTTGCGATGTTTTTCACACACAACACGCAATATTCTTTGCTACTTTTGATACATGTGCAGGTACAATGTGATTTGGCCATCACAAAGGTTTTACATGTGCTTTTGTATGCTCACTAAACTGTCATGACTTATTTTTGAAATATAAAATTCGTTAGACTTGTTTAGTGTGTGTGTGTGTTCTTGGGAGATCCATGTGCTTAAATTTTCATTGAGAGATGATTTTTGAGAGATTTATATGTTGATTGGATCATGATTAAGGTGCATGTCTTGATTGCATATTGTCTGTGTTTTTCAAATCTCGAAAAACTGCATTTCAAAGCTGGCTCGACACCTTCTCGATACCTCCTCGATACCTGGTCAGCTGTCGAGCCTCTAAAACTTTTTCTTATCGCAATCTCGACACTTCCTCGACACCTGGTGGATCGATCGAGAACTCTCTGTCTGGTCGATACCTTCTCGACACCTCTTCGATCGATCGAGCTTCTGATGATGGTTGAGCTGTTTGGTACCTCGATACCTCCTCGATACCTCAGCTGTCGAAGGCAAAACTTCTCGACACCTTCCTCGACAGCACCTCGACACCTCTCGACACCTCTGCTGTCGAGATTTACTGGAGATCCTATTTAAGCCTCTGTCGCGATTTTTCTTCCATTTTCTCGATCTCTCTTCGATCTGTCCGAGGCGGTTGGTGTTCCTGAGCAGTTTTCCTCAATCCAATCTTCATCCAACTTGATTTTCATCCTTTCTTGCTTCAAATCAAGTGGTATGATCTTGTTTTCCTTTGTTTTTCATGCATTCCATGTTTTAAAACTTAGGTTTTGGTTTTTTTTTCTTTGAAAACTTTGGGTTTTTCAAAATCATTGCGTTTTTGGTGAAATTTTGGGTTGGTTTTTCATTAAAAAGTGTTTAGAATATCATGCATTGCATTCCATGTGCATTAGAATGATATTTTCATGCATTTAGTTGTGTGATTCTTGAATGTGTGCTGCTAGGATTGGATTGGGCTGAGCCCATGATGTTTTTATTGTTTAGCATGTCACATGATCATGCATTCCCATGCATACGTCCATTTTTTGTTCAATCTATTGTCATACTTGAACTGTTTGGGACTTTTCTGATTGTCTCCCTCTCTATCGTTTTCTTTTCTTTTACGTTAGTTGCATCTATGGCACCTAAACGTAAATCTACTCCGGCTCGGAACCCTCTGCGTTCTGGAGCTTCTTCATCTTCTGATCATGCTCCTCATAATCTTCGGTTCCGTGATGGAGATGCCTACAAGGCATTTACTGAGAACTTCTCTAAACGAGGTGTTCATTCGGAACGCCACGTTGTTCTGGCGGACTTCGCCGACACTGACCTTCCCTCTGTCATTCACAGTAGGGGATGGGAGTCACTGTGTGACGTCCCGGTCACTTGTCCTCTCGTGCTGATTCAGGAGTTTTACTCCAACATGCACGGGATTGATCGTTCAGTACCTCTCTTTTTCACTCGCGTTCGAGGTACGCGCATTGCTGTCACACCGCAGCTGGTTGCGGATGTGCTTCATGTTCCTAGGATAGAGTTTCCTGACTATCCTACTTGTGAGCGACTGAGGACTGTGTCCAGGGATGAGCTCATTTCTGCTTTCTGTGAGCGCCCTTCAGAGTGGGGTGAGCACATGTACACATCATGTAGACCTTTTGCTAAAGGTCCTAGATTCCTTAACATGGTGATGACTTGTGTACTTCATCCTCTCTCCCATTATAACTCTATCACAGAGCCTCGTGCTCGTTTCTTGCTTTCTCTTCTTGAGCATCTCACGATAGATTTTCCTTCTCACTTCATTCTATCTATCATAGATGTTCATCTAGATGCGGCGTCCCGTGATAAGCTCATCTTTCCTTCTGCTATCACGAGGATACTACGCCATTTTTCCATCCCTTTCCCTGTCTCCGACCACTTCACACACATCTCTGCCATAGATGCCGCTACCGTAAAACGTAGTCAGGCACAGTTCAGGGCGAGACAGCCGGATTTCACTCCGCCCTCCCGTTCGGCTCCATCCAGATCTGCTCCATCTACATCGACTTCTCTTCCTTCCTCCAGCGATGTATCCCTTGGAGATATTATGGCGCAGCTGCAGCGCATGGATGCTCGCCTTGATACACTCACCACTGAGTTGTATCAGGTGAACGTTCGTGTTGGTCGTATTGCACGACGGCAGGCGACCATGGGTGGTTTTGCTTCTGAGGCTTCTCCTCCACCTCCTCCAGTTGCTTCAGAGTCTGATGCTGAGGATGATGATGATGATAGTGATGACGATGATGCTTCAGATGATGATGGAGATGCTAGCTCTACTGATGAGATGTCTACATGACACTCTACCCTTTGTCACCCGTGACAAAAAGGGGGAGTAGTTTTGGTTTATGAGAGTAGTCATCTTAGGGGGAGAGTTAGTATAGGACATTTTGATAGGGGGAGTGTTTATACTTTTTGAGGGATGTAGTGAGGTTTTAGATGTATCTTTTTCTTTTCCTTCTTTTAGATACATTGGTCTTGTATATCAGTTTACATACATTGTACTTATCTTCTATATATGTGGATGTATGTTTCTTATTCACCTATCTCTTCATGTGTTGTTTCTTTTCTCTCTTTATACACATGTTCTTTATAATTGTATGCAATCTAATTATTTCTGTTTCACACAAGATGCCTTGATGAGTTTTGTTTATAAGTGTTTCAGAAATACAGGTTGTCAAAGTCTACTTGCCATAAACTCTCTTTTTGCAAAGTTCTTCAAGAGTTTGTGTTAGGATAGATTTTATTGTATGTAACAAGTGAATATGAGTTGAGTGATTTATGACTTCTCTCATATGTTCATTTGTTGGTTGTGGTTTTGTCACGGATTGCCAAAGGGGGAGATTGTTAGGACATATGTGTTTACATGTTAGGAACATATGTCATAATTTATGTAAATTGGCTAATCCTTTGACAAAACGCACTCTACTTGTAATTGGGTAGTTCTAGGTGTTTTTAATACTTCAAGAAACTATGTTTCAAAGTCAAGTGTTGAAGTCATCAAGTCTGTCCAAGAAAAAGAAAGTTGAAGTGCAGAATTTTTAATGCTCGACACCTGCTCGACACCTACCTCGACACCTGCTAGCTGTCGAGAATTACGAAAATCAGAATTCTGATCTGATTTTATTGGGATCCGTAAATGTGTTTTTGGGCCTTCTTTTCTTCTAACCCTAAACATATTTAAGGAGTGTTTTAAGAGCCGTCAACTAGGACACAAGTTGCATAAGCATTGAGCAATCCTTGTTCAAGCAAATTGTGCTCTGAGACGAAGTTCTTAACCTAGTTCATCCTTCTTCAAGAAGTTGCTGTGTACTGTGCACCTTAGGGTTTTGTGACCAAGCATCTTCCTGATCTTCATGCATAGGATGATCTGAAGAACTCTGCAGCCAACCTCTCTTTCTAAAGTTGGTGATTGAAGTCGCGTACTGGGATCCGCGCATCTGGTTAGTCACGTACTTGGGAGCCGTGCATCAAAAGGGGGAACTGTCGCTACAGATCAAGTCCAATTGGGTATTGGGGTAAGGGTTCAACTGTAGGTTGGTAAGGTACTTGGGATTCCTTATTTGTAACCGCTTGATTTGATAATAGTGGAGTTTCGGGAGTGGTGACCTGAAAATCACCCGGTGGGGTTTTTGCCGTTAGGGTTTTTCCCCATTCGTGAACAAATCACCGTGTCTTTTATTTTCCGCTGCATATTTTGTTATTCGGTGATTTGTTTGTGCTGCCACGTATTTGCATGTTAAATTGATTAATTAATAACTTGACTTAATTAATTAATTAGTTTAAAATCACAAGGGGTCATTCAGTTTGTGGCCTATCAGTATGTACATGTATTAAAGTGGAAGTCTTTTTTCTGTCAGGGTAAAGTACCAAAGAATAGTTCATAATGTACCAACTTCAAGGATTTTTTTCAAGGAGCTAGGGGCAACTCCCCCCCCCCCCCCCCCCCCCTCTCCCTCGACCCCCCTGGCTCCGCCTTTGAATTAATCCCACCTTTCACTGATCAATTTCGTATTTTTGAAAATTGTAATTATTCTGTTAAGATGGTTTTCTTGTATAAATACTGGCATAGTATTCTTATTGTTAATTAAACAAAGATTAATCAAAATCTCTCTCTCTCTCTCTCTCTCTCTCTCGTATTGATATTGTTCTTTGAGTCTTACTTCATATTGAAGAATTATCACAGATTGTATTTTCATAATAAAGAACTAAAGATGAATTTAGTTGTTTATTGGACTAGTCTTTCATAAGATGGGAATTACTTCATATTGAAGAATTATCACAAATTGTATTTTCATTGTAAGGAACTAAAGATGAATTTAGTTGTTTATTGGACAAGTCTTTCATAAGATGGGAACTTTACTCCAATATTTAAATGGAGTGTACTCTCTGTATGTACGTTGCAATAAGCTCAAATATTGTTAAAATTTGTTTATTTATTTATTTATTTATAAGTCTATTAAAATTTGTTGTTCCTAAATAAAGGATATAAGCTCGAATTCTGCTATTAAAACAAATTCAATCAATGACTTAGCTTAATAATAAAAACAATCATCATAAAATAAATGTTATACGTTCAAATCTTATTATCATTATCACAAAATAAATGTAAAGTACTCTTAAATAGAAATAGGAAAAGTCGGGGAAAAAAAATCATTAGTTGTACGCTTGGGATGAATTGAACTCTTTTTTTTGCTAGTTATGACCTTGTTGATGTCATTGGCAATGGCCTCGGCATCCATTGATACTCCAAAAAGTCCTCTCCTTGACAATCCAGCACAATATAAACCCTTCTCTCCTCTCCAATGTTCTGGCACTCTATTCTTTGGCATTCCATCACCATTAAGAGCATACTTATAGTCCTACAAAAGATAACATTACATATTACTACAGGACCAAATGCCCTTTTATAACACATTACTAAGTGCCCTTGGTTCCCATTTTAATTTTGTTAGATCTATTTAAAAACTCCAACTTTCTAAAAGAAAACTATTTAGGTTGTGTTTGTATACTTGAACTTGTATTTGAGTTTGAATTTGAAAGTGATGGATTCAGAATGCTTTAATTTCAAGTTCATAAATATTTAAGCATGATGTATAGATTTCTAAAATTCTACAGGTTTAAAAGTTATTTCAACTAGATGGATTTGTCAAATTCAAAATTTTGACATTTTATAAACTATCCAAACCAAGTATGTGGATTTTAATTTCTCAAATCCAAATTTATATTCCCAAATCTACCATCCAAACACACCATTACGCTAATAATAAAAAACCACACACCATTACGCATTGTTTTTTACATAAAAAGTACAAAGTTCCCCAATTTATTTATTAACTTTTCGAAGATAACTTAATTTTGAGACTTCCTAAAATGGAATAAAGAGGATTGACAAATGACAATGGGACAGAGAATAATAATAATAATAATAATAATGATAAAAAAGAAAACCTTTAGCCACTTATTAGCTCCGCTATTATAGCCGGTGGCCAAAACAATGGCATCGAAACTCTTTTCGGTGCCATTTTTGAACTTCACATTATTCTTTTCAATGTTCAAAATCTCCGGGACAACCTGCAGTAAAGCAAGAAAGGAAACTTTCATATTAGATATCATGTGAATTATGTGTTGCAATGTGGAGAAAACTCAGGCACTTAATTTCTTGATTAAATAAAAATAGTAGCAGTAAATTTCATTTATTTATTTTGCTTGTGAACATGTTCCTCAAATATTAAAAAGGAGTCAGGCAAAACTACATTTCTGATTCTTAAATTTTGACTTTTTTATTTTTTAGAATCACTTAATTTTTAACTTGGTTGTTTAAGTTTTCACAATTTTTATTTTAGTCTTCATAATTTTAAAGTGACTATTATTTTGGTCCCAAACAACTTCTCAATTCAGAAAATGTTATTTTTTAAACTAGTAGTGCAATTCATTAGCTACATATGAATTGTTCATAAGGGTCAAGACTCAAGATCAAAATGATAGCAAATTTAATAATATAAAGACAAAAATAAAAGATAGGAAAAATATTGCCAAAATATATATAGGAACAAAAAACGTGTTTTGCCTTGATTAAAAACATAGTTTTAATTATGATTGTAAGGATTTAAATTGAATTGGACCCAAACAACAAAATTTTTAGAGAGTGGGGGTAAGAGCTAAGTCCAATGGGTAGAAAAGAGACATGACCATTCTGCAACGAATGAAGCCTTAAACTAGTTTCAACGATATCTCCTCCTCTCGGCTAGGTTTTTAGGGGATATCTTAATGTATACTGTAGTGTTTCTTTTTCTCTTTTTCTTTTTTCCATCCCCTCCAATGTCATATTCTTTCTTGTTATATACTGCATTCTTTTTCATTCTCGCCGTACACGTGTAAGTTTTGATTTGGGAGCTTCTTTCTGTCCCATCTAGCACTTCCTAGAACCTTTGCTTGGTGGCCATAAGGCTGCTTGGTCATTGTTCAGGTATTACCTCCACATTAATGCGGCCAGAGAGTTAGCTGGGAAGCATTTAATGTGGAGGTAGCAACTTTAGAAGATATTTGCCATCTTTTTCGGTTCCTCCTTTGTTCTAAATTCACCTTTTAGTTCATACGTAACTTGATGAAATACCTTGAATACTAAAATAGTTACATCCACCTTGGACCTTGGTATCAGAGGCGGATCTCATCCTCGGATGCGATTTGGGCCGCTATATACAACTTACACCTCTTTGTCTTATACTACTCTCAAAATAACTCTCTTTAACCATCCTCGGACATGTAAATGTCCTCGGATTAGGCCGGTGGGTCACAAGCCCACATCCTATGAATTCTCTGTTATCTTTTTGGGCAACTGGCCCCACAATAAACCCCTCAAAATCTCCCTTTTTGGTACCTCAGAAAAAGGGAGATTTTGATATCTCGCCGTCATCTCTTTCATTGAGCCTTTCTAACTTTTAGAATGCCTTTCTACCTGCCCAAGGCACGCTCCTGACGTTTTGGCGTCAGGAGCGCGCCAGAATTAAATGATGGCGGCTTCTCTGTCCTCCACGTTCCGACACGATGTGAATCTAATGGTTCAGGATTTTTGATAATTATGGGCGGAATTTTTCCCGCTTATCATTTCTGCGCCCCTATAAAGAGCTTTTCAAATCAACTCCCTTTTCAGTTACCCAAAAATTATACCGTTTTAGTGTGTATTCATTGAAATTGTCCCTCTTTTTTTCCTTTCCACGTTCTCATAAATACTGGGAGTCTGTCCAAGGAGCTCATTTTCCGCACCTGTAAGTTTCCTTAACCCTCCTTAGTCTTCAATCCTTTTCGTTAATTTTCCTTCACACTTTTTAGGAAATTGGTAGGTTTAAGTATTTAGTCGATTCCGATGAGCAAATAGAGAAATTTAGAGCTAAGTATAAGATTCCCCCAACGGTGGGCATGAGGTATGCTTCCCTGGAAGAGTGGTTCGATGAGAGGAAAACAGGGGAAGTGGTCATCCCTATGATCGCTTTCATAGAGGGAGGGATGACTATCCCTATGGGTAGTCTTACCAGAAGTTATCTCAGATTCTTTAGGTTATCTTCCACACAATGTGCCTCAAACATGTTCAGAGTGTTAGGGAGTATAGAGGCCCTTAATGCAAGGATGAATTTAGGCTTAACCCATCACGATGTGAACTGGGTATATAACCTCAACAATCTGAAGGGCCAGGGGTATTATCTAAAGTCTAGGTTCCCCGAGGTAAGGTTAATCCAGTGTCTCCCCACATCAAACAAGGGCCTAAAAGATGATTTTCTCATTTTTTTTCTGGGGAATGGCATGATGGTTTGCCTTGCCCGACCCAAGAGGGAACACCAAGTGGGGTTTTCAGGCTATCCGCCTCTGTAATTTGGCTTATACTCTTTAATTCAAGTTGCCTTTATCTTTAACAGAGTTTTTTTGCTATTTTACTGGTTTCGCAGACAAGTGCGCTACCAAACCTCAGATCAGACTAATTAACAGGGAGAGTTTAGATAGAATTCTGCGGTCCGAGGTGTATGTAAACCCATCCGACGGCCAACTGAGAGCAGCGCACATAATCCTGTGATACAAACCAATCTCCACCGCCTTTCAAGCTCCCAAGTGTGTGATATAGGCTAGAGATCCTCGGCTGCACCGAATTAGCGTAGTCTTCGACGGATTTATTGTTCCTGAGGGTGTTCCAATTCTTGAAGGCACCCCTTTCACTCAATCATTGCCTGTGGCTGCTGTTTCTGTAGGGGCCTCCTCGTCATGTCCTATTCTTCATGGAGTGAAGGAGGAAAAAGAAAAAGAAGGAGAGGAAGAAGAAGGAGAAGAAGAAGAAGAAGTTGTAGAGTTGCTAGATTCTGAAGAGGAGTTTGAGGTTTTCAACCAACCCCCATCTCCCGAGGTAACTTCTGACAACATGGGCATCCAGAGAAAGAGCCAAAGAAGTTTACTGGACGTTATTGAAGGCAAGCCTGGAAAGGGGGCGCCAGGGAAGTCTGCTCAAACCAATCTCCCCACTCCCCCTCCTCTTCAATTACCCCCATCGCAGGGGGTAGAACCTGCTGATCCCAAGAGGAGGAGAGAGCAAAAAGGTAAAGAAGTGGTGGAGATTGGGAGATCTCGCCCAGCCCAGGAAGATGAGGTCCAACGGCCTCCAAAACAACAAAAGACTACTCATGGGCCTCAACGGGTTATTGCCAAACAAACTGTTAAGTTCTCGGAGCCCGAGACTTGGCTTCCTGCTCCCATGCTTGGTGGTGAGCCTTTGAGGGAGGACGCCTCAATGAAGGACTTCAATGGTGGAATTGGGTGCCACGTCGCCTCGGCCCTTGAAGAAACCCTCCTGAGGGTGTTCCAATTCTTGAAGGCACCCCTTTCACTCAGTCATTGCCTGTGGCTGCTGTTTCTGTAGGGGCCTCCTCGTCATGTCCTATTCTTCATGGAGTGAAGGAGGAAAAAGAAAAAGAAGGAGAGGAAGAAGAAGGAGAAGAAGAAGAAGAAGTTGTAGAGTTGCTAGATTCTGAAGAGGAGTTTGAGGTTTTCAACCAACCCCCATCTCCCGAGGTAACTTCTGACAACATGGGCATCCAGAGAAAGAGCCAAAGAAGTTTACTGGACGTTATTGAAGGCAAGCCTGGAAAGGGGGCGCCAGGGAAGTCTGCTCAAACCAATCTCCCCACTCCCCCTCCTCTTCAATTACCCCCATCGCAGGGGGTAGAACCTGCTGATCCCAAGAGGAGGAGAGAGCAAAAAGGTAAAGAAGTGGTGGAGATTGGGAGATCTCGCCCAGCCCAGGAAGATGAGGTCCAACGGCCTCCAAAACAACAAAAGACTACTCATGGGCCTCAACGGGTTATTGCCAAACAAACTGTTAAGTTCTCGGAGCCCGAGACTTGGCTTCCTGCTCCCATGCTTGGTGGTGAGCCTTTGAGGAAGGACGCCTCAATGAGGGACTTCAATGGTGGAATTGGGTGCCACGTCGCCTCGGCCCTCGAAGAAACCCTCCTTCTCCCCAAGGACATGGCCGAGCTCAGAAACATGAGCAAGAATGAAATCTTCATGAACACGAAAGGCATTTGGGCATGGTATGGTATCCTTACTGCTTTGCTCGTTCCTTTTAGTTTATTGTATTTCTGACTCTTTTTTTTTTTTTTTTTTTTTTAGGCTGTTCAAGCCACTTTCAGGCTAGAGGAGATGACCAATGCCTTTTACCAGCAGCTAGATGAGGTGAGGAAGAAACAAAATACAGCTGTTCAGGTGCTTAATGTCAGTGAGCAGGACGTCACACAACTAAAGAAAAAGTTGGCCGACGAAGAACACGCTAGAAAAAGCGCTGATTCAGCCTTGACCGGCTTCCAAAGGCAAGCTGAGGACCAAAGGAAAAGTCTGCTCGATGCCAATGCCTAGTTAGTAGCTTCCAAGGAGCAGATATCATCGTTAGAGAAGCAACTGGAGGAAACCCAGAGGCTCAAAGATCAGGCTGAAAAGGCCAAAGCTGAGGCTGAACAAGCAAGAGCTGAGGTTGAAAAAGAAAGAGATGCAGCCGAATAGCATGGTTACGACGTCGGCGTCGCTGAGACCGAGGATAGCTTCCGAGCCGAGGTCCCAGTAGTATGTCGGACGTACTGTGCCTAAACCTGGGAGGAAGCTCTCAACCGAGCTGGGATCGAGCCCTCTTCAGAGCTGAGGAAGCCTGAGAACATTTATTTCCCCCCAGCAATACGAGCACCAGGTGCTTCTTCCCAACAGTAGGAGGCCTCCTCAGCTGTTACTAAACTGGTTAAAGAAGCTCAAATTCAAGATCCTTCTCTTACTGATCAGCAGAAGCAATCTGAAGTACCCGAAATGGTGAAGGATACCTCCTCGGCTGGAATAGCAAAGGGAACCAAAGATGGACAAGCTTCTTAAAGCTTTGCCCAGGACTTGGCTTCTACTGTGCTGCCTGCAGAGGAAGCTCCACAGGAGAAGGAAAAAGGGATCCCTCCTCAAGAAACCAGCAAGGCTCCAAAACACAAGCTCCAAATAAAACTTAACAAATAGTTTATGTAATTTTTCTTTTAATTTAATTTTTTCTTCTTTGAAAACACTCCCCATTGTGATGTGTACTTTTCTTTCCAAATTTATATGAGGCAGTTTGGTTTTATCTATTACTTATGTAATTCCTTGCATGACTGTTCTTTACTTTTACATTATCCCGTGCTACGTAGGAATAGAGTTTGACACTACAAGGAAAAACTTAAATTTATGTATGCCAATTGAGGACCAAAATAGACTTTAACTGTGAACTTATCAGCTTTACTAAGGCTTGTTTCATATTCATTTAAGAAATGTCCATACTGAAGATAGTCTTCCAGACAGTTAATCTCTGGAGGCATTAACCACCCTAAAACACTTTAAGTGATGCTCATGGAGTTTGCCTTAATATACAATTCTAGTCTTGAGGATCCCACTTAACAAGCATTGATTTCTACTAAGTTTATTGTATAAACCACTTGTCATATCTTAGCTTCAATGTAATACTTCAATTAAGGTCACATTGCATATTAATTTTCATCAAGTTATGGTCCAAAGACCTGACATGACTTAGTTTTTGTTTAATACTTCAATAGATTTCACAGTTGTATTAATTTCCACTAAGTTGTGGTCCGAGGACCTGACATGACTTAGTTTCTATTTAATACTTCAATAGATTTCACAGTTGTATTAATTTCCACCAAGTTGTGGTCCGAGGACCTGACATGACTTAGTTTCTGTTTAATACTTCAATAGATTTAACAGTTGTATTAATTTCCACCAAGTTGTGGTCCGAGGACCTGACATGACATAGTTTCTATTTAATACTTCAATAGATTTCACAGTTGTATTAATTTCCACCAAGTTGTGATCCGATGACCTGAAATGACTTAGTTTCTGTTTAATACTTCAATAGATTTCACAGTTGTATTAATTTCCACCAAGTTGTGGTCCGAGGACCCGACATGACTTAGTTTCTGTTTAATACTTCAATAGATTTCACAGTTGTATTAATTTCCACCAAGTTGTGGTCCGAGAACCCGACATGACTTAGTTTCTATTTAATACTTCAATAGATTTCACAGTTGTATTAATTTCCACCAAGTTGTGGTCCGAGGACCTGACATGACTTAGTTTCTGTTTAATACTTTAATAGATTTCACAGTTGTATTAATTTCCACTAAGTTGTGGTCCGAGGACCTGACATGACTTAGTTTCTGTTTAATACTTCAATAGATTTCACAGTTGTATTAATTTCCACTAAGTTGTGGTCCGAGGACCTGACATGACTTAGTTTCTGTTTAATACTTCAATAGATTAAGGAACACAAGTAATAGAATTCAAGTTAAAGTTAAAAAAGAGACATATAGCAAAACTGTTCGTATTAATAGTAATACCTCTTTAAGTTGCTTACATTCCAAGGATGGAGTACAGTTTTCTCGTCTAAATCTTCTAAGTAATAACCACTTATTCCTGCTACAGATGTGATACGATATGGTCCTTCCCAATTGGGCCCTAATTTTTCCCAAGCTAGATTTTTGGTATTCCCCAAGACTTTTCTCAACACCAGGTCCCCTGGAGCTAACGGCCTCAGCCTCACATTCGCATCATAACCTTGTTTCAGCTTATGTTGGTAATAGGCCAACTGAACCACCGCTTTTTCTTGTCGTTCATCTATCAGGTCTAGATTCTTACCCAAAAGCTCATCATTGCCATCTGAGGTGAAAGTACTAGTCCTTAATGTGGGGAAACCCATTTCGAGGGGAATTACAGCCTCAGCCCCATACGTCATTGAAAATGGGGTTTCTCTTGTTGACCGCCGGGGCGTTGTTGGATATGTCCAAAGGACATATGGCAGCTCTTCCACCCATTTTCCCTTCGCATCATCTAGCCTCTTTTTGAGCCCACTCACAATGACCTTATTGACAGCCTCGGCCTGCCCATTTCCCTGTGGATAAGCTGGAGTAGAATATCTGTTCTTTATTCCTAGGTCGGAACAATACTCCCTGAAAGCCTTGCTATCAAATTGAAGACCATTATCCAAGATAAGAGCCTGAGGAACCCCAAATCGCGTGATGATGTTCTTCCAAACAAACCTTTTGACATCTACATCCCTGATATTAGCTAGGGGCTCAGCTTCGACCCACTTCGTGAAATAGTCAGTGCCAACTAGTAAATATTTTCTATTTCCTATTGCCTTAGGGAAAGGACCAACAATATCTAAACCCCACTGAGCAAAAGGCCAAGGACTAGAAAGAGGATTAAGAACTCCCCCAGGCTGATGAATGTTTGGAGCGAACCTCTGACATTGATCACACTTTTTAACATATTCCTGCGCTTCCTTTTGCATACCTAGCCACCAATACCCTTGGGTAATTACCCGATGAGATAAAGATCTTCCTCTTGTGTGACTCCCACAAATCCCTTCATGCAACTCTTCTAGAAGCGCCTCTGATACTTCAGGGTGCACACAAAGCAAGTACGACCCAGAGAAAGAGCGTTTGTACAATTTTTTGTCCTCGGATAGCCAAAACCGAGGAGCTTTTCTTCGTGTCTTTTCAGCTTCCGATTTGTCCTCGGGCAGTATATCCTTCTCAAGGAAAAGCATTATAGGATCCATCCAACTAGGCGCCGAGCTGATTTAATTGACCTGAAGCGAGTCCTCCGCTGCTGGAGTGGGTGTGTTCAAATCTTCAACCATAATAACCCGAGGTAAGTTCTGCGCCGAGGAGGTAGCGAGGGTAGCCAAAGAGTCTGCATGTGCATTTCCACTTCTAGGGACGTGGGACAATTCAAAAGACTCAAAATCTGTTTGCATACGCCTAACCTGGCTCAAGTAACTTTGCATTCTGATGTCTCGAGCTTCCAACTCCCCTTTAACCTGGCCCACAACCAGTCTTGAATCCGAGAACATCTCTATTGCTTTTCCGCCCAGCTTCCTAACCATCGCCATTCCCACTAATAAAACTTCATACTCTGCCTCATTGTTAGTCGCTGAGAATACCAACCTTAAAGACTTATTAATGATAGCCATTTCAAGAGATATTAGAACCAGCCCCACTCCTGACCCCCTCTGATTTGCTGCTCCATCCACATACACCTTCCAGGGAGAGGAACGTTGCGAGGAGATAAGGCCAACTGATTTTTCATCCATGCCATGCGGGCTTGCTCCTATTTCTTCAGGGCCTTCAGCAAATTCGGCTACCAGGTTGGCGAGAACCTGACCCTTCACAGAAGTACGAGGCATATACTTAATATCGAAAGCCCGTAGGATTGTGCCCCACTTGGCAACCCTGCCAGTGTAGTCTGCACTCCGAAGTACTGCTCTGAGTGGATACTGAGTCAGAACGACCACAGTGTGTGCCTAAAAGTAATGGCGAAGTTTTCTTGTAGCATGCACCACTGCTAAAATGGCATTTTCCAACGGTAGATAACGTACTTCAGCCTCATGAAGTGACTTGCTCA
Source organism: Quercus glauca (assembly GCA_023736055.1). Lineage (NCBI taxonomy): Eukaryota > Viridiplantae > Streptophyta > Magnoliopsida > Fagales > Fagaceae > Quercus > Quercus glauca. The sequence continues at coordinate 94,991,137 of CM043316.1, read as the reverse complement.
CGTAGTTGACCGGCCGCTGCACGCCATTATCCACTCGTATCATAACAAAACTGATAGCATAAGTGGCTATCGCCAAGTAGGCAAAAAGGACCTCGTCCACCTCTGGACTAGACATGATGGGTGGCCGAGACAGATATTCTTTGAGTTGCTGAAATGCCAGGGCGCATTCCTCAGTCCACTTGAACCCTTTCCACTTGTGGAGTAAAAGGAAGAAGGGTCTGCACCTATCCGCCGACCTGGATATGAATCTGTTCAGCGCAGCTGTCATCCCAGTAAGCCTCTGGACCTCCTTGGGATTCCGAGGTAGTTGCAATTTATTTATGACTTTAATCTGATCAAGCTTCACTTCAATTCCTCGGTGGGTCACCATATAGCCCAAAAATTTCCCAGAGCATACCCCAAAGGAGCACTTGGATGCGTTCAATCGTAACTTGTACTTCCTCAGAACCTCAAACGTGCTGTTGAGGTTCGTCACATGCTCGGCCACTTCCTTACTCTTTACTACCATATCATCAATATAAACTTCTATGTTGTTGCCCAACTGTGGCTCAAACATTTCGTCATCATCCGCTGGTAAGTTGACCCTGCGTTCTTCAAGCCAATGGGCATTACCTTATAGTGATAATTTCCATTGGGAGTGAGAAAAGCGGTCTTCTCTTGATCACCCAGTGCCAGTGGGATCTGGTGATAGCCCTGAAAAGCATCTAGGAAACTCATTCGAGGATGACCTACCGTTGCATCCACCAGCTGATCTATATGGGGCATAGGTAAAGGATCCTTTAGACAGGCTCTATTAAGATCCGTGAAATCAACGCACACGTGCCATTTTCCATTTTTCTTCTTCACTACAACTGTGTTTGCCAACCACTGAGGGTAAAACACTTCTTTAATAGCCCCTGCCTGCTTGAGCTTAGTCACCTCATCTTTGATAGCCTTGACATGTACTCTGGACGGACGTCGAGGCGGCTGTTTCTTCGGAATAGCGAAGGGATTGACATTCAAATGATGACAGATGAAATCTAGATCAAACCCTGGAGCTTCATAGGCATTCCATGCAAACACATCAACGTTTCTTCTTAGAACCTCAACCAACTGCTCCTTCTCCAGCGAAGGTAACAGCGCTCCAACCTGAAAGTACTTATCTGGATCATCAACAACATTCACCCTCTCCAACTCCTCACACTCGGCTTTCTCGGCGGTTGTGCTGAAAGGGTTTCCTGGATTCTTTGATTGCTACAAGTCACCCTCGGCCGTGGCCGATGTATCTATCTCTGGCCAATGTTGAATAGCATCTATCATGCACTGCCTTGCCATGACTTGATTTCCCAATATTTCCAACACTTGGCCTCCTGATGGATATTTCACCTTCAGATGAAGGGTGGAGGAAACAGCCCCTAGGGTATGCAACTAGGGCCTACCTAAAATCGCCGTGTACGGAGAAAAAACATCTACCACTATAAAATCCACCTCCACCACATCTGAACCTGTCTGCACTGGTAATCTAATCATCCCCATCGGAATGACCGATCTACCTTCAAAGCTCACCAACGGAGAGCTATAGGATGTTAGGTCTTGGGGTGTCAAATTCAATCCCCTGTATAGGTCAGGGTACATCACCTCACCTGCGCTTCCCTCATCAATCATCACCCTTCTTACATCATACCCACCAATCCTAAGCGTAACCACCAATGCATCATCATACAATTGTATGGTTCCTCTCTTATCCTCATCTGAAAAGCCTAAAACCAGTGAGCTGCTCAGTTTTGCTTTCTTTGGCATTGAACTTGAGCCCTCATCCAAACAATGAGACACAGACATTATCCTGGAGGGACAAGATCCTGTTCTTCCTAGGGCAGCAAATATAACATTTATTGTGCTCAGGGGGGCTCCTGAAGAGGCATCTCCTCGAAACGTCGACCCTGTCTGACTTCCTCGGCCACTGGAATGATGCAGGAGGTGGGTCAATTTTCCTTCTTGGACCAGCTGTTCCAAGTGGTCCCATAAGTTTCTACAATCTTCAGTGATGTGTCAATAGTCTTGATGGTATTGATAGTACAGGTTTTGATTACGTTTCGTAGGATCCCCTGCCATTCTATTAGGCAATCTAAAGAAAGGCTCATTTTTTATCTTTTCTAGAACCCGCTGTACTGGTTCTCGCAATACAATATTAACCGCCTGGGAGTTAGCAGATCCTGACTGCCCTGTAAAGTCTCTCCGAGGTCGGTTGTTGTTATACTGATCCGACCTGAAATCCCTCCTCTCCTGAGGGATCACCTTAGACTTTCCTCTACCCCGTATCTGATCTTCTTCTACCCTTCTATACTTGTCAATTCTGTCCATAAACTGTCGCATGCTAGTAACAGGTTTACCAGTTAGGGAACTCCTCAGATCATGCTCAATTGGAAGTCCCTCCTTGAAGGTATTAATGGCCACATCATTATTGGCTCCATCTACCTCGTTGAACATTTCCCAATATCTATCAGAGTAGACTTTCAGGGTTTCCCCTTCTCTCATAGACATGGATAATAACGATCCCAAGGGCTGGACAACCCTCCTATAGGTAATAAAGTGAGCACCAAAAGTTTGGGTGAGCTTTTCAAAGGAGTCAATGGTATTCACTTTCAAATCGTTAAACCACTTCATTGCTACTGGCCCTAAGCTTAAGGGAAAGACCTTGCACATCAGGGTCTCGTCCTTAGTATGAATGGACATCCTCTGACTGAAATGACTAACATATTCCACTGGATCTGTTTGACCGTTATAAATGGTAAACATTGGTTGATGGAACCGCCGAGGAAGATTTGTGTCCTCAATGTGTCGCGTGAAGGGTGATTTAGAGACTTGGCTCAATGCTTTGTTCAGAGCGTCGTTCCCTAAGCCCTGACGAGGTGGACTCTCATGTTTTCGTTCGTGGTGGTGCTTCTCATCATATGAAAAAGACTCACTGGGCGGAGTTCTTGACCTTCGTCTGTAACTGGTACCATTTTGACTCCTCAGAGGAATCCTCGGAGTTGTGAGCCATATGCTTCCGTCGCTCGTATCGTAATTCCCTTTTTAACTTGTTAATCTCATGCTGCATGCCTCTGTCGTTCTTTACGTGGGAAATGTGGCTTTTCCCCCGAGAATGACCTCTATTAGGGTGGGTTGTTTGCGCACTTTCTTCACGATCGCATCTTTGTTCATGGATTACCAACAGACTCAAATTGAATTGGACCCAAACAATAAAATTTTTAGAGAGTGGGCGTAAAAGCTAAGTCCAATGGGTAGAAAAGAGACATGACCATTCTGCAATGAAGGAAGCCTTAAACTAGTTTCAACGATATCTCCTCCTCTCGGCTAGGTTTTCAGGGGATATCTTAATGTATACTGTAGTGTTTCTTTTTCTCTTTTTCTTTTTTCCATCCCCTCCAATGTCATATTCTTTCCTGTTATATACTGCATTCTTTTTCATTCTGACCGTACACATGTAAGTTTTGATTTGGGAGCTTCTTTCTGTCCCATCTAGCACTTCCTGGAACCTTTGCTTGGTGGCTATAAGGCTACTTGGTCATTGTTCAAGTATCACCTCCACATTAATGCGGCCAGAGAGTTAGCTAGGAAGCATTTAATATGGAGGTAGCAGCTTTAGAAGATATTTGCCATCTTTTCCGGTTCCTCCTTTGTTCTAAATTCACCTTTTAGTTCATACGTAACTTGATGAAGTACCTTGAATACTAAAATAGTTACATCCACCTCGGACCTTGGTATCAGAGGCGGATCTCATCCTCGGATGTGATTTGGGCCACTATACACGACTTACACCTCTTTGTCTTATACTACTCTCAAAATAACTCTCTTTAACCATCCTCGGACATGTAAATGTCCTCGGATTAGGCCGGTGCGCCACAAGCCCACATCCTATGAATTCTTTGTTATCTTTTTGGGCAACTGGCCCCACAATGATCATGAGAAATTACCTTTATCTCTTCATTTTGAATCTTTCCTATGGTTCCAACATCGATAACCGGAGATCTTCCGGTTACATTTTTATTAGCAAATGGACCTCTCGGTGGTCTATAAATCCCAAACTTAGTCAGATCACCATATTCGAGTCTTGCAAGCATTGTGATTAGAGTATCCACCATGTAAGTTGGGAGATAATTCAACAAAGACATTCCTTGATGCACCAATTCTTTGGTCAGCACATGAAACTACAATCAAACACATTAGTATATAGTTATTTAACTATTACAATGTTATAAAGGAAGAGGTATGGCTTCAAAAATGTTTGGTACTATATTGCTCCAATCTAGATTTGATGATTAAAGAGATCATTCATATGTAATTTTACTATTTTAGTCGCATGATTTTTTTTATAAGTCATGTGGATTTTTTAAATAATACTCATAAATAGTCTTATAAATTACGACATAATATACTAGAAAATATAACTCTAAACATATTTGGAACCAAATATTTTTTAAAATTATATATATATTAGATTTTTATGATGTCAACAGGATCGAATTATATGAATTTCATGTGCATGAGTTGTAAAAAGAAATAATGGATTGTTTTATTATTGTTATTATCATTATTAGGTTCTAGTATATGTGTGTGTATATAATTAATGAAAATTAAAAGATTCTTAACTTTTAACCATGAAATTCACATTTATAATTTCTTCTAAAAAGAAAAAAAAATGTTCAAATCTCTAATTTTCTACAAAAATTAAAAATTAAATAAAAAATGTTTTTCTTAAAAATATTTACTTATGTATTTCTGGAAAATGCTAGAGATATAAACTTTTTACAACAAATTTTACAAACTGCTGGTGATGAGTGGTTATTGGTAAATGAAAAAAATAATGTTAGTGGTAAATTCAGACGAAGACTAGTAAGAACTAAGAAGTTGGCTACAACAACAATTTGTAAAAATATGGTAAAATAGTTTGTGGAGATAGCATTACTCTATATTGCTAGGATGGCTCCTAAATATGATTTGGTTCAATGAGCTATTATGGTTTAAGAGTAATTAGAGGTCTCATAACAAAAAAAGAGCAATTAGAGGTCTAGAGTAACTAAAGGAAAAATGAAGTACATTAATTATTTATAAACTTTTCTATTTTTATGAAATACATTAAATATATTATAAACTCTTATACAAATACAAATTTTCTGTATCATTTTTTGTGTTCTATCAATAATTTATAAACTTTTCTATTTTTAAAAAAGAGTCATGTGTTTATTATTATTTTTTTTTTTTCATTTTAAATTTTGGTTATTTTATGAGAAAAGTTAAACAAATATATAGTAAGTTGTGATTGATGGAATATAAAGTGGAACACAATATCTATTAACTTTTCCCTTTTTTTTTTTTTGGATGGGATTAACTTTTCCCTTGTTATTATTATAAGATATTGTGTTGGAGAGAGAGAGAGAGAGAGAGAGAGAGAGAACATGCAAGCAAATTAATATGCACACAATAAGAAGAGAGAATCTTACCGGACTTCTAATGACAATTGAAGTGCGAGCTCCATGGTCTTCGAGGTCATAGGCAATCTCCATTCCAGAATTACCACATCCAATTACCAAAACATCCTTAGATTTATATCTGGAACCCGATTTGTAATGGTTGGAATGGAGAATCTCTCCTGGAAAACTTGACAACCCTTTAATATCAGGAATATAACCTGGGAAGCACGGACACAGCAAAATGGCCGCCGCACCCGCGTCCGACGCGGCGACGCGCGAGGGACGCCGCTGACCGCGCGTCGAACCGCGTCTAGTTTTTTTTTTTTTTTTTTTTTTTCGTTTCCAGACGCGCGCCGATTCGCGTCGAACCGGGCCGATTCACGCCGATTCGGGCCGAATCGGATCGTATCGGCCAAATATGGTGTATTTTGGCCGGAAAAAGAAAATTGGCCGGTGAAAGAAAAAAAAAAAAAAAAAAAAACTTAAACCGAAAATACCGGTGAATATTGATACAAGATAGCCGCTGCCGCCGGCACAATTTCACCGGCCTTAACCCCTTTCTTCTTGTTCTTCTTCTTCGCTGCTTCTTCGTCTTCTTCTTCCTTGTTTTTTGCAGAGCCCAACTTTCTGTTTCTTTTTATTTGTTAAGTTTTGTTAAATGCCTTTCAGCCTTTGGCCCTTTGTTAACAAACACGTGAGCCACCACATCCTCCCTTTATTTTGTTTTTTGTACCTCTCTGACCAAACATGTGAGCCATATCTTCCTTCTTTTTTTTTTTTTAATGGGAAGCTACACCTAATTTATTACCTGCCACATATATGATATATCCTTTATTTTGTGACTAAATACGTGAGCCACTAAGCCCCTATCTTCCTTTTTTTTATTATTTATTTATTTATTTATGAGAAGCCTCATCTATTTTAATAGTTCTATCAATAATTCAAGTTTCAAAAATTTTTGTGCACTTATTACTATCTATTTATTTATTTATTATTATTATATGAGTTTTCTATTATTATATAAAAAAGCATGCTTAGCAATATATAAAATATATAAATAAAAATATTTTTAATAATTTTTTAATCGCCGCACCCCGCCGCACCCGTACCCTACTTTTTCAAAAATTGCCGAGTCCCGCACCCGCACCCGCACCCTAGTCCGTAAACGCACCTGTGCTTCATAGAATATAACCCTCATTATTCTCACCACTAGCAACCACTAAGAACTCAGCATGGTAAACTTCCACATTTCCTTCTAATGTGTTCTTAGCTTCAATTCTCCATTTCTTTCCAGCTTCAACCAATGATGCCGATTCAACAGTGCGATGGTAGAGAGGCTTTATATTAAATTGTGAGACATAATCGTCTATATATTTAAGAAAAAAATCTTTGGGCATATAGGTAGGGGCATCAGGAGGGAGAGGCTTATGTGGCAAGAAACAAAATTCTTTTGCTAAATGGAGACCTAATCGATCATAGGTTCTTTTCTTCCAAAGAGAAGCATAACAATCTTCTCTTTCAAGTATCAAATGCGGGATCGAGTGGCGAGTTAAGCAAGCTGAAGTTGCAAGACCAGAAGGCCCAGCTCCTACGATCAATACTTTTGTTTCCATGGTAATCACAAATTCACAATTGGATCACTAAGGTCAAATATATATGATTTTTATCTTTGCTTTAATTTTCTAAGTACTTCCAGAGTGTAGTGATGGATATTCTTTCATGTATCTGATTCTCTTCGATTTTGATTTCCATAACTGTACATCATGATGTTTATCCCTGCATGTATGCTACCCCAGAGACTACATGCAAACTACGCAACAACGCTGATGTAATTTATTAGCTCTCTCGTTAAGTACGATTTTATCAAGTACTTAACTCATTTTTTTAGTAGTGAGATTTAAGCTTTGTTCATGGAAAAAGAAAACAGTGGTCTCTTGAGCTAGAAACAATTGAGTGCAACAAAAACCTTCTAATCATGGTACCAGTTAATAAAGTCGTACTTCTTATATAGATAGGCATTTAACAGATTACACAATCGAGATAGTTTAAAATATTATTCCAAAATAGAAAGAGAGAGAGAGAGAGAGAGTTACAGATAGTATAAGAGATTAACAGGTCTTAATTTTGTGTTTCTCACAATTCTGTTAAAAACAGAATTGCTCTTATTTCTTCATTTTGATTTCTAAACTTGCTGCATTCACTTTTTCATAAATAAATAACTAACTCAAATATTTAATCTGTCAAACACCTCATAATTATGAGTTTATCATGAGGTGTTTGACAGACTAGTATCGTAATTTGACTCTTTGAAGGTTTCGAATTGATCCTACTTCCCAGGATATTCAGTCATTTTGGTTGCTAGTTGTTACTTTGCTAGTTTGGTATACATAACAAACGATACCTGCTCCTCGCTATAACATGAATCCTAAATCTAGCATATTTGACTGTAGAATGAATCTGGATTAATCTAGGTTATTTGCAATATTGCGATGTATATACTTGCATATTCGTTATTAGGTAAAACTAATTACTCAACCATAATAGTTATAGTTATATTATGTAACAGTCACTAACAGGTTAAACTTGGATAATTGGGTGTATCTAATACAACATTCTATTTATTCTAGCATTTTTTTTTTTTTTTTTGGTTAATCTTTGTTATATCAATTCTATGGTTAAGGGTGAAGACATAATTTTTTTTCCAAGAGGACCAATAATATATATATATATATATATATATATAAAATACAATGTAGAAATTGCAAGAGGGAGGAGGGGATTTTATTTTATTTTTTTAAATCCAGGGGCCATGCCGCTCCTGGATCCCTTCTCTGGTGTCTACACTCTCCAAGATAGGGTAGGTGTGTTGTTATCTTGGTTAAACTATTCATATCATATTATATCATATATCTTAATAAAAGTTTGATTTAAAAGACGAGGTTGTGCCAAGTGACCATCACGTTTACTTGCTAAGAGATTATACCAAATTGAAGCAATTTTTAAAAATAGAAGCAATATCTTTATTGTTCTTATCAGCTTTTCTTATTAATCATTTACATAGACAAAAACGCTTAATTTGTTATATCAACTTTTTTTTTCCTTCAAGTTCACTTATTTTTATTAGACAAAGGAACTATAGCCGTAAATGCTTCATTCTTCTTTTCCTGACATGCATGATAGAACTCGTGTCCTACATTATATGATTGTATCAAATCAAATGAATATCTTCTCCTTGTTTCACCTTTCACCTTTTGCTATATGGTGTAGTATTATCTATTCAGTTTGACTCTAGAATAGGCAAAATATATATATATATATATAGACACCCATGCTTTACCATCTATAAAGTTTAAAATATCTAAAAGTACGATGACAAGGAGTAACACTATACAGACCAAGCTCCATCTGAAATGCAAAATTTTCCGACTCTGCTTTCAGCGAGAAAACATAAATAAAGTGGGCAACGGCAAACTCTCTCTCAAAGTCGCTTTATTTAAATTTTTTTTATAAAAAAAATTCACATTTATGATTAATTAGTTTTTAACTTTTTATAAGACCATTAATGTGTATTTACGTATGCTTAGTATCAAAAAATATAATTTCCTCAACCAAAAAATAATAATAATAAAATCACAAAATAGAAATGCCACAACATAATATACACGGTCATTTTCTGTTGAGAATTTTCCCAAATAAATATGTGGGGGTAAAGAACTAAAGATGAATTTAGTTGTTTCTCCGAAAAGTCTTTCATAAGATGGAAACTTTACCCCCCCCCCCCCCCCAAAAAAAATATTTTAAATGGAGTGTACTCTGTATATAGGTTGCAATAAGCTCAAATCCTGTTAAAATTTGTTGTTGTTGAATAAAGGATATAAGTTTGAATTTTGCCTATAACAAAACCAATCAATGTCTTAACTTGATAATAAAAACAATCATCATAAAATAGTCGTCATAAGCTCAAATCCTATCCTAACTATCACAAAATAAATGTAAAATACTCTCAAAAAGAAATAGGAGAAGTCAGGGAAAAAAATCATTAGTTGTATCCTAGTGATATATATATGTATATATATATATATAAAATAAAAATTTTACTCTAACCATATCTAAGTATATATATGTGTGTCATCTTAAAATAAAACCTCATATTTTTATTACTGTACCAAACCCGAACTCACCCATGGTCTTAAGTAGTTAATAATTTTTAAGTACTTGTTACTATTAGAGGTATGCATGGGATCGGGTTTGAGAGTTTTTTCAACCCAACCCTTTATCAACTTGAAAATTTTCAAACATAACCCAACACGTATGTAGAACTGACCCAACCTACAAGGGTCAAGTTGGGTTGGGTTGGGTTGGGTTATTGGGTAATGCTTAGATGCATTCATGCATTGTACGAAATTAGACTTTCATAATTATTTAAGCATTTTTCAATACATTATTACAATTTACATAATATGCCTAAATTATATTCCAAATTTCTAATTTCATCAAAACCAAATCTTAAGATACCAAAATGAATTAAGCTAGAAAAATTAAAATAAGAATAATATGTGGTAAGTCATATTGGGTCAAATAGGTTGGAAAAATCTCAACCCAAACTTGAGTTGACACTTAAATAAAATTGCAACCTAAACCACAAACTCATGTAAAACCAACTTTAGGAGTCGGGATATTTCAATTTTTTCAGGTTGGTTGGCTTTTACCCTTTAAATTTGTGGTTATTTTTATTTTACCATTTACAATTTGACCGTTTTTATTTTATTTTATTTCATATTGGTCATGTTATCAATTTCCTTTCATAAAATTTGGTGACATTGGCATTATATGAATGCCAAACGAAGCCAAATGTGTTCCCAAAAATTGAAAAACATAAAAAAGATAGTTTTGAGCGACAATGTTTTCACAAAATTTGGGATATCAAACTATATATGTGATTAATAATAAAGTGATATTAGTGATAGTAAATTTGAGTTATCGAACTATATATGATCAATAATAAAGTGATATTAGCTTCTTTTTCTTTTCTTTTTTTTTTTGAGAAGAAAAGTGATAATATTGTGTGGTGGTGGAAAACTAGTATTAAAAATAAATTTAAAAAAAAAGTGACATGAGAAGAGAAAAAGAGAAGGTGACGAGGAAATTTATTAAATACCCTATAAGTATATTTTCTCTTTCACATGAAGGCGGCTCTTATAGTAAGTGAGACTCACCTCTAAGAGAGAGGGAGAAAGTATACTCTCAGAATACCCAATAATAACTCAAATGATGATTGTATGAGATAATCCACCACAGTACAAGCTTTGCATCAAAAAAAAAAAAGAAAAAAAATTAGACAATTGAATGAAATAATTTTCAAGTTAAAAGATATGAGTTGAATAAGTCTTGTGCCACATAAAGTGACCCAATAAGTGCCACAACTCGTCACATGGGCAAATTATGATTAATGAAAGAGTAGTAATGTGTTCAGATAAAAACACTTATTTACCAACCATAACTCACCACATAAGTAATTTGTAACATTTATTGTGCCTCTTTACATAGCACAAAGACATTCGTATGAGTTATGAACTTAACACTTATCAGTTATCGGTGTGAAACAGTAAGATGAAACGGTGCACTGTAGTCGCACATTAGCATTTGATGGTAGTACTAGACTACAATAAAACGGAGCAGGCGTGGTTTGGCTAAGGTAATAATCGCAGGGTCGCAGGTGGCTGCCCACGCGAGACGCCGCACGTGGTTGTGTCGGCCAAAATCTGACATTTCTTCATTGTATTTTGCACTTTTTCAAAGTAACCGCCGCGCGCAAATCGATAACGGTGGGGCCCCAATTCCAGATGTGCGCTCACCCACGCGCAATATGGAATCTTGGTACTATTTTTTTTTTTTTTCTTTTACTCTATTAAATTCATTACTATTTGTGTAATAGAGATGAGAATATATCATTATTCATTTAACAAAAGCCATTTTTGAAATATGGACTAATTGCTTGATTTAGAGACAAACTCAATATTGTAACTTGTTGAATCGTGAGGAGTGGATATTTTCTATCAGCTATTGACTTGCAATCGAACATGTTGCAAAATTGGATATATAGATGATTGCGTTTGCATTTTTAATTTTTTTTAAAAGATTGTATCAGCTTATTATGTTCGCTATTAATAATAACTCTTTATTATCAGATCAAGACACCAATCAGTTTTTGGTGTAAGTAGAGATTAATTCACATATCTCTTATTTAACCATCAGAGATTTTACCAGTTTAACTAACTAGAACCCACTACATTGTAAAATATTTGGTATAACTAAAATGACATGTTTCTAGAGAATGAGCTTGTTAATTTAATACAGGCAAAAGATCCCTCTGTCGTGTTTATAGCCGAAACATGGGCAGATGAAGCAAGGCTAGATCGTACTTTGAGCAAGATTAATTTTGACAAGAAGTGGGTGGTTCCAAGGCTGAATAGAGGTGGTGGATTAGTATTATTTTGGAAAAATTCTATCAATATTGAGGTGGTTGATTCCCACAGGTACTTTATTGATACGATCATTAATGGGAACACTGAAAATGCATGGCGTTTCACTGGTTTTTATGGAGAGCCCGAAACCCATAGGAGGAATGAAGCATGGAGCAAATTGAGAAGTTTAAAGGCTAGAATGGATATCCCTTGGATTTGTGGTGGTGATTTTAATGAAATAGTTCGTCAAGAGGAAAATTGGGGTGGGGCTCCTAGAGATCATAATCAAATGCAACTATTTCGTGATGTTATCGATGAATGCCAATTTATGGATTTGGGATATGTGGGGCCTAAATTCACGTGGGCAAAACATTTTGTGGATGGGCATTCCATAAGAACAAGATTGGATCGATGCATGGCTACAAATTCTTGGTTCCAAAAATTTCCTGGAACTAGGGTACATCACCTTAGTTGTATGTCATCGGATCACTCTCCCCTATTGATCAATTTGTCGGGGATGCCTGAACCTAGAAAGAAGAGATGTTTCAAATTTGAAGAAATGTGGTTATCGGATCCAACTTGTGGGGAAGTAGTTGAGGAAGTGTGGAGTAATACAAGGGATCCAAATCCAAGCTTCGCCATCCTGAAAAAAGTGGCTTACTGTGAACGGGAATTAACTTGGTGGAAAAAACACAATTTTGGGCACGTGAGAAGGGAATTAGAGATCAAAAAGAACCTACTTGTTTTGGCTGAGAATGAGGCTTTGGTGAGTGGGAACAATACCCGGGTTAGAAGCTTAAGATTGGAGATTAATTTGTTACAAGATCGAGAATCAAGGATGTGGTGCCAAAGGTCTAGGGTGCTGTGGTTAAGCAAAGGGGACAACAATACAGCCTTCTTTCATAGTAGGGCTACAAAGAGATTTAGGAAGAATTTGATCAGAGGTATAAGGGACCAAAATGGGGCATGGGTGACAGATCACGAGGAAATTGGGCATGTGATGGAGAATTATTACAAAGAACTCTTTTCCACCTCCAATCCGATTCTTGAAGTTGATTCTCTTGAGAAAATTCCATGCATGGTGACTGAGGAGATGAATGCGGATTTGATGAAGGAATTTTCAGAAGTGGAAGTGAAGGAAGCCTTGAATCAGATGGCACCTTTAAAAGCTCCGGGTCCTGATGGTATGCCACCGTTGTTCTATCAACACTTTTGGTCGACGATGCAACATGATGTTACTTCAGCCATTCTCTCATGGCTGAATTCAGGTATCCTACCTGAACCCATTAACCATACACTCATTACTCTCATTCCTAAGATAGATAACCCTGAACATATGTCTGAATTTCGGCCTATTAGTCTGTGCAATGTCCTATACAAGATCTATTCTAAAGTCTTAGCAAATAGGTTGAAGAAATTTTTACCTTCCCTAATTTCTGAACATCAATCTGCCTTTGCTAAAGAAAGACTCATTTCAGACAATATTATGGTTGCATTTGAAACCCTTCATCATATGAAAAATCATAATTAAGGAAAACATGGGTTTATGGCTATCAAGCTAGATATGAGTAAAGCCTACGATCGGGTAGAGTGGGAGTATTTGGAGAGGCTTATGGAGAAAATGGGTTTTTGTGCTCGTTGGGTCGCTCTTATGATGAGTTGTGTGAAATCAGTGTCGTATTCTATCATGGTGAATGGTGAGCCAACTGGGATGATCTATCCTAAGAGAGGAATTCGACAAGGAGACCCCCTTTCTCCTTTCCTATTCCTTTTATGTACGGAAGGCCTTCATGCTCTTATTAAACATTCGGCGAGGAATGGGGACATCAAGGGTTTTTCCTTGTGCAAACGTGGTCCAAAGCTAACCCACTTGTTTTTTGCAGATGATAGCTTGCTTTTTTGTAGGTCTATCTCTGAGGACTGCAATAATGTGTTGAAGATTCTAGGTGAATATGAGTCTTGGTCGGGGCAAAAAATAAACAAAGATAAGACCGCAATCTTCTTTAGCAAATCCACCACGGATGAAGCAAAATCAAGCATAAAGAACCTCTTCCAAGTCCAAGAAGTGAAGTCTTATGAGAAATACTTGGGGTTACCTTCCTTTGTTGGGAGGGGAAAAAAGGCTAGTTTCAATTATATAAAAGAGAGGGTTTGGCGAAAACTCCAAGGATGGGAGGGAAAATTGCTTTCACAAGCCGGGAGAGAGGTTTTAGTCAAATCTGTGATCCAAGCCATCCCTACTTATGCAATGGGCTGTTTCAAATTGCCATTGGGGCTCTGTGACGACATTGAAATAATGATAAGGAAGTTTTGGTGGGGGCAAAGGGGAAATAGAAGGAAAATTCATTGGATCCGGTGGAGTGAACTGACAAAATCCAAAATGGTGGGTGGTATGGGTTTTCGTGACTTGACTCATTTTAATGATGCCCTTTTGGCAAAACAAGCATGGCGGCTTCTGCACAACAAGGAAACTCTATTCTACAAAGTTTTCAAGGCAAAGTTCTTCCCTAATCATTCTTTTTTAGAAGCTAAGGAAACTTGTTCGGGGTCCTATGCTTGGAAGAGTATACTGCATGGTCGTGATGTTATCCTTGATGGTGCTTGCTGGAGGGTAGGAAATGGAAAATCCATAAAAATCTGGCAACACCACTGGCTGCCCCGAAAACACCCAACTAAGGTGCTCTCCCCAATAGTGGAAACAATGGAAGAAGCCACGGTGGATTGCTTAATCGATGAGGGAACTAGAACGTGGAATGTTGCGATGATAGATGGAATTTTTGCTCCACAAGAAGCTGAAGAAATAAAAAATATTCCATTGGCCAGAAAAGATTCGGAGGATTCCTTATTTTGGCCGTTAGAGAATGATGGGAGGTATAGTTGCAAAACGGGATACCGTTTCTTGAAGGAAGATGAAGTTGGTCCTCAGAAGGCTGTGCAGCAAGGTCATGAGAATGGGCTTTGGAAGAAGATTTGGGCTCTTGATTGCCCAAATAAAGTTAGAAACTTAATCTGGAGGGCCTGCCATAATTCCCTGCCTTCGAAGTGCAACTTAGTCCGAAGGAAAATTATCTTAGAGCAGTGCTGTGATCGTTGCAAGACAAGAAATGAAGACGTCTTGCATGCGGTGTGGAGCTGCAAATCTTTGGACAGTGTGTGGGGTGCGAATACTTCATGGAATTTTCGAAACCAGCAAAGTTTTTCAGGTTTCAGTGAACTTATGGCTTGGATTTTTAACCATCAAAGGAATCCAGCTCTGTTCGCATTTACCGTTTGGGCCATTTGGCATCAGAGAAACCAGGCACGGACTCAAACAGCCCACCGTCCCCTGAATCTCATTTCGCAGTGGGCTCACGACAGCTGGGCTGAATTCAAGGCGCTGAAAATCGCATCATCTCCGAGTAGATCGGCAGGAAGAACACGGTGGAGACCTCCAGTCCAGGAAATGCTAAAAATTAATTTCGATGGTGCTATTTTCGCCGAAGAGAAGAGCTCTGGTCTAGGTGTTATCATTCGCGACAGGAAGGGTCTTGTGATCGCGTCCATGGCCACTCGGATCCCTCAACAGCTCCAGCCGGTTGAGATTGAGGCTCTGGCTGCAAGCAAAGCTCTTGAGTTTGCTAGAGATTTGGGTATAGCAGAGGCCATACTGGAGGGTGACTCTCATGTGGTGATGGAGGCGCTGAGATCAAAGGACACTGGTTTAGCTCCATTTGGGTTACTGATGCAGGATTCCTTAACTTTATCTGCTGGTTTTTCAAAATTGTCCTACTCTCACACTAAGAGAGAGGGCAACACAGTTGCACACAATTTAGCTAAGTTAGCAGTAAAATTTTTCAATTGTGTAATATGGATGGAAGATATTCCACCCGATGTATTGTCTCCTTACCACGCTGATTTAGCTGGTATTTCGTAATTTAAAGCATCTTAGTACTGTTTCTCAAAAAAAAAAAAAAAAAAGGATCTAAGTTTTCTAAATTTTTAAAGGGAAAATTACACTTTAATCCTTCAAAATTATATGAATGCATATTTTATCCCTTTAAATTATTACGTACATAACATTTGCCCCTTTAAATTATGAGTATGCACACTTACCCCCAAAACTTAGGGGTGACAAAAATTGACATAACCTATGAACTCGACACAATTAATTCGTTTATAAACAAGTCATAAGTTGAGACTAAACGGGTTCGGGTTATATTTGAGATGACACGGCTAACCCGTTTACTAAACGGGTCAAATTCATGTTTAACATGCGAACCCATCTAACCTATTTGACCTATTAAGCTTATTAAGTTATTTGGATATTATTACTTAATTTATGGTTTTTTTATGTTTTTTTTTACTATATTAGTGGTTGTAATTGTATTCTAATTTTAGTTGTATGAGAATTGATAAAAATTATATAGGTTAGGTATGACCTATTAATCAAATAGATTATTAAACAAGTCATTTGTATTAACTTTTACATGACTTGTTAATTAAATTAGTCAAACGTATTGGGTCGGGTCGACTCGTTTAATAAACAAGTCGTGTTCGGGTTGAGAATTTCTGACACGTTTACTAAACAGTCAGGTTTGGGTCAACTTATATAGCTGAATACTCAAGACTCGACACGACATGAACCCAATCTGTAAACACGAATTGTCATCCCTACCTAAACTATAACTTGTGTAATACTTTGCACCAAATCATGTGCAATAATTTAGATAAGTAAGTGTGTATGTTCATAGTTTAGAAGTATAAGGGTAAAAATTATCATAACTTAGGCAGGTAAGTGTAAAAAAGATTATAGTTTAAGGAGTAAAGTGTGCATTCTTATAATTTATGAGATAAGTATAAAAGATGGTATAATTTAAAGGGGGTAAAATATGTATTCTTATAGTTTAAGGGGAAAATATAAAAGGAATCATAGTTTAGAGAGGTTAAAGTATAATTTTTTTTTTTTTTTTTTTAAGGTAGAATCCTAAGTTTTCAATTTAATACATGAAAACATCTATGTTATTCTACTATTTTTACTTTTTTTTGGAAAAAATAAATATTTTTATTCGAAACACTAAAATCAATTAGTTGAAGTTGAATTAGCTACAAGCTGCACATCTCTTTACTTTTAAAAGTCAAACGTTACAATCCAATTATTACTATGATAATGCTTTTTTTTTTTCTTTTCTTGAGAAACATTACTATGATAATGCTGGTATATATTAGTGGATACATTCTGATTTTGTGATGAGATTTTGGATCTTTGTCATGGTGTGACGAAACAAAATATCAGTCAGAACAAATGAGTGATCGAGAATTGCAGTCAATGGTCATGCTTTCTGCTATCGATTTTGTCTAGAAGTAGGAGTGGTAAAAAATTTTGTAAAACCCAAAAATCGATTCCCACGCGAACGTAGCCTCGATATTATTACTATTATTTTTCACACCGTACGCGCCCATAATCACGCGCGTGACTTTCTTTTGCCCACCCACCATCAGACAAAACGGACAGCAATAAATGATCAAAAACACTGTGAACCGTGGATTGATTGACTATTTGACCCAACAAGTCACGTTACCGTCTACACCGTAAGCTACACTGTATTACTCTCCGTACACAATCACTCCCTCTCCCTTTCATACCAAACAAAAGAACCCTAACCAATCAATCAAAATCAAAAAAAAAATCGAAGCCAGTCAACTTCACGTCCGATCTCGATCTCAGGGCCTGGATTCGCGAGCCACCTGAGGACCCCTCCATCAGAACCGTCCAAATTGCCACTATGGTCCACAGTACTACATAATTAACGGTCACGATCAAACTTGTTCAAACTTTTATGTTTTCTAGTTCCTCTGTCACTTCAACACTTGTGAAGTTGTGAGGGTTATGACCCCACACTCTGTTTTGTAACTGACACTCCCTCTCAGCTACACTGAAAAGCACCAAAATAAATAATTAAAGTGAATATAGAAAAAAAATTTTAAAGCATTAATTTTTAGTATGACTTTTCCCACAACAATTTATTATGATAGAAGCATTAATTTTAGAACAAAACTTAAAAAAAAAAAAAAAAAAAGCTTTTTCCACAGATTCGTAAACATAATTGGAACAAATCACTTTTAATTAAATTTATTCTTGGTATTATTTTTATTATACGCTAATAATAATAAAAATTCAAACTTGTTATCAATTTTATGAATACCAATAAAAAAATTCCACTCAATAGTAGTTTTTTTAATATAAAAATTAGGTTAGGATATACTATTAAATATTAATCCTTAAAATTTTAGTCCATAGTGTATCCTCTAAAATTTTTTTTTTTTTTTTTTGAGAAAGAGTGTATCCTCTAAAATGATAACCTTAATAAGGAAAAAAGTAATGGATATTTTAAGAATATTGGTTTACAAATTATTTTTATAAAATTTTTATGAAAAAATAAATTTACTCTTCATTTTTTTGAAAGTTTTTTTTATGTATTTCTTAAAAGTTGTATTAAAATTTTTTTAAAATAATTTATTAATAGATGTCGTGAAGGGTAAACCAACCCAACAATAAATACTTTTGGTCTTTTAAGTGTTTAAGGTGATGTTTTAGTGCTTAAAAAACTTGAACCGATAGCTTTTAATTTCTAAAAGAAATTTAGATATATATGGCCCCATTTGCTAGAGTTGTTAAACATCTAATTTTCAATTTTTAAATAACATTATACACATTTTCACACGCTTTTTTACCTACACATATTTTAAAAAACTTTAAACAATATTACTTAAATTGCTCTACCAAACAGGCCGTATATTTTTAAGGAATTTAGTTTCTAAGAGTTTTCCTAACCTATGCTCTAAGGATATACATTAATAAATTATTTTAAGAAACATTTTATGAAAAAATAATTAATTGATTTGACAGTTTTTTTTTTATTTTTTCATAAATAATTTTCTAAATTATTTTAGTTTTTAAAAGTTAATATATGCTCTTAGAGCATAAATTAGCCTGACCTTTTAGCTGTGAGTTTTACCAATAAAAAGTGACTAATTTTTTTAACAATTTTTTTAAGTTCTATAAAAAATTTTTAAAAATGATGATTAATGTATATACTAAAAAAGTTTTATTAGCATATGTTAATAAAGCATTTTAAAAAAAAAATTATTGGGAATTGAAAAGAAATCAAAACAAAAACAAAAACAAAAACAGTGTGCGTTATTATTCTTTCTTGTTCTCAATCTACTTGAGACACATAAAGATACACTTGTTAACAAAGTTGTAAAAGAGTGAAGAAGAAGAGCTAGAGAGCACTATAGCGCTATAGATATATACCCCCCATTGGGTGAGCCAAAGACTCACAGTCACATTCACACACACAAAGAGCAACTTCCTCATTTTGTGGCTTTTCCAACTTTTCAAGCTTTTTTGCTCACAGAGAGAGAGAGAGAGAGAGAGAGTACTGAGAATGGAGGAGAGGCCAGAGACAGAGCTGATATCAATACCAGCAACACCAAGAGCTTCAACGCCGGAGATACAGACTCCGTCCGGTCAGAGGTCACCGAGGCCGGCGTCGAACAAGGAAGGAAAGTCGTCGACGGCATGGACTCCGTCGTCGTTTATATCGCCGAGGTTTCTGAGTCCGATAGGGACACCAATGAAGAGGGTGTTGATTAACATGAAGGGTTACTTGGAGGAAGTGGGTCACCTCACTAAGCTGAATCCTCAGGATGCTTGGCTTCCCATCACTGAGTCTCGTAATGGGAATGCTCACTATGCTGCGTTTCATAATCTCAATGCTGGTGTTGGCTTTCAGGCTCTGGTTTTGCCTGTTGCCTTTGCTTTTCTGGGCTGGTATGTTACTCTTTTGTTCTCTAATTATGCTTATTAATTACGGATTCGGCTTCTGTCCAGTGCACCGGACATATACACAGGAAATGACACGATTCAGTCACGTGTTTAGTTAGGCGTATTGGAAGCTTTTTTTTTTCCTTAAATTTTAAAAGATTAAAACTTTCATTTACTTACTAGTTTCACGACAATTTTTACAAACTATTTGAAGTAGCTAATGGTGAGCGGTGGAAAAAATGTTTTTAAATCGGTATGAAAATGACAAATAATTAGTTTTTTATAAGACAATAAAAATAAGTCTGAAATTGGTTTGTCTTAAAATAACTCTTATAGAAAAAATCTAGGATGTGACGAGGTTCTAGGGTTCAATTCATCCACGAGATTTCTGTGAGAACTTACGAGTTGGTAGAGAGTGAAATAGTACTAGTGGCTTACAATATTTTATTAACAAGTGTGAACTTTTAAAC
Source organism: Quercus glauca (assembly GCA_023736055.1). Classification (NCBI taxonomy): domain Eukaryota; kingdom Viridiplantae; phylum Streptophyta; class Magnoliopsida; order Fagales; family Fagaceae; genus Quercus; species Quercus glauca. The sequence continues at coordinate 94,970,943 of CM043316.1, read as the reverse complement.
ATAAGATAAAATTTATTAAGTTAAAAAAAAAAAAGGATAAAATTTATTACGTCAATATGCAGTCATCTCCCTAGGGCCTATATTAGTGTGTATGCGCTTCACATCACACAATGGAGAGATTTGAGGATATGCATTATATACCTGAGACATTGACATGACATCAATCACATCTATTGTTTTATTGTAATAATATTGATAACAAATATTTTAAGCATTTTTGTTTTTCTTATGAAATTCCAGTTCTGATAATTGAATTGAATTAATTTTCAGTTTTCTTTTACAATATTATTACAATTTCCAATTCACATATTTATTGCTATTTCTCTGTTTCCTAGTCTTCTTCTACTAGTCACTTTTTTCCCAAAACGGCTCTCTTTTGATTCCTTGCACATTTTTTAATTTCCTAAAGACTATGTTTGTACCTTACATACAACTTTTTTAGTATCAAACACACTATTTTCTTTACTTTAATTTGAATCTCTCTGTGTATGTGTTTGTCTGTCTGTGCTTTCCACAAGAATTTAAAAAAAGTTTTAGAGTTTGTGGGTCTACCAAGCAAGCTCTTTTGTCTTTTGGTTTACTTAAAGTTCGTATGATATAATTAAACTTTACTTTTAATAGAAGAAGAATGATCATGCATCCTTGAGGCAAGTCATTTCGTGCATTTATCCTTTGCTTTTTAACAAGTTAAATTTATTCTAGAGAGAAAAAGTAAAGCCACAAATCGTCAGGGGTCCACAAATCATTCTGTTATTCCTTTTTGAAATAATGACAGAGGGCTCTTTATACTTTGATTATTGCTTATTTTACTTTTTCCCTCTCATAATATCCGGTTCTAATCACTGCAAATAGTAACTTATTGCAGCCTTTAATTAGTAGATATTTGTTTTCCCTTTATGTTAATTATATTATATATTAATTAACCAAAAAAAAGAATAATAAATTAATAATAGCATATTCAGTTCAATCTCCTATCTCTATTTCCTTCAAATTTATTGTCAATTGTATAAAACTGATGCTTCATATAACCAAGGTTGCTTTTTTATGCTCAACCTTAATGGGTTTGGAGCTTGATTAAGTTGCATACACAACAACAAAAAAGCTTATTACCAAAATTTTGGAATTAATTATGGTTCTTCAACAAACTAGTTAGAGTTGGCCACATGTATTTTTTAATGAATACAACTCTGCAAATCACGGGACAACATAATTTTCCCTAATGAATGACTTTAATTTGAATAAAATTGCAGCGACAGCCGACTGTTGGCAACAAAATCAGCATTTTCCTGAACCTTACTCGCAAAATAAAGCCTTTATGATTTAGATTTTTTCAATTTGTGAATTGGTTGAAGCAGTTCTCATCTGCAGCACAATTAAACCCGTGAGATGCTAAAAACTTAAACAGCATAACTAGGATCCACATTTTAACAATTGAGTAGTAGTTACACAGAACAACTAGCCTCATGTTAATGACCAAATAGCATAGAACTTTCCAGTCAAATATAATTTGTGGTCTAATTAGATAACATCTTACTTCGAACATAGGAGTTTGTTAAAAAGCTTCTTAATGGCCTTGTGAATTTGCCCGTCCTATTTTAGAAAGCCAAGGCTCCCCTGATTTGCATCACTTGGCTGTATGTACTTAGTTGCTCTATAATTTTTATGTCTCTAGCTAGCTCCAAATGATTCACAAATTGAAGTGTCACCCCCCCAATTTCACATTGCATTGTACTATTGCTGTACATTAAAATGATGGAAAAATTTAGGTCCAGGAAGTTCAAATTCTCCTTCTTCTTCTTGTTTGCCCATTTGGATATTTAGAAGAAAAACAAATGGATTTTCTTCTGATTTTGTGTAGTTATGGACTCTCTCTACATTGGTGAGGCAAATCTAGGTTGAAAACTTTCATATCTATTAGTCTCTTGATACTGAGAAAGGGAAGGATTACCAAGTGCCAAAGTATTTAAGGGAGGGGGGAAAAACTAAATGGGAGAAAGAGAAAACAGCCAGCAGCTTGCTGCCTTATATCTGATTGGCTCTCGTAACAAATTTATAAACATTGTAAATTATATTAATTGATTTGGTTTTCAATCTTTACTGCTTCCACAGGAGTTGGGGAATACTTTCTTTAACCATTGCTTACTGTTGGCAACTCTATACTCTGTGGATTCTAGTTCAGCTACATGAGGCAGTTCCAGGAAAGAGGTACAACAGATATGTGGAGCTTGCAGAAGCAGCATTTGGTGAGAATGAGTTCCAACATAACTTTTGGCTTTTAAATTTTTCTGAGCACCAAAAATTATGTCGACTTCCTCTCCTGCCTCAAAGCTGGTTATCATATTCTACTTCTGAGTTGACAAACACACAAATGAATATAATGGCTGTGAGTACTTATTAAACAGTGCCTGATTGTTTGCATGTGTACTTGTACTGACTTGCGTGGATGATATTAATTACCACATTCATCACATAAACTCAGATGAGTAAAAAATACATGGATATTGCCCGTTTTGATTGATGCTCACTGCATATATGATAAATGGTCAATTATGAAATGTACTGTCATATGAAAGGATATTGGTTATCCCATCCCATTGTCCTTTTTTTTCCCAAATTTGTTACTCACAACAATTAATGCTCTCAAACTGCTGGTTGATCTATACTTCTGAAGTAATCTTGATTGCTGCTATGCTGCACAACTTTGAGTTTGTAAGAAGTAATCAAGCAGAAAAGGATTTGATGTTGCCCTTTACTGATTTTTTCCCCCTAAGGATTTGTATATACTTCTGGAGATACGATCTTATTGTCTTAGAATAATGGTTAAATGATTAAATTTATCCTTACTTAATAGTTTATGTTTTTGGGATAATCGGTAATTATCATTGGTATCATAGCAAGTGATCCTAACAATTGGCAATTTAACAATCTACTGCTGATATTGTTCCTTGTGCAGGGGAAAGATTGGGTATCTGGCTATCCCTCTTCCCAACTGTTTACTTGTCAGCAGGAACTGCAACAGCTTTGATTCTTATAGGAGGGGAGACTATGAAACTGTTTTTCCAGATTGTTTGTGGGCCCCTTTGTTCATCGAATCCCCTTACAACAGTAGAGTGGTATCTGGTGTTTACTTCTCTATGCATTGTTCTATCTCAGCTCCCAAACCTCAATTCTATTGCTGGACTTTCCCTCGTAGGGGCTGTGACAGCCATCACTTATTCCACCATGGTGTGGGTTCTCTCTGTAAGCCAACAAAGGCCACCCACAATATCTTATGAACCCCTTCCAATGCCGTCCTTTGCTGCTTCTGTCTTCTCCGTAATGAACGCACTTGGGATTGTTGCCTTTGCTTTCAGAGGCCACAATTTAGTTCTAGAGATTCAGGTATGCACTCTGAGTCCTGAAAGGATATAAATTCATTTTTTTACTTTAGAAACAATATCCAAAATCATCATTTCTTGAAGATGTGTACCTAGGTCATCTAATGGAGTGTATTTGGCTTTTTTCAGGCAACAATGCCATCAACATTTAAGCACCCAGCTCATGTGCCAATGTGGAGAGGAGCTAAAGTTGCCTATTTCTTTATTGCAATGTGTGTTTTCCCTATTGCAATTGGAGGTTTTTGGGCTTATGGAAACCTTGTAAGTGTACCTACTGCACCACTCTTTATTCTTATCAAATCATAAAGCATGATGATTTAAAAGAATCAAAAGCTAAGTTCTTAGCAGCTGTGCATAAAAGAAACAATTTAGTTGCTGAAATCCCAATGGAAACAGCTTTGGACAATTAGTGTAAATCCATGACATCATTGACATTTCCTGGCATCCATCTTTTATCATCATTTATATCAAAGAACCTGGGTTTGGAATTGGATTTACTTGTATTCAAAATTCTCAAATGGTTAGTGGTAGGGTTCCAAACCTTCTTGCGACCAAATAATTGTTTTCTTGCAGTTTTTTTTTTTTTTTTTTTTTTTTTTTAATGTTCCATATTATTTTCGGGAACCAGATATAGGCTGTGGAGAAGTTTGTCATTGGCAGAATTTAAGCTTCATCATATAATTGTAGAAGTGATTTTTAGTAACTTCTTGTTTCAACAATATACTTTGTAGTCTTCAGAATGTTGGTGATGAAGTTTCTTGATGACACCAAGGAGTAATCACCCAGCAGGATGAAACCCTCGCTGTCCAGTATTCTGTTTTTGTTCCTTCACTTGCTTGGCCTCCATTGTGGAACATTGTTCTTTGCTTCTTCTTTTTTACTATATTTGACAACTTCTAGTTAACATGATACTTGTATGTTTATGCTTACATAGTCTCAAATTGATCAAAATTATTGATGACATCTTAGTAATGATTAAAAAGCTAATTCATCAGAATATTGATCAATGCTTTATCCAAGATAGTTCCCCACTTTTCTTTCCTATATAATTATGGTCATGTTGACATTAATTAATGCCACCAAATATATTAGGCTTTTAACATCTTTACGAAGAATTTACATGTGAGTGTTCCATAACGCAAACCGGTTGACTGAATTCAATGCTTCTGTTTCTTGTCACAGATGCCTTCATCAGGGATTCTTAATGCCTTGTATGGATTTCACAGTCATGATATTCCAAGAGGACTTCTTGCAATCACTTTTCTGCTAGTTGTGTTCAACTGTTTGAGCAGTTTCCAGATATACTCCATGCCTGTTTTCGACAGTTTTGAGGCCAGCTACACGAGCCGAACCAATCGTCCTTGCTCAATCTGGGTCAGGTCTGGTTTCCGCGTATTTTATGGATTTGTCAACTTTTTCATAGGGGTGGCACTCCCTTTCCTCTCAAGTCTTGCTGGTCTGTTAGGAGGACTTACTCTTCCAGTCACATTTGCTTACCCTTGCTTCATGTGGGTTCTCATAAAAAAGCCTACAAAATACAGCTTCAATTGGTATTTCAATTGGATCCTTGGTTGGTTGGGGATTGCTTTTAGTGTGGCCTTTTCCATTGGAGGTATTTGGAGCATGGTAAACAATGGACTCAAGTTAAAGTTCTTCAAGCCGCCCAACTGAGTTGTAGGCGAAGAATAGCTAAATAGTGAATCTGAGTTCTGCATAATGAATGTTGGAATTGTATTATGATGATTTATATACACCAATGTAAGAACCTAAGCGCTTATAGTAAACTGTTGTAATGATGAATTCATTCTCAACTTCCTATATATAATATGGTCTTAATGCGGAATTTAGTTCCTCGCCTTGCTCTCTTGGCCCCATGTTGCAATGATGAAGAATGGGAGGGATCAATGTATATACACTGCAGGCTTTTATCAAAGGGGGTAGTTTGGGTCCAGTGCACTGGACTCGTTGGGATGGTGACATGTGTCCAAAAATCGACACTTGTCATAATACTAACGGGTCTAGTGTCATTGAACCTAATCCAGACCCTTATCAAAGATATGTAGACTAACTCAAATTCATAGGTAGGACAGGACTAAGTTGACCAAGTTACAAATTATGCAACTCTTAATGAATATCACACTAGTCAACACACGTTTAAATGTTATTAATATTCTAACAAACTTGAAATTTAAATTTTTTATAAATAAGATTTTTTTTTTCTTTTTTGAGAAGCATTTTTATAAATAAGATGGATAGTAATTTCTAATAATCTTGAAATTTTGTGTAAGTATTGGGAGTACAATTCTAAAATGTAATCAAGCGGGGGATTTGTCTAAAAAATACATTTAATATATAAAATTTTTTAAAAAGCTTATAAAAAAATGCATTTTTTAAGGGTTGCCCTTAGAAACTTATTAAGGAGGCTTCTAAGGGGTGGCTTCAAAAGGATATCACTTACATTGAAAGTGGCTTGACTTAGTTTCAACTTTCAATTAGACTTTTTAGGATGAAAGTGACTTGACTCAGACTGTAAATGTGGCTCAACTGCATTATTAAATTCTATATTAACGGATGTTTAAGAGTATATTTAAATCGAAAGAAAAAATTATTAAGTGGTGTAATATTTTACCAAAGGTTATAAAATGTGCAACTTTTAGCCTTCTAGGTGTAACTTGACACACACACTTTTTTTTTTTAATTAATAATAATAATTCTATTAAGTGGTGCATATTGTAATACTTTGAGTTCCACTTATCCAAAAAAAAAATTCACCTTGAGCTCCTTTGTGCTTGTGCCTAAAGGTGGGAATGGAATGCTCAACTTTCTGCCTTCTAGATGCAGCTTTGTCTGCATTTGGGATGAAATTAGAATTTGTATAAAAACCAAGTCAAGCTAATTTGTCATTATCATTTAGAACAACTGTAGAAGTGTTGAACCTAAATGGTTCATTGTGTTTGGAATAATCAACGTCTTCGCAGAGACTGTCAGATCCATCCATCAGAGAAATTGGGCTTTTGACAAAATGTGAGCTAGCTAGTATGAAATCTAGGTGGGGTCTGGTGTAAACTGTCCAGCAAATAACGAAAGAACATTATCGTATGTACCAGTATATATGATTATATGTCTGGTTAATTATCACTGCAAGCCCAAAAACTCTTACAATGTCCGTACCACAGTGAGAGGCCCAATAAGTCAAAGAGAGTGTGCGAAGAAAAGAGAAAAAAAAAACTATTAGGATTCAAACTGTGTGGTTGGTCCAACAAGAAGAAGATGTTGACCAAAACTATCATGGGAAAATGAGAATTTGGGGTTCAAATAATTGATCAGCTACTAATATAGTAACATTTTTTGGTGGTGTTTCATATTTATGATTTGAATTTCACATTTTCTTTCCTATTATTTACATTTAAAAGAGAAGAAGACAAAATTTAAAGTCGGGTTCCAAGGTGGAAATTATGTCATTTTAGGTTCCGTTTATTTCTGTTAAGTTTTCTAAGGATAATGGATAATAAACTTGGATATATTTTTTGTTGGTTAATAAAACACAAACCTAGTAAAAGTGAATGTTTTTTTTAAAAAAAAATCTCACATCCTAAACAAACTATCACATATAAATTTTAGTTTATAAAACACTCGCATGTATCTTTCTATCTTTACTCACTTTTTCTCCAATCAGGCCAGCGATTAACTATAGTTAATCCATGTTGACAACTATTAACTTTTTTTCCTTAAACAAGTCACTTCACACTTAATATTTTGCGTTAATTTAGAATTAGGGTTTTGTTTTTTCATTTGGGGCTCTAAATGATCCAAAGCAATATCCCCCACCCCCGCCCCCCCTATTTTGAATATGCTTTTGTGAATGAAAGTTTGTGTTTATATAATCATTTATAATTACAAGAAATTAATGTTAATGATTTTTCCTATTAATCAAACAACAAAAAATGTTATTTATCTCATTTCGGGATTGTAGCAAAATATAAAAAAACAAGTTGATTTTTTGCAAGTTGTTTTTACTAATATTTTACAAAGTATGCTTTCCGTTAATTACACAAACTAAGGATACTAGAGTCTCTTTTTATTTTTTATATTATTTTTGAGAGACAAAGATACTAGAGTCTAAGACCTAATCTTGCCGAGCAGTGATTATAATGGTTGTCGAAGATAAATTGAGTTCTTTATCTAAAATCGAATAAGGTGGGGCCAGGAATCATAATGGATGCTTCCTGGAAAGGAAGATATCACTTATTAGTTCCCATGCACTTTTGGTGGCCCTCATTTTGCAGTGAACACACTGTTTAGAGCGTGTTTGGTGGGTGGGAAAAGGGGCTGAACAAAATCATTCCTTGCGTAAATGATGACTCCAGCTGACAGACAAAAACATGTATGTTTTCCCATTTCAATGCCTACAAATATGGGATGTAACGAAGTAGGGGGAAATCAGAAACTGACTAATAATAAAATGTTTGTGAAGTGTCGGGCAAGGCCTAGGTTTAAATTGATAGGAGGAAATTATATATATATATATATATATATATATAGAGAGAGAGAGAGAGAGAGAGAGAGATTAAATTATAGTAGAATTTATATTTTGTATTAAAAAAATAAAACTAATAATAAAGTTGATTCATATCAATATCATCTACACTTATCAATTAGTTATCAATATCATTCATACTTATCAACTAATTAGCTCAACTAGTAAAGTCTCTTAACATTGAATAAGAGATCTGAATTTCAATTCCCGCCTATACTAAAAATCAATTGGTATCTTGATATGATGATAAAAAAACAATTATCAGTAGCGAACGTCATAGGTTAAAACTATCTTTAAAAAAAAAAGGTTGGGAACTAAACCTGTCATACCCTCCCTTAAAAATTATAATGATTTTTTAGTGCAATTTGTGGTACCTCTATGTTAGAATCTTTTTCTTTCTCTCTTGTGTGTGTTTGTTACTTTAAAAAAAGAAATTGAGTACCCTTCTTGAAGATATCTAGCTCTTAAGAATAAATTTCCTTATTGCAAAATTTTACAAGACGAAAAAGAGAAGCAAATGAAGATATCCATGAGTTTTGACAATGGTATCTAACCCTATATGTTGTATGGAGGGAGAGAAGATAAAGAAATATGATCAACGAATTATGGTTAAATAAATTTTTTTAACGGCTTAAAATTTTGGGGAAATAAATTTTTTTAACGGCTTAAACTTTTGGAGACATCTGTTAATTTATCAATCAAAATGTACTTAATTTTAGTATATAACTCATTAACTATTTTCCTTTCTGCTATTTTATCCTCTTCCTTCATTCTAGATGTAGGGTCCAAATTTGTAGCCCAAGCCCAAAATGTTTGGATTACGAGCCCAACGAACCCGGAACAATGAATTTGTAGAGAGTGGATGACAAAACTAGGCTAATTGTTAATCTAACAATAATTAGTTGAAATAAGAACACACTTGAAAGTTAAAAACAACTCAAGTCCGAAGAGGACTGTTCTTGATTCAAAGATGGATCTAACTCTTAGAATTATTTTACAGATTTTTCTCCCCCCTCCCCCCCTCTCTTCAAAGGCTTCTTACATTTATATATTCTCCTTCTACTTCATCATCACCGTCCATTTGTTCTTCATCTAAGCCTTCACTTGAGTACATGTCATATTAGATATCTGCTTCAGGCCTACGTGAGTGGTGGTAGCTGAGATTGCACTGTTCAGGGGTCTTCTCTACATAAATGTGGCCAGGAAAGCTGTTGCAGTGTATCAAATGCGGTGGTAGTAGCTTTTCCTTTTAGATATTTCTCTGCTCTTGTCATCTCCTGGTATGCCCAAAGTTTGTCCTTGTCGTGGAAGTAGTGGGGAAGATCATTCGGACCTTCAGGATATTTGTTTGATCGGGTCTCTTTGCAATCCAAGGAGAATGACATCTTCGGACCGATAGGGTTCTCTTCGGACTGATCCTATCATTCACTTCCAGCTGCGTTTCCTCCACTAGGACTTCTTCCTAACCCTTTTTTCTCTTCGGACACATAGTGATGTTCGAATTGGGCCCTAGGCCGACCACATGGCGTTGGGCTTTTACACCCACACTAGACATGCCTAAACAAGAAAGTATTTCAATTCTATTTACTTTGAAATATTCCCATCTCACTCTTTTGAGTTATGGGGCTCTTATAAAGGATGGTTATACTTTTTTTTTTTTTTTTTTAAGTTTTAAAATAAGTATTTTTTTATAGAAATTTTATTTTTAGGAAGAAAACACATCATTTTTTTTTCTAGAAGTACACATTTTTTTTTTCCATTACAATAACTTGAAGCCTATTTTTAAAAATTAAGAACTGAGATATGGTCCTTTGCATTCTAAAGGTTAGAAGATTGACAATATATATATATATATATATATATATATGAGTTGAGTTTAGGTTACACCTATATAACTCTAAACAATGTTATACTATCCAATAACTTGTTATTGAATTCATACTTTAGAAATCTTACCGTTGGATTACATGTCCTATATATTCTTAGCATGCATGTCAATTTTCATGCTAATCGAATGTTATTTACCATTTCATTCATAAACTTATTTTTTATGTATTATTTTAAACTACAAAAACTTGAATTTAAACAATTGATTGATGACATTGTTATTAATATTTGATCACCTTGAAATTTTGCAAGCATGGGGAATATACGAAGATCATGTAATCCAACAGTGGATATGTAACAACTCAAGGAAAAACCCTAGCCACATCTATGCTATACTTCAAAAGGGCTAGTCACAATTGGAACTCCTTGTAGTTGTTAATAAAGTCCAGTTCAACCTAGTATATGCCCGATGTGGGACTCATCACATATCACACAAATCAATCAAATTGAGACATCATAATTATATATATATATATATATATAACAACTTAATGATACAAATTAAACTTATTACATGGATGAAATTAGGACTATCCAAAGACTCGTGAAACTCGATCCACTTGAACAACTTGGTGAGTTGCAGTCAATTTCAAAATTTTACAAGTATTGGGGACAAAGGTAAAAATCTATTGATATTATTTACCATTTGAACCATAAATTAATGTTTTGTGTATAATTTAAAAATCTAAAAAATTTGAAATGTAATATTCTATAAATAAGATAATTATTAATCACTGATTATCTTAAAAAATTAAAAATATAACTCCCTTAAGCCAAGTGACGAGATTGATTTTTTTTTTTTTTTTAAATGACTGATACACAACTCTAGGATCTAGAATTGGGATATTTATCAATTTAAAATGCCATTGCCATACTCGGCCGCCGCCCACAATGTGAATTTTATAAATACCATACCAATGAAACATAGGATGGATGAATGTGCTGATTGCAGAATTTCATCCACAACATATATATATATAATGGGGCCATTTCAAGGGTGAGGTATTTTTTTTTGTGCAAGAAGGCAATTCTTTTATGTAAGTAGTCATTATCAACAAGTAAAGCAAGCACCCGGTAATTAAGCATCGACCTAGGAACATGCATGCGCAGCAGTCAAATGCATTAATTAGGCACAGGATGGATGAACCATCAGAAAATGAAACCCTTCTCGTAGTGGGTGGAATGTCAGCTATGATCACCTTTTTTTCTAGATGATAACAAGCAATGTGTCAACCCTGACTGGACTATAGGTCACCTCACTTCTCCTTTGCCCTTTTCCTTTCATACATTATTGAATCCCAAATGATAAAAGTGAAACAGTTCATACAAACTGTGTTATATATATTTACACGCCGTAAAAGCAATTAAATTTTTGACTTGAAATCACGACCCTAATTCCGGTTGTTTTTTATGGCTTGAAATTATGACCCTAATTTCGGTTATTTTCTATGTTTTTTATGGTTTCGGTTGTTTTTATTTTTGTGTAATAAACACTGCTCAAATATTGCGTGTGTAATTATAATATCACGTGTAATTATAAAGAGTTGAACGGTAGATGACTTTAGAAGATTATTCATCATAGCTGTTGTTTTCTTTGAACTAAAGAGTAAATACCCTTCATATTATCTGCTGACAGCTAATTTATACTGCAAATGCTATTTGAATGTTCATTCCCAATAGTTTAAAATGTAATTTTGACATGTGTCAAATTAAACAGGAAGTCATATATGGTTACTCCAAAACATTCAAAGTAAAAAACGTTTTCCTTGATCAAGGGAATCACGTGGGGCGACATTTTGTACCATCAGTAGAAGAATTGGTTTGCCTTGGGGAGGAATCAAACACTGAATTCAAACAGCTAGGTGTTGAATTGGAGCTGAACATGTCTCTGATTTAAAATTGAACACTCAGTCTGCCGGGTTTAACCAAAAAAAAGTGAACACATATAAGTGTGCTGGGAATCTTTGGATGTAATTTTTTTTAATTACTAATTGATTAAAGTAATTTTTTTCCTAGAAAAAAAAAATTATACATAAATAAATTAAAAATCTAAAAGAAGAAAAAAGTGTGCCAAACACGCGTAATAGACCAAATCTCAGACATTTCATTCTTCGAGAGTCGGAACTCCAATTATATTCATGCTACCCTACATTGTTCTGCTTAGAGAGTTCAATACATTGGCATTGTTACCCAAAAAAAGAAAAAGAAAACTCACAGCATTTTTTAGAGTGGATACTCAATTCATCATGCATTACCCACACCAGTGCAAAACAAGTAGATATTGTTCTTAAAAAAAAGAGTACCAAATATGAAAGAGAAAGAGCAAGAGCAAGAGCAAGAGCAAGAGCAAGAAAGTGCAAAACAAAACCCCAAGAATTAGAGAGGGGAAAAAACATAGAGAGAGAGAGAGAGAGAGAGAGAGAGAGAGACACTATGCAATCCAAAGAATTGCCTTTTCTCAAAGTAGATATATTGTGGTAGTAAAATAAACTCCCCAAAAAGGTTTCCTTGTCCATTTGCTTCCACCGATTTGTCCAAAGACAAAACCCAAATATTTTTTACATAGCCATGAAAAACAAAAACGAAAAAAAGAGAGCCCTATCTAATTAAGACCAAGGAATCAGCATCCCACAGGTACTCTTTCATCCTAGTCATTCTCTATGTAACCCTATACCACTCTATAGACTCTATACCCCTCCTCCAACCAAACACTGACCCACAAAAGAAAGCGACTGAAAGTGAAACCCCACAAATACCACTTTTCCCTAGTATTTCAAAATCCCACCACCATTCACCAAAAAAACCGAAAAACAAGGTGAAATGAAAAACCATTTCCCTGGAAAATGGTAAAACTAAAAACAAGCATTACTATTAAAAAGTAATTTAATTAATGGATCACTTCAAACCCTGGCCAGGGATGGAATCCCCTGCAGCTGCAGCAGGATCAGCTAGTCCACCAGCTTCAGCACCATTCATCTGCCACGTGTTGAACCCCAAAGAAGCCACGTCGGCACCATTGCCACTCCCACCACCGCCAAAGTCACCGACTTCAGGGAATGTCCAGCTCCCTCTTCCCAACCCGAACCCCATCTCATCGAACCCGGATATGGGCCCAAGCCCAAGCCCATACCCACTCAGGCCCAACAAGCTAGGACCTTGCGAGTTCAGCAAGAAATTGAAGCTCCCACCACCCAAATCCATGTTCTCAGCGTGAAGACCCGAAGCAGTAGCAGGGTTCCCTAAAACGGCGTCGTTGCCGTTGGTAGCAGTGGAGGAAGAAGACGAAGACGAAGAAGTAGAGGAGGAACACGTGGCGGAGCGAGAGCGCTTAGTCATGGCAGCCTTGCGAGTCCCACCACCAACGGGGACGTTGCGGAGGGTCCCACCTTGGGTCCAGTAACGCCGGCATGACTTGCAGAAGTGGCGAGGCTGAGAGAGGTTGTAGTTGTTGTAGTAGCAGAACTTGGTGGAGGTCGAGTCGCAGCGAGGACATGGTAGCGGTTGCGCCTGCGGTGGTGGTGGGTGGCCCAAACTTTGGTGGACCCTCGTAACCGCTTTTCCTTCGCTTGTCTCCGATGGCATTTCTAGTTACTAGTTAGGTACTTAGCTTCTTGTTGTTTTTGTGGGGGTGAGAGATAGATTGTTCGTGTTTTTTAGAATGAGACAAATGGGGTTTAAAGTTAGAGACTTGGGGATAGAAGATTGAGGAATTGAGAGAGAGAATAGAGATGTCTTGGAAGCAGTGAGGGAAGATTTATACTGAGAGAGAGAGAGAGTATGTCTGTATATGTGTTATTTGTGTGGGTGGGTTAAAAATGTGGAGGGTGGAATAATAAGCTGAGGACAAAGAGAGAGAGAGAGAGAGACATAGTGGGAAACATTGACAATGGTCAATGTGGGATTTTTGTTGTTGTTGTCATAAGCGATGGTTTGTGTACTGTTTGTAAATCAACGGCTCATCTACACGTAGCTCTCAGCACATGTTCATGCGTAATGCGTTAGATCATTTGAAAAAGTGTCAAATTTTCCAAAATCACTCTAAGTAAGTCAAGCTAAAAATATGTTAATTTTTTAAAATTTAAAATTATTTGAATTTTATTAACAAGCATAAACAAATTTTGGTAGAAAGAAACGAAAACTGTTCATAAACCATTCGTTCATTTACAATTTTATTTTGGACTTTTTTCTAATTGGATGATTTGATGTCGACATTACAATCCGAGCATAGTTGGTTCAAAAAAAAAAAAAAATCCCGAGCATAGTCGCTTTCTTGGCGTCAGCCAATTGGTGAAAATAGTACTAGAGGCAACTCTCCTGTGTAGCGTGCGAGGCCAAATTTTCAAGGTTTGTTTCAGGAAAAGTATTTCATGCAACAATCTTATACGATATGATACATGTAAGACTAACACGTAGGTATAAAAATTCACATATTATACGTGTTTACCAATTATCAGCTCGTAGCAATTGTACATTAAAAAAATATTTTATTTATATAATAAATTAAAGATCAATTTTGTCAAATAATAAATTTATTTCTATAGACATTAATTCCATACTATATTTCTATTCACATATGTAAATTTTAGAACGAGTTGATATTTTATCTGAGTGTTTTTTTTAATTGAAGAAAAGCAAGCGATAAATATTCATAAAATAAAATAAAAATAGAAGAATACAAAGGAAAAAAAAGAAAGAAAGAAAGAAAATGTTATCTGGGAGTTTGTGGTTAGTGACTTGGTTCAGTTCAACTAGGGTCTCTAACAGTGGGTCTACTCTTCCTATAGTAGACAATTAGTAGCTAGTTATTACAGCCCCAGTAGTCAGTGGTCAAATATTCTTTAGTTATCCCCCTCCCCAAGCAAAACATTCAATTAATTTCTTAGCAGCCAAGGTCTTCAGGAATCAGGATATAGGAGCCCTGACCAAATTATGATTGCTACAAAAATAAATAAATTAGATTAGAACAGTAAAATATGACATTGGATAAGTTTGATGTCTAATCCAAATCCATTTAGCTCCAAGAGAGTAGTCAAGATAGTCATGCTCGTGGCAGTGAGTTTCTTGTGATGAATAGACCGTGATTAAGAAAATCAACTCGACCTTATTGTTTGATAAGGAAACCAACTAAACATCAATTTAGTCAGCAAATGAATTCCATATCAGAAAACAGAAAAGTGAAAAAAACCAGTGATATTTCTACTTGGTATTCATGTTGGAGGGGAAGATTGCTGTAGATAAGGGCTAGCACTGAATGATCAACTGGGCCCAAGCCTGACCTAGCTTGGTACTTAAAGTCCAAAACCACACGGTGGAAGCAAAGGGTTGCTACTGCTAGAGCTGAGCAAGTACATTGTGGCTGTGCAACTAACATGGAGGGTGTGCTAAGCAATGAGCATTATGGTTCCATCGGAACCAGTTTCTTAAGGCTTGGGATTCAACAATCAACCACATCCCAAAAAAAGAGTGTCTAGAAGAAACCATAATCTGTTACACTCTCGTTCATCCCCATCTACAACTACCTTGCAATAAGATGAGCAGTTGAGCACCATCATTTTGTTGCTTTAGGATATGCACCCTAAGATCACGTCCCCTTCTTTGTCGATCTTGGGGAAAAAAAGTTTTGTTTTTATATTGGTCCAAATTTAGAGGAATGAATTGAATTTTAACCCCAAAAAAAAAAAAAAAAAATTGAAACAAATGTTATGGACCAAAATTTAAGCCAGAAATAAAATAATGGTAATTTATTTCAATTAACTAATTATTTTAGTCAAAAAAAGAGTAATACTATAGTTATAATTTTTTCCATAATTTTGTCACATTTTGCTCATGTGGTATGAGATTGTGAGTGGTAAAACTTTAATCCTACTACTTTTATTTCACCACTTATAACTTATAGCAAAAATTATAGTATTAGCATTTTTACTAAATAAAATGAAACAAAATTGACAAAATATATAACACAGAACACCTATCTTAATTATTATTTAAAACAGCTCATTAAAAAGAAGTAATTAAAAGTGCATTTTTTACCTCGACAATAGAAGGTTCTTTACTCAATTAAAGTGTGAGAAGAGTGACATAAAGCAAACCTAATTTTAAATTGAGTTTAAAAAGCCCCACCCTTGTGTTAAAATCACGATCCAGACAAAAAAAAAAAAAAAAAAAGGCTTTTAACTTTAATCATACTTAAAGAATTAAATTGATTACTTTTTAAATTATCAATTTATTTTGTTAATGAATGGAAGTTTAATTGACATTCTTTGATGAATGAAGTTTAATTGACATTCTAATCCAAAAGATGATGAGAGATCAAGGGGTGTTTGGTTTGTGTTTTTAAATAACAATTTTTAATTTTTAAACAATATTTCACATATTTCAATGCACTTTTTCACTCACACATATTTTTTAAAATATTTTAAAACAATAATTTTTAATTTTTAAACATATATACCAAACAAGCCTCAAAGATTAAATATTGTTAATCAATATAAGAAAAGTTAATTTATCATTAGGAAAAAGTTTCCAAAATTTTTGTTTTTATTATTTTTAGATATTTTTAGATGCAGCTAGAGCAAATGTAATTGGGTGCAGTCGTTTACCCAAAAAAAAATTGGGTGAAGTCGGGTTAAAATAAGAGGGAAGGCAAGGTGGGTTGGGAATTTTTGCATTGAATAGGTCCGACAACATGATGGATGTTGGGCAGCGTGGGAAGCAATAATTGGATTTGCCTGCTGTTTCGGTGGCTGTGGCCAACACCTTCTCTGCATCAAAGATTCCATATTTCTCTCTCTCTCTCTCTCTCTCTCTCTAACTTAGTACCATTCAAAGACTTCGGCCTGTGCCGGATTTCTCGGCTGCCGTGATCTCTGCACCATTGATTGACCTTCTCTAATCACTGCACCGTGCTTTGTACTAGTAAATACAACCAAAATACCATATATACTCGATCGTACCTAGTAATGCTATACTAGAGCTTGTATATATGTACTCCTATATCTCTTCCGTCTCTTTTTGTATATGCGTGTCACTGCCCCATGTTTTGTTTTGACAGTTTTGTTACGCCAATACCAAAGCCATTACCAATAAACACTGCACTACAACATGTATATATGTACTATCTATTGTACTCCTACGGCTTCGTGTGGTAGTTGTTGGAAAAATAGGGGATGACAAATTGTGGAGGAATGAAAAAGATTTAAGTTGATTGTATATTTGTATGTGTGTTTGATTAGAGGTGAAAAAAAAAATGGAAAACTTATTTGATTGAGAATATAAATTTATTCTTATGCTCTTATGCTCTTACTATAAATATTTTTTAAAAATTATAATAAAAAAAAACAGATTAGGTAAAAAGAGACCTAAATGCAAGAAAACAAAATACAATCACACACAATAGGAGAAGAGAAGGGAGTAGATGGATAATTTTTTAGCTAACTTCCTTTCCTCTCAATATGTGGGGGCAAAATTTTGGAGAGTTTGGGAGAAAATAGTCGATTCTACCAAAACCATATCCAATTTATGGGGGAAAATTTTTGGTGAGTTGGGGAAGAAAATTATGAGGCCCACCAAAATCTTCTCCCCTTTTTCACTCCCAACCAAGCATCGGCTTTCACCCAAAATTCCCTCCATTTTTTCTTCCCCTTCCCTTTTATTTTTGCATATTATTATTGTAGGAGTGACGGGGCCAAAAATGAATTTTGAGCTGTAGGCCATGTCCAAGAACATTAAGTTGTTTGAGGATAGGTAGACATTAACAAGGACATATAAATTAGTGGGTAATGGAAGAAGTCCGGTCGTAAAAGGTTGGAATTGTAGTTCGAGGATAAACCTCTCCTCGGTTAAGCAAAGTAGAGGTCAAGGGTCTGGCCTGCCACCAAGAACAACTCGCCAGACAATTATACTGGTAAGGATAAGCATAAAAAAGGAATGAGACAAAGGAAAGCTAAGAAATATCTAAGAAAAAACTGCTACCACCGCATTGAATGCTTTGCAGCTAACTCTCTGGCCACATTAATGTGGAGGTGATACCTAAACAGTAACATTCAATCTTACAGCTACCCACAAAGACTTCAGAAAGATGCTGATAGGACAAAAATCAAAACCAGCAATTTAATCTACACGTGGAGGGCAGAGATGAAACAAATGAGGGAAATATAAAGAAGAAAGATACCCTTACAAAGGGATCATCAGAGAATGGAGGGAAAACGACTATAGATATAAGAACTGTAATTGTACTTAAGTCTAAGAGAAATATATATGAGAACTACCATCCTCAGACTTTGCCGAGGAGGATTTTCTTTGCACAAAATTGTTTATTCCAACTTTCAAGCAATATTTAGCTTACTGTGATTATTGTTCAATTAATTGAAGTTCAGTTTTTAGCTCATTCTCTACAAATTTATTATTTTGAGTTATTTGGGTTTTAGTCCTTTTCATTTTTAGGCTTTGGGTTCAATCTGTGTCCACACAATTATCATCAACAATAATATATATATATATATATATATATATATATATATATATATAATTTCATAAAAAAATTATAATTTATTAAATTGATCAAATGTGAGGGATAAAAAAAATGGTTGAGTCTTTACAAAAAAAGAAAATGTGGTGATCTAAAAGTAACCGATTATTTGAGTAACTTTTGTTAGCAAATGCTCTAAGGATAGGAGTTAAATAATATTTTTATACATTTTTTTAAAAATAAGGTCAAACAATACATGCATTTTTTCATTGAAAAATATGCATTATAACTCAAAATTGAGTATTTATTCATCTTTTAACATGTATAATTAGTACACTTGTTAACCCGACTTTTTTTTTTTTTTTTGGTAATTAAACAGGATGCATTAATAGAACTTAAGAGTTTGGCCGAGACCTCTCATAGTACACTCTCAGAAAATCAAAACACAATAGCATAGAAATTTCCCCTATAAGGGAATAAAAAACAACAGTCTTCCACACGATTTGCTCTGTATTTGACAAGCACGTTGGCACACTAGTTCGCTTCCTTAAAGCAATGCTTGATCTTCAGTTGGGGCAGCAAATTGAGGAGGGAAGGGACAGCAAATAAGAGAAGAGTGAGAATTATTGAAAAGAAGTTGAGCCACCAACCCGGTCAACCACAATTTTTGCATCCAATTCCACTTCAACAACCTGGCTCATTTATAACCAATTACTTTAGAAGATGTTTTGAAATTGAATTTGTCTTTAAATTTATTATTTTAATTATTATTATTATTGTCATTCTTCGTACCAATACATTCTTGTATTTGTAGGTATTTTTAATGAAAAATATCATGTACATCAATTTTAAGTGCTAAGTTGTAACATTTTCTAATTTAAATTCATTGTTTAAGAAGGTTCGTAATACTTCCATAACAATTTCATAATAATTTCATAACAAATCATAAACAATTAATTATTATTAATTCTAATTTAAACTTATTATTAAAATTATTTTTTTACATTATCAATAATAATTTATCACTTTAAATTTTTTGAAAAATATTGTAAAAATATATAAAATTTGTAAAGAAAAATACTAAAAAGGTAACAACTAACAACTAACAACCAAGTGGGTCCCTTTTTTTCCTCCTACTAACATTGGACGAAGGGGTCTGTCAGAAGACTATATCCTCATTTCATCATACTTGCACCCCCATAGACTTGTCTTATTAATTGATTTGACTAAACTGTAGAGTACGGAAATGAAGGGTTTAGAGGGGTCCACAGCTTTGAAAGTTTGACCAGGAAATAAAACAAGTGGCCGGTAATAACCGGTCCAAATTGAAGTGGGAGGCACGCGCGGCTACAGAGTGTGGAAGTAGTAGCAGCTGCAGCTAGCCGAGGAAGTCACGGTCATTGACAGAGTTTACACAGATTCTCTCTCCACTGCCGCTTTCAACAATCAAACATAATAATATAGGCAAGTTGTGTGTGTGTGAAATCGACACTTTCTTTTTAGAGAATTCAGATTTTTCTTAGACCGCCTTTGACGGTCTCACTAACATATATATATATATATATATATATATATATATAGGACTATAATGGACCGACCTGTCCATATCTTGCAGTCCCCTTCTCTTATTTTTTTCCCCATTTCCACTTCAATATCAACCAATTTTGTTTCTTGCTAGTTCCTCAGAAACTCTTATGAAATTGCTATTTTGTTTTTAGTAAAAAATATGTAAATTTAAGGAAAAAAAAAAAGTTAACTAATGCTCTAAAGACAATAATTTAAATAAAATTTTTAAAAATTTTTATGAAAAATAAAAAAGCTAATTTTTTGGACAGTTTTTTTTTTTTTTTTTAATTTTTCAAAAAAGTGGTATTAAATTTTTACTAAAATGATTTATTAACAAATGTTCTAAAAGAATTCCTTAATGGAATTTTAAATTTAAATCCTATAATTTAGGTAAAATTTCAAATTAAACTTTATACTTTTAAAAATAGTAGATTTAATCTTATAATTTAGTAAGATTTTAGATTAAACTCTATATTGTAATAAGTTAAAAATTAAAATCCAAACTTTTAAATCTGTTTCAAATCAAACATATTTTTCACTCTTTATGTAGTTAGCTACATAATTTAAGATTTGAATAGAAATATTATTTGGGTATAAACCAATCTTAAGAAATATGATATAAGTTCCGTAACACCTAAATTAATAGAAGTTTTTGTGAAATATATAAGTTAACAACGAGAATGAGAAAATTGAAAAAGCCTAAATTGTAATTCCTACTTTGCCAAGCTTTCTTTATCGAATAAAAACACAAGTACATAGCAAATTACAAGCCTAACAAGTAACAACAACTTGATTTGCCTACATCTCTAGATAGGAGTCTCTTGATAGAGATATGAAATTTTCTATTGTTGTTCTCTCTGTGATGAGCATGGACCTTTTTCCTTGTATAATGCATCTTCTATTTACAGAGATGAATTGTAGTTATTTCCAGCCTATAACTACCCTACGAATCAACAAAGGGGATGGTTTTTGTAGTACTCAATGACCATTCTTCCCTTATAATTACAAGTGTCGTCTTCTTGTCAAACATCTTCCACATAAGTAACTATTAAAATTTATTTTCATACGAATGAATATATTTAAAAGTATGGTTTAGTTTGTAGCTTATAAAATTATATGGAGTTTGAGAATCTCCATAACAATTTGTAACTATAGGGTATGGAAATTTGTGGTTCATATAGTTTTGAACAAATTAGAGTCTGAGAAGGATTTTTCATGGCCATAGTGTCAAACTCAATATAGTTTTGAGAAAGAATAGGTGCTAGATGTAGAACAAATGACTCAGACTTTTATGGAATAAAGGCCTCAGATAGCTCAGATCTTTTTCTTGTAATTTTTTCTATTTTCTAGTCTAATTTCATGTCCAATGCGAATTAGAATTTTAGATATTTCCTAGCCGCCTTAATTAGGAATGCTGTTGATAGTCTTAGGTCTCCTTTATCGAATACAAATCATTTGTACCACTTTTTGTGTACTACTTTATGTTTTATCAATCACTACTTACTATGTGTATGATTATTTTTCATTTTAAACTTCGGTTATTTATAAGGAAAGTAAAATCAAAACATTGCAAGTAGTGATTGATGGAACATAGAATGATACACAAAAAATAGTACAAAGGATTTGTATTATCTTTTATCAATTTAAGAGTATTTGTAGTTAAGCCTATAAGATAATTCAGAGTTTCAATTCAATAAAAAATTTTTGAGACTTTTCTCCTGCATTTTCCAGTGGTTTTCGGAACTTTCCTTATAAAATTCAATGAACCCAAACTTGGCCCTGCCTTCAAATTTATTACTCACCAACCATAAATCTGGTAACATTAAGATGTTGAAAGCTAGACAGGGGTGTTATCCTTGTTGTCTGAAAATTCAGATATCAATCATGTCCTTTACCAACTCCCATGTCATCCGAGGTGGATGAGTAAGGTGGGGCTAGTTATATTATCAACACCGCCATACCTCAAGCTCATAGAATGACAGGGCAAGGTCCATTAGGAGTTTTTGTTCTTCTTTGTTTGTATTTTATTTCATATTTATCAAGAAAAATGGTATGAAAAATTCTAGCTTTCAAAGACCTTACTCAGACGAAAATTCTTGACAAATACATTTTCATCTAACTTAATCATCGGAGCATCTAAGATCAATTTCTTACTATTGATCATGGGTATTGTGAGTAGGCCTTACTTGTATTGCGGGGTTTGCACAGAGGAGCTCGGCCCAAGGAAAATTCGTTAAGTTAGGATCTGTTTGTGGATCCATCTAAATTTTCCCCCCTCACGTGCGTAGTTATAAAATGTCTTTGATTCAACCTTATATTTTACAGAAAAAAAAAAAAAAAAACTTAATAATTTGGTATATATATATATATATATTGTTCTAGGAATATGAAATACGATATATATTTTTTTCCCTTTTAAAATCTAACCCCCCCCTCCTCTTCTATTTTTTTTTTTTTTTTTTTTTTCATATGGCAAGGTACAGTATTGTTCATGAAGTCTAGACTAAGAAGTAGTGAAGCACTGCAAAGCTAGGAAGCATGGATACGAATATGGGTACAACACAGCAACACGAGAAAGTTCTGAAAATTATAACATGAAACAGCCGGTACGACACCGGTATAATACGAATACAACATAGATATAATAGGAATACAAAATTTTAAATGAAATGTCAGTACTTCTTAGCTACAAAATATAAATAAAGAGGTACTGAGCTTCGATCACTAGTCACTAGTACAGTTTATTGTAATGAAACTAAACAGTAGTATTAATTCCTAGGCTTTAGAATTGCTTGCATGGGATAGAGTTTGTGAGTAGTGAGTCCAAGAGTATCCACGTTTTCCACCTCTCCATCTTTCAGCCTCCACTCAAATTCCTGTACTAACCTACCAATTGATGTGCATGCTATCAACGATGCCTGAAGTGAACCTGCACATACTCTCTTTCCACTTCCAAATGACATCGTCTTGTACATATCCATTGGATCGTATTTCTTATCAAGAAACCTCTCTGGCTTCCACTCTTCAGGGGTTTCCCATTGATTCTTGTCCATGTTACACCCGTATATGTTCACAGCAATCTGTGCAACATTGTTGCAAGTCAAATTTTACTGGCAGAGATAATAACAAGTCATGAAATCTCATGGAAAGATATAAGACAAAATAAGAAAACAATCAACCTCAGTCCCTGCAGGAACATAGTACCCTCCTATTTGGGTGTCTTCATGTGCGTATCGCAAAGGTACTAATGGACTTGGACTGTGCTTCCTCAGAGTTTCATGGAAAACAGCACTCAAGTATGGAAGCTTAGACAAGTGTTCCTCAGTAATCTTGTCAGTCCCACAAACATTTTGGATTTCCTGATAAAGACGATCCTGTTGCATGTACAATATTCGGCAATATATAGTACTAAAACAGCAAAACTATAATCAAACCTTAATACCAAAATTGTGATTGACATTAATTACCTGCTGGTTTGGACTTTTAGCAAGTTCATACATGGCCCATTCTGTTGTAACGACAGTAGTATCTGCTGTCTCGATGATAGTTTCCCATGCCAAAATGCTAATTTGCTTTTCCGTAAGTTTTTTTACTTCAGATAACAAGTAATTGAGATAACAATTTTCTCCCTGTTCCAAATCCAAGGTGAGTTACAATACTAACTGTAAGAAACTTCATAGTAATTTTGCACATTAAGATCAATAGGGATGCTACTTTTTTCACAACATGTTCCATAACTTGACAATGCAGTGAGTTGTGATTGGAGCAACGTCAATATCACATGACTTCATTACTGATATCATGTTTATTATGTACCAATCACAACACGCCATGCATATAATTAATTATGAAAAATTATGTCCTAAAGCTAATTGAAAAACATTACCTTTCCTGAAGCAATGCGCTTCTTCTGCTCCTTGACAATGGAATTCATCACTGCTTGTCTGCGGGAAGCCAATCTCTGAATTTTCATTTCAAAGCTCTTATTTGGAATCCATTTTAGATATGGGAAGAAATCTCTCCAATCAACCTCAATCGCACCCTTTAACATGTCAGACACTAGAACGTTAAATATCTCTTCTCTTGACAAAGTGGTTCCAAGCTCTTCCACAAAAAGTGATTCCACATCATATCCCAAAGCCTACAAACCACAAAACAACAAATCTTGAGTCACTCATATTAATAAGCACATATTTAATATTAATTATTGAACCAAAATGAAGAAACTCACTTGTTTCATTGCCAGTCCAAAGAGTTCAGACCCAAATATTTTCCTGAAATTCACAGCTTGAAGAGGAGAGTTCTTTATATGAGCATGTAATTTGTTCGAAACATTTTCCATCAGAGTGTCTCTGTGGATTCGATGTCGCTTCTGAAAAGCAAATGGATATGGTTATTAGACATAGTTTTGGAATGGTAGATAATGTGATGGAGGGTACATATAGGTGGACGAAATTATACGAGCCAACCTGTGCATTAGCTCCCAGAAGCTCTGCGATTATATATTTCTTTACCATCTTGTGAAACTCATTGTAGTCACTTGTTGCAACCATAGATTTATTACTGGTGAGAAGCTCTAGGGCCTTCGATAACTTTCTTGTTGAGATGGATGAAAATCTGGTCACCATAGCCTGACACACAACCAGAAAAATTAAATTCCGTGTATATTATAATCATCCAGTATTTGCATGAGAATGTTGATGGTAAATCAAAGAAAATTTAACAAATGGAACATCTTTATAATTTTCTTATGGCCTGTAGAGTTCTTAATGCATTGATCCAATAAATTCAAGGACTTTAGCGGTTCTCATGGACATTCGAGTACTTAAAGAAAAACAACAAATTAAGAGGAACTGAAATATTTTTGCTTGTTCATGAATCAAAAAAGGGATTCTAGTACTGCAGAAAATAAACATGGTTAATCTTAGTAAAGCAAAAGGTAGTGCCTAAAATATACAAGAAAACTCTCAGCATAGGACTATTTCTGATATACTGAAGCCAAACTAGGTTCTATCTTAATTTATATGGCCAGCTCATATTAATTTCACTCAACTATTAAACTTTTGCTGAATGCTTATCTTTGAACTTACAAAGCATAAGAACGATCTCATGGTACTTTATTAGGACTTACAAAGTCAATGTGTTGAAATCAGGGAGTGAATAATGCCTGGTAGACATAAAATAATTTCTGAATAGAAGAGTTCGAGCATTACCTAGTTCTGACTTGGATTCCAATTCCAAACCTCTTAAGGGGGACTATTTGAATAATCCCATATTTTACTAGTTTAATAACTAATAAGTCCAACGACACAATAATTTTCAAAATTGTTGAGGTAGTAGATTGTGATTGACATACAATAATGTTAATATCAATGGTGATTAGTTATGTTGCACCATTCACAAGCTGTCACTTCAATTAATTATGAAATAAGTTGTGCATGTAGCATTGTTGAGCAAGGCCTGAACTAAGAGCTTATTTGGTAGCAGAGTTTAAACCACAAATTTCAATGCTAAGTGCTGAAAACTGTGATAATAGTGTCTTATAACTCAATGGCATTGCTTGTTGCCGGAACTAGACTTCAAATGCCCCCACTTTTTTTTCTTTTTTCTTTGTGTGTGTGTGTGTGTGTGTGTGTGGTTGTAGTAGTAGTAAGTTGCAACTATCATTTCTTTCATTTAAACAGGACGCCAATAAGGTGATTATCATTTTTATTCATAAGTCCAACAAGGCCTGCCACCATCAATAATTGGGTTAACGTTCATTCATGGCTACCCAACCCGCCAACCTATTTTGAGGGCCTTCTACAATATTAATTAATTTGTATCCTATGGGAATCTCATGACTTTTTTTTACAAGCAATTAGGGCGTTTGGTAATGTTATTTTAATAAAATTATTTGTATTTTTTGAAAAAATGTGTGGGTGAAAAAGTGTGTAAATATATATGTAATGTTATTTAAAAATTGAAAATATGTGTTTAAATATATGTACCAAATGGACTCTTAGTTTTTCATTATTTTAAAAAATGTAATTTATGGTATATCATTTGTTTTCTTCAAAATTTTAAATAATTATTTGATTTGGTATTTACACACGCTGCAAACGTGTTCATGGGCTCTTAAAAGAAATCAGAAAAGTTCCGTGTTTTGCAACAATGCATTATTGATAGTTTTCAATTTGATGTAGATAACTAGTTAAGAGAGATGAGGCAACTGAAAATATATAGAAAAAATATATTAAGTGTGCATTTGGCAACACTTATTTTTGTCAACTTATTTTACTATTCAGCTTATTTTTGCTACTATTTATGGGTCTCGTTGCATTTTTGGTATTATTCATGAGTCTCACTGTACTATTTCAGCTAACTTTACATTCATCTACAGTACTTTTAGTAAAAAGTTTTCAGTTTCAGCAAAATAAGCAGATCCCAAATAGACTTAAAATGACAAAGGAAATGAGGAATGTTTGGATAGGTTGTAATTTAATAAAAAGATCACATGCAAAAACTTTTAAGAATTTTGAATATATTCTTGGACTATTTTAAGCTTATGTAGATTTTTTTTTTAAAATTTCATTTTCTAATAAACAAGGTTGTTTGTATTGAACTTACAATACTCGATCTACTTCTTTCTATATTAATATTTTTTAGAAAATAAATAATTTTTTTAAATTTTTTTATAGAATATTACTTTATTTTTCTATATTTGGTAACAACCTTAAAATGAGTTAAAAAAACTATCATTTAGAAAAAGTGAAAATATTTGTGAGAGAGTTAAGAGGAATTGCATCCTTACCCAGTTGCACTAGATGTCAATCCAGGTGGGGAAGGAGGATGAATTTCAAATCACAGACATCAAACACCATGTAATGTATCACTATCTCTGGGCTCTTATAAAATTTGAAACCTAAAATTTGTTAGGGGTCCATATCTTACCTAATGCTTCAACCTCTATTCCAAATGTCCAAAATTAATAATAGACAATGAAAAAAAAAACTAGAAAATGAAGAAGATTGGTTTGCACAAAGGTTAAGTGGGTACGGGTCAAACTAGGAAGTTAATTAATCGATTATAAGCGATGGACCATAACTTTCATATAAATTTATTTCTTATTATTAACTTTTTTCAACTTTTTAAAACCATACCATCTGCCACAATTTGAGAACACGTGCTGCTCTGAAGCTAAACTGTAAACCATCACTTTAACATAGATTACCGCTACAATCACAAATGAGAGTTGTTACTTTTTTATTGATTCAGGTAGATGGAGGGGCACACAAAACAATGAGCATGCAAGGAGAAGAAAAACAAGAAAAAAAATATGATCTGGGCGTACAAAACAAGAAAAAGGGAAAAAAATAAATAAATAAGAAGAAAGAAAGTAGTTCTATAAAAAGTAATAAAAAAATGACGAAAAAAAAATGTAAAATGTAAAATTATCCTTTTAAGTTTCTTCAAATTTTATTTCAGTCTTCTAATTTTGCTTTAATTTATTTCAATCCTTTAATTTTCAAGTTTATTTAATTAAAGTTTTTTCATCAACTTTTGTTATGTGTTGTGGTTAATTTTTCAATTTTATAAAATTTCCTTTAAATTTTTTAACTTAAAAAATTTTCAATTAATGATTGAAAAATATTTTTTAGTTTATATATATATATATATATATATAATTATGTATTGAATAAATCTGAAACTTAAAAATTTGAAGTAAAGTTAGAGGACTAGAATGAAATTTGAAAAAAAAAAGTTAGGGAATCTGTTTTGTATTGTAGAATAAAAAAAAAAAAAAAAAAAAGCAGACAAAACAAAATGGTAAAGCAGCACCGGAGCAGTAGCAGAAAAGTAACGTGGTGCCGATCGGCAAAATGGTGGCTGACTTCATTGTTGTAAAGTTGGGTATGGTATTATGGTTCGAAGCCATTACTTCACTATTAAACTGAGTTTTCTTATGAAGTTAGTTTTGGGTGTTTGACATTCAAATCCAAATAATATATATATATATATATATATATAGACACGATTAATTACACACTAATGGTTTTATTACTGATCAAAGTCAAACCGAGCTTGTGAAAGGGGATGAATGCAATTGGATTTATATGGGGTTATGATTGAGAGCTTTTTCTATCCACAAACGAATCCATTTAACCCAGCCCACCAGTTTCCCTACTAGTGTTGATACTTTTGTCACTTCAAAAGGTGTTTCTCTTTTTCTTTAATCTCAAATAATCCATCAAAGTGCCATTGAAGTGGACTGCACTAAAATAAAGGCCTAGTGAGGTGTACTGGTCCTTACTCCTTGGAGAACTAGAAAGAGTGAAAAAAGAAATCGGTAATATTACCTCTTTGGCAACATGGGTGGAATTGAGGACAACCATAGTGGAAGCACCAGTTCTGATGGAATAGATTGGTCCATGTATCTCAGCCCACCTTAAGAACGTCTTGTAAGGTTTCTTCTCCTTCAGTTGCAGCAAATTTCCTACCACTGGCAGCCCTGGAACCACTGCATGCACCACCCAATGTTCCCAAAATCCATTAATCAATTCCCAAAATGAAAAAACCAACTAGCCCATATCAAGATTCAAAATGAAAAACCAATCAAACCCGAAAGAGAAGAAAAAGGATCTTTTTGACGATTAAATAATAGTTATAACAATAAGATACGCAGAATTAAACTTTGGATATCTTTATTAGAAACATCAAAAGATGCTAATTAAGCTGCAAAGTTAAGTTATTGGCAAAAGAAAAAGAAAGGATTTAAGGCACTAGAAGAAGTACCTGGAACAGGAGGGAGTTTGGAATATTCATTCTTCTTGGTTGAACGAAATCCTAGTATGAAGAAGAAGGAAATAAGCAAAGAGAGACCACCAACAGCAAAAGAGGTTGCAAAGGGCGTTGCTTGGAAATCTTGAAGAAAATGAGTTATGTTGGCCATTGATTTTGCAGTTCGATAGAGAAAGGATTGAATCCCTGTTTATTAGATGCTTTCAAGTTTCAACCTGCAGTATAGATTATATATATAGTGGAACACCCCTTACTTCCATATCAGGCCCGCACTAGACATTTTGGAGTCTTAGGTGATAACTAAAATGAAACATTTTTTTTTATAATTATGTATTAATTAAATTAATATTTATTTAATATTTTTATATTATAGTAATATATTTCGTTTAAAATATATTTTTCTTGCTTTTTAATATGCAGATTGACTAATCAAATTTTTGTATTCAAGTTCTTCTAACATCTTATTTTCAATCGATAATATAGTTAATTCACTTAATCTTTTTTGAGACATTGTCGATCTTAAATATGATTTTATTATTTTTAATTTTGAAAAACGTATTTCGGTAGAAGTAACTGTAACATGTATTGTTAGTAAAATTCGATAAGCAATGCATGTATTTGAAAATGAATATAACATTTTTATATAATTTAGTTTGTCAATTATAGTATATTCTTTTATTTGTAAAATTTC
This sequence comes from Quercus glauca, assembly GCA_023736055.1. Lineage (NCBI taxonomy): Eukaryota > Viridiplantae > Streptophyta > Magnoliopsida > Fagales > Fagaceae > Quercus > Quercus glauca. Next base: position 94,941,637 of record CM043316.1, on the reverse strand, counting down.
TTTTAAAACTTTGAAAGTAAATCTAAACCATCAATATCATAATAAACATAATGTTTGAAAAAATATTCAAGATTAATTTTTCTTCTTTAAAAAAAAAAAAAAGTTTTTCATATCTAGATATATACTTTCTAGTAGACATTTCTAATCATACAATATATATAATGATCGGAATAAAAAATAACTTTCAAGTGTAGAGTAATTAACCTGATGTATATAAAAAGTACTATTATAGTTTCACCGAACGATAACAAGTATCTAGCAATCTCAACCTGCATAAATAAATACATATTCATCATATTATGTATAAAAATATATATATATATATATTAACGCATGATTAAAATTAAATTTAAAAAAAAAATTTCCAAAGCCAACCAGAAGTACAAGTGTACAACTCCACCCACAGCCACACAAGTCTTATTAGATCATAAGATTCACCCAAAAAAAAACAAAATTGATCCTATTACATATATTGGTCCGTTTGGATACAGTTGAAAACTGAAAATTGAAAAACACTGTAACAAATAATTTTTAAATGTGTAAATAGTACTATGAGACTTATTTTTAATGAAAAAATTGCTGAAAAGTGAAATTTGTGAGTCCATAAACAGTAAAATTTGTGTGAAAAAGTCAAATGTTGCGGCTACTGTTTATAGCAACAGTGATGAACAGTAAAAAATTTTGTCTGACAAAGCTGAAAAGTAAAAAAAAAAAAAAAAAAAAAATTCTGAAATGCAAAACGTGCGTCTGGGAAGCGTGCAAACGCACACATAACTAAAAAAAAACAGTAGCCGCAATAGTGATAAACGATAAAAAATTTTGTCTCACAAAGCTGAAAAGTAAAAAAAAAAAAAAAAAAATTTCTGAAACGCAAAATATGCGTCTGGGAAGCGTGCAAACGCACACATAACCAAAAACAAAACAAAAAAAAAACGCAAGAATTTAAAACTAAAAACTTCAAGGCCCAGCGGCCCCAGCCAGAACTCAAGCACTTAAGTAGGCCCACGGCTCCATCTAGAAGTATTATTAGACAAGACTCCACCCACAGTAAAGACACAGAATCTGCATAATGCAGCAGAAAAAATCAAATAAGAAAGAGAAACTCAAAGAAAGAATAAAAAAGTAGCTGGAGAGTATGTGATCAGATCGGAGGAAGCCAACAAGCAACAGAAGGATTTAAGAGTAAGACCAATGGAAAGAAGGAATGAGAGAGGCAGAGAGTAAAAGCTGAGGTAGAGAGGCGGAGAGCAAGAGTGAGAGAGAGAAACGGTAACATGAGTAAATTTTAGAGATTTGAGATTTTTGATTTGTTTTGATTTGTTTAGAGATTAATAAAGTTATTTTTGAGGCAATTGATTTTATTTAGACTATAAAATATTTTGGGGTACCAATGTTTATTAGGATATATCAGATTTTTTGTTCATTGGTCACAAGGATATATCATATTTTTTGGATTTCATCAAAAACTTTCTTTTTTTTTTCTACTACCCTTCTTTTCCAAAATTTTGATCCTCCTTCCACTTAGGAGCCTTAGACAATTGCCTAATTGGCCTACTGGAAAAGCCGACCCTGTTCCATATTAATTTGGAAGTAACACATGAAAAATTAAAACTTTTAAAATCAATAAATTATTAAAATGATTGTAATATATATATATATATATATATATATATTTATATATATATATGCTAGCCTGTGCGTTCTGAGAGACTTTTTTTTTTAATCTTGAACATAAAAAGAATCAGGCCAAAAAAACAAAAAAAACTCTTAACTCACGTCCTAAAATTTACTTGAATCCTAATAGCTAAAATGAAATACATTGTGTTTGTTTGTTTAGATCCCTTAAAAACATATTAGTTTAATCCAATGAATTAGCTAAGTATTTACTTAGGATAATTATGACATCTAAGTTAAACAAATACAAACATATTACTTGGTGCAGAAAAGTAAAGAAGACAGAAATATGATGACTTGAGAAAATTAACGAAATCAACTATTTTAAGGTAAAAATCTAAGGAAGATTTAACCTAATTATTCTTAAAGTAAACAAATTCATCATGATAGAATGTAACATTACAATAGATTTGAATCCTAAATATAAAGCTACCTTATATAGAACTTACTAACATGATCATGTGTTGTTCCGACCCCATGGACTCTTCTATTTTGGATTCGCTGAACACAAACATCCACATTTATGATTTTGAGATCCTACTCAAAGGTTTCAAATCATCAGCAGTTGTTGATCTTGTAGCAACAACTTTAGATCTACCGGTTCTAATGGTATGAGAATGATTTTCGATATTGATTTTGAAAGGAGAAGGCATGGTATCTTCATCTCACAAGAGTACCTCCAAAGTCATAACAAAACGTGACTTAGGGTTTCTTTTATATACTAGGAGAATTAAATCTGAAACCCTAATCACTTAGTGGGCTTAACAATTTGATGGGTTTTAATTAAATTCTACAGAACCCGTATTTCGATTAGTCGAATCTGTTTTTTCAATCGGTTGAACTTGCTATGTTTCGAATTTTTGAACCTGCAGCTTCTTTTTTTTTGTATTCTGACTTGCAGTACTTTGAGTATAGTCTAATAAACCCAATAGACTCTAAGATCTATACCTAGACAAGTTTGTGCTCACGATTTGCTAATTGTTTTAAACTTTTAGAACCTAACACATTGCAAACCACACTATAACAAATTTGCAGTCTCCTATCATGTCTAGAATTCCTTAGCAAGACAAAGAATTTGAGTAATGTTGATAATACCAAACCGGTCCTGAATTTGGTCCTATAACTCTAACTAAGGCCATAGAAATAAAAGCTTCAACATGCTAGGAAAACTCTCTGCATATCTTATTAACAAAAAGTCAAAAATTTAAATGAACGTGTACATGAATAAATATATAGGTACGTATTCAAACTCAATATATCCTCAAAGCTATGTAGGAATTAAAAATAAAAAAATAAAAAAAAGAACAGTACAAGATTACTTGGAGAAATTGCCGAAAACATTATTATTTTTTCCCTATGTCATTGAGTAACTCTTAAATATGTTGAGACTACTGTGGATTTTTTTGTAAGAAGAGAAGAGATAAAGATGGTGAAATGTGGATTAAAAATTCTGGATAACATTAAAAATTTAAAAGAGAAAAGGAAGAAGAAAAACAATTACCAGGCACGCAAAACATAGGAGTGTGAGAAATCTTTTTTGTTTTCCAGTGTTAAATCCATTAGCCTGGTGCGGGAGTCTTATATAAGAAAAGAAAATCCTATTCCATCGTGGTTACAAACCTCCGATTGTATGTTTAGTTAAGTGCCTAATTTTAAGGGAAGAGATAGAGATTAAGGAGAAAAATCTGAAAATTTTAAAGAGAGGAAAATGAAAGAAATAAAAAATAAGGATGAGAAGATATAGTAGGAGTGTTTTTTTTTTTTTTTTTTTTTTTTCTCCTTCTAATTCAAAATAAAGAAAAGAACATTTCTCAAAAAAAAAAAATTAATAATAAAAAAAGAAGATATGAGAAGGAAAAAAAAAAAAAAAACAAACAAACAAATGTGTAAGATTAGGGACCTAGGAATCCGAAAATTTTTTATGAAAAAAATGTTAAATTTTAGGGAATAAAAAGATGAACGTGAAGGGAAAAAATTTCTAAATTTTAGAAGTTCTCCTTTTGAATTCAAAACGAAATCTATTATTTGTTTGTTTAATATTTATGATCCTATTTCTAAGAGAAGTTACCTCTCAAATAGTGGTATAGATATAAATAGTAGTATATATATAGTAGTATAGATATTTATACTTCTCTCTCACTCTCTCTCTCTCTATATATATATATATATATATATATTTTTGAGAAGATATGACCAATTAATGATTCTTAGTTTGTTAATTTTGATGTACTGCACGCCATATTAGTTTGTTAATTTATATTGCATGTTAAATTCAAATTAATACATTACAAAAAATATATATTATTGTTTTAAGAGACCTGACAAAATTGAACTCGAATGAAACAATTTGTTGAAATTGGAAGAAATAAGTACGAGGATAAGTTTAACCTCTGAAAAAATGGGTCATTGAAACCTAACTCATGAAAACATATAGGGTATTGGTTTTATCGCATTGATTAAACCGGGTTAAAATAAAATTTTGTCACTAGCAAAAACTCTCCCCCTTCTTCTTCTTCTTCATTTTTTCCCCCTTTCTATTTTTAATATTTAGCTTTAGCTTCTCATTTTGGTTGTAATTATTAACATTATTTGAGCTAAATAGTAGCAAGTTAATTATTTTATTCCTATGCTAGACAATGTATTAATTGGAATTTTTTTTGTTAGTATCATTCAATAAACATTATGTACAAAAACTATAAAATTGAAAAATAATTCTTCCCACAAAAAGAAATAAAAGGACACGTTTTGCAGCCCAAGCCCAAAAATGTAAGGGGTGTTGGCCTAGTGAGCCCAGTATAATAAATTTGTAGAGAGTGGGTCAAAGAACTAAGCCTAATGAATTTGATAACGGCTAGTATGGATTTAGGAGATGATCAAGCAAGAACAAGGCACATAGGACTGAATGAATTCGCTGTTTGAGGAAGCAAATCTTGTTATAAATTAATAAAGCAGATTACAAGTGCAGCACTTGAATGCCCGTCCCATCAGACACCCCTTCTGGCTTTCTGTGAGTTGTGGTAGCCAAGGCAGCACTGTTTAGGGGTCTTCTTCACATAAATGCGGTCAGAAAAGTAGCTGCAGTGCATTAAATGCTGTGGTAACAGTTCTTCCTTAGGTACCTCCTAGCTTTCACTTTTTGGTACACTTGAGGTGCATGTTCCTATCACTAGAGTTTCCTAGAATGTCGTTTTGATCAATGGGATCCATATCTGGTCCGTGTTTAGCTTGTCGGAGGAGGTATTCCTCCTCAGACCACTTTCCCAGTCGTATCATGTTCATGAAGGTCTGAGCTTAAACCACTAACTTCTGTTTAATTGTTCTCGGATCACCCATGTTCTTGGCCAAGGTCCAAGGCCCAATACTGGATTTGGGCCTTTACCCCTACAATAGCCCCTCAAAAATTCCAATTTTTTCCCTCTCATCTGAGGAGAAAATTGGGGTTTTGATTTTTTAAGAGATAGCACCAACTGATTCCTCGATTCACACGTGCAGAAGTGTCGTTTTGCGCACCCCATAATTGTTTCTGACGCTTTGGAGCTCGCGAGGCGTCATTAATTACTCCAGGTGGCGCCTTGTTCCCCAGATCTAACGGTAAGACGCAGATCCAATGGCTGATCTTTCTCTTGGAATTTTGAGCGGGATAACTCCCACTCATTTTCACCTTCTATATAAAGCCTTAAGGGAAATCATTCTCCCTTTACTTTACGAATTTTCAAGTTCTTCAGAGATTTCAAGCACTCCAACTCACCAAACTCCTTATACTCCTGAGTTTCTCTAACTCTTTTCCATAAGAAATTTCCAAAAGATTTTCCTAAAGGTTTAGGATGTAATACACTTACTTGCTTTTGTAAGTATTTATCTCTTTAAAATTCATTTTTCTCCTCGACCATCCTCCTCGGCCTTCTTTCTTTTTTAGAAAACTCCTTTACGTCATCTATGTTTGCTTAGATGGGTAGATTCAAGTAGTTAGTAGACTCTCCGACCGGTATGGAGGGTTTTAGGGCCAAATATCATATCCCACAGGGAGTAGGCCTACAATATTGAGCCTCGGACCAAGTATACACGAATAAAAGGGAGGGTAAAGTTGTCATTCCAATGATCGCCTTTATAGAGGGAGGAATGACACTTCCCATGGGTAGGATAACCAGAAACTACCTAGTCAATCACATGTTGTGTCCCCATCAATGCGCTCCCAACCTGTTTAGAGTCCTAGGGAGTGTAGATGCTCTAAACGATCAAATGAACTTAGGGCTCACATGGCACGACGTCGTTCATATGTACGAGTGTCATTCTCTTGCTAGCGCGGGATATTACCTCAAGTCCCGGTCCGATGTCGTTAGGTTGATATCCTGCCTTCCTAAGTCCAACAAGGGCATAAATGATGACTATCTGATCATCTCTGGGGAGTGGCACGACGGTCTTCACTGTCCAACTTGGGCAGGCTAGCCAAATGGGGTAGCTTAGGATCAGTTCTTTTAGATAAAGGGGATTTATCCCTTTTAGTTTTATTCCTTTTCGCTTTTAGCACTTCATCTTCTTCTAATGATAATTTTCATTGGTCTGACCATGATTTCCTTCTCGAATGTTTTTGCAGATAAAATCCACGTTGCTCCAAAGATCAGTCTGACCAACGTTCCGGCTCTCAATTACCTACTGAGGTCAGAGATATTTGTAAGAGAAGATGGACAGCTAAAGGCCGCTCACTTGATTTTGGATTACGTGCCTTTGTCTCGCATATTTCAGGACGCAGGCTAGGCAATAAGGGTTGGAAGCTCTAGTTAGCTCGAATAGACGTCTCCAAGTTGGGGTTTTTGGCTCAGAGAGATCTTCCTCCTGTTAAGTTACCCATTCAACGCGTCCCACAAGAGGTAGCTGCTCCGAGAGAGGAGATAGCTTTTACACATTCATCCCTCAAAGCTGAGATTGACCAATTCCACTTTGATGAGGAAGGTGAAGTGCTAGAAAGGCCAGTAGAACTCTCAGACTCTGAGGCTGATTTTGACAGACTTTCTGCTGCACATTCTCCGAGGTTAGTAGTTGCTCGGGTTGATACCAGTTCAGAAGTCGAAGAAGAAGATATGGACCTGAAGCCGATGGCCAGCTTAAAGGGTCTACTGGCCAACAGGAATAAGGGGTCATCTTCAAAAGAAATTCCCAAGACCCAAGTTCCTCTAAGTCTTCCTCCTTCCCCCCCCCCCCCTCAGGGGCCCCTACTGACCTTGGATGGCACTCCAATCCGAATGTAAGGAAGAAAAGGCCAGCTGAGGATCTGGAGGAAGGTGAACTGGCCCCTCAAAAGAGGGCTTAACAATAGAAAAAGACTAAGGAACCCAAGGACAAGAGGGCCAAGTTGTGAAGAGTCAGGATGAGGCTGAAATGTGCCGAGGGCTGCACTCTTGGGCCCCTCGACTAGAGTTAGAGGGTGCTCTTATTCCTTGGGATGCCACAATCTAGGAGTCTCAACGGGGGCACGCCACCACCTCGCCGAGGCCTTACAGCAACCTCTTCTACTCCTAAGAGATATGGATGGCCTTAGGCGTATCAGGCAACCAGACATTTTCATGTCATTAAAGAGGGATCTCGCAATGGTAAGCCGACCAACATCCTTTTTTGTTAAACACTAAGATACACATTTATTCATATATGTTCATATTTTTTGTTTTAGCGACCTCTTTTGTCACGCCCCAAACCCAATACCCGGATTTGTGACCATGACCGGCATGCAAATATCAAGTTTAAACCTGATATTAACAAGAACCAACTTAACTTTTTTAAAAAAACTTCTACAAAAGCTTCCCTCTTTCTTTTCTTTTTTTTTTTTTTTTCTTGATATAACTTTTCACTTGATATAACTTTTCACTTGATATTCAAAGCATCTACACTGTACTTAAAATTAAACATAATCCACCAGTCATTTAATTTTCACATTTTCACATAATACATCTCTTACTACTTTAAAGTACACAACTTTCATTAGATCATAAAATACACAATACTACAAAACTAAACATCAAATTACTAATTTAGGATCTATACATATAAAACTAAAACTATCTCATTCCAAAACTCGACTAAGGCTCTCTCTACTTCAAAATAAAACCTGTTGACTGAAATATAATAGGGTGAGCTGCGAAACCCAATAAAGGTAAGATACATGAGAATTTGATAAGGATGCATGTAAATCAAATCATTTCATTTTATAATTATTCAGATAGAAGAACATCTTTTCATGCATAGTATTTTATATTATTTATAATAATAACTTATACGCTGCTTGTAGGAAAATAATTGTTCTCCTTTTTTTTATCAGAATAATATTATTAAAACCTTTCGGATTGAATTTCTTTCATTTCTTACAAAGTTACCATATATATATATTCTCATTACAAAATAATCATTTTAACTTAAATCAGATAATCAGTAACTTTGTCTTAAACTAGAAACATCTTGCTGAATAAGAAAACTTTTCTTCATAAACTTCTTCTTGTAAAATATCTTAACTTTCATAATCATAAAACTTAACATTTCATAAGAACAGATAGCTGATAACATTTTAACATAAACTTGTACTTTCATCAGAAACTTTAAAGTACAACAGAATTTCAGAAACTTTTATCTTACATAACAACTTTTCTTTTCATCAGAAACTTCTTCTTTCCATGAGAGATTTTACTTTTTACAATGCATTTAAACAAAATAATTCTCTCATGATTAATAACATAACATAGCTGTTCATAAATAACATATTGGTTAGTCTATATCTGATAAGTCTATACTTATATGGGAGGTTTCTAGCACCACGATGCTAGGCATCCAGCATTCCCTACAATGCCAGGTATTCTCGAGATCACATCATAATATATATATTCCAACCATTGGGGTAGGTTGATTTCCTCCACAAGTTGGCCGTAACCAACAAGGGCGGTACAGCAGAGCCAGTCCCACTTAATGGCCAATCATATAACATTTTTCATGGAAATCCAGTAATTAACTCCTACTGACAGAGTTCGGATCACCAAAGGATATAACTCGAAAATATTTCATACTTATTCATCATACTGAAATTCATAGTTTGCATTACATTTCACAATAATAGCATTTCTACTGTTTTCTTTATCATCATGTTCGTGGAATTAGTAATGGCATTAATATGCTTACATCATATACATAAGGTTTTGAAAACTCACGAACATATCTTTGTTTGAAACATGCTTACATGTCATATCTCTAATAAAAAATCTTTTAATGCATAATATACTTTAAAATAACCTCATGACTTACCAAATACTCATATAACTTATCCCTTACCTAAAAGCAGAAGAACCGAGAGCTTACAGTCAAAAGAGCTTAGACCTGGGGCCGGTAACACCTAAGCCAAATATTAAAGCTTATTACTATCCATTACTTCTTATCATAAACTTACACATTCATCTCAAATCATATTTCTTAGAATCAAGGAAATCCTAATTCCACCTCAATGAAATTTCCACAAATATATTATGCACACATCAACAAATGATGTACTAAACTAAAGAAAACCATCATTCTCATACTTATATCATTTCTCCATAGGAGCCAACTTCATTTCAAAAGGTACTTGGAGCTTAGGGCAATAATGCATGCATAAATATACACTGTTTTAAGCATGGTCATGTAACGATATACACTAAATAGGCAACATACAGCACGTTGAACAAGACAGCAACATGAAAAAGCAGTAAAATGGTTTAGAACCTCTCTTTTAGAGTACTAAACCTTGAACCAATTTATACAAAATTAATTTATGATCTAGACATATCAAATGATGAGCATATTAATTTATAGCTCAAAACGTTCACCCTAACTTTAAAATTAAATCCTCAAAGTTAGGCATGTCCCTTACTATTCACTATTTGTCCCAGCAGCATATACATAACTTATAAAATACAAATGGGCTACCAATTCACATCCAAAATTCATGAAATTTTACAGAGAAACTCCCCTAAATGTCTAGTAACTATTATAAAAATCTCGGAGTCAAAAAATAAAACCATAATTTACTAAAATCATACAAGACAATGTGTTCAAATCTGTCCTAACAGAATTTCATGCAATTTAGAAATTAAACCATTATTTTTATATTGACCCAAATGCTGTGAGACCACTTACATTACATCCATATGTGTTTTAGATTTCATAGAAAAAAACCCTAGAATCCAAATTCACTGTATACCATTTAATACATAATTTATCATGTGTAAGCACAGAATCTGTCACAGTGACAGCTTTGCAACATTTTCTTGTAAATTCACAAACAATTATCGAAGGATGGTATTTTCATATTGGGATTTTTATGCACTCATTAAACATGTTAGAAAATACTTATATACAATAATTTAACCATCTTATAGCAAAATTAAATACAATAAAAATCCCAGCAGGAACATCAAAAGTACTCATCCTAACTTTTTCTTACTTTCTTAATCATATACAATCATTAATTAGTAAAAACCCTAATATACCTTCAACAAATCACCAACAAACCCATATACAAAATCATATAACCATTACTTAAGTTTAAAATGAACAATAGACTAAAAGAATTAGATTTTCCCCTTACCCTAGACGTAGGTTCATGGAGTGATTGAGCTAGAACCACTCTAACTTTAAATTGGGAATAAAAACTTGAGAAGAATTGAAAGAAATCTTTTTCCTTACTGCTGGACCCGTAGGTGTGAGAGGGAAAGAAGAGTTGAGGGAATTTTCTTTCTTTTGGTGTTGGACCGTGGGTATGAAAGAGGGAGAGAGTTCTTGATTGTTGTAGTTGCCTTGAAAGAGTCAAAGATGAGATAAGATGGAGACTTATCTTTTTTTTGGTGTGTGAACCCTTGGACTCAAGAGAGCTTCTAGCTCTTTCCTTAAGAGAAAAGAGAGCAAAGTGAGCTAAAATTTCTGATTTGTGTGACCTATGGGAAATGAGAGGAAGTGAGTTTCTTGGAAGCTCCAGTTACATTGAAAGTCAAAGAAGAAGCTAGGTGGAACTTGCTCATTGCATGGCCAAGTCTTGGTCTTTGGGGTTTGTCATCATGCATGAAATTTTGACATTAGGTGTGTTGAATTTCCATTGATTGCATGTGGTGGAATTTCTACTGCACTATCTCATGCATTATACATAGTTAAAACACCAACAACTATATATATATCTCATAACTTAACCACTTAATATAGTTTTGTACATACTTAGTATATATTTATAATACAATTAGCCATTAAATTATTTATAATCTTTACAATTCTTATTCAAGGTATTATAAAATAATATGCTTATTAAATACTCTTATATTAATTTTAGAAAGTACGTGACTCAAGATAATAATTAATCACTTGAATACAGGTTAACTATAAAATTGGGTCGGCGTGTTACATCTTTGCTACTTTCATGCTTACCCAGCAGATTTACGTAGCTGAGGAATGGGTCAGGAATACACATGATGAGGTTAAGGCTGAGGCTCATACCCTTTTTGAGGTTGAGAAGGCTCTCAGAGCCCTGAAAGAAGAGCATACGGAGCTAGCCAACAAGCTGACCACGTCCGAAAGGGAATGTCAAAGCGCCCTTGCTGGTCTGAAAACTGCGGAGGCCTAAGCCGAGGACCAGCATAAACTGCTCTATACCACAGAGTTGAACTTGGCCATCCAGAAACAGCTATTTCTGGACCTTAGGGCCAAGCTGCAGAAGGTCAAAGGCACAGCTAAAGAGGTAGCTTGGGTGGCCAAGGAAACCACCGAAGCTGCGGTGAAAGCATTCTAAGAACATGGGGTGGAGGAGACAGAAAAAAGGCTGGCTAAGGAGGTAGTTGAAGCGTGCAGGGATTACTGCGCTAAGACTTGGATAGAGGCGCTCAACAGTGCGGGGGTCCCTGCTGATTCCGAGCTAAGGAAAGCTGAGAGGATATTCTTTCTTGAACATATCCGAGAGACTCTAGCGAATCTTCCTCCTACTGCTCTGCCCCTTCCTCTCCCTGAGCAGGTCTCCAGTGTTCAAGATCTTACTCTTGATGCTGGAGTCCCCACAGGGGCAAGTAAGGGTAAAGAAGTCCTGCCCCCAGCCAAAGACGCTTCTTCCGAGGATACCCTCAAGATTTAGGATATGGTCTCCCAGGCTAAGGAAGCTGAGTCCAAGTCTAAAGCCGAGGATGCTGAACTTAAGGCAGCTGATTCCAAAGAGAGCCCTTAACCAACAGCAAAGTAGTTGTAGGATTTTTCTTTATTTATACTTTTTTGTCATTTTCTCTTCTTATGGCTTCTGTCACCATTTGTAATGCATCTTTTTTTAATTAATAAATAGACTTCTCTTCCTACCCTTTGTGTCACTACTTCGTATGCTTTCAGGCTTACTATTATAGCAAATAAAATTGAACAGTTGCCACCCTAACTTTAATAAAAACCAACAACAACACCTTGCTGCCAATTTAAGTAATTTGACTAAGTATCAGCAACAAAGACATTTACCCCGTACTTGTACCTTGAATTGACCCTTCTATAATGAAGGCTAAATCTAATAAAGGTAAGTAATAAACTTTGTAAAAAAGGAAAAAAAATGGGAGATATTCTTGATTCTGCCCAACACTTGGATAAATGATCAAGGACTTTAACTTGCTCAAGGCCACTAATCCGAGGAGTTGGTTATGACCTTAGATTTGTTTTGACACTTAGTGAAATACAAATAGAGATCACAGAATGTTGGTTTTCCCTAAAGTTTGTGGTTCGAGGAGATATGCATAATTAAGATTCTGTTTAATCACTTGTAAAGATGTCATAGAGTGTTAATTTCCCCAAAGCATCTGGTCCGAGGACACAGACATGACTAAGGTTCTGTTTAAGCACTTATAAAGTCGTCATAGAGTGTTAATTTCCCCAAAACATCTAATTTGAGGACATAGACATGACTAAGGTTCTGTTTAAGCACTTATAAAGATATCATAGAGTGTTAATTTCCCCAAAACATCTGGTCCGAGAATCTAGATATGACTAAGGTTCTATTTAAGCAATTATAAAGATGTCATAGAGTGTTAATTTCTCCAAAGCATCTAGTCCGAGGACTCAGGCATGACTAAGGTTCTGTTTAATCACTTATATAAAGATGTAATAGAGTATTAATTTTCCCAAAGCATCTGGTCCGAGGACCCAGGTATGACTAAGGTTCTATTTAATCACTTATATAAAGATGTCATAGGAAGTATGATGTATTTACACAATAAATGAGCTTATGACAAAAATAATTTTCATTAATAATAATACATTTTCAGGTTGTTTACATTTCAAGGTCGTAGTATTACACATTCATCTAGGTTTTCGAGGAAACAAGCACCTATATCAGCCACCGAAGTGATGCGGTATGGCTTCTCCCAGTAGGGACCTAGCTTTCCCCATGCTGGGTTTTTCACAGTACCTAGAACTTTTCTCAACACCAAATCACCGGGCATTAATGGCCTCAGCTTTACATTGGCATTATAACCTTGCTTGCGTTTGTGTTGGTAGTACGCCAATCGAACCATTGCGTTCTCTCTCCTTTCTTTAATAAATTCTAAGCTCCTTTCTAGTAACTCATTGTTATTGCTCGGATTGAAAGAGCTAGTCCTCAGTGTAGGGAAGCCGATTTCCAAAGGAATAACAGCCTCGCCCCCGTAAGTTATTGAAAAGGGGGTTTTCCCAGTGGATCTGTGAGGCGTGGTTCGGTATGTCCAGAGGACATGTGGCAGCTTTTCTACCAATTTTTCCTTCGCATCATCCTACCTATTCTTGAGTCCATTTACTATGACCTTGTTAATAACCTCGGATTGTCCATTCCTTTGGGGATAAGCTGGGGTAGAGTATCTATTTGTAATTCCAACTCTCAGCAGTATCTCTTGAACGATTTGCTATCAAACTGAAGGCCGTTGTTCGAGATGAGGGTACAAAGGACTTTGAATCGTGTTACAATGTTTTTCCAAACAAATTTCTTGGCATCCACATCCTTGATATTTACCAAGAGCTCGGCTTCAACTCATTTAGTGAAGTAGTCCGTGCCAACTAGCAGGTATCTATTGTTTCCTGCTGCTTTGGGAAAAGGGCCTACAATGTCTAAGCCCCATTACGCAAATGGCCAAGGGCTGGAAAGAAGGTTAAGGACTCCTCTCGGTTGGTGTATGTTTGGTGTAAACCTTTGACATTGGTCGCATTTCCTTACATATTTCTGTGCTTCCTTTTGCATGTTTGGCCACCAGTAACCTTGAGTGATGGCTCTGTGCACCAAAGATCTACCTTTAGTGTGGTTCCCGCAAATCCCCTCGTGTAACTCCTCAAGGAGTAATTATGTTACCTCGGGGTGTATGCATAGCAGATATGGTCCAGAAAATGAGCATTTATATAAAACTTTTGGTCCTCGGACAACCAAAACCGAGGGGTCTTTCTACGCACCTTGTCCATTTCTAATTTTTCCTCAGGCAGGATTATCCCCCTTCAAGAATAGTACCAGGGGGTCCATCCAGCTGGGCCCTACTTTGACTTAGTAAACATGGACCACCTCATTCTTCACCTCAGCGGGTTTGTACAAATCCTTTACGAGGATAACCTGAGGTAAGTTCTGTGCCAAGAAGGTTGCAAGTGTGGCCAAGGAATCAGCATACGTGTTTCCGCTTCTGGGGATGTGCAACAGGTTGAAAGATTCAAATTTTGATTGTAGGTGCATAACCTGACTCAAGTACCCTTGCATTCTTTCATCTCTCGCTTCAAATTCTCCTTTTACTTAGCCGACAACCAATCTGGAGTCCGAGAATAACTCTACAGCCTTTTCACCCATTTTTTGGACCATGGCCATTCCCATCAGTAGAGCCTCATATTCAACTTCGTTATTGGTGGCCGAGAATCCCAATCTTAATGATTTCTTGATGGTGATCTTTTCGGGGGATACTAGTATTAACCCCACTCCGAAACCCTTCTGATTTACTACATCATCAACGTATACTTTCCAGGATGGGGGACTTTGTTAGGAGATCATGCCAACTGATTTTCCATCAATGTGTTATGTTGCTGCCTCTTCTTCCAACGGGGATTCAGCATACTCGGCTACTAGATCTGCGAAAACTTGACCCTTGACAGAGGTGTGAGGCATGTATTTGCTGTCGAAAGCCCCCAACATTGTCCCCCATTTAGCAACCCTCCCCGTATAATTAGTACTTCGGAGTAAAGCTCTGAGCGGAAGCTGAGTTAGGACAATTACCGAATGTGCCTGGAAGTAATGAGGGAGTTTACATGTAACATGTACCACTGCTAGGATGGCTTTTTCCAGTGGCAGATAACAAACCTCGGCCTCATGTAGTGACTTGCTCACATAATAAACTGGTCTTTATATGCTGCTATCAACTCGTATCAGGACCAAGCTTACAGCATGAGGGGCCACAACAATATAGGCAAACAAGACCTCATCCATCTCAAGACTGGACATAATAGGTGGCCGAGAGAGATAATCCTTAAGCTGCTAGAAGGCTAAGGCACACTCCTCGGTCCACTCAAACCCCTTCCACTTGTTCATCAGTAGGAAGAAGGGCCTACACCTATCCGCTGATCGAGAGATGAACTGGTTCAAGGCAACAGTCATTCCGGTCAATTTCTAGACTTCCTTGGGATTCCGAGGTGGTTGTAAATTGTTGATTGCCTTTATCTGATCAGAGTTAACTTCGATTCCGCGATGAGTAAACATGTAGCCCAAAAATTTGCCTGATCCCACACCAAAAGAGCATTTGGAAGCGTTAAGGCGTAACTTGTGCTTTCTCAGAATTTCAAAAATGTTTCTGAGATCTCCCACGTGCTCGGACACTACCTTACTCTTCACCACCATGTCGTCTATATAGACCTCGATGTTCTTGCCTAACTGGGGTTCAAACATTCTAGTCATCATCTTTTGATAGGTAGATCTTGCATTTTTCAAACCAAAGAGCATTACTTTGTAATGGTAGTTTTCAGTAGGAGTGACAAAAGTCGTTCTCTCCTGATCTTCCAAGGCTAGTGGTATCTGGTGATACCCTTAAAAGGCATCTAAGAAACTCATCTGAGGATAGCCCATGGTTGCATCCACCAGTTGGTCGATCCTAGGCATAGGAAAAGGATCTTTCGGGCAAGCCTTATTCAGATCTGTGAAGTCTACACAGACTCACCATTTCCCACTCTTCTTCTTCACCACCACAGTATTGGCCAGCCACTCAGGGTAGAAAACCTCCTTGATAGCTCCTGCCTACTTGAGCTTTTTCACCTTTTCTCTTACAGCATCAAAGTGATCCTTGGACGATCGTCAAGGCAGTTGTTTCTTGGGAGTGACAGATGGATTGACATTTAAGTGATGGTAGATGAAGCTCGGATCCACCCTCGGGGCTTCATAGGCATCCCATGCGAACATGTCAACATTTTTCTTAAGAAACTCTATCAGCTCTTCCCTCTCTATAGGAGGTAGCTTAGCTCCGATCATAAA
The DNA here is from genome assembly GCA_023736055.1 of Quercus glauca. Classification (NCBI taxonomy): domain Eukaryota; kingdom Viridiplantae; phylum Streptophyta; class Magnoliopsida; order Fagales; family Fagaceae; genus Quercus; species Quercus glauca. The sequence goes on along the minus strand of CM043316.1, from coordinate 94,925,481 downwards.
GAACTTCTCCGGATCATAACCGATCACAACCGTTTCTAGATCTTCACACTCCACCTCCTCGGCTGATCCGTTGACGACTAAGTACGGAGCTCTAAATTGCTATAAACCCCTTTCGACAGAGGCCAAGGACTCAGCTTTGGGCAAATGTAAGATTGCGTTCACCAAGCACTCCCTAGCCGTGGATTGAATCCTAATAATTTCCTCAACTTGACCGCCCGACTAATATTTCACCTTCTGGTGTAAAGTAAAAGAGACAGCTCTTAGGGCATGGAGCCAGGGCTTGGCCACAATGTCTGTGTAGGGTGAATAAGCAACCACCATGATAAAATCCACCTCCACCACTTCTAAACCAGTCTGTACAGGTAGTCTAATCTGGCCCTTTGGAATGATGACCTTCCAGTCAAAACTCACCAGGGGCGAATTGTAGGCTGTCAGGTCCTCGAGTCTCAAATTTAGCCCCTTGTATAGGTCGGGGGTACATAATCTCAGCACTGCTGCCCTGGTCCACCAACACCCTCTTCACATCATACCCTCCAATCTTGAGTGTGACCACTAAAGCATTATCATAGGGTTGGATGGTTCCGATCTTATCCTCGTTTGAGAAGCCCAAAACCGGTTGGATTTCTGTTTTAACCTTCTTTGGCTCCGGATTAGCACCCTTGGTGGATAGCCGAGCCACAGACATCACTCTAGAAGGGCAGGAACCAATCATCTCTAGAGCGGCGAAGATGACGTTTATTGTGCCTAAAAGAGGTCTCGAAGAAGCATTTCTCCGGGGTTCCTAGCTAGTTTGATTCCCTTGGCCACTAAAATGATGCAAGAACTGCTTCAACTTTCCCTTTCAGATCAGTTGGTCCAGATGACCCCATAGATTTCTACAATCTTCCGTGGTGTATCTCTAGTCTTGGTGGTATTGGCAATAAAGGTTTTAATTGCGCCTTGCGGGGTTTCCTACCTTCTTATTTGGTCATTTGAAGAATAACTCATTCCTAATCTTCTCTAGAACCTAATGCACTAGTTCTCGGAGCTCAGCATTGACCGCCTAAGTATTGGCAGATCCTAACTGCCCAGTAAAATCTCTTCGTGGCCGGTTGTTATTGTATCGGTCCGATCTGAAATCCCTCATCTCCTGAGGGATAACCTTATCATTTCCTTTCCCTTGCTGCTGGTCTTCCTCAACCCTTTTATACTTATCAATCCAGTCCATGAGTTGGTTCACACTGATGACAGGTTTGCTAGTAAGAGATTTCCTTCAACCATGCTCGGCTGGGAGGCCGACCTTAAAAGTACCGATGGCCACATCGTCAAAGTCACCATCTATCTCGTTAAACATCTCTCAGTATCTATTCGAGTACGCTTTCAAGGTCTCTCCCTCTCGTATGTTCAAGGATAGTAAGGAAGCCAAGGGCCGAGGAACTCTGCTACAGGTTACGAAATGGGAACCAAATGCTTGGGTGAGCTCCTTAAAGGACTTATGGAATCTACCCTCAGGCTGTCGAACCATCTCATTGCGACGGGTCCTAGACTGGATGGGAAAACCTTGCACATCAAGGTTTCGTCCTTGGAATGGACAGCCATTCTCTAATTGAAGTGGCTCACATACTTCACGGGGTCTGTTCTACCATTGTACATGGTGAAGGCGGGCTGAGTGAATCGTCTAGGAAGTTTCGCCCCCTCGATTTTGTGCGTGAATGGCGACTTGGAGATTTGGTTCAAGGCCCTGCTCATAGCATCGTTTCCCACGCCTTTACAAGGCGGGCTTTTATACCTACGTTTGTGATGATACTCGCCCCCTCGATTTTGTGCGTGAATGGCGACTTGGAGATTTGGTTCAAGGCCCTGCTCATAGCGTCGTTTCCCACGCCTTTACAAGGTGGGCTTTTATACCTACGTTTGTGATGATACTCCTCCTCGTAGGAGAAAGACTCGCTGGGTGAGGTCCTTGACTTTCGTCTATAACTGGCATCCTCCCTATCATCAGAGGAAGTGTCGGAACTGGAGGGGGTTCGCTTTCGCCGTGCGTGGCGTAGCTTTCTCTTCAGCTGGTCAACCTCCAGTTGAAGGGCCTGTGTTTCTTCCTCACGAGAGAGATGGCTCTTACCCTGGGAGTGACTCTTACCGGACTGGACAGTTTGCACACTCCCCTCCCGATCTCTTCTACGTTCGAGGTTGACAAAAGGATTTTCACGTTGGGATCCTATGGATTCTACCTGATGTAGACCTAAACCTACCATCGTTAGCCATTACATTCACTACCACACAAGTTCTTCCCACAGACGGCACCACTTGTAAGGACACATTTTGCAGCCTAAGCCCAAAAATGTAAGGGGCGTTAGCCTAGTAAGTCAAATACAATAAATTTGTAGATAATGGGTTAAAGAATTAGGCCCTAATGAATTTGACAACGGCTAGTATGGATTCAGGAGATGATCAAGCAAAAACAAGGCACATAGGACTGAATGAATTCACTGTCTGGGGAGGCAAATTTTGTTGTAAATCAATAAAACTGATTATAAGTGCAACTTTGATTGCTACAATATTCTTTCTATATTTTTCCGATCCCTCTTCCTTCAGGGGTCTCTTACATTATATATCTTTTTACTGATGATCTTGGCCTTCCATTTGTTGATCATCCAAGCCACCACATGAGTGCCCATCCCATCAGACACCCCTTCTAGCTTTCTGTGAGTTGTGGTAGCCAAGGCAGCACTGTTTATGGGTCTTCTCTACATAAATGCGGTTAGAAAAGTAGTTGCAGTGCATTAAATGCGGTGATAACAACTTTTCCTTAGGTACCTCCTAGCTTTCACTTTTTGGTACACTCAAGGTGCATGTTCCTGTCACTGGAGGTTCATAGAAGGTCGTTTTGATCAATGAGATCCATATCTGGTTCGTGTTTAGCTTGTCCAAGGAGGTATTCCTCCTCAGACCATTTTTCCAGTCGTATCATGTTCATGAAGGTCTAAACTTAAACCACTAACTTCTGTTTAATCGTCCTCGGATCACCCATGTTCTCGGCCAAGGCCCAAGGCCCAATATCGGATTTGGGCCTTTACCCCTACAAGAAATATTTATTTTCAGTTTGGTTGCAGATATAATAAATTTATTTTTAATTAATGTAATTGTCTTATTTGTTAAATATATTATGATCAAATTCATTCAATCAATTTTTATTGTCAAAGTATTTATTTAGCATACGATTCAAACATACATACATTCATACAAACATATATATATATATATATATAATACATAATAAAAATAAAAACCGATTCACATAAGATTTAACTTTTGAAAATTATATTATAGTGAATATTTAGGATATTCTTCTTATTCTAGTTGTAATTAGTTAAAGTTATTTGACTTTTTTTTTTTTTTTTTTTGAGAAGAAAGTTATTTGACTTATTTAAACGCGAATTATAATAGTTATATTATAGATCACTTACTAATTGGATATTTGATAATTTATTAAGTTTTATGTTACTAATAAATCAATTAATATATTTTTAATGTTTATTGAAAATTAAATTTAAAAAATCATTGATTTTGATCCGAACTGATCATGCGGACCGTAGCGAGTTTTATAATAATGGCTCATTTGAATCCGGTTAATTTTAAATTGAACTTATAAATTACTATTCATAATGGACTAGGTTTGAACCCAAACCTTTTTGTTTTTTGGTTTTGTTTTGATTTTTCAAAATTTGAGAGGAGCTTGAACCCATGACCTATCCTGATTTGTTGCCATGTCTGACTGTAATGTTGGCATTTCCTAGAAGCTCATAATTTAATGTGGATGACAACAATTTCACTGGTTGATGACGAAACTAAAAACAAACAATGCATAACTCATCTCATAATTTAATGTAAATGACTACAATTTAATTAATTAAAGACTTAGACCAAAAATAAACAATGCATATTTTTTTCTCTTTGATAGAATTTCAATATATGCGTTCGCTCCTAATGATATCTCTTTATCATCAAACCAAGACACCAATTGATTTTTAGTGTAAGTGGGGATTGTACCCTAGATCTTTTATTCAACCATAAAAAACTTTACTAGTTTAGCTAACTGGAACCCACAAAATAAACAATACATATTGAAGTTGCAACTTATTTTATTTTATTTTAAAAAAAAAAGGTCTGGTTAGTGTATTCATTAAATTTTTCCTTTTAAAAATGGTTTTATTAACAAGTACCCAAAATATTTATGTTAAAGATTAATATATGTTCAATTATGAGCTGTAATAATGCCAGGGGCGGCGTTAAGTGTTGTTCAGGGGGTTCAAATTATTAATGCACATGGAGAATAATAGAATCAATAGGATGAGGTCATGTGGGCCAATGAAATTAGAGCTAATCTCCTATAAATACATTATTGTAATCCAATATGAGATATCAATGAAGAATAAACCAATTTGTTAGTGCATTAGTGCATCTCTCTATCTCTCTCTCTTAATCTCTCTCTTTCTCTATGGAAGGTGACTACCTCGAATTAAGTTAATTTTCCTACAATTCCTATAAGTCCCCCAATAATTCCTATCCATCCCCATTAGGAACCACCGGGTTCCTAACATTTGGTATTAGAGCCGTTGATCTTGAGACGGGTGAATATGACAGACAAGAAATCTTGAAAATGGTGAATGAAGTTTTAGAAAAGGTTAAGGCCTTGACAGAATCTAACGAGGATATTTCAAAGAAATTCAAGGCTTTGGCTGAATCTAACAAGGCCATGAATGAAGAGCTCTCAAGATTGCAAAAGGATCTTGAGAACATGACAGAAGAGGACTTACAATCTCTTGATTCAATGGAATTCGAAGAACAAATCAAATTCCAAGAATCTACTACTATTGTTGTAAGCCAAGATGTTAATTTTTGTGTCAAATGGGATAATGATATACATGAAGACGCAACCCTTGAAGTTCAATCCAAAGAACCAACAAAGAAGAAGATGATGATTTTCCAAGAACTAATTCTTGATGCACCAATGGAGGCTTCCATTCAAGAGTCTATGATTCAAGAATTGGCAATCCAAGTGTCGATGATCCAAGAATCCAAGATACAAGTTCCAACAATTTTAATGGTTCTATAATCAAATGAAGTTTTGAGGATACAAGAACATTCCAAGGTTCAAAGAACCAATGAGACCTTGAAGATTGAGGAACTATTGAAGGCTCAAGAATTCGAGCAAAGTTTGAAGATCTACGAAGAAGAAATCGTCATGTGCACGAGACCGCTTGTCAAAGAGAAATGCATGAATATGGTGATCAAAATGTCACTCCGGTGTTGGTCCATTGGAAGATCTCCTTTGATGAAGATGCTATTTCACAACACCTTGTGGGCAAGGTGTTTTCAAGGGGAGGGAAATGTTAGGAATGCTATAAGCATATGGATAATAATTGTTGTATTGAGATTTAGTTAGTTAGGTAGTTAGTTGGTTAGGTACAATTCCAAGCATGTTAATCACATTTAGCGCATGTTTGAATTATTAATGCATATGAGGAATAATAGAACAAATAGGATAAGGCCATGTGGGCCAATGAGATTAGAGCTAGTCTCCTATAAATACATGATTGTAATCCAATATGAGACATCAATGAAGAATAAACCAATTTGTTAGTGCATATCTCTCTCTCTCTCTCTCTCTCTCTCTCTCTCTCTCTTAATCTCTCTATTTCTCTATGGATGGTGACTATCTCGAATTAAGTCAATTTTCCTACAATTCTCATCAATCCCCCTATAATTCCTATTCATCTTCATTAGGAACCACCGAGTTCCTAACATTTGGTATCAGAGCATATGTTAGGAATGCTATAAGCATATGGATAATAATTGTTGTATTGAAATTTAGTTAGTTAGGTAGTTAGTTAGGTACAATTCCAAGCATGTTAAACACATTTAGCACATGTTGGAATTATTAATGCGCATGGAGAATAATAGAACCAATAGGATAAGGCTATGTGGACTAATGAGATTAGAGCTAGTCTCCTATAAATATATTATTGTAGTCTAATATGAGATATCAATGAAGAATAAACCAATTTGTTAGTGTATTAGTGCATCTCTCTATCTCTCTCTTAATCTCTCTCTCTCTCTATGGAGGATGACTACCTCGAATTAAGTCAATTTTTCTACAATTCTTATCTATCCCCCTATAATTCCTATTGATTCCCATTAGGAACCATCGGGTTCCTAACATTTGGCATCAGAGCCGTTAATCTTGAGACGGGTGAATATCCCCTGACTTGAAAATAAATAAATATATATATATATATATATATATATATATATATATATATATATATATAATTGTGGGTGGTCGGGATTTTCACCTCTTTGAGGCTTGACATCCTATACCTCACCTTAGAAGGCTTTTGTCCGCTTTGGGGAGCCAAGCCCTCACGGTTTTGTCATCTTCGACCGAGTGCAGGCAAGCTTGGAGGGTTTCATAGTCTCAGCCCCAAAGCTTGGAAATCCCACATCGGAAGGATAACCCTCCCACTCATGCGAGTGCCAAGCACATATAAAGCATGAGTGGGAGGGTTATCCTTTCGATGTGGGATTTCCAAGCTTTAGGGCTGAGACTATGAAACCTTCCAAGCTTGCCTGCACTCGGTCGAAGATGACAAAACCCTGAGGGCTTGGCTCCCCAAAGCGGACAAAAGCCTTCTAAGGTGAGGTATAGGGTGTCAAGCCTCAAAGAGGTGAAAATTCCTACCACCCACAATAATTTATTAGTTTATTTACTTTAAAAAATATTTTTAAACACCCTGACTTAAATTTTGCACACTCTAATCATAGATAAGTCCAACTCAAAACTAAACAATAACATAGGTCAATCCAATCCAAAACTAAAACAACATAGATCAGTCAATCCTAAAACCAAACAACAACACAAGTAATATAGATCTCTCTCTCATGAATCTCATCTCATTTCAGTTAATTATTTGACTATCTTGGTTTCTTCAACTCTAAGAATAAAGAGTGAATATTTGTGAATTGCGAGTGTCTATTTTATTATAAATTTATATTTTATGTGTGAATGTGTCTAATACTGATTAAGAATATTTTTTTTTAATAAATTTTTTTTCTATGAATTGTGATGTGTGCGAATGTGTGCATGTATAAATATAAACATGATATAACTTTATATAATTTAATTTTTTGGAAATACGGAGGGTTTGTAATGATTCAAAATATGAAAACTCGTAAAAAGAAATCGTAAAACTTTATGCATTTGCATATTTTTTTGTTGGTAACTCGATATAGTCAAGTTTTATTTTAATTAAATTTTGTTTTAACTTATATTTCTTAATGAACCCTCTGGATAAAATTCCTAGAGCCGTCACTAAATAATGCACTTTTATCAAAAAAGAAAATAAACACTACCGCTCACTTTTGATATGGTGATCACTCTATAAGTATAAGTGTTTGTAGGGTGTGGGGGGTAAGAGCCGGGGTTCAAATTTTCAGGAGAGAGCTTCACACATATATACACTTAGATTAGGTCAAAATAGAATTTTTATCTTGTATCAAAAAAGAAGAATATAAACTTGTTAATGAATCATTAGCTGGCATGTATAAATTCATTATGGTTATGTGTCCGTTTAAAAAAAAAAAAGTAGTAAATTCATGTGAAAATGATCGACAATAAATTATATGGAAAATGATATAGTAAAAGGTTAGCAAAAACCCTTTAGAAAAAACAAGCCGCAAGTTTGTAACTGTGGGTAGATGGCAACCAAGTTCAAACAATGCACATTGAAGGTATCAAGAAGAAGAAGCGGTGGGTGTTGGATAAAGATTCAGAGAAAGTGTTAACTCTCTCGTGTTGCTAAAAGCCAAGAGAGGGAGAGAGAAAGAGAAAGAGAGTTGTCGTATTAGTTGGTAGGGAAAGAGAGAAACCAATATGCATGCCCAGTTAACGACAGTGCGTACGTAACCTTTGTAAATCTTATATATATTATGTTGTTGTCTCTTCCTATTGTTGGTAAGCCTTTGCCGACTGATTCACCAAAACCCTTTGGCTTTTTTGCTTTGATGCTTTCCTTGTGGGTACGTGAGTCAGTGATTAGGGCTGTAAAAGAACCAAGCCGTTCATAATCGGCTCGGGCTTGGCTCGATAAAAAGCTTGTTTATGTTTGTTTGTTTATAAACAAGTCAAGCTTAAACTTTAGTTTTAGACTTGTTTAATAAATGAGCCGAGCCCAAGTAAAAAATATTATTTATGAACAAGCTTGTGAACACCAAGACTCGGTACAAAAGTAATAACACAAGTTGAGTCTAAGCTTATTTATGAGTCTGGTAATAAAATTGATATGAGCTTAACAAGTAAACTCACATTTTTTTAAAACTTTAATTAATTATAAATTGAGACCACTCATCCAAACCAAATAAGTTAGATAATAAACTTAATAATATACTTATGTTGGATCTCAAGCTCAAAAGCATAATATCGAGCTTGAGTTTGGGCTTGATATTGAGCTTGAGCTTGAGCTTGGCTTGACTAATGAATCAAGCCGAGCTCAAGTTTTTGTACTTTATAATGAGCTTAAGCCAAGCTTGAGCATTCTATTTTTGTTGTCGAGCCGAGCTTGAACATTCACTACTTGACAAAGCTCGGCTTGTTTACAGCCCTGTACGTGACAAAACAAATTAATATCATTGTTGTTTACTTACTTCTATGAATAAAACAACAATTGGTCTCTAAAGGAAATTACATATTTTTCATGAATTATTCACTCTTTTTTGAAGACACAGCTACCTTTGGATGTAAAAAAAGCACAGAAAACATTAGCAAGTGCCGCATATATGGAAGTTATGTAAATTTTTTTTTTTTTAAAGGGAAGTCATGTAATGTTAGTAAACCCCTTTGTGTACAGGGACAGAGTTGGGACTTGAAATTAAAGGTGGCGGTTTTGCTGCTGACGGCATGTTGTGATTCCACCCTCTGGATTTGTTGTTTAGCTCCAGATGGTTTTTTTTTTTTTTTTTTTTTTTTTTTTTTTTTTTTTTTTTTTTTTTTTTTCAGTGTCTTTAATATGTAGTGTTGGGTAAGGACAAAATTAGTTTGTTTAAATTTTTTTAAAGAGCCAAGTTGTTTGTTTTGAGTAAAATTGGTTGACTGGACTTAATTTTAAAAAAAAAATTATTTTTGCTATTGGTAATTTTTATTGTTGGACTAGTTTTTCTAGGCTTGCATATTTTGTTTTAAATTTTAGATATATAAATTTTTTATAGACTTTAAAAGGAGTAAAATGCTAGAATTACAACAGCTTTTATAAATTGTTGACGTGGTTAGTGGTTATTATTATATAAAAAGTGATATAAGTGGTGTGGGGTCATAAAGCCCAATGATATGCGTCCACTCTCTGCACTGGGCCTAAATCCCATGACGAGGCCCACAGTTGCATATGAGGAAGAAAATGGTGACCATAGCGGCCCAGGAAACCGTGCCGAGGACAACTCTGTCCTCGGCTATCCAAGGCCGAGGATGAGGTAATGAGACTTACGGACAAAGATAATCTTCTAAAGTACCCCAGGGAAAAACATAAGTACAACAAGCAAACATCCTGGAGCATGGCGATAGAGCAATTCTAGGGAAAGCTGCAGCCTTCACATTAAATGCTCCATAACTAACACTCTGGCCGCATTAATGTAGAAGTGATACCTGAACAGTGGCTTCTCTGACTCATAGCTACTACCTAGGAGCTTTGATAGGAAGTTGATGTGACAAAAATAATCAGTAGCAAATCTGACCTGCACGTGTATGGTGGATATGGAGGAGGAAACTAGTATATAAGGAAGAAGGAGCCTTGAGAAAGGGAGGGAGATTCCACCATAGAAAACATTGTAGCAAGCTGAACTGACTCTGTAACCACTGTTACTATCACTCAAGAAATAACAAGTTAAAGCTCCTCGAATTAGTTCCGAGGACGAGATAGCTTGCTCGAATCTGTTTTTGATTCATCCATTCATCCTTTAAAACATCCTTCAACTGTTGTTACACTCTTGAAGCCCAGTTCTTCTACCCATTCTCTACAAATTTATTGTGTTGGGCTTGTTGGGCTTGAATTCATTCATCCTTTAGGAATAGTATTCAAATCCGGGCCCCACAAGTGGCATGCCCAAATGCGAACCGATAAAAATTTGCAACTTTAACGGTTTGTAAAAATTTTGTAGAAAGTTTATGACTATAGCATTACTTTCAAAAGAATTAGTGATATTGTTAAGGGAACAAAGTATACTTTTATAAAACAAAATTGCTAAAATTATTACCTCTATATATACTAATAATTTTTAAAAAAAAAAATTAATGGGGGCTGTGGGGCCAGTTGCCCGAAAACTTAACAGAGAGTTCATAGGAAGTGGGCTTGCGGCCCAACGGCCCAGTCCGAGGACACTCACATGTCCGAGGATAAGATTTATTGCCCAAACCGCGTCCGAGGATAAGATTTATTCCTCAAACCAGTGTCCGAGGTGAATGTGACTCTTTTCATAGTCAAGGAACTTCGCAGAATTACATGTAAACTAACTATTACATGCAAACTAACTAATGAATAGTGAACAAAGAAGGAACCGGGAAAGGTAACAAGTATCTCCTAAAAGCTGCTACCTCCACATTAAATGCTTCCCAGCTAACTCTCTGACCGCATTAATGTGGAGGTGATACCTGAACAGTAACCAAGCAGCCTTATGGCCACTGAGCGAAGGATCCAGGAAGTTCTGGATAGGACAGAAAGAAGTTCTCAGAATGGAACCTACACGTGTACGGTGAAAGCAGGATGAAGAATGTAGTATATAACGTGAAATTAGAGTACAAAGAAAAGGAGGAAAAAAAGAGAGAAGAGAATTTAGAGAGATATACACTAGAAACCTAGCCGAGGAGAAAGAAAAAAGAGTGTTTTCTTCTATTTATTTGGAGGTTTCTTTTTGCTACGCAAGAACGATATCTTTTTCCACTCACTGGAACTAGTTCTTACACCCACTCTCTAAAAATTTTATTGTTTGGGCTTGCTGGGCTCGAATCCCATTCTTCTTTTGGGTCCAATACAATTTGAGTCCTTACAGGGGCCATTGCCCTTCTTGTCCAAGAGTGGCTCTGTCATTGTTTGTGTACTCTTTCACTTTCTTTCCCTTTGAGAAATGGTTTTCCAAAATTCCAAAGAAAATTCTAGTTCTCAAAATATCTATACCAAATCCAATTTGGTACAGAAAGGCAAGTAATCAAACATGTAGTTTGCTCAATTTTTTAGAAACGAGTGTTTAGTTCACACTGGAGTGCTACACCACTTTGTAACATTTACCCTTTTAGAAACAAAGAATGAGTTTATATATTATGTTTGACAACTTGGTGAGTCACCTGTGTCCATGGGGGATCGCAATTTATTTGGTGGCTATCAATACCATGTTCTTGCTGCCACACTGCGTGACATGTGACACACCCTTGGAGTTTTCGTTAATCAGATTGAGCCTTTCAACAAAATCCGATTCTCATAGATTTTTTTTTTTTTTTCTTTTTAAGAAGGAACCTTCAACAAGATCCAAATGTGATTTATTTCTTTGCCTAATTATTTAAGAGGTAAATTAGGGTCTAAGACAATTATATTCACTCTTTCTTGATTAAGTTTTTTCAAATTAAAATTCTTCTTTATTAAAATATTAAGATGATTATATTAGACAACAAGATAAAATACTTATCCTAAGTATTTTATCTTCTTGTCTCTTAAATAATTTAAGATAATTTTCCGTACATTCATAATACCTTGGTCAAAGCACTATTTGTGCCTAGGAAAAAAAAAAACCATTTTTCCCTTATTTGAATAATGATCTTGTATAATGTTTTTTTTAGAGAGTTTCAACCTATGACGTCCATTTTCGATGATAGCATTTTGTTATCAGATCAAGACACCAATTAGTTTTTGGTGTATGTGAGGATTGAACCCCAGATCTCTTACACAATCATCAGATACTTTAGCAGTTGAGCTAACTGAAACCCACATGATCTCGTATAATGTGAATTTTAATGTTGGGGTGAATTATGAAATTTTCTACCTATGTGAAATTATAATTTTATTCTATAGTGATATAAGTTAAAAATATGAATTTTTATAATTGTAAAAATTAAATTGCGTGTCTATAGGTGAACAACACCCATCCACACACTTTTCCTACTTTTTTTTATCTCAAGCAAATGGCGGATTTAACCAATCACCTTACATAGTTACAACCACAGTTTTCCATACTTCCTTTTGCATCCGAACACACCCTAAAAAACCCGTCTCATTATATGAAAACCCGTCTAATAAACTATTTGTCTCATTGTTTTATTTCACTTTTTGCCTTTCATACTGTACGATAACCAAATTAACCAATTGGTAAGTAGGAGAAATTATAAGATCCACATGGTGGACAAATGATGTGGTCCACCATTCCACTAAAAAACTACCACATGTTTAAAATTGTTAGTTAGAAAAAAATTTTAAACAGAAATTAATTACTGACTCAGCAATTTTAAACAAGTGGAAGTTTTTTAGTGAAATGATGGATAAATGACATGGTCTAACTCTATAATTTCTCGGTAAGTAGAGCGTAAGTGATCATTCTATATGTCACTAAATTAACTAATGAGTAAGTAGAGTATAAAGTGGAATTAAAAAAAAAGCTTTTTTTTTTTTTCAAATGTGAAAAACATGAATATAGCATAGGGATTCAAAAAGTGTTGGTGCAAACACAATAATAATGTAAATAACATAAAGAGGAATTGAATAATACTTCTAAATATTATTAATGTAAAGTAAAAATTTATACAACACTATTTGCACTGAGACTGGAGTTACACAATTAATGGTAAGATAAGGAGTTAGGCATAATGGGCCTTATAAAATTATTACTCAAATTAATTTGATTAATTAGGTTTATTATTCTGATGTAGTGAGTGTTATAAGATTAATTGCTAGACATAAATCTGATGGACTGGAGTAACACAATTAATAGATGAGATAAGGAGTTTTTGAAAAATAAATAGGCCCAACAGCTAATCTATTAAGTGGGTGAATGATTCTTCATTTTTCACAACAAAAAAAAAACCAATGAATATGAAAATTATTTCTGATACATCAGCCAAAAATTTGAATCAATACATATCAACCCATTAATCATTTTAATTAAAAAAAATAAAATAGTTTCTTTCATTTTCATTTTTAATATAGGATTAAACATTTTTCCTAACTCCTTATTTTCCATATTAACTTTCACATCTTTGTATTTATATGATAAAATAAATCCACTTTAATTAATTAATATTAAAATGCTCATGCGAACAAAGAGTCTAGACTACAAGCACAACAAACAAATAGGCGCTGAGGGTTCGGTCAACAGTAGTTCATTGGAATGAAACCAAAGGCAAGTGTGATTCTACGATATTAATTTCTCTGCTTTAGAATTGCTTGCATGGGATGGAGCTTGTGAGAAGTGAGTCCAGCAGTATCCACGTTTTCCTCCTCTTTATCTTTCAGCCTCCACTCAAATTCCTGTACTAACCTACCAATTGTTGTGCATGCTATTAACGATGCCTGAAGTGAACCTGCACATACTCTCTTTCCACCTCCAAATGACATTGTCTTGTACAAATCCATTGGATCATATTTCTTATCAAGAAACCTCTCTGGCTTCCACTCTTCAGGCTTTTCCCATTGTTTCTTGTCCATGTTACACCCGTATATGTTTATAGCAATCTGTTCAACAATGTGCAAGTCAATCAAGTCATGAAATGAATAATTGCAACGTCAAAAGATAGATAAAATAAGAAAACTATGTACCTCACTTCCTGCAGGAATATAGTACCCTCCTAATTGGGTATCTTCATGTGCGTGTCGCAGAGGTATTATTGGAGTTGGACTGTGCTTCCTCAGAGTTTCATGGAAAACAGCACCCAAGTATGGAAGCTTAGATAAGTGTTCCTCAGTCATCTTGTTAGTCCCACAAACATTTTGAATCTCCTTATAAAGAAGATCCTGTTGCATGAACAAGGAATCAATCAGTATCATGTAGTACGAACTAACCAAACATTAGTCTCAAAATTAAATTTTGAGATCGGTTGTGGATCCTTAACAGGCAATTCAGAGTCGGTCACATGTATTATTTTTTGACAATTATTATTTTTTGACAATTGATTAATGTAGCACTACAACAATTGGTAAATTAAGAGATACACAATTGTGGTCGAAATTATAAATACCTGCCGGTTTGGATCTTTAGCAAGTTCATACATGGCCCATTCTGTTGTAACCATAGTAGTATCTGATATCTCAATGATTGGCTCCCATACCAACACAGTAATTTGGTCATTCGTGAGTGTTTTTGCTTCAGATAACAAGTAAGTGAGGTAAGAACTTACTTCCTGTATCAAATCCTCGGAGAGTTACAACACTTAAATGTAAGAGAGACTTTCATAAATAATTTTGCACATCTAGACATAAATATATTACCTCTCCTGAAGCAATGCGCTTTTTCTGTGCCTTGATAAGGGCGTTCATCACTGCTTGTCTTTCGAAAACCATTCTCTGAATTTTCATGTCATAGTTCTTATTTGGAATCCATTTAAGATATGGGAAGAAATCTCTCCAATCCACTTCAATTGCAGCCTCCATCAAGTCAGACACTAATACCTTAAATATCTCTCCCCTTGACAAAGTGCTCTCAAGCTCCTCCACATAAATAGATTCCACATCATGTCCTAGTGACTACAAGTTCCATGGTGCCCCCCACCCCACCCAAAAAAAAATCTTAAAGTTACTATTACTAATAAGCACATAATCAATATTAGACCCAAAAAAAAAAAAAAACTCACTTGTTTCAATGCTAGTCCAAAAAGTTCATACTCAAATATTTTCTTGAAATTCACAGCTTGAAGAGGAGAGTTCTTTATATGAGCATGTAATTTGTTCGAAATATTTCCTATCATAGTGTCTCTGTGGCATCGATGTCGCTTCTGAATAGCAAAAAGATATAATAATTAGACTTATATTTGGCAACATAGATCATATGAAGAACGTACATATGGGAGGATGGTATTGTATTAGTCAACCTGTGCATTCGTTCCCAGAACATCTGTAAGTATATATCTCTTTACCATCTTGTGAAACTCATCGTAATCGCTCGTTGCAACCATGCATTTATTACCAGAGAGGTGCTTTATGGCGTTTGATAAATTTCTTGTTGAGATGGAGGAAAATCTGGTCACCATAGCCTGAAACAACCTCAGAGAAATGAAATATTCCATGTATAATATAAAACAGGCCCCATTGTCTTATTATCATCTAGTATTTATACGAGCATGCATGTTGGATGATAAAGCAGAGAAATTCTAGCAAAGGGAACATTTTGGTAATAAATTCATGGCATCTAGACTCTTTAAGGCATTGATCCAATAAATTCAAGGATTCTAGAAAAACAGCAATAAGAAAAATTGAAATATTTTTGCTTGGTCATGAATTTTTATCAAGGACATTCCAGTACTGCTGAAAAAAAATTAAAGAAGTACACAAAAAATGTGGTTAATCTTAGTAAGTAAAGGGTGGGTGCCTAAAATATACAAGAAAACAGTCACGAGAAGACAATTTATATTTTCTAGTAAACTGAAAGCAAACTGGTTTCTATCTTAATTTAAATGGCCAAATTCATATTATTTTTACTTAACTATTAGTAACTTTTTTTGTTTTAGTACTTAAATTTGAACGCATAAGAACAATCTCCTCTTTATTTAGGTTCTTGGGCTAGATATATTAAGGGATTTTTTAATATTTTAAATTAAAGTTTGAGGTCATTTATATTTTAAGATTTTCATTTAAGTTTCAAAATTTTCATTTTGTCTAGCATGTTTTATAGCTTTCTTAGCATGTCTACTTGTTTTATAACATGTTTTATTGTAGTGATGTTGTTGGCCTAACCTTCTTGGGCTAGGATATGCCTAAATACATTGTTTGTGCTTAGATCTATGTGTTTATGTAATTTTTTGTCATGTCTATTATTAGATCTACATGTTTGGATGTTGTGCCTAGTGTTTGGCTATGTCTTTATATCTCTTGCCTAGGTCTTTTTCTTGTGCTTTGGCTATTAGGTAGGGTGTGGATCTAGATCTTGTGGTCTAGGCTCATATCCATGAACCTAGGCCTATAAAAAAAGGTTTGTATTATTGCCTTCGTGCATGTTTGCTAGTGCGTTTGGCTTTTGCTTATTTCAATAGCTTTTTGTATGGTGTTTATAAAAAATATATAGTTTTGACAATTTTATGTTAAATGTGTGACAAAAAGTTAAAAGATAGTTTATTTCCATAAAACTAAAAATTAAATTATTTGCAAAAAAAACTGAAACAAAAAGCAAAAAAGCAAAATTTTTAAAGAAAATTCTAAAAGTGCACTTCAGGTTTGATTCTATTTTCATATTTGTTTTTACATTTTAAAATTTTCATTTCAGCCTCTTATGTTTGATTTAGTTTTTTGTTTGGCCCTTTATGTATCAAAATTTTTATTTTGACAATTTATTTTAGCCTTTCATGAAAATGAAAATTTTGTACTGTAAAGAGCCAAATAGAGAAAAAAAAAAAAAGAATCAGAAAAGTAAAAATAAAAATTTTGAAACGTAAAAAAATTAATATAAAAATAAAAATCAAACATAAAAAGCCAAAAATAAACCTCATTACATGTCCACATCATCCACTTTTTGCCTTTTTCTTAGTTGGCCTAAATTGGCATATATGTCACCTAAATTAAAGTGGCAAACAAGATAATACTAAAAAAAAAAAATTGATGTTGGAACAACAAATCATAAAATGCAAAGTCAAAAAGCTAAGTCTAAAAACAAAGATAAAAGGAAAACATTACAACTATAATCAACGAAACAAAGTCTAAGAAAAAGTTAATGAAATTGTGGTGCAAAGGGATTGTAATTTGCTTTCGACCCGTAGGAATCCACCCCACCCCACCCCACCCCACCTTGCCTTGAATAGGGCGGGTTTTACTTGACTGTGTTGGATTGGATTGTACACATGTAGTAGGTTTGGGGTGAGGACCCAAGCTTAATCCCCCAACTCATACCCTACCTTGGTATATTAAAATAAAATAATATATATATAGCTCAATAATTTAGGGACGAGAAAAAAAAAATGCAAAACCCACATGTGCTTTTTTTATTAAAAAAATTATTTATTTAATTTTTTGTTTAATGACACTCAAAACCTTTAAAAGTATTTTGGGACAAGAAGAGATCTGAGGTTAGAATTTGATCTTGAGCCACCATTAATAGAATTTACTAATTAAATTTATGATTAGATTTACTATTCATATAAAAAGTAACGAATATGACATTATTCTACTTTTGGAATATATTGTATAATTTTTTGGTCGTGACATTTTTTTTTTTGGAGAAACTTTGGTCGTGACTTTGAGAGAGCTTATTTAAACCACAACTTATTCAAGGAAGATAGCATTATTGACTATTTTATTTGATTTAAAGAAATCCAGTTTATCAAAGAAAAAAAAATATTCAATCCACATCCTAATGTATCTGACCCGGCCCACCAAATCCCTACGGTTAAGACTTAATGGTGTCTGTCCTTGTCAAGAATCTCAAATCTCAATAATACCAGTGCCATTGAAGTGGAGTGCACTAGTGCAGTGATCGATTATTGGTTACTTGAAAAAGCCTTGTAAAGTGGCACTGTACTGTACTGGTGCTAGCTAGTCCCCTCTATTCAGGGCTTAAGAAGAAGAAGAGGAAGAGTACGTACCTCTTTGGCAATATTGGCTGAATTGAGAACAACTACAGTGGAAGCACCAGTTCTGATGGAGTAGATTGGTCCATATATTTCAGCCCACCTTAAAAACGTTTTGTGAGGTTTCTTCTCCTTCATTTGCAGCAAATTTCCAATCACTGGCAACCCTGGAACCACTGCATGCACCACCCAAAGTCCCAAAACCTCATTAATCAATTTCCAAAACATGATCCAAATTACTTAGTGCATGATGCTAAAAATTCAACTAGCCCATATCAAAATTCCAAATGAAAAAACCAATATAACCCAAAAGGGACTTAAGACACCAGAAAAAAGTACCTGGTACAGGAGGGAGTTTGGAATTTCCATTCTTCTGTGTAGAACGAAATCTTTGTATGAAGAAGGAGAAGAAAATAAACAAAGACAGACCACCAAGAGCAACAGAGGTGGCAAAGTGTGTAGCTTGGAATTCTTGAAGGAAATGTGTTATGCTGGCCATTGATTTTTGCAAGTTAGATAGAGAAAAGGACTAAGGAGACCTTGTTTATTAGACACCTTTATGAACTCCCACATTATATTAGAGCTTTTTTTTTTTTTTTTTTTTTAAATCAAAACTAGTGTTGGATTTTCAAAATTCATGATTTGAAACGTTGCATCTGCTAAATGCAGTAGTAGTCACACACGTTATATCATCTGCTTCATGCATTGGCGGAGCGTGTTGCTACCTGAGGGGCCAATGTTTCAATTTGTCTTCGTTTGTTTCTAGGAAATTTTGTCTTTTCTTTTATAACATCCGTTATTTTAGAAAAGCTATTCAAAAATTTGATTTGTCCCCCCTAAAACAATTTGAACTAATCTATTTACCCTCCGTAAAAAGGAATGAAAACATAAACCATCAATCAACTACCTTTCTTAAGAGAGAGTTTACGGAGACAAATTTTGTGCCACAACCATGAATATATTGCAACCATTAATGATGAAAAAAAAAGTGTAAATTTATGTGAAAGTGATTATTCACCGATCATACATGTCATCAAGTTATAACAAAAATCATGACATATGAAATGTGTGGTGATAAAAGAATTGTTTGAGAAAAAAAAAAAAAAAACTAGTCTAAGTAATCTCCTAAAAAAGAAATAAATAAAGATTCTAACCGATCTATCTTTAATTAACATTTCCTTTTGTCATTATATATTCGTTGGAATTTTGAAAGATGAAATATGATATATATATATATATATATATATATAAAAGTTGATAGTTTTATATATATATACACATACTTATGAGTTGTAATTTACTTTAGTTTTAGAAAATTAAGATTTATAATTTTTTATACACTTGCAATATCTGTTTTGAGTTTATCTTTACCAATTTATTAATACCATAATTCTTTCATCCAGAACAAAAAATTATGACTTCTCCATTAGCTCTAGAATGACTGCCTTTAATTACGATCTAGTCAAAACACTAATGGAAAGGAATAACTATAGTTATATATTATACATGTGAGGTTAAATTATAAATTTTACACAACACCTTAATTCCAAATTAATTTGTAAGGTGTCTTCAAAAAAATTCATTTGTAAGGTGTATTTCATGATCAATAATTAATATTAGAAGAGAAAAGTATACAAAATCACTTATATTTTCTCAATAAAACACGGAATTCTCTTGGAATTTTGAGTAAAATATATACTTATCTCCTAGTGGTATTGTTTTAGGTGTAAATCACACTTAACCCATTAGATTTTTTAGTATAACACTAACATAAAAATTTAGAGTTGAATTTTCACATAAAATGAAATTACATGGGGGGTTTTGTGTTACAGTACTCAAAAACCCTATAAGAGGTTAAGTGTTACATAATGAACAGTTTACACATAAAACAATAGCTATAAAGAAGTTAAGTATTATACTCAAAACTTGAAGAGAGATTCGTGTTTTAGGGGAAAATCATAGTGGTGTTTTGTGTATTTTTCCCATGTTAAAATTAACAAATTAACACATTAATTGAAATAGATATTACAAACTAATGATAATTGATTTGTTAATTTTGACGATGCATGAGATGGACATAACATGTTAATTTTACATTAATATATTAATTATTAGATTTTATGGTTTAATAGATTTGACAAAATTGGACCCGGCTTTGTCAACACAGTCAAGCTTGAAGAAAAAAAGTGGATATGGCTAGATAAATTTCTAACCCAAGGAAAATTGGTCAACTAGAAATCCAAACCTTGAAAAATGGATTAATTATGGGATTCACCCGCTGACTTAAGTAGTTAAAACACAAATTTTCCATAAATTTACAACAAAAAAAAAAAAAAAATCAATTAGCAAAAACCCCATTTTTGTGAATTTTTAGGGTTGTCTTGTCATTTTAATCGTTGTTGGTAAATTTTTTTTTTTTTTTTGAAAGAATAGTTAAATGTTATTTAACTTGAATGGTAGTTGATTGTGTTAATCTTGTGATAATCGACCTACTAATTTAGGGGGGATTTTTTGTATATGGTTGCTAATATTGTATTGTGCACAAAAGCACAAAAATTATACAATTGAAACCTATCTTTTTAGTGTTACCAAATTTTTTTTTTTTTTTTAGAGTTTCAAATTATAGCGTCCGCTCCCGATAATAGCTCTTAGTATCAGATCAAGACATCAATCGATTTTTGAGGTAGGCAAGGATTGAATCTTAAATCTCTTATTCAGTTATGAGAAATTTTACCAATTAAACTAACTAGAACCTACTAATATCACCAATTTGGTTGTTGATAATATAAATACATTTCTAACAAAATATGTCAATTAGAAATGTATTAATGCTATTAGATTTGGGTTAGTTTGAACTTGGATTAATTTGACCAAGTTTTAATGCTATTAGATTCTCAAAAAAGAAGAAGTTTTGATACAATTAATTAATCAATTTTTACTTTTTTTCTTTAACCCATATATATATATATATATATTACTGTTTACAAGAGAAGACCTGTAATTACTTGACCTCATGCCAACCCCTCACGGGTCTAAAAATAATAACCCATTTAAATTTGGATAATTTTGACCTATTTTGACCCCTATTGGATCAGGTTGAGCAAACCTAGCTATGACCTATTGAAGTAGACATTTAAAGAATCTCATAATTAATTTAATGTGGATGACTACGACAATCTTACTAGTGGAAGTTAAAAACCAATGAAAATTTTGAAGTATTATTGGAGACGGGGAAAATGCTATTAGAGGCGAAAAAAGTATGTTTTTTTTCTTTTATATTTATGGTGAATTTTATCATGAATTTAATGAGTAAATCTTATTATAAATATGAGAAGGAGAAAAATTATTCTTCATATTTCGAAAGTATTTAAAAATTACTCAAAAATAAAAATAAATAAATAAATAAAATAAAAATTATTAAAGTATTATAAAATGATGTGACAATATATATATATATATATGATTGATAAATTTTAATTACCTAATAAATAGCTTCATATAGTAAAAGTGGTAATATTCCTCTTTCTACTCAACAATTAATGCATGTTGAAATGGTCCCGATTGAGACCAAGAACAAACAATGCATGCATATTGAAAGTATAAAAAAACTGGTGTGGGATAAAGATTGAGAAAGACGTACTCGTGTTGATCAAAGAAGGCAAAGGGAGAGCCATTTGTTGTATGAGATGGTGAGGAGACATCGAATGTGTCCAGTTGAGTACTCATATATGGTCCTCTCCCTTCTTATTGTTGCTAAACACTTGGTGTCTAATTAAATCACCAATTCCCTATGGGTTTTGCATTGATGCATGCTTTATAGTAATCTCTCTCTCTCTCTCTCTCTAAGAAATAGTTTCGGAAGAATGTATACTTCTCAAAATCTAAACCACAAATTAATCCAAGTTGGTACAAATAGGCAAGTAATCAGACATGAAGAACTTTGGTCAATTTCTGAAGGGGACAAAAATAAATAAATAATATTCTGTTTGAGGACTTGGTGAGCTACCAGTGTCCATGGGTGATCGCACTATAGGTGGCTACAAGATCCAATTTTGTTGATAAATCCAGGCAAGTTGCCACCAAAAATAGTAACTACAACCAAATATGTGGTACTATATTGCAAGATCAAAGCTATCCAAATAGAAAGCCTGGTCAGCTGCCGCCACAATGGTAGAATTCATAATGGCGAAGTGAGAATTAATGATGCAAGAGCTTGTAACACCTCTGTTAGTGTTGAATGACATGATGCGACTCAACTCACGCCCATGATTTGTTTGTTAAGCCATGATTAAGACCAAGACAATCAAAGAGGGGACAACTTCACACTTTTTATTTATTTTTTTATTTTTATTTTTATGTACAACTTAATAGACACTAACATCTTCTAGTGTTTCCAATGAAAACGTCTATGATTCAATTGAATTATAAGAATAAAAAAACTTAAGATTATATATAATTTAATTAATATTTAAATATAAGAAAAATGTTTAATGAAAATTATTGTCATAAACTTCAAATTGTACCGAGTTGACCTTTCGCTCAACCATAGTTATATAGAATATTGATGCAAGTTAAGTCCAATTTGTTATATAGAATATTAAAATTTGGGTTATTAAAAAAGTTGTACATAAAAAAAATGAAGTTTAAAAAATTTGTACTTCTAAAAAAAAGGATGTATTATGAAAAGGTGAGATTTGAAAAAAATATGTTACTAAATGATCAAAATTTGTTGGGGCAAAAAAATGTGTATAGAGATCTCATTTGCTTGTGGGGCATACATGCACTTTCAGAGGTTGGATGAATTGATTGTAAAGAGGGTTGAAGACTGAAACTTCTGCTCACTATGTAAGATTGAAGACCTTAATTTAGCAATACACTATTATAGAAACTCTAAGATTTTCTTTCAGGATTATATTTGTAGCCCACCTCAATTACCATAATCTCGTGAGAATAGAAAGACGGCTATGCAAACAAGAGAAAAACCTTTGGAGAGTTTTATTTTGCATTCTTACCTTTTTCATTGATCATCCTTGAGAGGTTTCTTATTCCAAAACACAAATATTATCATTTGTGTCGTTGGATTGGTGTTTGAAACCATAAAGATTAAGACAAATTTTCAAGAAGTCTTGAAGTGATTGATACTTGAGAGGTGAGTTTTACATAGCTTTTATGTTATTATATTTAGTGTAAACTTTTTGTAGCATCCATCAACTAATGATTTTTTAGAGTTCCTACTAACTTTATTTTCTTTAGGCCAAAATTTTAATTTTATCTACATATACTTAAAAAAAAAGGGGGCAAAATGCAAAAATATCCTTGGGGTTTAGGTTAGTTGCAAACTAGCTAGTCTCTTGAGATTTCAAATTTTCTTTTAATTTCATGAGATTTTCTTATTCGTGAAATTGACCACAATGTTAAATTTTTTTCCACTTAATTGAGTGATGAGTGATCACATCTTGCATGTGACCACTTTTATCATAAAATTTTCAAAATTTTAAATAAAAATTATTCTTCAACAATAAAATAATTTGAAAAAAATAAAGTTGAATAAAAACAAATATAAAATTTGTTAAAAATGACATTGAAATTATGTTGCATTAAGATGAAAAACATCACATATATCCAATCTCTTGCAAATGGGATGAGCTTATATATATATGGTCCAGCTATTTAATCGGCAGAGAATTGTAGTTGCTTCCAGGATTGTAGGTATTGCAAAGGTCTCCAAAAGCCTCTACTTGGGGAAGAGTTTTCAAAAGCTTTGCAGGCCTGTCATTATTTGGTCGTTGCAATGCAAGTTGCCACACCAGAAAAAGGAAAACTAAGTTTAGAGACTTGAGAGATCATACCCAACACTCTTTGAATGAATCCTATGGCGATTTTTACGGTGTTTTGCAGGCATCTCTCATTCTCTCTAGAGAAATGGCTACTACTGCTTTAATCGACCTCTCAAGATATAAAGTTTGCATCTTAAAGCAACATTAATTCAATATTTTTTTAAAATTTTGATTTTATATACGTTTTATTAAATTCAATTTATAAATGAACATTTTATAATGAACAGGTGGAATTTTAATATAAGAATCAATTTCACAAATATAAATATGATAAGAAAAATTGAAATCCAAGAAGCTTGCAGCATGGCCCAAACCCCATTATAGTCTCTTTACATTTTGACCAAAAAAATAAAAAGGTACCATACATATACATATTATGGTTAAATAAATAAAACTCACAGCCAGAGCTTGGTTCGTCTCTAATTAAATTACCCTTCAAATATGTTGTATGTGGGTCAAGCAGTCAACAATGATGACTTATTCTTTTTTTTTTTTTTTTTTTATAGAAATAGTTTCAATTTATGGTATCTATTCTTATTCAACGACAATAAATTTTATCGATTAAGTTAACTGGAGTTCACAACATCTTCTAATTTCTAAACAATTTTATCATATCATATAATAATTATGTAGGAAACATTCAATATGAATGGAATTTTTCAACACTAATTATAGTTTAAGGCCAAAATTAATAGAAATAGCACCCCCACCTCTTTAAATTTACATCGTACATATGGTCATTTGTAATTCACAATTCCAATTTTGCATGCTTGCACGCACGGATGTGGACGTCTTAATTTTCTTTATTAGCAAGAGAGGTTGGGAGATATTCAGGGAGAAAAAAAAAAAAAAAAAATCGCCAAACCAATAGCTACATTCACACGTCCAGCAAAAAATAAATTTGGAGAACAAATACAGAGCAGTAATTACAAACGATATTCTCTCTGGTTATCAGATTTACATTTGGCCGACGGTGTCATTTATGGAGGCAATTGAAACACATCACAACTTCATTCATATCAAATTTCAAGCTATTAACTAACAAAAGTGGGGGTATAACGTGAGACTGTTAAAACTAGTAAAGAGAGTCTCTTCTTTTTTTTGGAATTTGAAAAAAAAAAAAAAAAAAAAATGAAGCAAGGAGATTAATGTTGTGCTAACTATTTATTGTAGCCTGGGTATAGAGGTGGAGGTGGTGAACTGTATTCAAAGCCGGACGTTGGGGGAAGAACCAACTCTGGTGGTGGGGGTGAGAAAACTGGTGGTGGCGGCGAGTGTGCAGGGGGAGGTGGTGAGTGAACTGGGGGTGGTGGTGATTTTACTGGTGGCGGCGGTGAATGGACTGGGGGTGGAGGGGAATGTACTGGTGGTGGTGGTGAGTGAACTGGGGGTGGTGGTGGTGGTGGTGAATGGACTGGGGGTGGGGGGGAATGTACTGGTGGCGGCGGTGAGTGAACTGGGGGTGGAGGAGAATGGACTGGCGGTGGAGGAGAGTGGACTGGAGGTGGAGGGGAATGAACTGGTGGTGGAGGAGAGTAGACTGGTGGTGGTGATTTCACAGGTGGGGGTGGTGAGGGAGATGGGGGAGGAGGAGGAGGTCGTTCCCTGATAATGGGTGAATTATCATAAGGATCAGGAGATGGTGCAGGAGACGGAGCTTGTGGTGGTGGAGGTGGAGAGTGAACCGGTGGTGGAGGTGAGTATACTGGAGGTGGGGGTGGTGGTGGAGAGTGAACTGGAGGTGGAGGGGAATATACCGGTGGTGGAGGTGAGTGAACTGGTGGTGGTGGTGGTGGGGAATGTACTGGCGGTGGAGGAGAGTGGACTGGTGGTGGTGGGGAGTGAACAGGAGGGGGAGGAGGAGGATAGACTGGTGGCGGCGGTGGAGAATGGACTGGTGGTGGTGGTGGTGGTGGGGAGTGAACAGGAGGGGGAGGAGAATAGACTGGTGGCGGTGGTGGAGAATGGACTGGTGGTGGTGGTGATGCTTTGGGAGGAGATGGTTTTGGTGTAGGAGGTGGTGATGAGGCTCCACACTCGGCCTTGCTGCAATTAACCGGTCGGTTCACCACAGGAGCACAAACTTTCGATGACTTTTGTTTTGGCCTATCTGGTAAGCAATTGCTTGTATCATCAAAAGCAATGTCCTTACTGGATTGAGGCTCACATTCTGGGGCCTCACCATTGAAGTAATTGTAGGAGAATGTGAAGTTCACCAAGTTGGGCAATCGGCAAATGCTCTGAGACACAAACCCTGTCAACATGTTGCCCGAAATGTCCAACTCTTCAACCCCGGAAAGCTCTTCTAATGTCTTTGGTAAGATTCCACTGAAATTGTTGGAACCAATGTCCAACACCGACACATTTCCAAGCAATCCAATATCAGCAGGCAAACATCCTGAAAAATCATTGTTCAAGAATATAATCTCGTTCAATGTGCTAGCCATTTTTCCAATACTACTTGGAATGCAGCCCTTGAAATGATTATTGGCGACTACAATAACTGAGGCAGGAGAGTTTCCGAAATTATCAGGAATTGTGGATGTGAACCGATTATTGTTCAAGAATAGAGCATCAAATTCCTTGTCGAAGAGCCCATGAGGCAACTCTCCCTCGAAGTCATTGTACCTAACATCAAGGTACTTTAAATTTGGAATTGAAAGAACAACCTTAGGGAATGGACCTACAAACCGGTTGTTGCTGATATCAAGCTCGTGGAGAAGCGTAAGTCTATTGAAACTCTCAGGAACAATCCCACAAAACCTGTTGGAATTGATGTGGAACAAAGCAATTTCTGTCAATAATCCCAACTCCGCCGGAAGGTGCCCAGCAATATCAGCTTGGTTCATATCGATGCCAGCCACAACAGTTTCTTTTGTTTCATCAAGAGACGTAGCACAAAATACACCATTGTAATCACAAACATTGGGACCAACCCAATTCCCTGTGGTGTTCAAAGGGTCTGAGTAGATTGCTTTTTTCCATGCATGGAGTGCAATGTAGGCACGTCTAAGCCTAGGATTAGGAAATGTACATTTCAAATCAACCTGAAACTCATAGTCATCAGGTAAATCACCACCGTGAGGATGCAAACTTAAGAGTTGGCGGCGAGCAATGAATTTGACTTCTTTATCGGATAGCGCTGAAGAGAATGATGAGAATAGAAGGAAGGAGAGCACTAAGCAGCAGCCAAAGGCCTGCATTGTATAGAGGTTTTGAAGAGCGTCGCCACCTTGGAGAGACCCAAGGCTGCTTATAGAATCGTTTGGGTGGAGATGGTGAATGAAAATAGGGTGTTATATTGAGGGAAATAACCAGATTGTATGGAAGATATATGAGAGGGTGTGCAAGAATTTTCTGTGCCGTTTTAGCCAAGAAAAGAAATTGGTTTTCCTCAAGCACCACAGATTTGATGGGTTTGTTATAACTTTTTTTGGTATATTTTATTTGGAAAATGTCTCTAATTATGGGTGTTTTGGAAGCTTGGGTTTTAGCTCTATAAGCTAATTTTGGATTTAAGTTTGTTAGATGACAGATTAGCAATGACCAAGTCTTCCTCAAAAAACCAAAAGAGACTTACTTAGCCCAATGGCCTAGTGTTTTTACAAGGTAAGTGTTAGCTGGTGAGAGTCTTAAGAGATTAGACCGCGTTAAAGAGTCTTAACTTAAGACACGTCACGTGAAGCCTATATTTGAATTTCTTCATCAGAATTAGAAGAGTTGTAATTGAGCTTTGAGCATTAGATTGTAAATTAATATGCTGTATAATTTGATAAAAAGAAGCCTGTATTCACATCCTAATTTTTCATTTTTGGGTCTTAATAGTTAATAGCTAAAGAGTAGAAACGTACATTTTGTAGCAATTCTCGTTTCTTCTCAAGTTCAGTTTTAAGGTGCTCTTTGTTTACCCTTATTTTGAAATCTATTTTGTTAGATATATCTTTTTAAACTTCGCCTTCTTATTTATATTTAACTCTTACCCCCATGTATTTTGTAAATAAAATTAGCAAACACATAACTATTAAGTTAAGGGTTGTTAAATTTTTGAGAAGATTAAGGGTTGTTAAGTTGGGATAAGGATTCTCATGAATTAGATTTTATTAAGGGCATGTTTGGTAAACTGTAATAGATATGTAATGTAATAGTTATTCTTATGATTTAGTTATTCTTTAGTTTGATTATGTTTTTATTACAAGGAATAGTAATTCCTTATGAATAACTATTCTTCAAAATGAGGAATAATTATTTCTCTTTAAAAGGATTGCATTTTTTTTTTGAACCAAAAAAAAAAAAAAGGATATTAGTTATTCCTTACTAAATGTAATAATTTCAAAACTTAATATATTTTCAAATAAACAAACTTTCCATATACATCTAACAATTATAAAAATAAAAAATCATAAAAAATAATACATATCTCTCTTAAATTTAAAAAATAACAATTTTTAAGGAGATATGATTGTATGAGTAAGATATTTTCTAAAATAAATCTTAATTTTTATTTTAATGTAATAACTCACAACCAAACTTATACATAGGTTTAGTTATTAAATTACAACAAATTTTATTCCAAGTAATAAAAATTACAATTTTTATCGTAATTTTTATTGAGTATATCAAACGTACCCTAAATGTATTTAAGAGTATATATGTTGTTACGTCATTTAAAAAAAATTTAAAACTCAAGACACTTAATGGCTGTTAAGCTCATTACTATTTATATATTTGCAATTGTTGGCAAATAGGTTCCAGACCCGAGTATCTATAAGGGCAAAAACTATGTACAATTCCTTAAATGATACATGCATCTTAAGTTTTTCAATTAAATTTATATGTGATTACACTAACTAATGCTATATAAAGATGCTTATAGGTATTGCCAATAGTATAAGAAAAATAGTTTGATATTGTAAGATAGAGAAATCAAGAGGATCAAGTCGAGTCTAACACTCTAACCTATCCAGACTGGGATCCTCATTTTCTTTTTAATCCAAACTAAACTCAATTTGTATCTCAATTTTTAATAATAATGCATTCTATCATAATGAATTATATTTTAATAAATTTGGTTAAAATACACTTTCTAACCCTTGCTAGATTACTTTTACTCTTTTTTTTTTTTTTTTCTTTTTTTGGAGTTATCGAATTCTACCATTATGCATCTTGCAAATACATTTTGCTAGAAAAGGGCCTCTTTTTGCTAATACTTTTTTTTTTTTTTTTTTTTTTTTGGGATTTAGATGACATAATGAATTATATTTTAATATATTTTTATCAGGCTACATTTTTCTATGGTATGTATTATCAATACGGTGTCTGAACGCTACCTTAATGCATCTTGCTAATACATTTTATTGGAAAAGATTACCTACACTAAATGTATACGTTTATTATTATTATTATTATTATTTATTTATTTATTATTATGATAGGATTTAAAACTGATAATACTCGTTCCATGATGATTGTTCATCAAATAAAGATAATAATTTTTATTTTATTTTATGTAGAAAAAAATTGAACCCAAAGCCCGTATCATAAGAAAAGATGACTAAAACAACATGGCATAACTGCACAATTTAACATTATCAATCTATGTTAATGCAAATTAGGATAAGATACAAGAATGTCATAGAAGTAAAATGGTGTAATTTTGCTGGCTCTTGGTTTAAACTCAACCTTGGTGATTCCTCTGAGTTATCCATACTCAAGAGCTATTGAGATAGCTACTAGTACATTACTGTGTAACTTCAGGCACTTAGAAATGGGCCTCAGATTATCTTGGTAGTCACGCCTATAGGTTGTTGAAATTGAGCTCAATGTTAGTATAATTGTAGATTTAGTTTTTTTTTTTATTTTTTTTTTAGAGGGTTTAAACTTATAACATTCACTCCTGATGATAGCTCTTTACCATTAAACTAAGACACCAATCGATTTTTGGTGTAGATAAGAATTGAACCCCAATTTTTAATTAATGGTAAGCGTTGAACTAACTCTGGAATTTATTCTTTGGTTATTAATTGTAAGGTGTTGTTAAGCAAAAGATCCCATAGACTAAAGTTAGCCCAATTTCAAGGAAGTTAATAAATGTGCCTATGCTTTTGTAAGGGAAAGACTAACCTTTCTTAGGATTTTTGTAGTTTTTGATTGTCCTCTTTCTCATGTGATGTTTCTCATGAATTTTGATTTAATAGTCAAGAATTAAGAAAGATACTTTTGTAGGTTGTAATTTATGTTTAGTTTGGATGAATTTTATCTTTACTTAAAAATAATAATATATATATATATATATATATATAACAAAAATGTTTGAATTTTTGTTTAACTTTTTAATATTTTGCTACATAAATTTTTTAGATCTTACAATTTTATACATCCTTATTGTCTCTGTCTCTCACTCTCTATCTCTCTCTCTCTCGCTCTCTCTCTCACACACACACACACATATATATATATATATTAATGATTTTAAGTTATATTCTATATTTAATCCCGAATCAAAACTTTATCAAATTCTATTATATATTTAGACATTTCATTAAAATCTTATCATGTGATTTTTTTTTTTTTTGAGAAATAATTATAATATAATGCTAATTTCGCAGTTCGAACATTTTCTCCTCTAGACCCCAAACACTTTGTACATAAAGAAGTGCTAATTCAGTTACAAAACATTTGGTCATATGATTTTTTCTTTAAACCATAAAATAGATGCTTTCATAGGTGAAAATACAATTTTGATCCTTACATTGTGTTTTATGTATTTAACAAAGCAATCCTATTAAAATTTAATATTTTGTTGAAGTTTATCCTTACATAAGTTACTGATTAGTGACCACTAATGAGTAAAAAAAAAATAAAAAACCCCTTTCAGCCATAGTTTTGTGGGGACACAAATGACCTGGAAGGAACAAAAATGGACCTCTCACACGTGCGAATCACACCCTCCAAATCTCACACCTGCAATCCTTCCTCTTTCCCAGTGCACCCACTGACATCTTCACCAAAGATCAACACAAACACAAACACATTTACATGACTGCACTCTGAAAAAACCCATGTTGTTTCGATTTGATCAAAAATCTCAAATGGAACAACACACCCACTTTCTCTTCCTTTAACTTGTCTTCTCTCTCTCTCTCTCTCTCTTTTTCCCCTAGAAGAAAATCCCTCACACTCTGTTTGGTTCCTCAGAAAATTTCACACAAACAAAGTCAAAACAAAAGAAAGTGGCTTCTGATGGATAAAGAAACTCGCCAGGAGATGCCAAATGCCAAACGCCCTCACTTCTTTGACGTTTACTCTGCCATTTTCAGCTCTCAAAGACTGGTATTTTTTTTTTTTTTTTTTATAAAAAAATTCTCATTTTTTTATAAAAATTTGTTCTTTCTTTCATTATACATGTATTTGTTTTCAATTTTTTTTTATTAGTTAGAGAAATTTAGGTTTAGTGAAAATATTTTGCTGTTGATTTTGCATGTTAGTCTTGGACCCTAATTTGTGTATATTCTAATTTTACACTAAAGCACTTTTAGTAATCCCTTGAAAAAAAAAAGTACTTTTAATAGTGATGATGGTTTTTGATTCATTACTAATGTTAATATTGATGGGATTTGACCCCTGCATTAGGCTGATTATAGTCTTAACTATGTTTTTATTGTCAATGGTGTAATGTTAGTAGTAAATAGTTTTGGGCATTCCTTGAAAATAGTATCAGTTCTTTGGAATAGATAAAAAATAACTAAGATTCCAAAACTAGCCGTGGAAAAATTTTAAGAAAAAAAAATTTAAAGGGACCCATGAAAAGAAACTACAAAAGAGAAACGCTACATGCATCCGCAACATTTTCACAACGACCTAGATGGCAAATTGTTACTGGATCTAATCTAGGCGCACCACTAACGTCACTTTTTTACCCACTAGTAACAGCTTGCCGCCTAGGATTATTGTGAAAGTGTTGTCGATGTAGCATTTCTCACTACAAAATGTAGTTATTTAGTAGAGATAGAGACTTGCTGTAATAATGGAAGAATTAGTAAGGTACTTATCAAAAAAATAATGGAAGAATTAGTAAGGCATTGTATAAGTGAGTGTCAATTGTGTAAGAGGATAAAAGGCCCCTTTGTTTATACTCCCTCTGTCCTGTATTATTGATCATGTTTTAAAAAACAAACCTTTTAAGATAACATTGTTTTATGCAGTCTTTTAAATTGAAATGTACAAGTTTCCAAAACTGCCCTCCCTAATCTAAACTCTAGTGAAAGAGGAGGGGTATTGGATTTTTAAATAAAGTGAAAGGCAAGTTAGGAAATTTATTTATTGACTTTTCAAAGAGAACTACATTTTGGGACATCCCAAAATGGAATAGAGGAATAACAATTTGGGATAAGGCTTGTGCGGCAAGACGTCCCTCTATGTTTTCTCCTCATAAACTCTCAACTCTCAAAGCGTCCAAAGGTTTTCATTCTTGTTTTCATGTCTCTTTTTTAAATTTTTTTTTTTTTTTTCTGTACCTATTGATTCTATTTGTTTTTATTTTATTTTATTTTGGTGAGTCAAGTGTTTGGTTATGCTACTACGCCTAATATTGCAATTTTGTGATCAAAATCTTAGCATTGTGATCATGGAATCTATCATTAGGCTATATTGAAGTTTTTTGTTACATGTATTTATTCCATACTTGTAATTCTGCCTTTAGCTCCGAGTTTCCTCAATTTCGTAGGATATTTCTCGGTGACGAGGCTGATACATTTTTATTTTTTTAACATGACCAATTGAGAGAGTCGTCTGAATAGGTTACATGGCTATTGAATTTGTAACGTGATTGATGTTTTCTTTAAATTAGATGTTGGATGATGAAAAGAATCATTCAGATTCCCAATGATATGTATTTTTCCTAAATATGTGATATCCTGACCAGCTACTCCTGACAACATCTTTTGTTATCATGTCTTTTTATTTATCAAAGAAAAAAAGGGACAGAGGGAGCATTAAGATTCTAAAAATAGAAAGATAAAGGGCCCGTTTGGTACATATGTTTAAACACATGTTTTCAGTTTTTAAACAACATTACACGTATTTTTACACACTTTTTCACCCACATGTATTTTCAAAAAACACAAACAACGTTACTAGAACAATATTACCAAACGGGCCCAAAGATTTGTGAAACATAAGAAATCTGGTTTGTACTTGAAAATTCCAGTTAGGTGTTTATTTCTTCAAATATGTTAGTCTAGTATCTGTTTGCTAAAATTTCAACTTAAAGTCTTTTGTTTGGTGGTCATCACATTGTTCTTTCTGCTTGAAGTATGTCTCTTCTGGTTGCTAGAATGAAAGAAAGAAGCTTTGGGGAAAAAATTTTTTTTTTGAAAATAGAGCTACAATAGAATTTGTCTTGTACCATTGCAAATTTATGTCATCCATGTTGCATTTATTACAAATAGTGTAGAGCATTTAGAAAGTAATAGCATTTTTAGAAAGCAATTGCATAATTCATTTTCTTCGGTCAAAATTTATGGTCTATATTTATTTCCAAGTAATATGGCTGTGGCATGCCAGATAACTTACTGCAGGATAGCAAATGAAGCAAGTTCCTAGGTAGACTAGTCAGTGAATTTAAAGACCGCTAGAAGTCTTTTATCCACGAGTTGCATCTAAAAGTATCCCAAATATGTAAACTGTTGTTTGTATCTATATAAGGCATCCCTCGGATAATTCAAATCAACGCCATTGGATGTCTGACTCGAGCCTATATGACATTACCAATCAATAGAAATATTCTAACATTCCACCTTTGTCATATATTCCATACATCTGCTAAGAGATGCTGTGTTGATTAAATCTTGTTGGGAGTATAGTAGATTTATTATGATTATATTTTATCAGTATTTGATGTTATTTGTATTGCACGGTTAGATGGTGACACAACTCAAATCTGTCACAGAAAATTCCAGTACGATTTGTAAGACACATGAAAGGCAGAACATCTGGATTAGTGACATTGGAGGGTCCAAGTGGGAATGCATGGCACGTGAAGCTAATTCAGCAGAATGATGATTTATTCCTCCATCAGGGATGGCCAGAATTTGTGATGGACCATTTCATAGAATCTGGGGATTTTTTGGTTTTCAGATATGATGGTGAGTTGCATTTCACTGTGCAAGTTTTTGATAAAAGTTCATGTGAGAAAGAGGCTGCATTTCATTCTGAGTGCAGTCAAGTTCCTAGTGACCTTGGTAATAGTACAGGGCAGAAAAGAGAAAGAGATGAGGTTGCTTCCCCTTCAGATAAAATTTTTGAAGGCGTGCCAAAGAAATTGAGAGGTAGCTCATCGCAACTCCATCTAGGATGCACAGTCAAGAACCAAGAAGGCAAGGTGGACATGTATGATGGGGAGGTATGTAAGCATGAGGTGGTAGCTATGGCTAAAAAATTGCGAGAAGCAATTTCTCCCGAAGAAACAAGGCACTGTGGTTGTACTTTGAGGAATTCTTCTATTGCCTCTCAATCAAAAGCTTCCAAGGAAAAGCAAGGTAATGAAACCAACTGTTCATTTCTTGGGTTTTGAGGACAAGAATCCACCTTCTGCAGCAGAATTGGCAGTGCTTTAGGGACTACAGAATACTGCTACTTTTTCCATGTTTTTTGAGTAATCTTCTTGTAAAATAAGGCACAGAAGTCTATTATTTTCTTGTTAGATAAAAAATGTAAAGAATCAAATATGCATAACATACTTTTATCCTTGTAGAAAACGGTCTACATATGTTTCATACTCAAATTTTAAACATTTAGAAAAAAACTTGTTAAATTTATATGAATGTGTATAATTATTTTGATGGATATGGATATGATTCATGAAATTTTACATTCTTGCTTGCAGTGTTGGATATTGTTCAATTCAATACAAAGGCTTCTATCCAGAGTAGGAACGGAAAAGAAGATGATCTACACATGCATGGTAGAGTTTGTTTGTCGATGTTGTCAGCACAAGAAGTAGCTCAATCATTTACTTCCTCTTTCCCCTATTTCGTGAGAATCATGAAAAGCTTCAATGTCAGTGGTTCGTATACTCTGGTAGGTTGTTTCTTCTGTTTTTCTCTTTTATATCTTTCAATTGAATCATCTTCTAGTATAAGTTTTATGCCTTGTCCATCAAATTACCTCCATAATGCAGTATGCTCATTATATTCGAAATCAAGGTTTAAAAGATTTTTTGAATATGGAGTGATATATCAGAAAATGTCTTTTCTTGGCCTTGTAATCTAATCTTATTCTTTTACCTATCAAAAAGTAGTCTTATTCTTTTGCACCCACATGATGAAAATTCTACCTTGATTCTGATATTTTAGCGCAACTGTTGATCAATACAACCCATCTATCTTCTGTCGTCACATCATACTGAGAAACATACTAATTGTTGTATGGTGCTGCTCTCCTGTGGGAATTACAGTACTTCCAGGTTTACCTATTAAATCTTTCACAATTAAACCCTGGTACCCTTAAGCCCTAGGTTATCGCAATGAATTTTGTCCTTGTTCAGATGTGGGTTTGGACAGCTTTTTTTGACAGAAATTCCTTTTTCTCTTGCATATGCAACTTCCTTTCGCAGTTGTGGGTTAGGCAACTCAGGGTTATCATCAAGGGTTTTCTGATCATTCACTATGCTTACAGTTTATTGTTGTTTTCTTCTGCAAGCGGTCTGTTCATCAAATTTTTTTTAAAACTGCTTTTTGTCATGCAGAACATCCCATATAAATTTTCGATGGCGCATCTTCCAAACAGCAAAATTAAGATTGTTCTTCAGAATTTGAAAGGAGAATGTTGGACTGTGAATTCTGTGCCCACTACAAGAGTGAATACAAGCCATACTCTATGTGGTGGATGGATAGCTTTTGTCCGTTGTAACGACATCAAGGTTGGAGATATCTGCATTTTTGAACTTGTACGTGAGTGTGAATTGCGTGTGCACATTCTTGGGGTTGGAAGGGAAGGGCTAGACTGCCAAAATGGAAAAGTAGCTTGTAGTAGGTCAAGTGGTGGTCGTGCACCCTCTTCACATAAAACTCTGAAAGTTTTGCCAAAGAAAACAAAGGGGAAATCTCCAAAAGCATCAAAGAGACGTCAAGAAGCGCCTTTCTCTATTGATGTAAGGAAACAATGTAGTGCATCAAAGACTTATACCAGAGCTCCAGTTGGCTCTCAGTCAAAAGCTGCCAACAAAAAGTTGGGTAAGGTTTTTAACTATATTCTATTTGAATTTGCAGTTAAGAATTGGTTTCAATAGAAGGATTAGTGCCTCCACCATAGGTTTTGACTTCCACATTCTCTTGGTCAATTGCTTGCAAGAATGGACCATAGTTGCTAACTATTTCTGGTCAGAAATTAAGCTTGTCGTTTTCATTATGTACTTGTAAATTGTAATCATATATATTAGTTTAGTGTATTTAGATTTTCACTGTGTTTAGAGCAGCACCATTGTATCATATTGCTTGCAACCGTAAATGGATACAGTGTATCATATCTTTTACTTTTCATCTACAAGATTTGTTCAAAACACCCTCTTTTTTCCTTCCTATTCTAAATCAGTTTCCAAACTCTAAATGGATACAGTTCAGAGGAGAAAAGTCATTGAAGATGAAGTTGGCTCAAAAACTAAGGGCAGCATGAGAATGATGTTAGCACTTGATGAAGAAAGAGCAGCTCGATCTTTTTCTTCATCTTTTCCTAATTTTGTGAGGATCATGAAACAGTTCAACATCAGTGGTTCATATACTCTCGTGAGTCTTGTGTATTCATGCTTGCACATTTCTTGTTATGTTTTCCTGAAAAAGATTTTTGGCATCAATTCCCATTTACCAATTGGTGTATCTTGCAGAAAATTCCATACCAATTTTCAACAGCACATCTCCCTAACTGCAAAACAGAGATTGTGCTTCGGAATTTAAAAGGAAAATGTTGGACAGTGAATTCTGTCCCAGACTCAAAGGGGCGAATGGGCCATACCTTTTGTGGTGGGTGGATGGCCTTTGTTCGTGGGAATGATGTTAAGATTGGAGATATCTGCATTTTTGAACTCGTTGGCGAATGTGAAATGCTCGTGCATATATCTGGAAATGGTAAGAAAGGGCTTGACCATCAAAGTGGAGCAGATGATGAATTAGCTCTTGTGACATATACCAGCAATAAGCCTTCTTTATGATTGATGTAAAAAAGATTAACCTTTATGAAGTATATATATTATGGTCAGTGTTGCTATGTGCACCCTCTTTCTTTTAATTGGTGTGCATATGCACCCTTTTTCTTTTAGCATGTGCGATCTTAATTATCCCCATGCTATAGGGAAACAAAATCCAATCTTTAATGATCTTTTTAAATGTTAAAAACATCAACAGCTTGTTACTTTTGATTTCTATGTATTTTTCCTTAAGTCCTAAGATACAATGTTGGAAAGTTTAGTTTACAGTGAAGGTCTAGTTTTGCAGTTTAGGAGGTTCTTAGGTTCACCAATTTACTGTTCAGTTTGCAGAGGCCTGAACTCTTTTTGTGTAGGGTGATCCCTTTTTAAGCATAGACAAAATCAGATGAGGCAGATACTTGCAAATTTGAGCCAGTTTTGTTTTTTGGGTGGAGATTGTAGCTGATAAAAGAAGTAATTGTTGAGAAGTAATTATTCAATTAATACTCCTATAGTATATTGAGGTGGTATTACTTCTTTCGCATGAATGATAAGTTCCACCAATTAAAATCATGGAAGAACTCACCATTTATGGAAGAGGAGGCATTGATATGCTTTGAGAGTATTGAATATATATATATATATATATATATATTTTTTTTTTTTTTCTTTTGAACCTTTAATTAGGTATACACAAGTTCGCTTTGCTATTGTATGTCTTTTGTCAATTCTTATCCAAGTATCCAGGAGGAAATATTGTGTTTGGATTATTAAGAAGATACAAGCGGGTCTTGCTTTAAAAAAAAAAAAAAAACAAAGAAATTGGTGTTTTAGCCTAGTAATAAAGAACAATACTAATGGAACAAATGTCATGTAACATTTTCCTTTTTAGTGATGTTTAAAACACCTTCCATAGTTCCATAGCCATTTTTAGGGCAGTCTCAGTAATCAGATTTGTTGCGATTCCATTAATAACTAAAATTACAAATTAGGTTTCATCTAGGGGTGTTAATTCGGGTTAGCGTGTCGAGTTCGTGTCGTGTCGAAGTAGGGGTATTCAACTAAATGGCTCAACCCTAACCCGACTCATTTAATAATTGTGTCATAATTATTCAACCCTAACCCGACCTGTTAATAAGGCGGGTTGACCTGACCCAACCCACTTAACACGCTTAATAAAAGAGTCGTGTTGGGTTGACACGAATGTAACACAACGCATTTCAACCTGCATAATATTAAATATAACATCCATCTAAAAATAATTTTTTTTACATCCCAAAAAGCAATGCATACACTTCAAGTCTTCAACCCACATTCAAAATAATATAGTTCAACAAAAATATAACATTAATCTAGAAAATAAGTTCTTTACACTCCAAAAGAAGTGCATACACTTCAACCCAAATTCAAAATAACAAAGTTTAACAAAAATAAAATAACATAGTTCAACAAAAATATAATATCCTTAGAATTCACCAAATACTAAGTATCAATATTGAAAAAATTTGAGCAAACAGTAGACTAATCCTGATTATGACTACGATTGTCATCCATAGATTCTTTGTTGATATCCAAATTCATAACATCTTCCACAAGCTCATCCAATTTCATTTGTGCAAGTTCTATGCCAAAAAAAAAAAAAGTATAAGTAGTTCTAGGGTCTGTAAAGTTTCAATTTCCAATTATATCATTTGTAAATTTTTTTAATTACTCACTTTTCTTTTTAAATTTAAAATATATGTTGGATATAAAAGGTATTTGACAAATCTAAAATAAAATAAATATTTATTTGTTATACGAGTTAAACAGGTTGTGTTAAGTGAGTCATTTCGAGTTGACACAAATAAATTGGCATGTCAAACGTGTCTAATTCGGGTTTCGCATGTTAACCCACTTATGACACGCTTCTTATCATGTCGCTTTCAGGTTGACCCGTTTATGACTCAAACCTATTAAGGCCCAACCCTAACCCGAAAAAACTTGTGTCGGGTTCGTGTCGTGTTCGCAGGTTGGGTCGAACATTGATACTCCTAGTTTTACCTAACAAATTTTGGTTTTAAATGAGTATTTAAGGGCTGTAACCAAAAAAAAAATTAGAGCAATTTTTTTTCCTGCCTTAAAAAAAAATAGGATAACGTAATCTCCATTTGGTAAAAACATTTTTGCATCGAACCTATGATCTGCAATACTGGATTCCAATTTTCAAGTGTGCTACTATGACAACACAAGACCATAACCACAAAAGCGATTTTTAAACGAGCAACATAACTTTTTTATGATTTTTTCCCCATAAATAAGTTTAGGAATATAGTAATTTTTATAATTATTAAAATAATTTATTATAACTAATCTATATATATATACATACACATCGAAACCTCTGAAATTCTCACAATTTTCCACTTTAGCACAATATTTAAATAAAATTATTTTAGTGAAACTTTATCTCTCTAACAAGTACAACTTAAACTTAAACTGTTTATTAAAAAAAAAATTATCAAAAAACTTAAACTTAAACTAATCACTATCATTTTTTTAAAACAAAATTATTTTTGTTTAATCTATTCTTAACAAAGAGTGAAACTCTATCTCTTTAATAAATCCAACTTAAACTCAAACTCAAACATTAATTTTTGAGAAACAAACACACATACACACACAAAGGAGACGGAAAGGAGTTCTAACACAAAGGCACACCACAGCTCCACTCAAAAGGCATGATAGTTTTTTTGTTATTTTTTATTTTTTAAAAACACCTCAGGGATAAACACAAAATTATAATTATTCTTATCAACTTTTTTCATTATATCTTTATCAATTTTTTAGATAAAAACAAAAAAACTTAGTTTTTGTTATCTTTTTTTTTTTCCTTCACTCTTTTTACTAACATTGCACTTATATTAGACTTCATTCTCTCAATTTCTTCTCAATAACTTTTTTTTTAATAGGAACTTCTCTGTAACTTTAAGTTTATGTATTGATTTAAATTTCTTTCTTTTCAATGCTTCGTTTAAGTTACTTTTTTTATTTATATTACTCTATTTTCAATGCATTGTTTAAGTTATTTTTTATTTGGTCTTTATCATATCTGGTTGGTTTAATCTTCTTGAATAATTAAGCAAGTTTAATATTTCAATCTCTCTTTCTTTATGTGAAAAATTGCATAGCTTTAATATATATATGTGGGGTCGGAGAATTTAGCAACCCCGGCCCACTTTCTGCTAGGCCTAAGGCCCGTGCCGAGAATGAAGAAATGTCCGAGGATGAATCAAGGAAGCTTCAATTACCAAGAAACACTGCCGAGGACAATCCTGTCCTCAGCCAGCCGAGATCATGGAAAGGGAGAGCAAAGCACCATCAGAAGTAGCCCTTCAAAGCGTCCCCAAAGAAAAGACAAGTACAACGGGTTAGTCATGGAAGCATGGTGGAGGAGCAATTCCAGGAGGAATTGTCACCTCTCCATTAAATGCCCACAACTAACGTTTTGGCCGCATTAATGGAGAAGTAACCCCTGAACAGTGTTGCCATAGTTGCTGTAACCCACAGAAAAAATGGAAAGGTGACTGATGGGACAAGCACTCAAGTGATGACCTGCATGACTAACACATGAAGGGCCAAGATTAACCAAAGGGGAATATATAATGTAAGAAGCCCTCCAGAAAGGGGGACGGGAATTTTAGAGGGAAGGAACACTGTAGCACCAATAAGATCTTTGTAACCAAGTACCAACGAAATAATAAGAATTATACACTCCTAGGGGAGTGCCGAGGAGCCGAATTTCATTCCTTAGATTATGTTCTCGTCCTACAATCTGCATATCACCATGTTTAGTTGTTGTAATCCTTATTAGGGCCTAGTTCTTGAACCCATACTCTACAAATTCATTGTATCGGGCTAGCTGAGCTTGAGTCCACTTCATCCAAGGAAAAGTGCTCAAACTTGGTCCCTATAATTGGCGCCGTCTGTGGGAAGAACTTGTGCGTTAGTAAGGGCAACGATCAAGCAGACTCCCATAAGCCTGAACCGACTAGATCACAACAACAGAGTAGCTTTCTCAACCCTGGGCGAGACCGAAATGAAGAGAACGGAAAGTTTCGAGAGAGAAGCGTGCACACCTCATAAACCAGCGGAAGCCACACTCGT
The DNA here is from genome assembly GCA_023736055.1 of Quercus glauca. Lineage (NCBI taxonomy): Eukaryota > Viridiplantae > Streptophyta > Magnoliopsida > Fagales > Fagaceae > Quercus > Quercus glauca. The sequence goes on along the minus strand of CM043316.1, from coordinate 94,884,548 downwards.
GGGGGCAGCCGTGTGCCCCGGAGGCAAAACAACGGCCAAGCTAGGCAATCAGAAGAGGTTAAGAGTCACGTGTCCCAGAGACGGGACGATAAGGTGGCCATGTAGCGAGAGATAGACGATTTGAAGAGAAGGTTGCGCTATGCACAACGAGGGCAGTTTCGTCCCAGTCCTGACATGCCCTCTGATGAGGAAGGCGATAATGACTATAGGCGAAGATCAAAGACTCCTCCAAGCGAGACCTTCTCTCACGAAGAAGAGCACTACCGGAGGCGCAAACGCAAAAGCCCCTCTCCTAGAGACTTGGGGAGCGATGCCATAAGCAGGGCACTAAATCAACTCTCCAAATCACCTTTTACACGCCATATAGAAGAGGCTATGCTTCCTCGGCGATTTCAGTAGCCAACCTTCACCATTTATAACGGCAAAATGGACCCTGTGGAGCATGTGAGCCAATACAACCAAAGGATGGCCGTCCACACTAAAAACGAGGCGCTGATGTGCAAGGTCTTTCCCTCTAGCTTGGGACCAGTGGCAACGAGATGGTTCAATGGCCTAAAGACGAGCTCCATAGACTCATACAAACAGCTGACCCAAGCCTTTGGCTCCCGCTTCGTTACGAACAGCAGACCTCCTCGGCCCTTAAACGAGTTGCTGTCCCTATCCATGCACGATGGAGAAACTTTGAAGGCCTATTCGAACAGGTATTGGGAGGTGTATAACGAATTGGACGGCAATTACAGTGATGTCGCCATCAATACCTTCAAGAATGGTCTTCCAACGGGGCATGGCTTAAGGAAGCCTCTAACTGGTAAGCCTGCCACCATTGTGCGCTAGCTAATAGATCAAACCGACAAGTACAAACGAGTAGAGGAAGATCAGCTGCAAGGTAAGGGAAAAGAAAAGGTTATCCCTCAGGAGATGAGGGACTTCAGGTCGGATCGGTATAACAGCAACCGCCTAAGAAGAGATTTTGCAGGGCAATCCGGGGCGACCAAAGCTCAGGCCGTCAATGCTATATTCTGAGAACCAGTACATAGGGTGTTGGAGAAGATCAGGAACGAGCCATACTTTAAGTAGCCAAATAAGATGGCAAGGGATCCCACGAAGCGCAATCAGGACCTTTATTGCCAATACCACGAGGACCACGGACATGCCACGGAAGACTGCAGGCGCCTCTGGAACCATCTGGAACAACTAGTCCGAGAAAGAAAGCTGAAGCACCTCCTGCATCATTCCAGTGGTTATCAAGGCCAGACTCATCAAGAGCCCCGAAGAGATGCTGCACTGAGGCCACCCGCAGAAACGATCAATGTGATCTTAGCTGCGCCGGGGAGAATAGGCACGCACCCCTCGCGGGTATTGTCTGTGGCCCAGATGCCTGCCGAGGAGTCCCAGCCAGAGTCGAAGAAGATCAGAAGGAATTTTCACCCAACCCTGAGTTTTTCAGAGGAAGACAAGATTGAGACTACCCAGCCCCATGACGATGCATTGGTGATCACTCTTAGAATCGGGGACTACGATGTGAAAAGGGTGATGGTGGATGATGGTAGTGGGGCCGAAATCATGTACCCCGACCTCTACAAGGGACTAGGGCTAAAACTAGAAGATTTGGCACCCTATAACTCCCCACTGATAAGTTTCGATAGGAAACTAGTTATCCCAAAGGGAATGATTAGGCTGCCCATCCAAACTGGCCCAAAGGTAGTAGAGGTGAATTTTATAGTAGTGGACACCTACTCCCCGTACACAACCATCGTCAGCAAGCCCTGGCTCCACACGTTGGGGGTTGTGGCCTCCTTCTTGCACCAGAAGGTGAAGTTCTCGCCAAGGGATCAGGTTCTTGAAGTCCGTAGTTTCCAATCCACTGTAAGGCAATGCATGGTGGCGGCCATATCGCATCAGCTCGATGCAGAGTCCTCGGCCGCTGCTGGAGGGGGCTTATAGCAATCAAAGAACCCGGTGGCGCCTCCTGACGCAGCTGCCAAGGAAGCAAAATGTGAAGATCTTGAGAAGGTGGTCGTTGGAGATGATCCAGAGAAGTTCTTCCAAGTCGGGGCTCAGCTGCCTTCCAAGGAGAAAGAGGAGTTGATCCAAACATTGATGTATTTGCATGGGACGCCTGTGATGCTTCGGGGATTGATCCCGCCTTTATCTGTCACTATTTCAATGTCAACCCATCCATTATTCCCAAGAAGCAACCACCTCGGCGCCCATCAAGAGAGCACGCCGATGCGATTAGGGAAGAGTTGATGAAACTTAAGCATGTGGGGGCTATCAAGGAGGTTTTTTTATCCTGAATGGTTGGCCAACACCGTGGTGGTCAAGAAGAAAAATGAAAAATAGAGGGTTTGTGTAGACTTCACAGACCTAAACAGGGCATACCCAAAGGACCCGTTCCCTATACCTCGGATAGACCAGCTAGTGGATGCAACTGCGGGACATCCTCGGATGAGTTTCTTAGATACTTTTTAGGGCTATCATCAAATACCACTAGCCCTGGAGGATCAGAAGAAGACAACCTTCGTGACGCCTATTGGGAGCTACCATTATAAGGTGATGCCCTTTAACCTGAAGAACGCAGGGTCCATCTATCAAAGGATGATGACGAGAAGGTTTGAGCCGCTATTGGGCAAGAGCATCGAAATTTACGTTGATGATATGGTGGTGAAGAGTAAGGTGGTCTCTGAGCATTTAGGAGACTTTGGCTATATTTTTGTTGTCTTGAGGAGGCACAAGCTGTGCCTGAATGCTTCCAAATGCCCATTCGGCATCTGATCAGGCAAGTTTTTGGGCTACATCATCACTCACAGGGGAATTGAGATTGATCCCGACCAGATCAAAGCTATCAACAACTTGAGGCCTCCACAAAACCCTAAGGAGGTCCAAAAGTTCACTGGAATGATCGCGGCCCTGAATCGGTTCATTTCCAGGTTGGCTGATAGATGCAGAGCTTTCTACCTCCTGATCAACAAGTGGAAGGGGTTTGAGTGGTCTGAGGACTGTGTCGTGGCCTTCCGGCAGCTCAAAGAATACCTATCCCGACCACCTATCATGTCTAACCCTGAAGCTGATGAAGTCCTATACGCATACATTGCCATAGCCCCTCATGCGGTGAGCTTGGTACTAATACGAGACGACAGTGGCATTCAAAAGCCAATCTATTACATGAGCAAGTCGCTGCATGAAGCTAAGATCAAATACTTGCCCTTGGAGAAAGCCATACTGGCTGTGGTCCATGCTACCCGAAAGCTTCCCCATTATTTCCAGGCTCACACGGTAGTTGTTCTAACTCAACTACCCTTAAGGTCTGTTCTTTGGACTGCTGATTACACTGGAAGGATCGCCAAGTGAAACACAATTCTGGGGGTTTTTGACATCAAATACATGCCTCGGACCTTTATAAAGGGCCAGGTCCTGGTTGACTTGGTGGCCGAATTTGCCGAGTCGCTAGTGGAAACAATAGAAGAGAAGGGAGACATGGATAGAAAGTCCGTTGGGGCAATCTCTGTTCCAGGGCCCTCATGTTGGAAAGTGTACGTTAATAGCACTGCAAACCAAAGGGGGTTTGGAGTGGGGCTAGTCCTAGTATCTCCTAAGAAGTTTGTTGTAGAGAAGTCCCTGAGACTTGGGTTCTTAGCCACAAATAACGAAGCCGAGTACGAGGCCTTGTTACAAGGGAAGGTTATGGTACAAAAAATGGAGGGAAAAGCAGTGGATATGTTCTCGGATTCGAGACTGGTGGTGGGCTAGGTAAACGAAGAGCTGGAAGCCAAAGATGTGAAAATGCAAGAGTACTTAAGCCAAGTCAAACGCCTGCAATCTGACTTCAATCATTTTAGCTTGTCACATGTCTCCAGAAGTGGGAACACCCATGCAGATTCATTGGCCACACTTGCTACTTTCTCGGCAGGAGATCTGCCTCGGATTATCCTTGTTAAGCAAATGGAGAGAGCGAATGAGGTGGCAAAAGGCATGGCTCACGTCCGCCAAGCTAGAGTAAGCCCCAGCTGGATGGACCCTATAGTGAGGTTCCTCAAAGGTGGTGCTCTGCCTGAGGAGAAGTCAGAGGCTGATAAAATACGGAGGATCACTCATCGGTTCTGGCTGTCCGAGGGCCACAAACTGTATAGGCGCTCCTACTCTGGACCATACCTAATGTGTATCCACCCTGAGGCATCAGAACTACTGCTTGAGGAGTTACATGAGGGGATTTGTGAGAGTCACACAGGAGGAAGGTCCCTGTCACACCGAGCCCTCACCCAGGGATATTGATGACCGGGGATGCAGAAGGAGGCCTTGGAGTATGTTAAGAAGTGTGACCAATATCAAAGGTTTGCCCCAAATATCCATCAGCTAAGAGGGGTCCTTAACCCTTTGTCCAGCCCATGGCCGTTTGCCCAGTGGGGCCTGGACATTGTAGGTCCTTTCCCTAAGGCACTAGGAAATAAAAGATATCTGTTGGTCAGTACAGATTATTTTACCAAATGGGTTGAAGCTGAACCACTGGCCAACATTAGAGACATGGATGCTAAGAAGTTTATCTGAAGGAATATTATCACCCGATTCGGGGTCCCATATACTCTTATTTCAGATAATGGGCTTCAATTTGACAGCAAAACTTTCAGAAGATATTGTTGTAAACTGGGGATCATAAACCGGTACTCAACTCCAGCTTATCCTCAGGGAAATGGGCAGGCCGAGGCTGTCAACAAGGTCATAGTCAATGGGCTTAAGAAGAGACTGGATGACGCCAAGGGAAGATGGGTAGAAGAGCTGCCACACGTCCTATGGACTTATCGGACTTCGCCACGACGGTCAACAGGGGAAACACCTTTCGCCATGACCTATGGACCTGAGGCTGTTATCCCTCTAGAGGCAAACTTCCCAACGCTGAAGACGAGCTCCTTCACCCCGAGCAGTAATGATGAGCTACTAGGGAAGAGCCTAGATCTAATTGATGAACGAAGGGAAAAGACAATGATCCAGCTGGCCTACTACCACCTGAAGCTTAAACAGGGATATGATGCCAACGTGAAGCTAAGACCACTAGCACCAAGGGACTTAGTTTTGAGGAAGGTTGTGGGTGCCGCCAAGAATCCATCCAATGGAAAGCTAGGACCCAAGTGGGAGGGACCATACCGAATTACCTCAGTGGCAGGGGTGGGTGTATACTATTTAGAAGACTTAGATGAAAAACCTGTATCTCGTCTATGGAATGTAAATAACTTACGAAGGTATTATTATTAATAAAAGCATTTCTGTTAATCCAGACTCTAAGTTTATTATGATTGTATGTTTCGTGCCCTGACAACCATCTAAGTATTAGACAGAACCAAGGTCTTGCATGGTCCTCGGACTCAAACCTGTGGGGAAACTAACTACTTTAAGAAAAATCTAAGTGTTAGACAGACCAAGGTCTTGCATGATCCTCGGACTCAAGCCTGTGGGGAAACTAACCACTTCAAGAAAAATTCAAGTGTTAGATAGAACTAAGGTCTTGCATGGTCCCCGGACTCAAGCCTGTGAGGAAACTAACCACTTCAAGAAAAATCTAAGTGTTAGACAGAACCAAGGTCTTGCATGGTCCTCGGACTCAAGCCTGCGGGGAAACTAACCACTTCAAGAAAAATCTAAGTGTTAGACAGAACCAAGGTCTTGCATGATCCTCGGACTCAAGCCTGTGGGGAAACTAACTACTTCAAGAAAAATCCAAGTGTTAGACAGAATCAAGGTCTTGCATGGTCATCGGACTCAAGCTTGTGGGAAAACTAACTACTTCAAGAAAAATCCAAGTGTTAGATAGAACCAATGTCTTGCATGGTCCTCGGACTCAAGCCTGTGGGGAAACTAATCACTTCAAGAAAATCTAAGTGTTAGACAGAATCAAGACCTTGCATGGTCCTCGAACTCGAGCCTATGGGAAAACTAACTACTTCAAGAAGAACCTAAGTGTGGGGTAGAATCAGAGCCATGCCTGGTCCTTGGGTCATCTACTTTGGTAAGATTTACACCATACAAAATTTGCCTGAGTATCAAATAAAGCCTATGAGCAAGCTAGTCCAACTTGATTAACTACTTTAATGCCTGTCGTGGTCATTGCAGACGATGATGATCTTTCCTATAACGAAATCTAAGAAATTGAGCCCATGAGCATCACTTAATGCGTTTTAGGGTGCCATGGACTTGGTCCTAGTTTAACCGACGCCTAGAGGGTTCCCTTTTTCCATAACCTTAAATGTTTATTAAAGAGTCGAAGGATTTAGCGACTTTGGCCTGCCTCGACTCTAAATCAAAAACAAAGAGAAGTAGATTTCCATCGGCATAAACATCTTTATGTTATTGTAATTATTGCTGTGATAGGCCGAGGCGCAATTAGAGTTAGGATTGTGCAAGCGAAGAAGATAATAACACAAGTAAGGGAAAATAAAACGCGCACTACATTAAGTCCATAAAAGTTACACAACAGGAGTCACATTACAATGTTTAAAAAATATATATATATATATATATATATATATATATATATATATATATATATATATAAGGCAAAACTGCCATTACATTGTTCAAAAAAAAAAAAGAGGGGAAAAACATAGCATAAGGCAAAAGTGCCTAGGAGCCTACTTTTTCAGCTTAATCTTCTTCGGCTGGTCTTTGGCCACCTCAGGGTCCTCAGGGCTTTGACTTAAAGGAATGGCCTGCAGAGGCACCGCGGAGAGAACTGTCTCCTCGATGAGAAAGGCCTGGGAGGCCTGGGCGTCAGATGAGGGGTTTGCAGCCTCCTTGAGTGCTTCCTTGTTGGGACCTTTGGCTGTTTCAATTACCCCAGGAGGATCAACTTCCTTGGGGGGATCCTCGGGAATGGTGGTAGTCGCCTCAGTAGCCACCACAGCCTCCTCAGCCTCTTCATTTGGGGCAACACCAACTTGCTCGGAGACCACCTCAGCCTCAAAGCTAGATAGAGCAGCCTCACGGATGGCCGGCAGGTAGTACACGTTCTCCACCTTCCACAGGTCAGATGAGGCCTCAACGCCAGCTTGCTTGAGGGCCTCATTCCAAACTTAGGAGCAGTAGAGTCGGCATACACCAGGCACTTGAGCCTTAAGGGCGGCCTCTGTCTCGGCCACACCTGAGGCATAGGCCGCCTCCTCGGCCTCCTCCTTAGAAGCCTGGGCCTCCGCCTTGCCAAAATCTGCCTCATCCTTAGCCCTTAGAGCTTCGTCTCTAGTAAATTCCGCAATGCCCTTGGCTCTCTCTGCTTCAGCTGCTTTTTCCTTCAAATCGGCGATCTACTCTTTTGCAATCGTCAGTTGATCCTCTGCCTCGAGCAGGCACCTCGTCTGGTCCTCGGCCTGCCTTTGGGCGCCTTCAAGGCCTGCCAAGGCACTATCCCTATCCCTTATCATTTCCTCAAGAGCCTCCTTAGCCTTCACAAGGTCGGCGTCAGAGATCTTAAGGGTCTGAGTGGCGTCTAGGCGCTTGTCACGCTCATTATCCAAGGCCCTGCTCTTACTGTTGGCCTCCTCCTCCAGCCTAAAAATGGCCTGTACAGCCTACCAATTGAAACCAACACACAATAAGTTTGAAACCCAGGGATAAGATCCATGAAGTCAAGTGTCAGATGTCTTACCATGCTCAAGTACCTTTTCAGGTCGAGGAAGACCTCCTTACTCCTCAGGCCCCCTAATTCGGCCATATCCACAGGGAGTAGCAGGGACCTCTCTAATGCGTCGGCCACGTACGTGCCTTCGCCCCCTCGAAAGTCCCTAAGAGAGGCATCGTCCATCAAAGGCCTCCCATGAAGCATTGGGGCGGGAAGCCAGGCATGAGCCTCAGACTGGACGATGACCTGCTTATCTTGGCCTTGGGGCCCTATCTTCAGTTGTTTTGAGGGCCGCCGAGTGTCGTCGTCCTTTTGGGATGAACGAGACTTGTCGCCTTCCATAGGCCTTTTGCCTTTGTCCTTCTTCTGCTTAGGATCAGTGGGCTCAGGCCTAGGTGGCAAGCTCGGTTGAGGTGGAGGAAGTGGAAGCCTAGACTGGGCAAAAGTTGACTTGGTCTGGGCAGGCTGAGACTTGGGCGGAGGAGGAGGAAGCTTGGGCTGAGACTTCCCCGGCTGGCCCTCAATCAAGTCAAGTAAAATGGTTTGGCATTTCCTCTTGTACCCCATCTCGGCCCAATGAGAGTTTCCTGCTGACAGAAAGTCTGCTTCGGTTAAGTTTTGGTCACGCAAGTCACCAGAGGGATTCTCTAACAAGTGGACTTGTTCGAACACACCAAATCCGTCCTCGGATGGACCCAAACCAGTAACTCCTCCTTCTGTTTCTCTATCTTCTCCCCTAACCGCCGCAGCCTGGTGGGATGTAGAAGAGCTCGCCAATGGGGTACCCTTTGGAGTGGGAGATCCCTCCTGAATCGAGAAACCGTCCTCGGTTCTGAAGCCGAGGATCTTTTGCCCTGATCACATACTTTGGTGCCGCGAACGATTTCTGAATGGGGTCGTATCCCAGGATCTTGTGAGCGGCCCTAATTTGGTTGTCGGCCTCGTTTACGAAGATCTCTACCATCAATACAGTCTCCAAATCCGCCTTGTTGACTAAATGGAAGTGCCGTTGAAAAGCGTGCAGATCTGCAAAAAAGAGGGCATATTTGTGTCAGCAATCAAGCACTGCAAACTTTGATAGCACAAAAGATTAGACCCCCTCCTACTCTAAGGCACCCCACCTGGTGTCTCTTCCTCTGTCGGACAATGGAGGCTGTCGTGCCACTCTCCAAACACGATAAGAAAGTCCTTATCCAGACCCTTGCTGGACGAAGGGAGGCACTAGATAAGCCGCACCCTATCATCCCTCGTCTTCATGTAGTAAAACTTGCCCTTTAAGTGCTGGAGGTTGTAGCACCAGTTCACGTCATAATGGGTCAACCTCAACCCTATCTTCTCGTTTAAGGCATCCACACAGCCTAAAATCCTAAACATATTGACGCCACATTGGGTGGGGGCTAGCCGGAAATGCCTAAGGTAACCCCTTATCACCTGACCCATAAGGATTCTCATACCGCCCTCCAATAAGACGATTATGGGAATCACCACCTCGCCCTCTTGCCTCCTAAAACTCCCCTCTCCCTCTTCACAGTATCTTAGACCTACATTACTGGGTATCCTATAATCGACGACGAACTTCTCCATCGCCTCTTCAGACTCAACCAATTTTTTGAACCTACCCATCCCTAGAGACAACTAAGAGACTCGGAGAAAGAACTTTAGAAGAGAGGAAGCGCAATTTAGAGAGAGAGAAGAAAACTTACAGAAATGAGGAAAGGCTCCTCGGACAGGCTTTTTATGTTGAAGGGAGTCGTGAATTTGGTTGAAGATTTGACCGAATTCAGGATATGTGCTCAAGAACTCTTGAATGCGAAAGTAAAGGGGCGAACCGGTTCAAATGGGTATTTATACTTTTAATTAAAAATAACCGTGTGAATTTTCCCGCCCATAAAGTCCGGAAGATTGCCACCGTTAGATTATCATCACACCGTTGAACGTGGGGAGTACCTAGTCACCCGAATTTAATGTGGGCGTGCTCTGCATACCGAAACGTCAGGGATGTGCCTTAGACAGGTGAAAAGACTCTGACACTGATGAAGGACAAGACTTGGTAAGCCATGGCAAAGGCCCGAGGATATCAAAATCCTCCTCTCCGCTCGAGGAGCCTGACAGCAGGATTTTGAGAGGCTATTGTGGGGTCAAAGAATTTAGCAACGCCGGCCCACTTTCTGCTAGGCCCAAGGCCCGCACCAAGAAGGAAGAAATGTCTGAAGACGAATCAAGGAAACTTCAATTACCAAGAAGCACTGCCGAGGACAATCCTGTCCTCGGGCAGCCGAGATCATGGAAAGGGAGAGCAAAGCACCATAAGAGGTATCCCTTCAGAGCGTCCCCAAAGAAAAGACAAATACAGCAGGTTAGTCATGGAAGCATGGTGGAAGAGCAATTCCAGGAGGAACTGTCACCTCCTCATTAAATGCCCACAACTAACGTTCTGGCCACATTAATAGAGAAGTAACCCCTGAACAGTGCTGCCATAGTTGCTGCAACCCACAGAAAGAATGGGAAGATGACTGATGGGACAAGCACTCAAGTGGTGACCTGCATGACCAACACATGGAGGGTTAAGATTAACCAAAGGGGGATATATAATGTAAGAAGTCCTCCAGAAAGGGGGATGGGGATTTTAGAGGGAAGGAACACTGTAGCACCGATAGAATCTTTGTAACCAAGCACCAACGAAATAATAAGAATTATACACTCCTAGGGGAGTGCCGAGGAGCCGAATTTCATTCCTTAGATTATGTTCTCATCCTACAATCTGCATATCACCATGTTTAGTTGTTGCAATCCTTATTAGGGCCTAATTCTTGAACCCATACTCTACAAATTCATTATATCAGGCTAGTTGGGCTTGAGTCCATTTCATCCAAGGAAAAGTGCTCAAACTCGATCCCTACAATATATATTATATTCTTGAGACAACAAACAAACCAACTAGATTTGCTAAAGATGAAAACGATGTACACATATGGCTAAGGGATGTCCCCCCCAATAATTTGAAACTAGGTTCTTGAATTAACATTTTTTTTTTTTGTATTTAATTTTCTTATTCTTTGTAAGGCAATGATTTTATTGCATGTGTTTTTTGATAAAGTTTATGATAGTTATTTTGTTTTTTTAGGGTTTGATATGGTATTTCACTGTGATTATCAATATGTATTTTAATAGTTTTAATTAGTAACATATATTATTCCATAAATACAAATTAAAGAGAAAATTTTGAGAGAAAAAAGAGAGGAAGAGAAATAGTAAAATTGAAGAACCAAGCTAGTTGACTATTCCATTTTATTAGTTTTAGAAAACAATTTTAAAATTATATCTAAGAAAACAATATATCTTATTCATGATATAAACATATTTACCGTTATATATATATATGAAGTAATAACTTATTAAAAGAGTGTAATAAATATGTTTTTTTTTAGAATGCGTTAGGCTTAGACGTGTAGCTGAGCTAAGTGGCAGCACCAAATTGCATAAATTTTTTTATATTTTTAGATTTAAAGAAAACATTTACATAAAAAATCTAATGCATTTTAAATTGCAGCAACGTAGACGTAGTGTGATCTAATTCTTCTTATTTTTAAATTACTCCACTAAAAAAAGTGGTCAAATTTATCTCAAATTGCAGTAACATATACTACACTAAATCAAAAGGTCTAATGCTTCTTAAATTGCAACAATATTAATGTCCATCATTTTTTTTTTTTTGAATTTAACATTAATCTTTTTGCAAAATTTGTCATTATTTTAAATGTTAAGTAATTTAGATTGTTCTTAATTATTGAGTTGAGGTTTCCACTTAAATATGATTTCAATTATTGTTTTAGATAATTTTTAATTATTAAATTCAAGGTTTTTCTATTTAAATATACGTTGGTGATTAACTGAGCCTTAAAGCTTAATATATATATATATATATGTGTGTGTGTGTGTGTGTGTAGGGACCGAGTTTGAGCACTTTTTCTTGGATGAAATGGACTCAAGCTCAGCTAGCCCGATACAATGAATTTGTAAAGTATGGGTTCAAGAACTAGGTCCTAATAAGGATTGCAATAACTAAACATGGTGATATGCAGATTGTAGGACGAGAACATAATATAAGGAATGAAATTTGGCTTCTCGGCACTCCCCTAGGAGTGTATAATTCTTATTATTTCGTTGGTGCTTGGTTACAAAGATCCTATCGGTGCTACAATGTTCCTTCCCTCTAAAATCCCCGTCCCCCTTTCTGGAGAACTTCTTACATTATATATCCCCCTTTAGTTAATCTTGACCCTCCATGTGTTGGTCATGCAAGTCATCACTTGAGTGCTTGTCCCATCAATCATCTTCCCATTCTTTCTGTGGGTTGCAATAATTATGGCAGCACTGTTCAGGGGTTACTTCTCCATTAATGCGGCTAGAATGTTAGTTGTGGGCATTTAATGGGGAGGTGACAGTTCCTCCTAAAATTTCTCCTCCACCATGCTTCCATGACTAACCCGTTGTACTTGTCTTTTCTTTGGGGATGTTCTGAAGGTCTACATTTGATGGTGCTTTGCTCTCTCTTTCCATGATCTCGGTTGGCCGAGGACAAGATTGTCCTCGACAGTGCTTCTTGGTAATTGAAGTTTCCTTGATTCGTCCTCGGGCATTTCTTCATTCTCGGCGCGGGCCTTGGGCCTAACAGAAAGTGGGCCGGGGTAGCTAAATTCTCCAACCCCACAATATATATATATACACACACATATTTTATAATACCTTAATTTCACACCATTTGTATTCATTAATTAACTTAAAAGTCAAATACTCATTTATTTTCATTATCTATTTTATCATCTAATTTTAAGTAAATTATTAAATAAAAACTATTTACATATGAATTTTGATTAAGCCGTGCATCGCATAGGCATAATACTAGTTGTGGGTGAGAAGTCCCAGGGCCATATGTTGGGCCTGAGGCCCAGTTCAGACACGACTCTCTGTCCGAAGACGATAAAGGTGTCAATGCCTTACTACCTTGGTGGAGGTGCGATCCTTAAGGGACTAACGCGCCGTCCGAAGACGATCTAGCTGGGCCGAAGACGTCTTACCCATCGAGACCGTCCAGAGCTTAATCGAATAGATATACTGAAGAGCCCCATACCAGAGCTGAGCTTCTGGCACGCCCAAAAGCATGGCTATCATGAAATACTCTGCCAATAAAGCTGCCACCGCCACATTTAATGCACTGCAGCAACTTTCCTGGCCGCATTTATGTGGAGAAGACACCTGAACAGTGTATCTTCACCCACCACCACTCACTGGGGGTTAAAGCAAACGGCTGATGTGACTAGTACTCGAGTGGGCGCCTAGATGGAGGACAAGTGTGCGGTGAAGATGGCAGAAAGGGGGTGTATATATAGAGGGAGCAAGTCTCACAGAAGGGGGAGAAAAAAATTGTATTCACTAAGTTTTTACATACTGATACTCTTCGGACCAAAGAGTTTTTCTTGTTATAAAAGTCAGACTTAATCCTTTTTCTCTCAGATAGTTTCTGTTTGCATGACCCGTTGCTAAATCCGTTTTAGCCCAGTTGTTTGACCCATTCTCTACAAATTTATTGTTGGGAATTTCGTTGGGCTCACAATATAGGGAGTTGGTGTAAGGCCCAACAAAATTAGACCCTACAATTGGCGCCGTCTGTGGGAACAGCTCGAACAAAGGTGGGAGCAACACCTCAAAAGATGGCTGAATCAAGACAACGACCAGCAGAATCCAGGTCATCTCAACACACCGACCCTTTTGTCCATCTGGAACGGAGACACGATCGCGAGGGGGACCCGCACGCCACCCATGGCGACCAAAACCAATCACATGGAGAGAGCCACATGTCCCATGCAGAGGAAAACCAAGCCATGCAGTTAGAGATTCAGAGGCTGAGAAAAGAGTTGCGCCAAGCAAAAAGAAAGCGCGTTTCCTCGTACTCTGATGAGGGTTCTGAGGACGAACGGGACGACAATTACAGGCGGAGGTCTCGAACACCAGTCAGTGAGCCTCCCCTCTATGAGGAAGCGTACGACCGTGAGAGAAACCCTCAGAGCTCCTTTCCCAGGGGCACGGGGAACGATGCTATGAGCAAAGCTCTGGATCAGATCTCCAGGTCTCCTTTTACACGTAATATCGAGCGAGCAAAACTTCCCAGGCGTTTCCACCAGCCCACATTCACCATCTACAACGGCCGGACCGACCCAGTGGAGCACGTAAGTCATTTTAATCAGCGGATGGCAGTACACTCTAGGGACGAGGCCCTAATGTGCAAGGTTTTTCCATCCAGCCTAGGACCAATAGCCATGAGATGGTTCGACGGTCTGAAAGCGAACACCATTAGCTCCTTCCAAGGGCTGACTCAGGCTTTTGGATCCCGTTTCGTCACCTGCCGAAGAGTTCCCCAATCCGTGGCCTCCTTGTTGTCCATCAGTATGAAAGGGGGTGAGACTTTGAAGTCCCATTCAGATAGATTCTGGGAAACGTATAATGAGGTGGAGGACGATTGCGAGTTGGTGGCCATAAGCTCTTTCAAGCTGGGCCTCCCCACCGAACATCCTTTGAGAACGTCCTTGACGCGCAACCCTGTCACCAGTATACGCCAGTTGATGGATAGGATCGACAAATACAAAAGAGTTGAAGAGGACCAACAGCAGAGTAGGGGAAAGGAGAAGGTTATCCCTCATGAGGGGAGGGATTTCAGGTCGGACAGGCAGAATCACAACAGGCCGAGGAAGGACTGGGCCAGCCAAAGCACAGCGAACTCCCAGACAGTCAATGCAGTTTTTCGCGAACCAGTGCACCAAGTCCTGGATAAGATAAAAAACGAACCATTCTTCAAAAGGCCGAACAAGATGGTGGGAAACCCTGAGAGGCGCAACCACAATCTTTACTGTCAGTATCACCTGGATCATGGGCATACCACTGAGGACTGCAGGAGCCTGTGGGATCACTTGGATCAGCTGGTCGGCGAAGGCAGATTAAAACACCTCCTGCACCACTCGCATGGTCAGGGAAGTCAAACTAGCACGGGGCCCAGGAGGGATGATTTCGTGAAACCCCCCTTGGGAACAATCAATGTCATTTTTGCTGCACCAGGGAGGACGGGATCTTGCCCATCCAGGATATTGTCAGTCGCTCGGGTGCCCTCTGATAGCGGTAACAGAGGGCCGAAGAAACCTAGGACAGGCATCCCAGTTTTGGGATTTTCGGAAGAGGACAAAATAGGAACTGTACAGCCGCACGACGACGCCCTGGTAGTCACTCTGAGAATAGGCGGATATGACGTGAGAAGGGTGATGGTGGATTAGGGCAGCGCAGCAGAGATAATGTACCCAGACCTATATAAGGGGCTGAACTTGTCCCCCGAAGACTTAACTCCGTACAGTTCCCCTTTAGTCAGCTTTGACGGCAAGGTGATCATTCCGAAGGGCCAGATCAGACTGCCTGTGTAGACCGGCACGGAGATTGTGGAGGTGGATTTCATAGTGGTGGACGCTTACTCACCTTACACCGCTATCGTAGGCAGACCCTGGCTTCATACCCTTGGGGCTGTATCCTCCACTCTCCACCAGAAGATCAAGTATCCCTCGGAGGGAGTAGTTGAAGAAGTCCGAGGGGACCAGGCTATGTCCAGGCATTGTCTAGTGGCAGCCATCCAGCATGAGCAGCATGCCGAGCCCTCGAACTGTGATAAGGAGAGTTTATAGCAATTAAGACCTTCGGCGCTGGACGCCGGGGCCTCGGCCGAAGAGGCAGTGTGCGAAAACTTAACGAGGGTTGTTGTTGGTGATGATCCAGAGAAGTTTTTTCAAGTTGGATCCATGCTTCCCCCTCAGGAAAGGGAGGGGTTGATAGAGTTCCTCAGAGCCAACGTTGACGTATTTGCCTGGGACCCCGCGGATGCCCCAGGAGTAAGTCCAGAATTCATCTGCCACCACCTAAACGTTAATCCCACCACCATCCCTAAAAAACAGCCACTCCGACGACCGTCGAGAGAACACGCTGACGCGGTCAGGGATGAAGTGATGAAACTCAAGCAGGCAGGAGCCATTAAAGAGATCTTCTACCCCGAATGGCTGGCTAACACGGTGGTAGTGAAAAAGAAAAGTGGGAAATGGCGGGTGTGTGTGGACTTCACCGACCTTAATAGAGCTTGACCGAAGGATCCATTTCCAATGCCGAAGATAGACCAATTAGTTGACGCTACTGTCGGGCATCCTCGGATGAGTTTCTTAGATGCCTTTCAAGGTTACCATCAGATACCCCTGGCTCTCGCCGACTAAGAGAAAACATCCTTTGTAACTCCTGTAGGAAATTACCACTACAAGGTAATGCCGTTCGGCTTGAAAAACGCAGGGGCTACCTATCAGAGGATGATGACGAGGATGTTTGAGCCACAGCTGGGCAAAAGCATGGAGGTTTATATTGACGACATGGTGGTTAAAAGCAAGATTGTTGCCGAACACATTGGGGATCTCAGTAATATATTCGAAATTCTGAGGGGACACAGATTGCGCTTGAATGCCTCTAAATGTTCCTTCGGTGTTGGATCAGGCAAATTCCTGGGGTATATGGTCACACACAGGGGAATCGAAGTTAACCCCGATCAGATAAGGGCCATCAACAACTTGCGAGCTCCTCGGAATCCCAAGGAGATTCAGAAGCTGACTGGGATGACCGCTGCCCTTAATCGGTTCATTTCCAGATCAGCAGACAGGTGCAGGCCTTCCTTCTCGTTAATCAATAAGTGGAAGGATTTTGAATGGACACAGGAATGTGCTATTGCCTTCCAGCAACTTAAAGACTACCTGGCAAAGCCCCCCATCATGTCCAGTCCCCAGCCAGACGAAGTCCTGTTTGCTTACATTGCCGTGGCCCCTAATGCTGTAAGCTTGGTGCTGATCCAAACGGACTGTGGAGTGCAAAAGCCAGTTTACTACGTGAGCAAGTCGCTACAAGAGGCTGAAATCCGCTATTTGCCATTGGAGAAAGCCATTCTGGCCGTTGTGCTGGGTACTAAGAAGTTGCCCCACTATTTTCAAGCTCACACCGTTATAGTCCTTACTCAGCTCCCACTCAGAGCCGTACTCCGAAGCGCCGACTACACTGGTAGAATTGCTAAATGGGGCACGATGCTAGGGGCTTTTGACATCAAGTACATGCCGCGCACATCAGTGAAGGGCCAGGTCCTTGCGGACCTGGTCGCCGAGTTCACAGAACCACATTTAGAGGAAGCAGCGCAAGCTCTAGGCGCGGTAGGAAGGCAAGTCAGCACGATCGCGTCACAAAACACATTGCCCTGGCAAGTGTATGTAGACGGCGCATCGAATCAGAGGGGCTCAGGCGTAGGGCTAGTGTTGATATCCCCCGAGAGAATCATCATTGAAAAAGCCTTAAGGCTAGACTTCTCAGCAACGAATAACGAGGCAGAGTATGAGGCTCTACTGATGGGGATGAAGATGGTACGAAGGATGGGAGGAATATCCGTCGGGATATCCTCAGACTCAAGGTTGGTCGTCGGCCAGGTGCTGGGAGAGTTTGAAGCGAAAGATGAGAGGATGCAGGGATATCTAAACCTGGTCAAGTCCCTACAGTCGGAGTTTGAATGTTTTACCCTACGGCACATCCCTAGGAGTGGCAACACGCATGCTGATTCCTTAGCTACGCTCGCCACCTCTTCGGCGCAGGAATTACCAAGGGTTATTCTGATTGAGGACGTGCAGAAACCCACGGAGTTAAGAAAAAAGCCACCCCAAGTCCACTGTATCGGAACCAACCCATGCTGGATGGACCCCATCATCAAGTTTTTGAGGGATGATGTGTTGCCCGAAGAGAGGGGGGAAGCGGACAAAATACGGAGAAAAGCTGCAAGGTTCTGGCTGTCCGAAGATCACAAACTGTACAAACGATCCTATTCTGGCCCGTACTTGGTGTGCATGCGCCCCGAGGCGGCCGAATCACTGTTGGAAGAACTGCATGAAGGAATCTGTGGAAGCCATACTGGTGGAAGATCCTTAGCTCACCGAGCCATTACTCAAGGCTATTGGTGGCCAAATATGCAAAGAGAGGCACATGAGCACGCTAAAAAGTGTGACCAGTGCCAACGTTTTGCACCGAGCATACATCAACCTGGTGGTACCCTTAATCCGCTATCCAGCCCATGGCCTTTTGCTCAGTGGGGGTTGGATATCGTAGGCCCTTTCCCTAAGGCAGCAGGAAACAGGAAATTCTTATTGGTCGGAACGGACTATTTTACCAAATGGGTAGAAGCTGAGCCTCTAGCAAATATCAGAGACGTGGACGTGAAGAAGTTCATTTGGAAAAACATCGTCACCAGATTTGGAGTCCCACATACTCTCATCTCGGACAACGGGCTTCAGTTCGACAGCAAAGCTTTCAGAAGCTATTGCAGTGAGCTGGGAATCACAAATAGATATTCTACCCCCGCCTATCCCCAGGGGAATGGTCAAGCCGAAGCCACCAATAAAGTCATAGTTAACGGGCTGAAGAAGAGGCTAGACGATGCGAAGGGTAGGTGGGTAGAAGAACTACCCCACGTGTTGTGGGCATATAGAACCACGCCTCGCAGGTCCACCGGTGAAACCCCTTTCAATGACCTATGGAGCTGAAGCCGTTATACCTCTCGAGACTGAATTCCCAACCTACAGAACTAGCTCTTTTGACCCAACCAACAACGACAGGCAGCTAGAAAAGGGTTTGGATCTGATCGAAGAACGAAGGGAGAACGCAATGGTCCGATTGGCGCACTACCAGCAGAAGCTGAAACAGGACTATGACATCAATGTGAGGTTGAGACCCCTTGTGCCTGGTGATCTGGTCCTAAGGAAGGTGGTAGGTAATGCAAAGAACCCGGCATGGGGAAAACTGGGGCCGAACTGGGAAGGTCCATATCGCATCACTTCGAGGGCCGGCGTGGGAGCATACTTCCTGGAAGACCTGGATAATCATGTAGTGCCCCGGCCATGGAATGTAAATAACCTAAAAAGGTACTACTATTAAAAGAATTCTTCTTTCAGTCATGAGTACATTTTTGCTATACTAATCTCTTTCAAGTGTTTAAACTTAAATTCAATCATGCCTGTAGTCCTCGGACCAGATGATTTGGGTTAGTTAATACTCCATTACGACCTCTTTCAAGTGTTTAAACTTAAATTCAATCATGCCTGTAGTCCTCGGACCAGATGATTTGGGTTAGTTAACACTCCATTACGACCTCTTTCAAGTGTTTAAACTTAAATTCAATCATGCCTGTAGTCCTCGGACCAGATGATTTGGGTTAGTTAACACTCCATTACGACCTCTTTCAAGTGTTTAAACTTAAATTCAATCATGCCTGTAGTCCTCGGACCAGATGATTTGGGTTAGTTAACACTCCATTACGATCTATTTCAAGTGTTTAAACTTAAATTCAATCATGCCTGTAGTCCTCGGACCAGATGATTTGGGTTAGTTAACACTCCATTACGACCTCTTTCAAGTGTTTAAACTTAAATTCAATCATGCCTGTAGTCCTCGGACCAGATGATTTGGGTTAGTTAACACTCCATTACGATCTATTTCAAGTGTTTAAACTTAAATTCAATCATGCCTGTAGACCTCGGACCAGATGATTTGGGTTAGTTAACACTCCATTACGACCTCTTTCAAGTGTTTAAACTTAAATTCAATCATGCCTGTAGTTCTCGGACCAGATGATTTGGGTTAGTTAACACTCCATTACGATCTATTTCAAGTGTTTAAACTTAAATTCAATCATGCCTGTAGTCCTCGGACCAGATGATTTGGGTTAGTTAACACTCCATTACGACCTCTTTCAAGTGTTTAAACTTAAATTCAATCATGCCTGTAGTCCTCGGACCAGATGATTTGGGTTAGTTAACACTCCATTACGACCTCTTTCAAGTGTTTAAACTTAAATTCAATCATGCCTGTAGTCCTCGGGCCAGATGATTTGGGTTAGTTAACACTCCATTACGATCTATTTCAAGTGTTTAAACTTAAATCCAATCATGCCTGTAGTCCTCGGACCAGATGATTTGGGTTAGTTAACACTCCATTACGACCTCTTTCAAGTGTTTAAACTTAAATTCAATCATGCTTGTAGTCCTCGGACCAGATGATTTGGGTTAGTTAACACTCCATTACGATCTATTTCAAGTGTTTAAACTTAAATTCAATCATGCCTGTAGTCCTCGGACCAGATGATTTGGGTTAGTTAACACTCCATTACGACCTCTTTCAAGTGTTTAAACTTAAATTCAATCATGCCTGTAGTCCTCGGACCAGATGATTTGGGTTAGTTAACACTCCATTATGATCTATTTCAAGTGTTTAAACTTAAATTCAATCATGCCTGTAGTCCTCGGACCAGATGATTTGGGTTAGTTAACACTCCATTACGACCTCTTTCAAGTGTTTAAACTTAAATTCAATCATGCCTGTAGTCCTCGGACCAGATGATTTGGGTTAGTTAACACTCCATTACGATCTATTTCAAGTGTTTAAACTTAAATTCAATCATGCCTGTAGTCCTCGGACCAGATGATTTGGGTTAGTTAACACTCCATTACGATCTATTTCAAGTGTTTAAACTTAAATTCAATCATGCCTGTAGTCCTCGGACCAGATGATTTGGGTTAGTTAACACTCCATTACGATCTATTTCAAGTGTTTAAACTTAAATTCAATCATGCCTGTAGTCCTCGGACCAGATGATTTGGGTTAGTTAACACTCCCTTACGATCTATTTCAAGTGTTTAAACTTAAATTCAATCATGCCTGTAGTCCTCGGACCAGATGATTTGGGTTAGTTAACACTCCCTTACGATTTATCCCTCAAGTGTTTAAACTTAAATCCAGTCATGCCTGCAGTCCTCGGACCAGATGATTTGGGTTAGTTAACACACGATTTCTTAAGCGTTTAAACTTAAAACCAGTCATGCCTGTAGTCCTCGGACCAGATGATTTGGGTTAGTTAACACTCACGATTTCCTAAGCGTTTAAACTTAAATCAAGTCATGTCTTAATCTTCGGACCAGATAATTCGGGTTAACATCTTTACGTTGTTAGATTTGCATCTCGTTAAATGCGCACACATTAGTAACTTAGTCTAATGCTTAGCGTAATGCGCAAACTCTGGCTAAATTACATCATCTGTTATTGCTATAAGACACCGTTCAAGTCATGCATGGAAGAAAACCCTGGTTTTGATTTATCCTCAATTATCAGTCATTTTTAGCCGAAATAACGACTTAACAAGCACCAGAAAAGCAACGAAGAACAAAAAGAATCCATTTCATTCATTAAAAAGGTAATTTCGTTACAGGACAAATGACAAAGGGTCCTAGCAGCTACTAAAGCTAAACACCCTACACCTTGTCTTGTGGCTCTGGATTAAGCTTTGGTAGTTCACCCGCATCTCCAGTCTGAAGAGGCGCCTGGCTTGTTTCAGCTGGGGCTGAAGGATCCTGACCGGCCGAAGGAGCTTCCGAGGCATCTAGCAGATCGCTTATGTCAGGATGATAATAGACGCTCTCGGGTAGCCTTAGGGCAGACTCCACGGGGACTCCAGCCGCATCAAGACATTTGCCCGATGTTATTTCGCAGTAGTCTCTGCACACTTTGGCAAACTCCTCGGTCAGCCTTGATTGGGTCTCTTGCACCCCCAGCATGTAAGCAGCCTGTTTCTCGGCCTCAACTGCTTCTTTGGCCAACTGAGCGTCCTCTTTAGCCACTTTAGCAGCATCCCTGGCTTTGTCTAGCTCAGCCCGCAACTCTTTTACCAACACCCTCTCTGTTTCCAGATTGGTTTGGGTAACGAACAGTTGCTGTCGCTGATCCTCGGCCTGCTGCTCAGCATTCTTCAGGCCCGCCTCTACATTCCTCCTCGCCTTCCCCTCCTCCTTCAGTTCCTCGGAGACGCGGGCGTAGTCGTCCTTCGCCCTGCCCAGTGCCTTCTCCACCTCCTCCCTGGAACGAGCCTCAGCTTGCACTTTAATGTCCTTGTCCTTTACCCATTCTTCGGCTACAAAAATTTGCTGGGCGAGCTGCATGGCAAACAAAAATTTTTTAGTTTGCGTTAAGTCACGAAAGCACACGAAGATTACGAGACGATTACTTATCTCACCATGCCTAAATCCCTTTTTAGGGACAGAAAAAGCTCCTGCTCGGTGAAGCGCCGATAGGACTCCATGTCCTTCGGGAGGAGGAGAGGCTTCTCCAACGCTTCTGCTATGCGCCCTGCTTTCCCCCCAGCGTAGTTTCGCAGGGACGCATCGTGAGGGATGGCCGCGCCATCCAAGGTGAGCTTCGGAGACCAATCTCGAGTCTTTCGCCGCACGTCTGCGGCCAAATTCTCTTCTCGACTCTCCGTAGAAGACGCCCGTTTGCTTCTATTGTCATGGGACGTTTTCTGCTGCTTTGGGCCCTTCGGAGGGACCACCTCCCCTTCCTCAACATCGGTTACGTCCGTCACCACCCTTTTCTTCTTCAGGTCTGGTAATGCCTTTAGCCCAAGATCTTTTGGGACTGGAGGGGGAGGAGGCGGTGGCGGAAGGTTGGCCTTAGGCTGGGAGGTGCTGGTGCCTTTGGCCGCATCCGTGGTCTTCCGGTTTTTCAGCAAATTCGAAAGACTCTGCATGTCGCCATCGTCAGAATCGTCTGGCCGAGCTAGATTTAAGAATGGAGCAGCCGAGTGCCTATCAAGCACTTTTTCGGCAGCCAAAATCTCGACTTCCCCCGAGGTGTCCTCTTCGAATTTAAATTGGTCGATCTGCTGATCAAGCGAAGGGGTAGAAGAAACTCCTTCCTCCTCCGCTACCGGTTCAAAAGGAACTTGCTGAACGGGCTGAACGAGCTCCGGTATACCTTGCGGATTAGGATGGGGCACTGGTGCAAGGTCAAAGGGGGCCAAAAAGGTCTTCCTAGCGACGTCAATACGATTTAGGCGGCGATCCCCAAGGGTTATGGCGTTACCTCTCGGCTGAAACTCGGTCTTCGGAGTATAGCCGAGGATGAGTGGGACAAATCTAAGCTGTCCGTCTTCACTCACAAAAATCTCCGACCGAAGAAGGTAGTTCAAAGCCGCAGTATTCATGAGGCTTAGCCGAGGAGTTACGTGCCTCTTATCTGCAAAGATGGTGATAAAACTGTCAGTGGAGTGCGACGTGGTGAAAAGGAATTCCGAATAGCGAGAAACAAGAAAGAAAGCTCAAGGGGGAATGTCCCACCTGGTGCTCCTGGCGTGGTTGGGCAATGAATCCCATCATGCCAGGCACCCGAGACGATCAGGAAATCGTCCTTCATCCCTTTATTGGACTTGGGAAGACCGGAGAAGAGTCTGACGATATCGGATCGGGACCTTAAGTAGTATCCCGCCCCTTTTTTGGTATGACACTCGTACATATGTACCACGTCGTGCCAAGTTAACCCCAAGCCTAAATGGCGGTTTAGGTCATCGACTGCACCTAAGACTCTAAAGGTGTTGGGTGCGCACTGGTCAGGGCTAAGCCTGTGGGCGGTAAGGTAACTTCTGGTGACTGGACCCATGGGAATGGTCATTCCCCCTTCCAGGAAGGCGATGATGGGGATTATCACCTCACCCTCCTCTCGGTCCAGCAATAACCCCTCCGCGGAGCAATACCTCAAGCCCACCTCCCGAGGAATGCGATATGTCGCCCTAAACTTTTCTATCTGGGAGGGACTGTTCACTAGGTACTCAAATCTACCCATTGCTAACAAGGTTAGAGGAAGGGAAATGCGAAACGGCGACTGGGACATTCTACCACGGGCCGAAGAGGCAACCTGAATGTAACGCGAAAATCTCGGTGAAAGAACTTACGCAAAATCAAATCGGAGGATGAACTCTGGTATCGCAGTGAGGTCGCAGCGGATTCTGAAACAGATGACAGGAAGGACTTTGATAGTCTGAGCGCTTGAGTTCGCCTGAAATTCTGAAGTTTGCAAAATGAGGAGACAATCCTATCTGGGGGTTTTATATAGTGGCAGGTAAAGTGGTGGAACTTACCCCGCCCAAAAATCTTATGGAGAATCTCGCCCGTTGATTTGAAATGGACCGCCAGATTTCAGGGACAAGACGCCGCCTGGAGCAATTAATGGCGCCTCGGAAACGACGCGACAGCAGCGGTTATAAAGAAGGCGCCCAAATTCATGCACGCACACGTGTGGCGCCAAAGTTCAATGCCATTTCTTGTCAAAGATCAAAACCCCACTTTTTCTCTTCGGATGCGAGGTAAAAAGTGAAATTTTGAGGGGCTATTGTGGGTGAGAAGTCCCAGGGCCATATGTTGGGCCTGAGGCCCAGTTCAGACACGACTCTCTGTCCGAAGACGATAAAGGTGTCAATGCCTTACTACCTTGGTGGAGGTGCGATCCTTAAGGGACTAACGCGCCGTCCGAAGACGATCTAGCTGGGCCGAAGACGTCTTACCCATCGAGACCGTCCAGAGCTTAATCGAATAGATATACTGAAGAGCCCCATACCAGAGCTGAGCTTCTGGCACGCCCAAAAGCATGGCTATCATGAAATACTCTGCCAATAAAGCTGCCACCGCCACATTTAATGCACTGCAGCAACTTTCCTGGCCGCATTTATGTGGAGAAGACACCTGAACAGTGTATCTTCACCCACCACCACTCACTGGGGGTTAAAGCAAACGGCTGATGTGACTAGTACTCGAGTGGGCGCCTAGATGGAGGACAAGTGTGCGGTGAAGATGGCAGAAAGGGGGTGTATATATAGAGGGAGCAAGTCTCACAGAAGGGGGAGAAAAAAATTGTATTCACTAAGTTTTTACATACTGATACTCTTCGGACCAAAGAGTTTTTCTTGTTATAAAAGTCAGACTTAATCCTTTTTCTCTCAGATAGTTTCTGTTTGCATGACCCGTTGCTAAATCCGTCTTAGCCCAGTTGTTTGACCCATTCTCTACAAATTTATTGTTGGGAATTTCGTTGGGCTCACAATATAGGGAGTTGGTGTAAGGCCCAACAAAATTAGACCCTACACTAGTATTTCTTTTAAAGCCGAGTACAGGTTTTGAGCTCTTCTAATATTATTTTCTTCTCCTCTACTTTGTTAAAAAAATATTTTATGGTTTTTCATTTATTTTTTAAAAAGTAATTTTCGCACATGAACTACCAAACTCTTTTTCGCCGTTTTTTATAAGATAAAAAAACTTGCAATAATTGAAATTATTTTTTAGAATGTAACCCATATTTCTCATAAATTTCTCTATTGTTTAGTCGTACATATTTTGTTTTGTTTAAATAATTTATAAGTAGTGAATCAACTAATTCTTTAATATTTTTTGGTCTTTCAGAAGTTTTAATATCTGAATTTTTGAGTTATTTTTTTGCAATATCTGAAACTGTCTGACAAATTTTTTATAAGCCATTACACGTTCAAGTAGTGACTTCTTCAGCAAATTGTAATACAAATTGAAATCATACAAGAACAAATTATACAATAGTATAGTTTCTTAAATTTTTTATAAAATTATTTTAGTTTACCTTTTAAATAGGTAAATTTCTATGCATAACACATGTTAGCAACTAATATTAATAATAGATAATCTTATTCTAGCAATAATTTACCAAGTCAACAATGATAATAAAAAAAAATATAAAAAAAAGTGAAATTATTATGTTACTATTATTACTATCACTACACGCCAAAAAATTGTACACATTATCGTCTTGTTTGCTGGACAGACATTTTCTTCTCGTGAATGATATCCCGTACTTAAAAAAACGAGTACTTCTCTGTTCAATTTTGTACACCATAATAAATATTACCATACCATCTCTACTGTTCTCCAACAGTAGCCTCGGGTAAAGTCTAGTCTTTTCAAATAGATAATGAAGATTTGTGTCAGTTTTACCCTTTGTCTTTTTTTACTTGGGTCCGGTTAATGTGTAACGTGCGCTGTTTTTAATTGTCTATTTTTAAAGAACACATTAACCACTTATTTTGAAAAAAAAAATTATAAAAAATTAAAAAAGTTATTAAAATAATAAATTATTTTTTAATTATTTTTAAAAAAAATTTCTAAAATGATTTACAAATGGATGCATAAGGCGCACATCAGTAAAAATCCATTTTTACTTTTACTGCCGGTCAAAGCTTCAGACCTTCATTTCACCATTCAAGTCTTGCACTGTACATAGTTCCCTGCAGCTGCCTCGGATATCTCTCTGATCAATTAAGGATTCTCCCCCTTTGTCTCTTTCTCTGTACTTGTAAAGTTGGTTCCTTCCACTTGTTGCAAAACGGTCTTCATTTTTTGAGGTAGTTGTTGCTTCTATCTGCTAAGTGAAAATTGCTTTAGTTCTTTAGTGGGTCTAATCTTCTTTCAATATCAAGCGCAACTTTGTGTTTAAAAGTGTTGTCTTTGGTTTATTTACTGTTAAATCTTACTTTTTGTCTTCTTTTCTTTGATTTTTTGACTTCAGAATCGTTGTTCAGTGGAAATGGGAGATGCATGCAAAGATTGGCGCAAATGGGCAGAGGACATTTATTGGACCCATTTCCAAACCTTTCACTTCTATCAGTTTCTCCTCAGTGGTTTTGATCGCCGGCTTGTAAGTTTAAGGATTATCTTTTTCCTTTTAGGATCTATTGAATTTCATGTTTATGAAAGGTTTGAAAAACACTAAAAGGTGGTAGCTTTGCATGGTCGTTAAAAAAGTTCTTGAACATGCCTTTTAGAATGTAAGTTAAAAGCTCAAAAATTCCTGTTTATTTTAGAACACAAGAACCTCTTTATTTTTATTTCTTGCATTCTCAATTTTCAAAATACCATCTCATGTTATCTATTTTACACTACATTTTATTAAAATATCAATTTTTTAATTTTTTTTTAATTATTTATCTTTCTTCACATGCCGCGCCGCAATGCATTCTCTTCCTTCATCCTCAAACTAAATGCAAAATGAAGAGGAATAGTATAAATTTACACGATTAGCAACCATGCATTTTTACACAACTTTGCATGGCTACATAAGTGATTTTGGGGTCTGCTAAAATGTGATACTTTTTTTTTATTAGAGTGCAAAATGTCCTTTCTTTTTTCATGGAAGAAGCGCAAGCTTTGGGGTCCCTCTGCTTCTTCTTAAATGTTCTTGTGGAGTAAGAGAAAACTATATTGGTAGCACTTTGTTTAGATGTGTTGTGTAAATTTATATTTTTGAGAAGCAAAAAAGGGGAGGGGGTGCTGGAAATCCAAGAATTTCTGACCAAGGCAACTAATAGTGGAATATGTTGCACCTTTTTTTAATTAAAAAAAATCATGAAATTTACATTACAGTTTCATAAGGAAAAAAAAAAACTTATAACTTTTAGTTTTCATCCCCCTTTTTAAATGTACTTTGGTAACCCCTGGCAACTGAAGTTGATTTCATTCGAAGTTAGAACTATATCAGTATTTTTTATCACAGAACCACTCCATTTGCTTAGGAAATGGACAAAGGCCAATTCATGGTGAAGATTTTCTTTTCACAAAATCCTAAGGTGCATGTGGCAGTATGTCATTTAAAATCAGCTATCATTCGAATACAAATCTATAGTCCCACTTTTTGTGAATCACTTTATACTCCACGGATCACAACTTATCACGGTCTTTATAAACAAACCAAAGTTTAAAATGGCAAAAAAAAAGAAAAAAAAGAAAAAAGATACATGGTATTCTGTGATTGGTGGAGCATAACAATGACTGGGACAAAGGATTTTTGCCATTCTTTCTGAAAATGGATCAGCCGGATGATACTTTAAATGATGTGGCCAGTGGCATTATAGGATTTGTGAAAGAAAAAAAAAGTTATTTTGTGAATTGGTCACTCTCTATTAGTCTATTTCATAAAGAGAGGGGGTTTGTTCCCATTGATTGATGGTGAACAAGTTGTCAAGGAGTATTGATTTACATTTTAGTGAATAGTGAGTGACGATGCAATTCTTTGCTTTGATAGATGAATTTTGTTGAGGTTATATCTTGCTGTGAATGTTTGTCATTTTGGTCAATTATAAGTTTTAGCTTGTTGTTCTTGCAACACTTGACCCCTCTCTTGCATCTTTGTCCTCAATTGTCTAGTTTGCTCATGTTTGCGTTGACATTGCAGGTCATCCCCAAAACATTTTCTGACAATTTGAAAAAGAAGCTGTCTCAAAGTGCGACTCTTAAAGGCCCTAGTGGTTTAACATGGGATGTAGAATTGACAACTAATGATGATACAATGTTCTTTAACCATGGTTGGCAAAAATTTGTGAAGGATCATTCTTTGGAAGAGACTGATTTGTTGGTCTTTAGGTACAATGGTTGGTCACAGTTTGACGTTTTAATCTTTGATGGGAAGAACTTGTGTGAGAAGGGGGCTTCGTATTTTGTCAGAAAATGTGGGCAAACTGAACATGACAACAGATGCTTGACTAAGAAAAGATTAAGGGAAGGTTCTATGGATGATGTTCACACCCCTTTGGATGTTGATGCTGGATGCACCTCACCAGTGAACTCTATGGGTGATGACAGTGTTACAGTGCCTTCTGAACAATGTATCAACTCCCTAGTTGCTAATAAAAGGAGGCAGAGTGCTAGGCGTGTTGGGAGCAAGAAACCTGCTACTAATGGAGAGGGAGTGAAGTCCAATCCAAGTGATGGTAACCTTCTTAACACAAGATCTTAATATTGTATTTTTTAATTTTTTTTTAAGAAGGAATTACTACTCTAGGTTTTACCATTTTTCTTAGCTGCATATGGCTATTATAGTACCTTGCCAGTTGCCATCCTAGAAACACAGAATCATTTAGTCCAAGGATATACTGGTTTGATTGAAATATTTCATTTATGAATGATTCAGATGCTGCAAATTCACCCACCACTAAGAATGGGGCACAAGTCCAGCAATTTGCGTCAAATAGAAGGCCAGTAACTGAAGATGAGATCAAGAGTACCTTGGTTTTGGCCCAAGCAGCATCAAGTGATGATACTTTCCAAGTAGTTATGCGACCCACACATGTATACAAGAGACACTTTTTGGTAAATGATCTCTATCACCAGCTTTGATTGTATAATGAATCTTTTCTATATGTTTAATTTTGTCGCCTTTTATATTGCTTCTACATTATCAGATTATAAACAGACTCCCTTAAAATGGATGTACTTGTTGGTGATTGTATTCCTGTCTTGGATTTAAATGAACCTTCTTTTAATTATTTTCCCTCCTATTAATTGTGCTTGTTTTATTGCTTGATCAGTGGATCCCTACCGAATGGGTGATGAATCAGCCCTTAAAGGAAAACCAAGAAATCTATCTACGTTTTAACGAGGGTACATGGCGGGTCAAATATTTTTATAATCGAGGTCGGGGTAACGGAGGGATTACTAGTGGGTGGAAACATTTTGTTCTAGACAACAACCTGGAGGAATTCGATGTCTGCCTGTTCAAGCCTGCTGATCGAATGGACGGCTCTTTTGTCCTAGATGTTAGCATTTACCGGGTTGTTCAAGAAATTACTCCTCTGACTGTATTGACTCCACCACCAAAAAGGGGTAGACCAAAATCAATCAAGAGCACCAAACCACAAGCTTGTGATTCATATAAGATGTGATACCTTGATGTGGTCTAGAATATCATACATTTTGAGCATAAAAGAGGGTTCTGCTGCCTATGGACTGTTTATGTAATGTATTTGCCTTTCAAGTACTCAAATTAGGTTTGGTGTATGTAATATATTTGCCCTTTGGAGTTCTCAAATTAGGTTTGTTGCCATACTACTTATTGAGGTTGCTTCAAGTGAGCTTTAATAGTGATTTTGTTTATGTGTTTAGCTAAGGCTTGGGCTATCTTTGTTTGTTTATATGTTTAAGTCGTGTGGTTATACAATTTTCTTTTCTTGATGCCAATTTCTAGCACTATTTGAAATAAAAAGTCTAGAGTACAAATTTTTGTATAATTTTCTTTTCACCAACCTAGATGAGATGTTGTGATTGGATAAAAGTTTTCACAGCTGGAAATGGAAAAAATTAAGGAAAAAAAAAACATTTAAGTATCTAAATGAAAATTACTTTATCTATTTTACATTTATTCTAACAATACTACATTCAATTATCCATTTTGTAATTCATCTCATCTCATTAAAATAGTACTATATTCTATATACATTAGCAACAAAAGGAAAAAAAAAAAAAACTGTTATTGTAGATAATAGAAGAGAGAGAATTTTTATTATATAACATGCTACGGTAGACATTTATTTTTAGATGGTGATGTAGCAAAATGTAAAATTTCATTACACTCAGGCTTTTTTTGGAAGTTCATAAGGGAATAGAATGGAATTGAATGAAATGATCATAAGGGAATAGAATGAAATAGAATTAAATAATCTTGATTGGATGTTTTAAAATAAATGAATGGAAATAAATGAAAATGAATGGAATGTAAGTAATCTTATTTGGGAGCAATATAGAGGGAATGAAATAGAGTCATTTTATGACAATATTACTATTAGACCTTTATTTTAAAATAAAAGATTGAATATATAGGAGTATTTTGGGAGTTTTAGTAAAAAAAATTATTAAATCTAATTTCATTCTCTCTCATTCATTCCAATTTCGGAGGGAATGAAAATTTAAGATTTTAATGAAATAGAGAGGAATGAATGTTCCCTCTTATCCATTCCATTCCCTCTTACTTAAACTTCTAAACAAAGGAATGAGTTTTCTATTTCCTCCATTAAAACTCCCAAACAAGAGAATGGAAGAATATTCTAAAATTATTCTTTTCTATTCCATTTTCTCTTCCCAAACGAGGCCTTAGAACACCGAGTGTGGAGGGAGGGATTTTCAAGCATTAGGTGTTTACAATAAAATGCAAAAATAATTAAAAACACAGAATATGGATGTCTTTATTTTTTATTTATTTGTTATGGAAAATATAATACGGATGTAATTGCTTTAAAAGTAATGTTTATAATAATTATTATTTAACAAAAAAATTGTTTATCATAAGGTCAAGCAAAAAAATAATGTTTGAATCACAATATATCATTTTTATGAAAAATAAAATTTTAAATAATTTGTGCTCCTGTGGCTGCCCAATTGAAAGATTTTCTTTTATCGCTTAGTTATTCTGATTTCCAAAACTTTTTTTTTTTTTTTTGCTAGGTAATTGCGAGGGTTAGAACCCCCGAGCTAACGGTTTAGCTCAGAACCGGGTGCCACTAGGCTACAAGGCCCGGCGATTTCCAAAACCCAATTAATGCAAGAAATGGACATATCTAATATATTTCATGCATCCTATGCAACAATGCATGAAGGGGGTTTGAGTAACATTTTTTTTCATAAATCGTGGAGACCTTAAGTTGTGAGTGTTGGAACTTGGAAAATTATTCATCAATAAAACTTTATCAGGTTTTTTTTGAGAATCTATACTACTGTTCACCTCCAACGGTTCGGTTTACACAACTTTTCTAAATAAAACTTTTCTAAATTTTTTTTCAAGTTGCTACAGTACTTCTCTAAATCTAGAGAACACTGTAGCAACTCCAAACTATTATTTTATCTTAAAAAAATACCCGGCTTAATAAAAAAAATATTCTTTCTCTTTTCTCATCTCTTCTTTGTTCATCTGTCTCTCTCTCAAACAGTAACATAATCAAAACACAAACACAATAGCAGATCAAGAACAGGGAAAAATACAAATTTAATTAGAACAACAAATCTAAAATCAAAACAAAAATAACAGATCAAGAGCATGAAAGCCTATCTAAGCTCCATTGTAACAACAAAGTGAATTAGAAAAAGAAAAAAAAAAGGAAAAAAAAGAAAAAAAAGAGATAGACGAAGGCCATGTCGGCTGTGTGTGTGAAGTGAGCTGAAGAGGAAAGAAAATAGAAGTAGAAATAGAAGTCAAAAGATCATGCTAGAGAGTGTTCTAGAATCAAGTAGATATAGAAAAAGTAAAAAAAGAGAGAGCTTGAGAAAGAAAGAGTGAGAGCGAGCTAGAGATAGTGAGATCAGAATGAATTAGAAAAAGAAAAAGAAGATAGAGATAAGTGGGACACATGTGTAGTGGAGAAAAAACCAAGAGAAAAAGAAAAGAAATTAAACATATGGATGTAATTAAGAAATGAAAAATAATATAAAAATAAAAAATGACAATTAAGAAATGTTACTATAATATTTTTATAATAAATATTAAGTAATAAATTGTTTATTAGTTAATATTGGTAAGTAAAAAAATAATTTCAATGTTGAGTTCAAATTAAAACTAGTAACAACTTTTCACATAAATTTTGTTATGAAAGTATTGTGTAAAATGTGGTGAACATAACACTTCTCATTAAAAAATATAATTGTTAAAAAAAGAATAAATGATGATTAAAAAAAGAATAAATAATAAAAAAATATTTAAATGAAATAAAAAATAATATAAAAAATTTGTTAAAAAATATATTTAAAAAAATAAGTGTATAAAAATTAAATATCACTATTTATTAAATGAGATAGAAAATAATATAAAAAATTTGTTAAAAAATATATTTAAAAAAATAAGTATATAAAAATTAAATATCACTATTTATTTTTTAAACAGTACTAAAATTTAGACAATCTGCCGAAGATAGCCTGCCAAAAGATGTACAAATTTTGTGTCCTGATAGACATTTGCTTCTCGTGAATGATGTTCCCTAGTAATTGCAATTTTAACACCCTCCTAAAAGTAAGTAGTAAAAAGTACTGTATCATACAATTGTTGGAGGCCAGATGTGCTGCAACTGTATCCTCGGGGAGAGGCTAGTTTTAACTTTTTTTTTTATAGATAATGGAGATTTGTGTCAGTGACCTTTGTCTTTTTGCACTCATACCCTCATGGTTCAATTACTTACTATTCAAGTCTTGCTCTGTACCTGGTTCAACTACTCTCTTTACTCTCTCTCTCTCTCTCTCTCTCTCTCCGTTACTTTCACTTCTTGTCAAAAAATTCTCTTCAATTTTTGAGGTGGGTGTTGCTGGACTTCTAAGAGTGGGTCTAATCTTCTTTCAATGTCTGGAGCTTCTTGTGTTTAAAAATGTTATCTTTGGTTTAATTTTATAGTTATAATTATAAGTCTGACTTTTTATCTTTGATTTTTTACTCCAGAGCCGTTGCTTAGTGGAAATGGGAGAAACATGCAAAGATTGGAGCAAATGGGCAGAGGACATCTTTTGGACCCATTTCCAAACAATTCACTTCTCACAGTATCTCCTCGGTGATTATGATCGCCAGCTTGTAAGTTTTTTAAGCTGGTCTTTTACCTATTCGGATCTATGAAATTTTGTGAATTATGAGAACACTAAAGGTGGTAGCTTTGCATGGTCTTTAAAAAGGTTGTTGAACGTGCTTTTTAGAACGTAAAATGTCCTTTCTTTTACATTGAAGAATGGGAAGCTTTGGGGTTCCTCTGCTTGGTGGCTCTTTGTTTAGATGTATTATGTTTTTAAGGTAGAAGCATATTAGTATTTTCTGTCACAGAACCTCTGTATTTGCTTATGAAATGGACAAAAAGCTAATCCATAGTGAAGATTTTCTTTTCACAAAATCCTAAGGCGCACGTGGGGTTACATTATTTAAAATCAGTTACTAAAAGGAAATTTAAATTGATGTGGCATTGTAGGATTTACAAAAGATACGATCTTCATAGTGTCAAGGAGTCCTAAATTCAGAAAGAGAATCCTAAATTCAAAATGAATTTGTTTCCAATTTAGAGAACATGGTGTCAAGGAGCCCTGAGTTAACTTTTTCTTTTTTTGAATAGAAGTCTTGAGTTAGTTTTCACTGAATAGTGATGATGCAATTCTTTGCTTCAATTAATGAATTTTTGTTGAGGTTATATCTTGCTGGTAATGTTTGACATTTTGGTCAGTTAGTAAAGCCAGGTTCTGGTTTGTTGTTCTTGCAACACTTTGCCCCTTTCTTGCATTTTTGTCCTCAATTGTCTACTCTAGTTTGCCTATGTTTGTATTGACAATGCAGGCCATTCCCAAAAAATTTGTTGACAATTTGAAAAAGAAGCTGCCTCAAAGTGTGACTCTTAAAGGTCCTAGTGGTTTAACATGGGATGTAGAGTTGAAGACTATTGATGATACATTGTTCTTTAGCCATGGTTGGCAAGAATTTGTCAAGGATCATTCTTTGGAAGAGACTGATTTATTGGTCTTTAGGTACAATGGTTGGTCACAGTTTGATGTTTTAATCTTTGATGGAAAGAACTTGTGTGAGAAGGGGGCTTCGTATTTTGTCAGAAAATGTGGGCCAACTGAACATGACAATGGATGCTTGACTAAGAAAAAAATTAGGGAAGGTTCTATCGATGATGTTCATACCCCTTTGGATGATGGTGTTAAATGCCCTTCACCTTTGAACTATGTAAGCGATGACAGTGCTACAGTGCCTTCAGAACAATATATCATCTCTCTGGTTGGTAATAAAAGGACTCGCCGGAGTGCTAAAAGTGTTGGGAGGAAGGAACCTGCTACTTGTGGAGAGGGAATGAAGTCCACTGCAAGTGATGGTAAACCTCTTAACACATGGTACTACGCTTATCTATTTTTGATACAGAATTGCTTTGTAGGCCCCTTCCACCATATTTTAGCTGCATGTGTCTATTGTAGTACCGTGCTAGAAACAAAGAATCATGTGGTTCAAGGATATACTGGTTTGATAGAAGTATTTCGTTTATGAATAATTCAGATGCGGAATGTTCACCCATCATTAAGAATGGGGCACAAGGCCAGCAATATGTGTCAAATAGAAGGCTTGTAACTGAAGATGAGATCAAGGATGCCTTGCTTTTGGCCCAAGCAGCTTCAAGCGATGATACCTACCTTGCTGTTATGCGACCCACGCATGTATACAAGAAATTCTTTCTGGTAAATGTTCTCTATTGCAAACTTTCATCATATAGCTAATCTCGTCAATGTGTTTACTTCTGTCCTTTTTTCTTGTATTGCTTCTACATTATCAGCATAATATTGATCAACATTATCACTTAAAATTGATATAGTTGTTGCTATTTGAAAATCTTTCTTGGTGTCCAATGAACATTTAAAAAAAAAAAAAAGTTTCTAAATATTAATTGCGCTTGTGTTATTGCATGATTAGTACATCCCTTTAGAATGGGCGGCAAATCATCTTTCACTGGAAAACCAAGAAATCTATCTACGTTTTAAAAATGATACATGGCGAGCCAGATATAACCATAATCAAGCTCGTGGTTATGGAGGGATTACCAGTGGGTGGAAGCATTTTGTTATAGACAACAACCTTGAAGAACTTGATGTCTGCCTGTTCAAGCCTGCTGGTCAAATGGATGGCTCGACTATCCTGGAAGTTAGCATTTTCCGGGTTGTCCAAGAAATTAGCCCTCGGACTTTATTGTCTCCACCACGAAAAAGGGGTAGAAGAAACTCAATCAAGAGCACTGAAGCATAAGCATGTATTTCATACAAGATGTGCAACCTCATTGTGATCTAGAATATCCTAGATTTTGAGCCAGGGAAAATGGTTCTGCTACCTGTGGACTGCACTTTATATATGTAACATATTTAGCCTTTTGTTGCCAGACTACTTACTGTTATTGTGGATGCTTCAAGGGAACTTTAGTAATTAGTAGTTTAGTGACCCTTGTTTGTAAATATGTTTTGCGGAATGCGCTACAACTCCTCTCTAATTATATAATTTTTCTTTGTGGTTGCCACTTGCTCTAATTCTTTGAAACAATAGACCAACTTTTTTATTTATTTATTTATTTTTAAGTCTTTCTTCATAATTGCTGTGGTATGAATAAACGTAGTGAGTGTGGTGAGGCCTAGTGAAAGTTACATTCCAATACAAACATGCTATGTGAACAATTTAAAAAAAAAAAAAAAAAAACAAACAAACAAACAAAACTAGTCTCAAATTCACATATTGCCCGGAAAAATGTATTTACTTTGTAAAAATATAATGTAAAATTTGTAGGTTAAATAATTTATGAAAGTATTTTTTTTTTAGAAGTTTTATGTAATAGAAGATAAAATTTGGTTTGCATTCAACAATAATATATATATTGTAGGCACCAGATTCGAGTACTATTCCTTGAGAACGAATGGACTCGAGCCCGGCTGGTCTAATACAATAAATTTGTAGAGAGCGGGTCAAAGAGTTAGGCCTTAGCTAAGGTTGTGCGATTAAGCATGGTAATGTATGGCTCGATTAACAAGGATATAAATTGGAAGTATGAAATTAGGCTCCTCGGCTACTTCCTCGGATAATATCTTTCTTATATCTCTCCTAGTACTGGGTTACAAAGGTTTTGCCAAGTACTATGATCTTTCTCTCTCCTAAAACTGCCGTCCCCCTTTCTGAAGGACTGGTTACATTTTATACCCCCTCTGGCTAATCTCTGCTTTCCATCTGTCGATTATGCAGATCATCATCCCAGCGCTTGTCCCATCAGCCACCCTCCCATCCTTTCTGTGGGTTGTAGCAGCTGAGGCGACACTGTTCAGGGGTCACTTCTCCATTTAATGCGGTCAGAATGTTAGTTAGGGGCATCTAATGTGGAGGTGACAGTTCCTCCTGGGATTGCTCTTCCACCATGCTGCTATGGCCAATCCGTTGTACTTGCCTCTATCTTGGATTCGCCCTGGAAGGTTTCCTCTGAAGGTGCTTTGCTCGCCCTTTTAGTGATCCGTGTGGGCCGAGGACGTGGTTGTCCTCGGCGGTATTACTGGTGAAATGGATTCGTCCTCGGACACGTCTTTCTTCCTCGGCATAGGCCTTGGGCTTAATTTAGAGTGGGCCGGAATTGCCAAATTCTCTGGCCCCACATATATATATATATATATATATATATGAAAAATGTAATTTAATAAAAAGATTTAAAATGCATAATTATAATATTGTTTTATATAAATTAATGGAGAAGATGTAATTAAAAAAGTTAGAAAAAAAAAAAAAAAAACATAATCGGTTGACTAATTTGAACATATCCAAGAATATTAAAAAAATTGTACATTATATTTCTTGTTTGGTTTGGTTTGGTGTGGTGGTAGTTGCAGTGGTGGTGTGGAAGAGAGAAAGTGATGTTGGCCGGTTTGATATGTGGGTGAAGTTTGATATGAGAGAGAGAGAGCTAAAAAAAAAAAAAAATAGTATTGGTTGTAATGTGAAAAATAAGAATTGGGACGTAGTGTAAATTGTAAAATTGTATTGTAAAATAAATAAAGTATTAAAATGAGTATTTTTTAAGACACCTCTTACAGATCTAATGGTTAAAAAAAAGCTATTAAAGAAATATTACGTCTATAACATTTTCATGATAAATTTTAAGTGATAGGTTGTTACTCGTTGTTATTAATAGGGGGGGGGGGGGAAACAATTTCAGTGATGAGTTTAAATTTGAAATAATAACAAATCACCACCTAAGATTTATTTTCTAAAAAAAAAAACTCTAAGATTTATTGTGAAAATTTTGTAGACGTAATACTTCTTTTAATATTAATTGCTTAACAACTTATTTATTTATTGCTTCCCATTGGGCACCTCAACTTTGTTCTTCTTCATTTGATAAAACTCTATTGAATTACAAACAAGTGTTGGGTTTTGTGGAGCCTAGTTTATGTTTGATCCAGTTGACGACTCGACCTAATCCGAATAATGTTGCGTGATTTTTTAATGGGAGATTTACTGAGGCTTAGTCCAAGGGCTACATCTTGGGCCGAAATTTTTTTGGCCCGTTTTGTAGCCCATTGTGTATCTTGTGCGCAGAATGTAGAAAACGCAGCTTGATGATTAGGATTTTGTTGTTGTTGTGTTTTCAGAGAGAGAGAAACACTGTAGCCGCAATTTATATTTTTTCCCTGATAATAGTGAAATCCCTGTAACTCCGTGGACGTAGGCAAATTGCCGAACCACGTAAATATTGTCTTGTGCGTGTAATTGTTTTCTTTGGCGTGTGTTTTCTCTAATTTTTGTTTCTCACGTTTTGGGAATTTCGGGTTTAAATTCCCTTTCAACTAGTATCAGAGCCTAGAGTTAGGTTTGAGTGGGAGCAATGGTAGAGGAAGCAGCAAAGGCGTCTGGAATAGAAAAGTTTGATGGCACAAACTTCGCGTATTGGAGGATGCAGATTGAAGATTATCTCTATGGGAGGAAATTGCACTTGCCTCTTTTGGGGACAAAACCTGAGGCGGTGAAGGTTGAGGAATGGGTTCTTCTTGACAGACAGGTACTGGGAGTTATCAGGTTAACTTTGTCTAGGTTTGTTGCACACAATATTGTAAAGGAGAAGACCACAACAAATCTGATGAAGGCTTTGTCTGGTATATATGAAAAGCCGTCAGCAAACAACAAGGTGCATCTGATGAAGAAACTATTCAATTTGAAGATGGCAGAGAATGCATCAGTAGCACAACATCTGAACGAATTTAACACTATCACAAATCAATTGTCGTCTGTAGAAATTGATTTTGATGATGAGATTCATGCATTGATCGTTTTGGCTTCTTTGCCAAACAGTTAGGATGCAATGAGGATGGCAGTTAGCAATTCTACAGGAAAGGAAAAGCTCAAGTATAATGATATACGAGATTTAATTCTGACTGAGGAGATTCGCAGAAGAGATGCAGGTGAAACCTCAGGATCTGGTTCTGCCCTAAACCTTGAGACAAGAGGCAGAGGTAATGACAGAAATTCAAATCGGGGCATATCAAAATCCAGAAATTCTAATCGGAACAGAAGTAAATCTAGATTAGGCCAACAAGAACAATGCTGGAATTGTGGGAAAACAGGTCACTTTAGGAATCAATGCAAAAGCCCTAAGAAGAAGAATGAAGATGATTCTGCTAATGCTGTAATAGAAGAGGTACAGGATGCATTACATCTTACAGTAGACAGTCCACTTGATGATTGGGTTTTGGACTCAGGAGTTTCATTCCATACCACTCCGCACCGAGAAATCATACAGAATTATGTTGTAGGTGATTTTGGTAAGGTGTATTTGGCTGATGGTTCAGCCTTAGATGTTGTGGGTATAGGAGATGTCTGGATTCTACAGGAAAGGAAAAACTCAAGTACAATGATATATGAGATTTAATTTTGACTGAGGAGATTCGCAGAAGAGATGCAGGTGAAACCTCAAGATCTGGTTCTGCCCTAAACCTTGAGACAAGAGGCAGAGGTAATAACAGAAATTCGGGGCATATCAAAATCCAGAAATTCTAATTGGAACAGAAGTAAATCTAGATCAGGCCAACAAGTACAATGCTGGAATTGTGGGAAAACAGGTCACTTTAGGAATCAATGCAAAAACCCTAAGAAGAAGAATGAAGATGATTCTGCTAACGCTGTAACAGAAGAGGTACATGATGCATTACTTCTTGCAATAGACAGTCCACTTGATGATTGAGTTTTGGACTCAGGAGCTTCGTTCCATATACCACTCCGCACCGAGAAATCATACAGAATTATATTGTAGGTGATTTTGGTAAGGTGTATTTGGCTGATGGTTCAGCCTTAGATGTTGTGGGTATGGGAGATGTCTAGATATTGTTGCCCAATGGATTTGTTTGGTTATTGGAGAAGGTTTGACATATTCCTGACCTGAAGAGGAATCTGATTTCTGTTAGACAACTTGATGATGAAGGGCATGCAATACTATTTGTTGGTGGTACTTGGAAGGTTACAAAGGGAGCTAGAGTATTGGCTCGTGGAAAGAAAACTGACACTCTATATATGACCTCAAGTCCAAGAGATACAGTTGCAATTGCTGAAGCAAGTACTGATACAAGCCTATGGTACCACAGGCTTGGTCACATGAGTGAGAAAGAGATGAAGATGCTGTTGTCAAGAGGAAAGCTACCAGAATTGAAGTCCATTAATTTTGACATTTGTGAAAGCTGCATCTTAGGAAAGCAGAAAAAGGTGAGTTTCTTGAAAATTGGCAGAACACCGAAGGCTGAAAAATTGGAGTTAGTACACACTGATTTATGGGGGCCTTCTCTGGTTGCATCCCTTGGAGGTTCTAGGTATTACATCACTTTCATTGATGACTCAAGCAGAAAGGTATGGGTTTATTTTTTGAAAAATAAATCTGATGTATTTGAAACTTTTAAGAACTGGAAGGCCATGGTTAAGACAGAAACAGGCTTGAAAGTAAAATGTTTGAGGTTAGATAATGGAGGAGAGTACATAGATGGAAGGTTCAGTGAGTATTGTGCTACACAAGGAATTAGGATGGAAAAGACCATTCCTGGGACACCACAGCAGAACGGTGTGGCTGAGCGCATGAACAGAACTCTCAATGAGCGTGCTAGGAGTATGAGGTCGCGTGTTGGACTATCAAAAACTTTCTGAGCTGATGCTGTTAGCACTGCAGCTTACTTGATAAACCGAGGGCCATCAGTTCCTATGGAGTTCAGACTTCCTGAGGAGGTTTGGAGCGGTAAAGAAGTAGAGTTTTCACATTTAAAAGTTTTTAGTTGTATTTCTTATGTTCATATTAATTCTGATGCTCGTAGTTAACTTGATGCAAAGTCTAAAATATGTTTTTCCATTGGCTATGGTGATGAGAAATTTGGCTATAGGTTTTGAGATGAACAAAACAGGAAAATTATCAGAAGTAGAAATGTGATATTTAATAAACAGGTTATGTACAAGGACAGGTCAACTATAGTGTCAGATGTTACAGAGATAGATTAAAAGAAATCTGAGTTTGTCAACTTAGATGGATTGACTGAAAGTACTGTCCAAAAAAGGGGTGAAGAAGATAAGTAGAATATAGATTCACAGGTAGATCAGAATACACCTGTAGCTGAAGTCCGTTCCAGGAACATTAGACCTCCACAGCGTTACTCACCCACTCTAAATTATCTCCTGTTGACTGATGGTGGTAAGCCAGAGTGTTATGATGAAGCCTTGCAAGATGAGAATTCAAGCAAGTGGGAGTTAGCCATGAAGGATGAGATGGATTCCTTGTTGGGGAATTAGACATGGGAACTGACTGAATTGCCAGTAGGAAAGAAGACTTTGCACAACAAGTGGGTATACAGAATAAAGAATGAGCATGATGGTAGCAAACGTTATAAGGCCAGATTAGTTGTTAAAGGGTTCCAGCAGAAGGAGGGCATTGACTACACAGAAATATTTTCTCCAGTTGTGAAGATGTCAACAATTAGACTGGTGCTGGGAATGGTGGCTGCAGAAAATTTACATCTTGAGCAGTTAGATGTGAAGACGACATTCCTTCATGGTGACTTGGAGGAAGACATTTACATGATTCAGCTAGAAGGGTTCATTGTTCAGGAACAAGAGAATCTAGTCTGCAAACTGAGAAAGAGCTTGTATGGCCTAAAACAAGCTCCAAGACAGTGGTACAAGAAATTGACAGTTTTATGCATAAAATTGGGTTCAAGAGATGTGAAGCTGATCATTGTTGCTATGTTAAATTCTTTGATAATTCTTATATCATTTTACTATTATATGCAGATGATATGCTCATTGCAGGGTCTAGCATTGAGGAGATTAATAATCTGAAGAAGCAATTGTCAAAACAGTTTACAATGAAGGATTTGGAATCTGCAAAGCAAATCCTTGGTATGAGAATCATTAGAGACAAGGCTAATGGTACATTGAAACTTTCACAGTCAGAGTATGTGAAGAAAGTTCTCAGCAGGTTTAACATAGATGAAGCTAAACCAGTGAGCACACCCTTGGGCAGTCATTTCAAACTGAGCATGGAATAGTCACCAAAGACAGAAGAAGAAAGGGACCATATGAGTAAGGTGCCCTATGCCTCAGCTATTGGCAGCTTGATGTATGCTATGGTGTGTACAAGGCCAGACATTGCACATGCAATGGGAGTTGTGAGTAGATTCATGAGTAGGCCTGAAAAGCAGCATTGGGAGGCAATCAAGTGGATTCTGAGATATCTGAAAGGTTCATCAGATACATGTCTTTGCTTCACAGGTGCAAGTTTGAAACTGCAGGGTTATGTAAATACTGATTTTGCTGGTGATATTGATAGTAGAAAGAGTATTACTGGGTTTGTTTTAATTCTGGGTGGTACAGCTATATCATGGGCTTCAAATTTACAAAAGATTGTTACTTTGTCTACTATAGAAGCTGAGTATGTTGCATTAACTGAAATTGGAAAGGAGATGATTTGGTTACATGGTTTCTTAGATGAATTAGGTAAGAAGTAGGAGATGGGCATTCTACATAGTGACAGTCAGAGTGCAATTTTTCTTGCTAAAAATTCGGCTTTTCATTCAAAGTCGAAACATATACAGACAAAATACCACTTTATCCTGTACCTTGTTGAAGATAAATTGGTAATACTTGAGAAGATCTGTGGATCTCAGAACCCAGCAGACATGTTGACTAAGGATGTCATTATAGAGAAGTTGAAGCTGTGTGTAGCTTCAGTTGGTCTTCTAGCTTGAGGACAAGAGGATGAGTTGCAGGGATGAGGGATTGTTGTTGGAGGATTGTGGTTGATGTTGGTGATTGAACTAGTCTCCAAGTGGGAGATTTGTTGGGTTTTGTAGAGCCTAGTTTATGTTTGATCCGGTTGACGACTTGACCCGACTTAAATAATGTTGCGTGGTTTTTTAATGGGAGATTTACTGAGGCTTAGTCTATGGGCTATGGCTTGGGCCGAAAATTTTTTGGCCCGTTTTGTAGCCCATTGTGTATCTTGTGCGCAGGATGTAGAAAAAGCAGCTTGATGATTAGGGTTTTGTTGTTGTCGTGTTTTCAGAGAGAGAGAGAAACACTGTAGCCGCAATTTGTATTTTTTCCCTGATAATAATGAAATCCCTGCAACTTCGTGGATGTAGACAAATTGCTGAACTACGTAAATATTGTCTTGTGCGTGTGATTGTTTTATTTGGCGTGTGTTTTCTCTAATTTTTGTTTCTCACATTTTGGGAATTTCGGGTTTAAATTCCTTTTCAACAACAAGTATAGAGGAGAGGAGTATAGTAACAGACGATATGTCAAGAAAACTTCAAAACAGGGGATTATTGCACATTCGCAGCAGCAGTCTGAGAGGCTTCCTGTTAGGGAGGATCGGCCAAATATAAAAGATCAAATATCGACTGAAGAAATAATAATAATAATAATAATAATAATAATAAAGAAAATCAACAAAACAACTCAAAATAATTTCTAAGTAAATTGTCCAAGTTTTGAAATATAAAGTGAAGGAAAAACGGAATTGGCTTTGAAGTTTGAACAAAAAAAAAGAAAAAATAAATTGACTAATAACACCCGGGTGGGATCATTAGATTATTATTATTTTTTTTAATGTGAGTATTTTATTTAATTTCACTAGTGAAATTCTGTTTCAGCGTTAAAAAATTATAGAGCTTCCTTATTTTTGTTTTAATAATTCAGTTTTTATAAGTTATAAAAAAAATAGGAAGGATTCAAATCAATTCAATATTTTCAATGAACATGGTGGTGTTGCCCGTTGGTAAGCAGTAAATAAGGAGGGAGAAAAAACCTGCTACTAATCAGGCAACCAGTTGTAACCTGAATGGGGTCTGGTCTTCGGTGCTCCTTGTTCTAAGAGGAGTTGAGGAGAGAGATGAGATTTTGGGACTTTTTTTAACCTTTGAAAATGTGAAATTGAGTTTTATTGAGATGTTATCCTGATTAAATTTATTTATATTTTAGTAATAATGTAATACGATAATGTGACATGTCCTTATTGAATGATGTAAAGTGTAAACTTTTGGGTATATACATACTAATATTGAAATACTGATCATTTGATTATATCCAAATAACTTCTTATACAAAATTGACTACTAGATATTTCAAAACCTCTCGTTCTCAACTGTTGGATTATCAAATAAAAATAAAAATATCCTCAATTTAAACCATTTAACAATTTGAGGTTTTGAACTTTTCAAGGTTTTCTCGAAAGCCGTGGTGTATATAAATGTATGGTGGGGGATTCGTTCCCTTCTTTAATCTCTCAATTGCCTAGTCCTGAAGCCTGAACCAAAAGTGTCAACATTTGGGTTGGAGTTTTTTTGTATTGACGAAGAGTGAAGAGTCCTAAATGGCTACAGAGCTAGAGCGTTACAAAAGTAGCAAACCATCATTTTTCAAGGTCCTCATTGATGACTTCTCTGAACAACTGGTAATGTACCTCACCTCTTTTCTTAGATTAATTTAATCAATAGATTTTTTTTCCCAATGAATAGGTAATTATCCGACATTCCTACTATAGTGTCTTTAGTCATTGGTTAATTACATTTGTTTAAATATGATAAATCGAAATATTCAAAGAGAAATTAGAGATTCCATCAATAAGTTAAGGGTAGAATCAGAACCCTATTACGATTTCTCAATGAAAGAACATTGCCTCCTATTATAGTGTTTTTTTGTACTTGATTTATTGGATGGAACATGTTTGGATAAATCAGATAAATTGGAAAATTCAAAAGATTTCAGCGATAAGATTAGGGTAAATTAAGAACTCTCTTACTCAATTAAATAAGAGATAAAATTAGTCTAGTGTTTTAGTCCATAAAATTAGGGTGTTTTAAAATTTAAAAAAAAAAAAATCAGAAATCAATATATTAT
This sequence comes from Quercus glauca, assembly GCA_023736055.1. NCBI lineage: Eukaryota > Viridiplantae > Streptophyta > Magnoliopsida > Fagales > Fagaceae > Quercus > Quercus glauca. The sequence goes on along the minus strand of CM043316.1, from coordinate 94,840,282 downwards.
TGAAGAGGTGCAAAGTCAGCACTCAATAGTAGAACATCCTCCTGTCAGACTAGCAAAGGGTAAAATAGGGATATTGTTTTATAATCACATTGGTTATATTTAATATTTATCGTAAAACTCACAAATTAGTAGTACTATCATCTTGCAAAACTTTGGGGGGTCATATATTATAATGATAATTTGATAATTGGGGGAGGATGATTTGAAGTTTTGAACTCTAGTTGTATCTATTTATAAATACTAGGAGGTTACTAGTTAATTACAAGGCTTTTTAATATTATTATTATACATTTTGTTACAAGATAATTAGTACATTTATTTTGTCAAAATTTTTGAATAGCTTGTGCTATTGAGTCAAAAATGCATGTAATTAACGTTACTTCATTTACATGTAGCGTATACCACCTGCTTTCATCAAGAACTTCAATAGTATGTCACTTTCCAAATATGCTCTTAGAAGCCCAATTGGGAAATTTTGCATGGTACATGTGGAAGTGAGAGGGAATGAAATGTTCTTTCGGAACAGTTGGCCAGACTTTGTAAAAGATAATTATTTGGAAATAGGAGATTTTCTTGTTTTTGAATATGATGGTAAATCAACGTTTAATGTCAAGATATATGGTAGAAATGCATGCGAGAAGGATATAAGGGTAGCCAAAAAGAACAATGACAATCCTATTTCCTTAGAGAAGAAAGGAAAACAAGTCCAAGAAAAAGAGAGCTTTGGAAAGAAAGCTAAAAGTCCAACAAAATAAATTGCGAGTTAAACTATATCTTACTGTTTTGCTTTTGATTACTAGTTTTTGTAAACTATAAATATATATATATATATATATATCATATCTGTACTTATGTGCTATTTCCGGTGTCTAGGTGAATATAATATGTCTAGCAAGGAACCTGTTACTGTTAGTGATGATGAGGAAGAACTGACAATTGAGAATTCAGAAATATCATGCTTTATTGCAACGAGGGATGGAACTATTCTCATACTAAGGGCGGCTATGGCATCCAATGAAATTTTAAATTTCTTTTATTAATACTATAAATATATATGGTTTATACTTTGGAGTTTGGACCGAAAAGTTTTATAAAAGATTGTGTTGGTGTGTTTTTTTTGGTTTATGCGTTTTGTATTGTTATGTTGTTGTTTGTTTGTTTTTTTTACCTAATTGTTTCTTTCTTTAACTAGAAGATGGACCTATAATGATATAGTAATAGATATAGCTTTCAACCTTCCTAGGTTAATGTTTTTCCTTCTTGATTTGAATATTTTCTGGATAAAGATATGACTATTTATCATAGTCAGGGATGGAACCATTCATTGGCTCGTGGGCAATGGCCCCCTAAATTTTGAAAAAAAAATCAATAGTATATATATAGCTACCTAATTTTTAGCAATTTGACTCAATAAAATTAAACTTGCCCCTTTAAACCAAAGAAAAGACTCATAAAAAAAGAAAAGAAAAGAAAAGGCTAAAAAATTACTGATCTAAAATTCAAAAAACAAATTAGATAGCCCAAAAATATTAACTCAACAACAAAATCAATAATAAAAAGTTAAAGAAAACTTAGCCCAATCAACAAATTTTACCAAAAAATTAGCCCAGCCATTAAAAATATTTGAAACAAAATCAATGTGAATCTTACATACCAAATCATTCCATCAAATTCCAAAAAAAAAACTAAACTAAACTAAACGTGAGAGACAAAGAGAGTGAAAGATGCAGTAGCTGTGAGCTTGAGTGTTGAGACTTGAGCTCTTGACAATGAGTGTCGAACCTGATGAGCTTTTGAGATCGAGCAGTGTATGGATGCAACAACAGTGAACTTCTTAGATCTAACAGTTAAGGAAATAACGAACACAACAAAAGATGGTTTAATTGTGATTTGATTTGATTTCTAGCATGGTTTTAAAAACTAAACTGGACTAGTTGGTCTGACCAGTTCAATCGAGAACCGGCCTTCAATCCGGTCCAGTTATGGCTAAAAATCGAAAATAGCTTAAAAACTGGAAAAATTTGAAAACCGGTATGATCGAACCGGTTACTGACCAGTTGGGATTTTTTGTCATTTTCCTAGCCTAAAACTACGCCGTTTTGGCTAAAAACTAACCCTAAAGACCCACACCTCTCCTAAACACTCTCATCTGTCACGCCTGACGCCTAATCTCACGCCTCTCTCATGGTCTCAAGCTCTATCAAGCTCTCTGCCTCTCTGCCTTACTCAACTCAAGCTCACTCTCTCTGAAATCATGAATATTCCTCACTCTCTCTGCCTCACTCTCACGGTCTCACCTCACACACGCCTCTGAAAATTTTTTTTCCCCTTCTCATCCTCTTGGTGTTTGAAGTAGTGAAGAAGTGTTTTGGATTTTTTTTTTCTTTTTCTCTTCGCTCTCACGGTCTGGCCCTCTGGCCCTCTCTGCTCTCTGCTTCTCGGTGTCGGGTAATATTCTTTTCTTTTGTTATTATTACTTGATTTTGATTTTGATTTTCTCAGTTTTTTTTTTTATTATTTCTCTCGGCTTCATCAGGTAATAATTAATATTCTTTTCTTTTGATTTTGATTTCTATTGTTCTTTGGTTTTGGAATTTGCATAGATATGGACAATAAAGTGATTGAGGATGATGATGACATCAATTTGGAATCATTTGGTGATGAACTTGATGCTCCTCCCAGATTTAGAGATAAAAATAATCCTATTCAAGTTGAAGATGAAGAAGATTAGAATGAGAATGATGATAACGATGCTAGTGGTGGAGCATTTGGTTCACATGATGATATTGATTTCAATTTTCTTCATAACAAATGAGGCTTGGATCTTAAAACTTAGTAGTTATTTGTTTGAAATTTTAAAACTTATTTGCTATTTGGATGTAATGAACTTATTTGCCATTTGGATGTAAATGTAATGACTAATGAACTTATTTATTTGGTTTTGTTGGAAGTTTATTATGTTAAGGATGATTATTTTGTAATGTTATTATGTTAAATTTTTTAAAAAGATGCTATATACTTGTATTTTTTTTTTTAAAGGAAACATATTTATTACTATTGGTTGTTAGTTTTAGTATATTAAAAAATTATTAATTATTTATATAATTTAAATAAATAATAATTAAATTATTTATGACTTCATCGATTCGACTATCAGTCGGACCCTGGTCTGACCATAAAATCGATAATTAGCTCATTTTTCTAGTTATTTCACCATATCGATTTTTAAAATCATAATTTCTATACTTCAAGTAGTAGGTTCAAAAAAGAAAGAAGAAATTTTTTTAATTGTGATTTGATTTATAACTAAGATGGCACGTGAAAAACTTTGAAAAGGTTGTAAAAAAAATAATTTTTTTTCTAAAACCAAGATAATGGGTAATGGCTGTAACCCACTAACTATAAACAACATGTTTTTTTTTTACTTGACACTATTTTTTGTTTGTTAACTTTTTTTTTTAAGTATTTGTCTACTTTAAACTTCATTTACATTTTTTGTTTAGGTTCGTGGGGCATATTTATTTGGTTTTTTTGGTTAGGGATTAATTTCTAGTAAAGTATATTTGTAAGACATCAAAATAACGAAGCATCTTAAAAATAAATAAATAAATAATGGCTTTACTTCAATGAAATTGGTAATACTTCATTGTAGCATTATAATGAAAGTGAATGAGCTTACATTAAGCTTGCTCCCCAAGATTTGATTCTTGGCTCTGTCCTTGATCATAGTTTTCTTTAATAAACCATATGAGATTTCATGACGTAATGCATTTTATGTTGATGATTTTAAGAATTAGAAGAAGTTTTTTTGTGGAGAATTTTTGATTTTTTAAATCATATAGTAAATAATTATAATTTTTTTCATAAAGTTGCGAAGATGATATGATGCCATGCAGCTTATTTTATATATCAAAGTCTCATCAAAAACTTAGAAATGATAGATTATAAGCTATACTTACTATTGGAAAGCATGCCACAAATGTGTTCAAATATGAATACTTAATACATTGAGAGATGTTTCCCCCCAAAAAAAAAAAAAACTTACATTGAGAGATGAGGTGAAGCTTGTCATCGACAAAACAACACAATTGAAAGTGATTATTGAGCATTTAAAAAAAAAATTTTATTAACACTAAATAAATAGTTTATTTTTCAAATAGGGCATCTTTGGGTGGGGTGACTTTTGTAGAGGTAATAAAAGTTAGATACGACAAGTGGGTCAAGTTGGTTCAAAAACGAGTTTAGGTTAAAAATAGGTCATCTTACACAGGTTAGAAGCTGAGTTAGGTTGCAGGTTAGGTTTGGTCAATCCGTATTTTTTCACATGAAAAATAAATAAATTAATTAGAAACCATGTATATGATGTATTTTCCACTTGTAAGCCATGTAGTAAACAAATTACTTTGGGTGGAATGCATTAATTTGAATTTAACTGTGTCATGAAAAAGAAAGGACAATGTTTAGCTACAAAAGTAATTGTAACCTTAGGTTACAAACTTACTTAATATCTTTTTATTGGAAATGAATTTTGACAAATCCACCATTGGATTACATCTTCTTCTTATATCTTCCATACTTGCAAAATTTCAAGAAAATTAAAGATCAATAGCTATGTCATCAATAAATTTTTTTAAATTGCAAGTTTTTGTAATTTAAAATTATGCACAAAATATAAGCTATAAATCATATAGTAAATAATATCTGATTGACATAAAATTTAACATATGTATTAAGAGCGTAAAGAATGTGTAATTCAATGGTTAAAATTTCAAAATATGTTGTAATATTTATTTTATTGAGTGAGTTTATAACCTTTAGCTATAACCAATTTTGTAACTAAACTTTGTCTAAAAAGAAATACAAATCCCAATAAGCCTAATAGTAATAGAACCAATGCAAAAGATTCAAATTTTAAATTTCTTTTCTTTCATTCAATTCTCTCATCAACCAAGCAGAAGCTAATACATTCAAAACAAAATGATAATTGCCAAAAAAAAAAAAAAAAAAAAAAAAAAAAACAAAAAACAAAAAACAAAACAAAAGACTAAGCTTACTTTCATTGTTCTATATTGGGCCAATATTTCTTGAACCGGAGTCTTACATTTTAAGTGTTGTATGAGCTATGGTCCTAAAAATTAGCCTAGAACTTACTAATGCATAATTTAGTTTTGATTTTTCTGCGTTGTGCCGTTTAGAGTAGATTAGCTTTATTGCTCTCAGCCAAAAAAGAAAAGAAAAAAAAAAGGAGTAGATTAGCTTTGCTTAGGTTTTCATCTCTTTTATTTATATATTTATTTTTGGAGAAGAATGGTGTTTTGTATTTTATTAATATCGTAGTAAGAATGAAAAACATCTTCAATGAAAGCAGTAATTTCTTCTATCCAAGCCAATAAACTCTTCAGGTGTTGCGAATAGCGTGAAAGCTTGTGGGGTGCCCTATAGGGGTGACAAAATCCAACACGATCCACAAACATGACACAAAGGGTTGAGGCTTAATGGGTTCATATCATATTCAAGTTGACATGACTGACCTATTTAACAAATGTATCGTATTCGTGTCCAACCCACGAAACCTATCGAACATGTTTAACTAAATGCTATTTCATCAATAAACCCTTCAAAACTCTAGGTATATAAACTTATTAGTTGTAGTGGTTTATTTTGTTTGACATATTGTGATTGATTATTTGTAATATTTAAATTTTTTAGGTTTGAATGAATTATTTTGTGATGCATTTACTCATCATTTTTTAATTTTATATTTAAAAAATCTATATGTTGGTTTTCATAGTTAAGATCAATGGGTTAAAACTAAAATTTGTATTTTTTTTTTTTTATATATTGAAATATGATAAACGGGTTGACATGATTGATTGATTTATGTATTAAAGTTGAGGAATCTTGACCCGTTTAATAAACATGTTGAGATTGTGTTGACTCATATAATTGAATACTCATGAGTCGACATAAAACAAACCCGACATGTGAACATGAATCGTTACACTTTTGGTTTAATTTCTAACCTGTCAAAAAAAGAAAAAGAAAAAAAGAAAAAAAAGAAGGTTAGTACAAACAAAGCATATTGTGAAAAAAAAAAAAAAATTCTCTACACTTATGGTATTATATCACCAATTGAGGCTATGCTTGTACAACTCAATGCATGCCCTGGGTAGCCTTATATAGAAGTTTGTGGAGCTCAAAGTCAGATTTTACAAACTCAAATGCACTCAAGGTCAGGGAAGTCTGCACCGAATTTTGAAAATAAAAAATGGCATTCAATGCAGAGAAACAAAAAATGGTGGCTCATCACCTACCTTCTGACCCTCAAGTCTAAACGCAGTCACCCTTCTGTCAGAGCAGCTAGCGTCAGAGTGGACTAAGATGGCAGCAACTCCAACAATGCCTGCCGGCTCCTCTCCCAGATTTCTAAAACTTCTGACAAGATTTTACAAAAAATCAACTCACAGAAATCTTCTAAGGACTTCGATCTGCAAAACCCAGAAATATCATCCACAATGGTGCAAACACGCGTGCCCACGAGCGGCCACAAGTTCACAATGACCAACGGAGTAGTCTTTCAAAATCTGCTCAAATCTGTGCATAAATTCACAAAACTAAACCCACAAGGATCTTAAATGGACTTCCATCTACAAAACCCTGAAAGATCAACCTTAAAGGAGCTACCACATGCCCCCACGCGCACGAACTCACAATGACCAGCAGCTTAGCCCTTCAAGTATGTTCAAATCTATTCACAATTTTAGAAAGCAGGCCATACCAGGAGATTCTACGGCCTTTTCTCGACATAGCCTGAAAATTTCAAGTCCAACACATGAGCCACGCGTCGGCACGCGCCTCTAGAAGCTCCATAAAATGCTGCCTAAACAACCGCGCTTACACGCGCCGCCATCTTCATTCACGCACTCACACGCGCCGGAGGATACTCCACGCGCTGGCAGGCGCCTACAGTGTGTGACGTCACCAATGACATCATCCTTCACTGGGTTGACCTGGTTCCTTGGACCTGACCCGGTTCGAACTGCCTGCAAAAAAAAAAAAAAAAAAAAAGAAGCTTTGACCAAGTTTGAACTTTGACTTGGACCAAAAAGTCAAAATTTTCAAAATGGACCTGTCCCACTCAATTTTTCGAGTACATTCTAATTTTGAGACCCATTTCTTCATTCGAAGCTCAGGAATTGCACAAACGTCCAATTTCCAAAAAGTTGACTTTTGCGTAAACGTTGACCAAAAGTGAAAATTTTTAAGATGGACCTATCTTGCTTAATTTTTTGCGTACATTCCAATTTTGGAGTCCGTTCCATCATTTGAAACTCAGAAATCACACAAATGACTCAATTCCAAGGTAGTTGACTTTTGTGTTGAAGTTGACCCAAAGTCAAGATTTTCAAGCCAGACTTGTCTTACTCAGTTTTTCGCGACTTGGAAATCACCAATCTAACCCACATCTCCGAAGTCCTGACAATGTCCAAAACTAAAGCTCCCAAGATCAAAATTTGAGATTCATCCACTTGGTCTAGATTCCTTCAGGGTTGTTCTCCAGACTTCATCAAGGCTTCCCTTCCAAAGTACAAATGAACTCTTACAAGTGTAGCTTGAACTTAAAATTACACTGGGTCACTAGTTCAACCTATCATTCTCGTTCAGTGCCTACCAGTCTCCAACCTACCATTCTTGTTTAGTGCTTGCCGTTCCCGCCTACCATTCCCAGCCACCATTCTCAACCGCCATTCTCAACTACCCACCTACCATTCTCAACTACCCACCTACCATTCTTTGTTTCTCTACTATAAATAGAAGGGTTGGGTTCATTAAAAAAAAAAACTCATAAAAAAAAAAAAACATTGAACCATGAAATAAAGATTTGCTTCTTTCAAATTTTCAAGTCCTCCTTCTCATAGCCATTTCTCACTATGGCCTCATCATTCTCAACACTTAGCAACCAATATTGCTTCATAATCTGTTTGAAATCAACCCTCTCATGGTTCGGTAGAAACCTTCTTCACAACATCATTGTAGTTTTGAGATCCAAACAAATTTTGTTTCTCCACTTAACGACCACCTTTGTCAATAAAATTACTCATAACAAGGTCTGTATCATTGTTCCATGCTTCCTTGGACTTGGTTGGCCAGGAAATCCAAGTCCAGCAGAGACACCTGTTCCTAGGCTCAGGGCTTTTGTAATCTCTCTCCAATTGCTTGGTCTTCCAACAGAAACAACGGTTTGAAACAAACAGCAACTTGGCTGGTTTCTAAGACCAAAATCACAAGTTAGCTCCATCTTTCATTTTTTTGTGCTTTTCCAACAAGTAGCAGTAAGTGAAGATGGTAAAAAGTATTGGGGTATCCTACAAATTGTCTTCCATTCAACACTTGAAACAACCTCCAAGGCACCAGCTCATCAGAATTCAGCCTTTGGAGCCGGTAAATGGTCACCAAAGCCCCAAAGGTCATCATTGCTGGAACCTTAAAACACACTTTCTGGAATTATTCCACTTAAATTCAGCTTGAAGTATTTCAGAAAACATACTTCTGAAATTACTTCAACTTAACGTCTGTTGGCATGGTCCCATCACACAGGCGCATTCTACGACTTGCCGTCAGACCTCATTCACCATGCAGTTAGTCCTAGATCCCAAGGTGTACTTCCCCGAAACATCTACATCAGAGGGTCCCCAACGTACAGGGCCAGCGCCATGGTGGCATATGTTTCACCCATTCCCTTTACTTCATCCCCGTCTTCTTCACCACCAACATCAGCATCCCCAGAATCCATAAGCTTTTGAAATTACCTCAACTTAACCTGAGTGATGCGACAACACAAGCACATTCAACCACATTCCCACATGGCCTCACCGTAATCCGAAGTATACTCTTCTAAGATAACTTCACCAACGGTTCTTAAAAACACGAGGCAAGCCCCATGACTCTGTATGTTGTACCCAACCAACATCTTCACCTCTTCCTCATCTTCTACACCCTGTGATCGCCGCCAACGATCCAAAATGTTCTTTTGAAATTACTTCAACTTAATCTCTGCTGAGAAGGCTCAGTCACACAAGTACATTCAAATACTCGTAGACCCCTTTTCAGTCTCATCAAAGCCTTTCATATGGGTGGGTCTAATTTTCAGAAATTATCTCATCCTTCTGAAAGCTCCACCACCTTCAACTATTTCACTTAAAGAGTCAAGTGTAAAAATCCATTTTCGAAACTCATTCCCACACCACACTCTAAAACTGTGTGTGTGAACGAGTCTCGAAGGGGCATTTGTAGAGAGGAAAATTTTTCGACCTATCACAAGCTTACACGTCACACTACTAAGTCCACAAAATACAGCCAATTACAAAGTGCCACGTATTGCTGCTAGGTTTTACTATCACTATTTAGAAACTAACAGAAATTTGCCAAGTGTCATGCAAAAACCAATCACGCATTAGCGCGTGTAAGCGATGACATAAGCAGCTTGCGTGTGTAAGCGATGACATAATCAGTCCAGCACGTGTAAGCGATGACATAAGCGGACCAATCAGGCTGTGACATGTGTCACCAATCAGACTCCGTCACGTGTCGCTCATCCACCTCCAAATTCCTATAAATAGAAGCCTTCCTAAGACATTGAGGAAAGCACCAAGCCATCTAGAGCATAAGCAGCATCAAAGAAGATTCAGAAGTACTGTAACTCTACTGGAATCAAGCCCTGAAGCCTCCAAGAACTTCAAGAACTTCAACTTTGAATACGAAGAACATTCGAAGCAAAATCATCTGTCTAGATCTCAAAGGTCACTGGAATCAAGCTTAAAAGCCTTTAGAAACCTCAAAAAATCACAAATCAGCGAAACTTAACGGATTCAAGCCTTCAAAGCCTCGAAGAACTTCCACCACAAACCTTCAAATACGAAGAACATTCGAAACAGAATCATCCAAATTATCTGCGTAAATCTCAAAGTTCACTGGAATCAAGCTCAAAAGCCTTCAGAAACCTCGACGAACCACAAATCAGTGAAGCTCTACGGATTCAAGCCTCCAAAGCACCGAAGAACTTCCACCACAAACCTTCAAAGACGAAGAATGCATGAAGAACACAAAGAACATACGAAGAACATGAAGAACGTGAAGAACAAAGAATTTCTAACAAGCTAATAGTCAGAGATTCATTGTAATTCTGTTTCAAAGATCTTCGATCCATTCCTCAGCCAAATTGAAGGATATCTTGTGTTCGAGTCAAAATTACATTATTACAATTCCAATCAACAAAGTCTTTCAAGGAGATTAAATCAAAGGATCACTCTTTTGTAATCATAGAGAATTGTACCATATCTTCCATACAAATTCGCATTTGTGAAACTATTTTACTTGTTTAACTCTGTAAGGTTAAATTTAATCAACCATCTTGTTGGCTTTATTCCATGCCAATTTGCTTGTAATTCAGCAATTAGTAACCCTGTATTTAGGTTGGATAATTGTAAGGGTAGTATATGAGAAGATGTGAAGAAATGCTCAAGATTGTGCAAAGAAACAGAAACTCGCGACTGGATCTCGCGGGTGACTCGCGGCTTGCAAGTCGCCAGAAGTTGCACAAATGCCAAGCATGTCAGAAGCTGAAGAGTCGCGCTAGCTGTTGCACTACAGGACAAAAGTTCCAGGCTGGCCAAGCCATTAGCTCGTGGCTTGAACTTGCGACTTAAGCCAGTCTCGAGGTCAAGTCACCAAAATGCCCTGTTTGGGAAAATCTGACATTTCACATTCCATTCTCATTCCAGTATAAATACCCCTCATTCCCACGATATGTGTAGAGCTTCTAGAGAGAATTTTGTGAGAGAAACCCTAAAGAAATACAAGATTGATTCATCCACAATCTTTACCTTAAAGACTTTACAAATTCCTCTATTTTCTTCCTCTCCATTGTCATACCCTTGAGAGGTCTTTAGCCAAACCCTTGTCTCACCACACCCACGTCTGTGAGAATGTTGATTTGGTGCTGTTTGGGAAGCAGTTAGGAAGGAACCAATCTACATTGGTTGATGCTATGGTCTGGTAGCGGAATCCAGAAAGCTAAAGAAGAAATAGGTTTGGCGTAATCTTGTTGGAGCAAGAAGCTTAAAGGGCTTAGGTACTTGGGTAGATTAGACTTGGAGGGTCTTCTGCTGTTCATGTATCCCAACTACATTCTTTAGTGGATTATTCACCACTTGGAGGGCGGCGGAGAGGTTTTACGTCGAGAGCTTCGGTTTCCTCTTCGATAACACATCGTGTGTTGTCCGTGTGTTTGCATCTTCCCTTCCTTTATCTTTGCCTTATATTTACTGCTGTGGATGTGTTTATATTTGGTTTAGATTGTTTATCAATTCTGTGTTTGGCTTATATTCATATTCCGCACATAAATTGTTTGATAATAAGCTTGAATTGATAATTTGTAATTTGGGGTCTAAACGTTCAAGGGTGTTTCATACCCATTTTGAACATTCAATCGGTATCAGAGCGGGTACACTTGTTGTAGTTTAATTACCTAAGTGTGATCCCTGACCCCTTTTGAGATGGATAGGTCACAATCTCTTAATGTACCACCGTTCTTTGACGGTAATAATTATGCATTTTGAAAAGTCTGTATGAGGGCGTTTTTGTGTTCTATTGATGATGCTGTGTGGGATGCAGTTGAAGTAGGATGGACAAGGCCAGAGGCTGCCAAGTTTACTTGGGATAAAGCTGCTCTTGCGGCGGCAAATGTAAATAGCAAGGCATTGAATGCTATTTTCTGCGGTGTCTCTCCAGAAGAATTTCACCGGATTTCACATATCACCATTGCTAAGGAAGCACGGGAAATTCTGGAGACAACCTATGAAGGGACTAAGAAAGTGAAGGACACTAAACTTCAGATGTTGACCACTCGCTTTGAGGAGCTAAAGATGAGTGAGGATGAGTCTTTTGATTCGTTTTACAGTAAATTGAACGCGGTTGTAGTTGGCAAATTTAACTTGGGAGAAAATACGGAGGACTCAAAAATTGTAAGAAAGATCCTTCGGTCTCTACCAGAGAGTTTCCGAGCCAAAGTTATAGCCATTGAAGAGAGCAAAGATCTTGACAACATTAAGGTTCAAGAGCTGGTTGGGTCTCTGCAGACTTATGAGTTGTCCCTGCCCACATAGAAGAAGAGTAAGTCACTTGCACTTAAGACAATCGATGAGAGAATGGTGTCTCATGACTCTTTGGAAGAGGATGTAGTAGACAAAGATGTGGCATATCTTGTAAAGAACTTCTGGAAATTCTTAAAGGTAAAAAACAGTGGAAAATTCGGTGACAAAAGAAAATTTTAGAGTGCTGGAAAAGAGAAGAAAGAGTTCAGAAGAAAAGAGGGTAGAGATTCCCAATCCTCACAAGGAATTACATGTTTCGAATGTAATGGACATTGGCACTTTAAAAAGGAATGTCCCAATTATTTGAAGTCGAAAGGAAAGGCTTATACCACTACTTTAAGTGATTCGGACTCATCAAATTCTGACTCTGAGGACAGCTGTGATGAAGAAGGAAATTTCTCTGCATTCATGACCATTGCTCATGTGGAATCCTCAGATGATTTGGATACACTTGTGAAGGAGCTTGGTGAGCATTCTGATTTGGAGTCTATTTGGGTTGCTGAAGAATCGGAGGCTAAAGGGGATGAAGATACATCGGGTTTTCAAGAGAATTATGCCTTACTCCTTGAGAAATCGGGTGAATATGCAAGGGTTGCAAAGGCGGCTGTGAAGAAGATGAAAAAGGCTAAAGAGGACTATAAAAGTCTTCTGGCCAGATATAAGGAGGCAAAGTGTGAAATTGAGACACTAAATGGCAAGCTATCAGAAGCTTATACCAAAGTAAGATTTCTTAAGCAAGAGGTGGTGCAAGCACAAGCCAAGATAGAAAGGGTCTCCTCTAAGAAACTGGAAGATGTTATCTCTTCTCAAAAACACTTCTCTGACAAATCTGGTTTGGTTTATACTGGAGGAAGTAGCTCATCGGCCAAAGCTACCAAAGAAGTAAAATTTGTGAAGGCCATAGAGCCGATTGTGGAAGAGTCCATCCCAGAGAATGTTAAGGTTGAGAAGAAGAAGAAGCTGGCTGAGCAACGAGTGGGTAATAAGTTCCGAAATCAATCAGAAGCCAGATTTGAAGGTAGAGTAAGATCTATCTCAAGACCACAATGGGGTCCCAGAACAGATTATGTGTGTCACTACTGCGGATTGTAAGGACATACTAGACCCAACTGTCAAAAGCTGAGAGCGGATAACAATGTAAGTGCACCTCGGTCACGAGGAAGAAGAAATGACAAGAGGTCTTGGGGTGGTGAGCAACCAAGAAGTCAAAACCATGATCCAGGAATGATGGACGTGATGAAGATGATCGGTGCCTTCACCAATTGCCTGGAAAGCTTCACACGAAGGTTTGAAAGTCCTAACTCTCGTACCCAATCCTTCAAGGATATCACCTCAAACGCATGTGACGTGTGGGTGATGAAGGGTACTCATGCATAAGCATTGCAATATGTCCATGCATTAATACTTCCCATATTTTGTGTATATGCTTGGTTGTTTTGCTTCTTGCAAGTTTGAGTTGGATATTTTTGTTTGTGAGTTTTGGTTAAATTGTTTTTTACTTTGCTGATTTTGTTTTGATCAATCTTTATTTTTCTTGTGTCAAAAATTCAAAAACACATAAAAAGTAGAAAATCCAAAAAGTTTGATCAACTTTGTTGAGTTTTGTCTCAAAGCATGTTTTACCTTGTACCTTTGTACTAATGACTTTGTGCATCTACGAGCTTAGCTTGTTCCTTATGCACTCATATCATTGTGGGAGAAATTTTGAAATCTATGTGACTGTTGTAAATAGATCTTCAACCTTGTCATGAATGATCAGTGAATGGTTTTGTTGATCTTGAAACATGCATAGACTCATGCCTATATATTTTCCCACTTTTTTTTTTTTGCTTAAAAGAGCTCTCTAAATGTAAATCTCCAAATGAAAAGAGATATAGAGCTGTAAAAGCCTGTTGCACATACTAGTATTTGATTAGGAAAAAGGAAAAGCGACCAAAATAAAAAATGTATGATGCCCAAAAAGCCAAAGGCTAACCCATCAATTGAAATATCAAAAATTTCAGGCATCTATCTCACAATGAGATTTTCTTTGCTTAAAAAGTGCAAATGATATGTTGAATATGGAGCCAAATGAAAAGTTTCAAAGAATGTAAACAAGTTCATGTGGGAGGTCATATATGCATGTTTCTATAATTGAAATAAGTCACATTATCTAGTGCTAGTTGTGTATGTCTTGATTGAATTGATCATTGAAGCTTCACCTTGGACTAAGGCCTATCTTATTTTTGATATCCACACACAATACACAAGTCTATGTTCAATGAATGCCATATTCATTTGTGTGATTATACTTGATTAAATGTACTTTCACATGCTCAATCTTTGTTTGATCAAATACAAAAAGACTTTTGAGTGTTTTAGTTGTTTTTGGAAAGTGTTTTGTTTTTTACAAAAATATCAAAAAATTTTAAAAAATTGTTTTCCCCTGTTTTGGCGACTTAGTTGTGAGTTAGCCTAGTCACAAGCCCCAGTCGCGAGCCCACTCAGAGTTTTTCGCGGCTCACTGGCGAGTCAAGGTCCCAGTCGCAAAAAATACTTAGCAAAATTTTCAAAAATTTGAGTCTTAACTAAATTCGCGGCTCAGTTTGGCGACTTGTTCGCGGATGGAAGGTCCAATCGCGAGGTTACTCAGAGATTTTTGCGGCTCAACTCGCGACTCCCTAGCGGGTAGATCTTCCAGTCGCGAAAAACACTTAGAAGATTTGTCAAGAATCTTGTTTTCACAGTGTTTCGCGGCTTACCTTGGCGACTTAATGGCGACTTGATTCAATCGCGAAAAACGCGTGTTTTGCATTTTAAAGTCTGATTTCAAAAACTTTTCAGTTTTCCCTCTAAATCAAGTGACTGTTCATTGTCTTCTCCATTTCTCTCTCTAAAACACTCCGTGTTCTCCCTTGGGAAACCTCTATTTCTGCACTTTCTCTTCTCAAATCTTCAAGAAAAAGATATGGGTTTTCTGTTTTTTACTTTAGATTTCTTGAATCTGTGAGTTGCTATGTTGGTTTGAGCTTTGAGGGGTTTGAACATGGGTTTGATTACAATGTTGGGGTTGATTGAGTGGGTTTGTTTACTCTTGTTGCTGAATATGTTCAATATCATGTTTTAATACCTTTATGCCTGAACTTGGTCTATGCTCTCATATCCTTTGTGTATATGGTTTTGGGGTTTTCTGCATTTTCCTCTGAATATGAGTTTGGGTATTTCAGTATGGTTGAGTTTGGGGTGGCTTGTATTGTTTTGATTCCAAGTCATCATATCATGGTTGTGCTGCTGCTTTTGGGTTTATCTTGCATCTGTCATACGCATTATGTCATGTTTCCTATATATGCCCTCATCTGTCTGATAGTGTTTTTACACTATCCATTGTTAATTATTTAATGCCTGCTCCAATATGCATTTATTCTGAATGATCCTGTTTGATTTGTTCTACAAATCTCTGGTTATTAACTGTTTTTGGTTTGTGGGTTGTCTTGTCACTCTGTTATTGTCATTGTAACCAAATTGTTACTAATATGTGTGCACTTCCACATATTGTGTTTTGCTCTTGTTGTGGTCTCTTCTGCGTGTTTACAGATGGCTCCCACATCTTCAAAGAAGAAGACTCTTGCTAAGAAGGCTAATAAAAGGATGAAAATGGACAACAACCTGTTTAGGTCTGTCAAGCATTTTGAGAGATACAAAGATTCCTTCATGAAGGGAACCATTATCCAGGAGAGGTTTGTGGATTTACATGACCTGAAGGATACTTTCATTCCAGAATGCTTTGAAGGCAGAGGTTAGGATAAACTTATGGGCGACTTACTTGCAGTCTGTGAGCCGTTAATAAGGGAGTTCTATGCAAATGTGGTTATAAAGGAGGATGAGTTGAACTGTTGGGTAAGAGGAAAGGAGTTCACCTTGGATGCCCATGACATTGATGAGGTTCTTGGACTTGAGGGTCTAGAGGAGTATGAGTTCATCAACTACAAAGACAAGATGTTGTCCTTAGATTCTGTCCAGGCTCGGATTGGTGGTGTTAAAGAAGGGAGATGTCTCAACACCAATGCCTTTCCTGTTGACATGAGGTGTCTGACCACCATAATGATGTACAACCTGTATCCTATCAGAAAATTGACTACTCTTACTAATGCCAGAGCTATCTTCCTTATGGAGCTTAAGGAGAAAACATTCATTGACATAAGTTCTCATATATTTGACACAATAATGGATGAGTCCAAAACAACTTCACGGGCAAAGTTGGTCTTTCCTAGCCTCCTTATGAGGATCCTCAGAGCAAAGGGTGTTAGAATTCCTTAAGATATCAGTCCCATGACTCCACCTTCAGCAATCAACAAACTAACCATCACAAGGATACAAAGTCATCTTCCAGGTGATGAAGAGGAGGGTGTCCAAGGAGAAGGTGATCCTATGGAGACTGAAGCAGAGACTGCAGGACCATCTTCCACACCAAGAAGAAGAGTCAAAAGGAGCAGGGCTTCTACCTCATCTGCTGCACCTCCTGATGCATTTCAGATCATCTTAGAGAGGCTTGACAGACTTAGAGAGGTTCAAAATCAGCATACTGAAAGGATAACAGCAATGCAAGATTAGCTTGATGTACTTTCAGTAAAGTTTGACAGCATCTACACCAACAGGGAGCAGTGACCTTTGGCCATTCCGATCAAAAAGGGAGAGAATTTTGGGGCAGCTCTTGAGGGGGAGTGCCTGTTTTGAGGGGGAGCTTACATAATCATATGTTATTATGTCTATAGCTTTGATACTATGTTTTGGATAACTATGTTATATGTTATTATGTCTATGGGTTTGATACAATGTGTTCTAGTTTGGATTAAACTCATTACTCTTGAATGCTTTTAACACTTTCATTTATTTATATATTGATGATGTTATTATGTTAATTCAGTCTATTGTGTTATGTTTCGTTTTTGTACCCATGTTGCTTTTGTAAGCTTTAAGGGTTTGTTTCCATGCACTTTGCAGTTTGTAGGCTTTTATGGTTTATACCATGCAATGCAATCTCTTTGCTTTGCAGCCTTGCTTTGTGTCTTATGTACTTGATGTTAAATGCTATGCATTTCAATTCAGTACATCACTCTTGTGCCCTTGTAGGATTGTTCCTAGATGCATATATGTTTGTATGCATTGGTTGAGTGTTGGACTTGCAAATGATACTCTTCAATTGAGCTTATCACCTTGCATGTCTGGATGTTCATTCATTGTGTGAATGGGCATAGTAATCACTTTTGTATAGTGATTGCTTGTTTGATCTTGCCATGGTCTATTGCTTTATTCCATTTTGCTTGATCATGATATTATTGTTCCATATGCATTTCAAGTTTTTTCTACATACAATGATATTATTGTGTTGTTGTGTTTCAGGAGTTACTTGTTCATATGTTCAAAAGCGTTTCAGAATCTAGAGTTAGGTGTGAGTGAGTTTTGATCAATTGTTCCCAACTCACACTTTAAGTCTAGAGTCTGTTGTAGGGTTTTGTCACGGAATAGGCAAAGGGGGAGATTGTAAGGCTGAATTTAATCAACCATCTTGTTAGCTTTATTCTGTGCCAATTTGCTTGTAATTCAGCAATTAGTAACCCTGTATTTAGGTGGGATAATTGTAAGGGTAGTGTGTGAGAAGATGTGAAGAAATGCTCAAGATTGTGCAAAGAAATAGAAACTCGCAACTGGATCTCGTGGGTGACTCGCGGCTTGTAAGTCACCAGAAGTTGCACATGTGCCAAGCATGTCAGAAGCTGAAGAGTCGCGCCAGCTGTTGCACTACAGGACAAAAGTCTCAGGCTGGCCAGGCCGTTAGCTCGCGGCTTGAACTCGCGACTTAATCCAGTCGCGAGGTCAAGTAGCCAAAATGCCCTGTTTGGGAAAATTTGACGTTTCACATTTCATTCTCATTCAAGTATAAATATCCCTCATTCCCACGATATGTGTAGAGCTTCTAGAGAGAATTTTGTGAGAGAAACCCTAGAGAAATACAAGATTGATTCATCCACAATCTTTACCTTAGAGACTTTACAAATTCCTCTGCTCTCTTCCTCTCCATTGTTATACCCTTAAGAGGTCTTTAGCCAAACCCTTGTCTCACCACACCCACGCCTGTGAGAAGGTTGATTTGGTGCTGTTTGGGAAGCAGTTAGGAAGGAACCAATCTACATTGGTTGATGCTATGGTCTAATAGTGGAATCTGGAAAGTTAAAGAAGAAATAGGTTCGGCGTAACCTCGTTGGAAAGTTTAGGTACTTTGGTAGATTAGGTTTGGAGGGTCTTCTGCTGTTCATGTATCCCAACTACATTCTTTAATGGATTATTCACCGCTTGGAGGGCGGCGGAGAGGTTTTACGCCGAGAGCTTCGGTTTCCTCTTCGATAACACATCGTGTGTTGTCTGTGTGTTTGCATCTTCCCTTCCTTTATCTTTGCCTTATATTTACTGCTGTGGATATGTATATATTTGGCTTAGATTGTTTATCAATTCTGTGTTTGACTTATGTTCATATTCCGCACATAAATTGTTTGATAATAAGCTTGAATTGATAATTTGTAATTTAGGGTCTAAACGTTCAAGGATGTTTCATACCCATTTTGAACATTCAAACTCTATTTTGAATCAAGAAATTTAGTCATCCACAGAAATGTCACTGTTTATATGTGCCAAATGTTTTGGCATTTGACACACCTCATGAGGGAGGATTTTTGGTGTTTGGTGTGCCAAATGCCAAATTGGCATTTGGCACACCTGATGGTGATGCTTTAAGAACAACTATGCTATTAAAAAGAAGAAAGAAAAAAAAAAAAAATTTAAATAAAGTAATAGAAGATTTAAAGTAGCATGTATTGCAAAGGAATGCATTAAAATAGATAAAATGATTTTTTTACCCGTCAAAATAGTTTTATTTATTTATTTATTTTTTTTAAGGAACGGCTGATGCTAGTGCTAAAAAAAAAGAGTTAGCACTTGCACTGTACCTGGTTCATCTATGCTCTCTCTCTCTCTCTCTACTAGTAAAGTCAGTTTCTTTCACTTGTTGCAAAAAATTCTCATCAATTTTTGAGGTGGGTTTTGCTTCTGGTAAGTAAATTGCCAAAGTGGGTCTAATCTTCTTTGATCTTTCAATGTCTGGAGCTTCTTGTGTTTAAAAATGTTATCTTTGGTTTATTTTTATAGATATAATTATAAGCCTGACTTTTTATCTTTGATTTTTGACTCCACAGCCATTGATTAGTGGAAATGGGAGAAACATGCAAAGATTGGAGCAAATGGGCGGAGGAAATCTATTGGGCCCACTTCCAAACAATTCACTTCTCTCAGTATCTCCTCGGTGATTATGATCGCCAGCTTGTAAATTTTTTAAGCTTCTCTTTTTACCTTTTCGGATCTATGAAATTTTATGTTTGTGAAAAACACTAAAGGTGGTAGCTTTGCATGGTCGTTAAAAAGGTTGTTGAACATGCCTTTTAGAATGTAAAAGGTCCTTTTTTTTACACGGAAAAATTGGAAGCTTTGGGGTTCCTCTGCTTGGTAGCTCTTTGTTTAGAGTGTTATGAATAAATATATATATATATATATATATATATATTAATTTTTGTGCACCCAGTTCCAGTGAAAAGAAAAAATAAATGATTTGGGGAGAGGGGGGGTGCTTGTATGTAAAAACATGATTTCAGTCATTTTTAAATGTAGTTTGGACTCAAATTAAGTACATTCTAAGTTAGAAGCACATCAGTATTTTATGTCACAGAACCTCTGTATTTGCTTATGAAATGGACAAAAGCTAATACATGGCGAAGATTTTCTTTTACCAAAATCCTGAGGAGCACGTGGGGTTACATTATTTAAAATCAGTTACTAATGAAATTTTGAATGATGTGACATTTTAGGATTTACAAAAGATAAGATCTTCATTGTGAATTTGGTCGTACAAAAAGAGAGAATCCTAAATTCAAACTGAATGGGGGGTTTGTTCTCATTTTAGAGAACATGGAGTCAAGGAGTCCTGAGTTACTTTTTCTTTTTTGGATAGAAGTCTTGAGTTAGTTTTCAGTGAATCTTTGCTGCAATTGATGAATTTTAGTTGAGGTTATATCTTGCTGGGAATGTTTCACATTTGGATCAGTTATTACAAGTTCTGGTTTGTTGTTCTTGCAACACTTTGCCCCTCTCTTGCAGCTTTGTCCTCAATTGTCTAGCTTGCTTATTTTTGTATTGACATTGCAGGCCATCCCCAAAAAATTTGTTGACAATGTGAAAAAGAAGCTGCCTCAAAGTGTGACTCTTAAAGGTCCTAGTGGTTTAACATGGGATGTAGAATTGAAGACTATTGATGATACATTGTTCTTTAACCATGGTTGGCAAGAATTTGTCAAGGATCATTCTTTGGAAGAGACTGATTTATTGGTCTTTAGGTACAATGGTTGGTCACAATTTGACATTTTAATCTTTGATGGAAAGAACTTGTGTGAGAAAGGGACTTCGTATTTTGTCAGAAAATGTGGGCCAACTGAACATGACAATGGATGCTTGACAAAGAAAAAAACAAGGGAAGGTTCTATTGATGATGTTCATGCCCCTTTGGATGATGATGTTCATACCCCTTTGGATGATGGTGTTGCATGCCCTTCACCTTTGAACTATGTAAGTGATGACAGTGTCACAGTGCCTTCAGAACAATGTATCATCTCTCTTGTCAGTAATAAAAGGACCCGGCAGAGTGCTAGGAGTGTTGGGAGTAAGGAACCTGCTACTTGTGGAGAGGGAGTGAAGTCCGCTGCAAGTGATGGTAAAGCTCTTTAACACATATGATACTATGCTTATCTGTTTTTGATACGGAATTACCTTGTAGGCCCCTTCTCACTATTTTTTAGCTGCATGTGGCTTTTATAGTACCTTGCTAGTTGCCATCCTTAAACAACAAATCGTGTAGTTCAAGAATATATTGGTTTGATAGAAGAATTTTGTTTATGAATGGTTCAGATGCTGAATGTTCACCCATCTTTAAGAATTGGACACAAGGCCCGCAATATTCGTCAAATAGAAGGCCTGTATCTGAAGATGAGATCAAGAATGCATTGCTTTTGGCCCAAGCAGCATCAAGCGATGATACCTACCTTGTTGTTATGCGACCCACACATGTATACAAGAGATTCTTTGTGGTAAGTGTTCTCTATTGCAAACTTTGATTATATAGCTAATCTCATCATTGTGTTTACTTTTGTCCTTTTTCATGTATTGCTTCTACATTATCAGCTTAATATTGAACAAAATTCTCACGTAAAAGGATGTACTTGTTGCTATTTGAAAATCTGTCTTGGTGTTCAGTGAATATACTTAATTGTTCTTGTGTTATTGCTTGATTAGTACATCCCTTTAGAATGGGCGACGAATCATCTCTCACTGGAAAACCAAGAAATCCATCTACGTTTTAAAACAGATACATGGCGAGCCAGATATAACCATAATCGAGTTCGTGGTTATGGAGGGATTACGGGAGGGTGGAAACATTTTGTTATAGACAACAACCTTGAGGAATTTGATGTCTGCCTCTTCAAGCCTGCTGGTCAAATGGATGGCTCGACTATCCTGGATGTTAGCATTTTCCGGGTTGTCGAAGAGATTAGCCCTCGGACTTTATTGACTCCACCACGAAAAAGGGGTAGGAAAAATTCAATCAAGATCCACTGAAGCATAAGCTTGTAATTCATACAAGATTTGCAACCTCATTGTGGTCTAGAATATCTGAGGAGGGAGAATTGTTCTGCTACCTGTGGACTGCACTTTATGTAACATACTAGCCTTTTGTGCACTCAAATAAGTTTATTGCCAGACTACTTACTGTTATTGTGGATGCTTCAAGGGGACTTCAGTAATTAGTAGTTTAGTGACCCTTGTTTTTGTTAATATGTTTAGTGGAATGCACTGTTGAGTCTGTGACTCCTCTCTAATTATATAATTTTGCTTAGTGGTTGGTTATCACTCTTTGAAACAATCTTTCTAGCGAGTAGCAACACAAAATAATTTTGTGCAATCTTCTAAATAATTGTTGAGGTGGTATGTTCTGATTTGTGTAAATAAATAGTAATGTACGAGGTGGTGTCAAGTGAAATTGTTGTTCCAATCACAACATGCCATGTGAATAGTTGAAGATTCTGAAAATGTTTGTGTCCCCAACATTGCTCGATTAAAACAAATTAAGATTTGATGTTTTAATCAAGATTTGATTGCACCAAGTGCAATACATTTCAATAGTTGATCTCAGTCCCTGAATAAAAAATAAAAAAATAAAAAATGATAGTTGATCTCAGTCCCTGAATAAAAAATAAAAAATAAAAAATGAAATTTGAAAGGAATAGAATGGAATGTTCTGTCGTTATAAAATTGTTACTCCCTCCGTTCTATTTTTTTTGTTCTGTTTGAAAAGTCAAACTTTTTAAGGGAACATCATTTATTGTCTTGTCTACCTTTTAAAAATGTATAAATTTCCAAAACAACCCTAAAAAAAAATTATCAAAAAATTGAATAAGTAAATTAATAGGGGTATAATAGGAACATTAGTAAATTAATGACTTTTATTTTTAGAAACATGACAATATTTTGGGACATCTCAAAATGGAATAGAGGACAAAAAAAATGGGACGGAGGGAGTATAAAATTGAAGAGAATCGGATGGTAATGTCGTTATTTATTTAATTCAATGTTGTAACACATTTCACTGGTAGATCTCATTCCATTTTACCTTCTTTTCCATTCCTTGGAGTTTGATGTTTTTTTCCTTTTGGATAATTGAAACCCCTTTTTAATGTTACTGCTTAAATTAGTGTTTTAATTTCCGTTCCTCGAATTAGTCTGATTAATGTGTTCATTTCACCTAACTACACGCTAATGCAAAATTTGGGGAACAGGAAGAGGCAATAGACACTACGGAAAATGGTGTTTGTTATTAGTACATGTCAAAAGAAATTGCAATCACCAAGAGTTTCTTGACGTGGCCTTTGATTTGCCTCTATACATTGTTTTCTTGATTCATTAAAATCACTCCTTATTAATAAAGAACCACCGTGAAACAAAGATGCATGAACTATGCACTTAAATTAACCATTGAGCTTCTCAAAAAATTTCTCAGAAGCCTTGTTATATATAAAGCTAGCTGGGGGTGGATTCTCGTTGTCTCTCAATTGCTTAGGCCTGATGCTTGAACTTAAAGTATCAACATTTGGGTTTGAGTTTGTTCGTATTCTTGAAGAGCTCTTAATGGCTAGAAAGCCAGAGTGTTACAAAAGTAGTAAACCATCCTTTTTCAAGGTCCTTATTGGTGACTTCTCTGAGCAACTGGTAATGTACCTTGCTTCTTCTTTTTTAGATTAATAGAATGCTAACAAAGATTTCTAAAATTCAAATATCATTTCTTTCTTAACTATTATATATATAAATAAAAGTAAGAATACTTTGATTACCCTACATCTGCCTTCCAAAATAAATTTTCTTGAGTTTATATGTTCTGTTTAATTGACTTGTGCTCAATTATATGTAGCGTATACCACCTGCTTTTGTCAAGAACTTTGATGGTAGGTTACTTTCCAAATGCTCGCTTAGAAACTCAACTGGAAAAGTTTACATAGTACGAGTGGAAAAGAGAGGGAACAATGGCTTGTTCTTTTGGAGTGGTTGGCATGACTTTGTGAAAGATAATTCTTTGGACATAGGGGATTTCCTTGTTTTCAAATACGATGGTAATTCCACGTTCAGAGTCAAGATATATGGTAGAAATACATGCGAGAAGGATGTGAGCTTAGCCAAGAGGAAAGAAGAATATCCAATTCCTTTTATGAAGAAAGGAAAACAAATTCAAGAGAACACCATCATTGAGGAACTCAAACCTGATTGTTACAAAGAGAGCTCTGGACAAAAAGCAATCAACTCCAACAAAATAATTTGTGAGTTAAATTATTTCTTATTGTTTCTCTTATGATTATTATGTTTTTACACTCTATCATATTAAAAATACTTTTGTTTAATATATTTTATTATGAAAAATTTATATAGAATATGCTAATATTATTACAAATTTTATTATAAAAGTAACGATAAATATGATTTGTGTTATTTCAAGAAAAAAAAATGTTTGAATTAATTTTTTTACTAATAGTGTTTGGTTTTAAGATTATGTAATAAAATTCGTAGTATTCTTAATTTGCATCTCTCATATCATATGTGTAATTATGTCTTATTCCTGGTGTTTAGTTGGATGTAGCAAATCTGGCGAGGAATTTATTAACGATGATATAAAAGAATCAGAAATAGAGTCAATAGATTCGTTCAAATCAGAAAATTCATACTTTATCGCAACTTGGACTTGGTATAACCAATACTACATGGTGAGTTTAGTGTATAGTTCCTTGACACGTTGCTTAGCAAGAATAAAATGTTCTTGTCTTGAGACAGCTATGTCTAACAGCTTAAATTTTGTGTATTTTGATGCTTCAAATTTGCAGACCATTCCAAAGTTCGTAGCTATAGAGAAAGACCTAATTAGCAAGAAGAGGGCAATGCTTCTTGATCCAACTGGAAGCCCATGGCCCGTTAGACTTGATTTGGTGGCTGATGGGTTTTTGAACATGACAAATGGTTGGCCTGACTTTTGTAAAGGAAATAAGATTGGAGCAGGTGACACCTTCATTTTTGAGTTTGTCACGCAAACTGTGATGCAAGTTCATATATTTCGAGCAGGAGCTAAAAAGGAAGCACAACGCTTGGGAGTTGACAAAAAGATTGAATGTACTGAAATTGGTTAGATTATGACTTATGGTTTTTTTTTTTTTTTTTGGTCAAGTGTGTTTTATGGTTTTATAAAAGAAAGAGTGATAAATAAATGTAACTTCCTATTATTATTCATTTTTTATCATCTTTTCTCAAAATATAGATAAAATTGATATTTTAAGTTCATTTATTTTCTTAAAGGGAAGCATTCCTTTTATTCTCTTAGAAGTAATGCTTTGAAAAGAATGAAATTAAATGAACAAAAAATTAATATTTCCCATAAATTACCTATTAAATACAAAACTTACTTCGTATTCCAATTCTCCATTTCTATCATCAAAGATATAATGTCCATTCCTCCCTCTGGAGATGTCAGGTTTGTCCACCAAACACAAATAGAAGTTCATTAGTTTAATGTTGTTAAGTCCATTTTGCTTAAAGGATGGATGGTCCACAAAGTTAAGGCATGGAATGTAAAGCTTACTCAACTCAATTTTCATCCAAAATCTTGATAAGTTCTATCCAAGCAAATTTTATCGAGGTTACCCAGCAGAAAATCTATTTGAAGATGTGTACTCAGAGTGTCTACATCTACAGAGAAAATAGACGAACAATTTCTACAGACCAAATTAAAAATATTGAGAAGCTCAGGCAAAACAGCTAGCCACCTTAGGGGGAATGAGTAATCAAATCTAGGTGCCGTTGAGAATTAAGCCACCTTGAAGACCTTTCTTTGACAAACAGTCTGCCATATGAGGGGTAACAATAAGCTTCTTTAGGCGGAGGGTTTCTGACACGCAGCAAAGAGCTGACAACTAATAAAAGCCATCACAAGTGAGGTGAACAGTTCAAAGCCAACCACCTTTGGAAAATGCCAACCCAAACCTCGCCTCAAATAGCTGCAAAACAGAAAAAAAAAGAGAGGGGAGGGGGGGGGGGGGGGGGTGTGGGCAAGCATATACAGAATGAATCACTACACATAAGAGGGCATTTTGCGACAGGAGTTACACTACACATAATGAGTAGTTGGTAAGGAAGCTAGGATAATAAAAGTTTATGAAAGTGATTTAATCATGGTTAAGGTAAACCAAATTTTGATGTGTGATAATCATGGTTCAAATTCAATTGTTTTCCACGCAAAAGTACTCCCAAACTTCTAAATGAGGCATTGGTGAGGAATGTTGAGGAGCATACCTTGTGATAGATGGCATGGTTGCCACAATCACTGCACATGCATATATTATGGGAATCAGTGTCTTGGGTTTGTTTTTCCGGAGCCAAATCAAAGATCCCAATGCAGCCAGGGATATACTCAACACCTGAATTCAGAAAGATTCAAAAAAACTGATAATGGCAGAAAAAGTAACCAACAAATACACAGAAACTTACTCAACATGCAAATAACAGTTAAAATATAGAACAGACAAGTTTCTCATCAACAAAAAGACCTACAATCACTAATCAAAAACAAAAAAACAAAATGACCTACAATCTCCTGGAATCTGACCAATACAAAATCATTACATGAATACTTTGGACTTTCAAACTGGATACATTTGCCCAAAACCACTAGCCTAGAAGTCTGGAACTATGGATATTGTCAGAAGCTATATAGAACAGCCAAGTTTCTACATCAACAAAATGACCCATAATCTCCTGGAATCTGGCCAATATTTTTTGATAAATAACAATCTTATTGTTGAAAGAAATGGCCCAAGTACACGGAGTACGTGGGAACAATAAAATCATGCTCTCAGAGAAGTACATGGAGTACGTGGGAACAATAAAATCATGCTCTCAGAGAACAAAGATCAAGTATATTCAGAAGAAAACACACAGAGAAAGAGCCTGAGGGTAACATCCAATCAAACAAAGTTTTGAAGAGAAAAAGTTTAAGCTCAGGAATCGTCCATTTATGGTCCTCAAAACTTTGAGCATTGCGTTCCTGCCAAAATCCCCAATATAATGCACGCAACCCCTAAATCTTTGGACTTTCAAACTAAGGATAAAACTAAACTAAGGACACAGTCTGCAGCTGCCGCATAAAATGGAAAATAGATGAGAAACAAGAAGAAATATATATACCAGATTCGCATTTGCTTCAATGCCTTGCAAAATGTAATCCCATGTAAATTCTAGTCCTCTAGCGCCAACCCAGAGAGGTGCCAATCTATGCAGAACAGAATCAGCAAAAGCCCACCCTATTAACAGGAGAAAAGGTGTCATAGCCCTAATAAGTTGACAAATATGCAGTCACAAAAAATAATATTCAAAGATGTCAAGTGCTTGAAAATTGATTTAGAATTCAACGAAAAAGAAACTGATTTTTAAAATAGATATTTTAATCTTTTACTCACCAAGTCCAACTGCTTGAAATTTATGATTCTGAGCAATGTTCCTGTGAGTCAACTGAGTCAAGGCAAAGTATAGTCCAGCGACATCTACAAAACCAATCAGAGCTTTCAGCAGTTCCTGAAAATGAAAGGCATTATTTATTTAAGGTTAACAACTCAAACTCATAGTCAATACAAAAGAAAATTAATGTTTCAAAGCAAAAATAACTACACTATACTGGAGCTTTATTTATTCACAATTGCCCAAAGTCCAAAGAGCAATCAAGAATTGTATATTCAAGCATCTGACTGACAGAAGGCCTCCAAAGACACCCCTTAAAATCACTTGGTTTTTGTTATGATAATTATTATTATTATTATTATTACTTTTTTTATTGGTAAGTTACATTTTGAACCTACGACCTCACCCTCCACCTAACACTTGTAAGGGGAAAAGGTGCCAGTTAAGCTAGAGCTCATTGGCCACTTGGTTTATGTTATTAGCAGAAGTAGTTCTCCCAGATGTGATGCACATGAACCCTCAAAAATGAAAATTCCTAATGAGCATTGAATATATTACCATGTTCCATATCCATTTTTGGGCAAAATGCAAAAAGACCCCCTGGGTTGATCAATTGCAAACAGACCCATCGTAGTTTTAATTATGGTATTATGATCCGTGAGATATCAAAAATGATATAATTAATCCCTTCATCCCACTTCAAGATGCCGTGAATGATGGAAAATGATTATGTGCCTCGGACCAAATCACTTTCTTAATTTAAAAAAGAAGAAGAAGAAGAAGAAGAAGAAGAAGCGCTTAAACCACTTTCTTTAGTTTGAAATTTTCTTTGAGATAAATCTGAAAGAAAAGTTTAGACCTAAGGAGGAATAAACCAAATATCTTCCACTCATTCTTCTCCAAATACAAAACCCCCACACACATCCCCAAATCCAAACACCATAACCACTCTACAAAAGCACAAGCTCCATAAAAAAACCTATCCTACAAACTACCTCATCTCTACCAAAGCCCCAAATTCCAAACCAACCCAAATTAAAATACCTACATCTATATATATAAATCTTAAGACAATAAGACACCAAACCACCAACCCCTAATGCCAGTCACAACTAGATCCCAAAACCACAAAACAGCAGCCTAATCTAGTAAACCAACATCAAAACTGGTTGAAATTGAGAGAGCCAATGTGAACCGGCAGCAGTGGCGGAGGTGGAGCGCATAAGCAATGGCAGGGGAGGCAGTTACATTGAATCTGAAGCATTTCAGGATGGCAACAGATCTGGGGTTCCCTGAGCAGATCCTTTTGCCATATTTTTCTTTGGTAGCTTAGGGCTTTCTTTTGGGGGAACTGTATGTAGAGACAGAGACTTGTGAAGGGTGAGTGGGACAAAGTTGTAGAGTATGACCATTAACTGTTTTCATTGTTTCATCAAGATCCTTAAACACTGTTGATAAGTATATCCATTCAGAAAACTGGTATCCTCTAAAGTTCGAGGTTTAAGATGTTTGGTTTGGCTAACTTATAGAGACTAGTCAACTTGAATTTGAATAATTCTAGGACCTCTCTCTCTCTCTCTCTCTCTCTCTCTCCAATATACATCAACAACAAATTTTTTTTTTTCTTTTGATAGGTAATATACACCAACAACTAATATAGATATGAGATTATTCAATCCATCAACATGCATAAATTGCTGAGAAAACCAACAGATTCAGAGATTTGTGGGAGACATAATAGGCATTGCAACCTTCAATGGATTTTAACATTCAAATTTATATGATAATTCAAGAAGTTCATTATATGTAGGACTCTTTCTCTCTCAATCCCCACCCCCCCTCCCCAAATACACAGACAGAGAGAATTATATCCTTATTTATTTATTTATTTTTATTTTTATCTATTCACCCTTCACTTTTACAACTTATCTACATTCCATAGCAAAATTAGAATATCCTTGATTCAACAGAAGATTGCCCTGAATTAGCATGGATAAGTGATTCTAGGGTACTAAACTATAGATGCACACGCACATTTTGGGGCAGGGAAGGATTGGAGGGAAACAATAAAGTGTATTTCTTTATGTGAATAATGGAAGTTCTGCTGTTGACATATTGGAACCCACTACAAGTGAAATTTATAAGCCTTGGATTCAATAAATAAAACCATTATAATTCTGTACCTGGTATGGATCAAAGCTATCATTCTCGGATACCTTTAGGAAGGTTGCCAAACAAACAAGCTGCAAACCAAAAAAAAAAAAAATGTGGTTGGAAGCATTAGCACAACATATAGCTCATCAGGGAAAAACCAAACATAAGCTAGAAGTTGCATCTATAACAACGATGTTGAACCTTTACTAAAGCTGTTCCGAGATAGACAAGAGCTGCCTTAATAGAGGTACCAAGCGTATCATACTCGGATCTGCACACGAATATTTATTATTAGTGCAAAACAAATTTACACATTGACAAAACAAATAAATCACACAAAAGTTTGATTCTATACAGAAAAGTTTCACTTCATCTTATTAATTCATGTCTAATTATCACAAAAGTTTGAGCTAAATATAAACAGAAAATCCTATTAAATAGAACATAAGTTTACAGAGCATGAAACATCCTAAGGGTTGCATAGCCAGATCGGATTTGTAATAAGTTAGGGTTTCCGTTACAACACAGTAATAGAATTGAGCTCCGGAAATGTAACAGATCGGGAAAATTAATAATAATATGAATAGAAGAAGACAGATGTAAATTCAAAAAAAAAAAAAAAAAAAAAAAGGTAAACGGAAACTGACAAGGGAGTGGCGGAGTAGTAAACGGCGTGGGGGCCGAATGTGAGGATTGCGCAGTTGAAGAAGTGAAACACCGTCATTCTCTTCTCTCTCTTCTCTTCTCTTCTCTGTCTGAAATTACTATTAGTAGTGAGATTTAACAAACGACTGATAAGAAATAGAGGGTTGGAGTTGTGGCCTGATTTTTTTTAACTTTAATGTCTAATCTGATTGCAATCAGTGTGCCAGTGCCAGACCAGTTGTGAGGACTTGTGGGAAAGAAATATGCAAAATGATATATTACTTTTTTGATAATAACAAAATACTCCACTAAATCAAAAGTAGTCAACTAGTACATTTATAAATAAATAAAAAAATCTTAATTCCATTTAATAATAATAATAATAAGTCATTATTATTTAAAATTAAAAAAAAAAAAAAAAAGCTCTCTTGAAAATTAAACCTCAACTTTTTATTTTTAATAAGTTATTTTAAGGGGAAAAAATTGTTTGATTGACATTTATTATGCTAAAATAGCATTGTTTTGCTACGAGCTATGAATGATTTTTTTTTTTCAAGAGTTTCGTAACTTAATTGATATATTCTGATATTTATAAAGAAAGTAGTCTCATTTTCCAACTTTTGAATTATTAAAAGGAGTAATTTTTTTTTCTCTTCATAATTAGAGAAAGTATAGCAACATGAAAGTATTGTTTTGCTATGAATGTTTTTTTTTTTTTTTTTTAAATTCCACTTTATATTAAAGAGAGTACAAAAAAATGATGTTGTTTTCCCAAATACAAAAGAAAGAGATGAAAACATGGGTAAAAAGAGAAATATATGAACATTAAAAAAAATAAAAATTTGAAAATGATAAAAAAAAAAAGAATTAAAGTAATGCGTATCAAAATTTGATTAGACATAGTATTTAGAGTTTTAATATGACTTTTTGGAGTTCTTTCA
This sequence comes from Quercus glauca, assembly GCA_023736055.1. NCBI lineage: Eukaryota > Viridiplantae > Streptophyta > Magnoliopsida > Fagales > Fagaceae > Quercus > Quercus glauca. The sequence continues at coordinate 94,809,270 of CM043316.1, read as the reverse complement.
TCTTTGACAGTTTGAAAATTTCTTCATGTGTGTGTAACTTTGTATGTCCTAATACATACCCTTCTAAAGAACAAAGTTTCTCTCCAAACTAGTTTGGAAAGAAATTCTACAAACTCCTTATATATCTTTATATTGAGTGTGAAATTTAAAAATCTAATCGTTAGATTGCATGTTCTTATTATATTCTTCATGCATATAAAATTTCAAGAAGATCAAAAATCAATTGCTATCTCATCAAACAAATGTTAAAATTTCAAATTTTTATGATTTAAAATTGTGTATACAAAATAAATTTATTGATTGAATAGTAAATGATATCCAATTTGAACGAAATTTGATATGCGTGTTAAGAACATAAAGATCATGAAATTTAACGGTTAGATTTTCAAAATTCACAAAAAAATAGATATATAAAAAATTTGAAAAATTTATTTCTAAACTAGTTTGGAGAGAAACTGAAAGCAGCTCTAAATCCTTTCGGAATGGTCCCAATATACTAGTTAGAGAATTTGAACCCAAAAACTCATGGGTCTTATGAGTTATGAGCCATTGAGAATCACTAGACCCAGTGGCTATGGGCTACCAAAAACAAGCCTGTTGTGTGTTAGGGAGGTCATCCTGTATAAAATAAAATAAGGCCTAGTTGTTTGATAATTGACGAAATTTACTACTGTGCAATACAGAGGTATGGTGGACTTGGAGTCCACACGATCTGGTTTGATGATTTTGAATTAGGCCCAATAGAAAATCAGTTGCAATCAGTCTAGGCCCAGAGTAAACAAAGGTATGGCCTCTAGTTTAGATTTGGGCCTCAGCCTAACAATTGAAAGAGTGAATTTTGTACATGATGATTGGTGACCAGTTAAAATAATTGGTGTTGAGAGAGACCAATTGAAAAAGCTTGGGTTGGACCCAAAAAAAGGAACCCAATCATAAAAATACTAGGACTTCTCTTTGATCATGGCCCTGGTATAGAATTCTAAACTTGACCAGTCAAAAATACACACACACACACACAAGCATTCTACATTGCTATCCATCAAACACTTAGATCGTCCGTCCATCCAAGTTGGCAAATTTATGAATGAGTTAATTTAGGATCATAAGATTTATAACATTTATCACACCATTTTCCATACTTATTCTTTGTGGCAAACTGATCCACTACTTATTATCTGTCACATCAAAGTTGTGACACAAAAGTTTGTGATCGATCCTAAAATTTCTCTTTATGAATAGAGAAGGATTATCCGTATCACATATCTTTATTTTTGAACAAAAGCAAGAAAAAAAAATGGAGGATGTGTGTTTTAAATGTGGATGTATTTCATGTATCAGTATCCTCCTTTTTCACATGTGAAGTGCATATATTCAAAATGTATGAGATAATTAAAAGGATCCAAGCTAGGGACTTTGTTTTTATGCCATTTGCAATAGCTTAACCATCTGTGCAGCAATGATATGACCAATTTCGCACTCAAAATAACCAGAAATTATACTCCTGGACCATCTTATGTGCCCCAAGTTCTCCATCTTTGTTTAAATCATTGATATCATTGACTAGTGATCTATTCTCCCTGGCCTCACATGATCTCTATTTATTCTATTTTGGCTGGAGTGCTGTTGTGCCTGTGACCCTGTGACACTCCTTCCAGGCTACATTTGGATGAATTCTACTTGATCTGACTTTTTTTTTATTTCATTTTTTTTATATGGGTGGAGTACTTAAGAATCTGATATAGTCATGTGTCTTCCATTTCCCATTTTGAGAGATTCTACTATTCTAGTTGTATTTTTCTAATTATTAATCTCCCCCCAATTGAAATGACAGGTAAAAAAAAAAAAAAAAAATACATTCCTTGCATTGACCATATCATAGAGAATCCAAGTGGGTGTGATATTTCAACAAGTACAACAACAAGATAACCATATTTTTAGCTTATTTTGCTTCTTCAAAAACATTATTCTACTTTGTTTAATTCTTAATTCTAGGATAGTAGTCTTGCAAAGTCACATCCAACGGCAAACAGAAACGACGTCTTTTATTTTTTATTTTTATTTTTTTGTGTGTGTGCCCCTATTTTCAACTCTTTATGTCATTTTCATTATTGTTGGCACACAATTAGAACGTTAACAACAATTTTTGTTCTTTTCAAATGTATTTATTTCAAGAATAATATTTATTTGCAGATGTTAGAACTAGAACGTTGCTACTAGAAGTGTTTGAATAATTTAAACATGATGCTTAATTGTCTAGTTATCAGCGAATTTATGTAGTACCAAGTTCAAATTTCAAACCCACAGACATCCTGGGGAATTATTTTGTTTGATGCTGACAATTTTAAGGTTTAGTTTTTTTTTTTTTTTTTTTTTCTTATATATTATTGATGAGGAGCAAGACAATTGACAGCATATGAAAGTGGCATTCTTTATTTATGGCACTTTTAGAATGATTCAAATGGAGGAAATGAAAAACATAGGCAATGCACCAAATAAATTTATTTAAACAAATAAAAACTGTACCTCGTGTGGTCCATGCAACGACAGTGGGAAAATGATAGAGAGACAGTTTCACGAGTATTTTTAAAGGCACTTTCTCCAGGCAATAGAAAAGGAAAGGAAAAAAAAAAAAAAAATTGTAATGAAAAGGAAAAGTAGGAGGGGACGTGAGTACGAAAGCGATGGGGATGGGATTCTATAATTACCATAAGCAACAAATTTTTCGAAAGAAAAAGCTATCTACAACACTCTGTAATTGGTGTACCTAATAAAGTATTGGACTACCAGAAGATCATTGACATATGCCAGGTTTGGAGCTTAGGGAAATGGTAAGAAAATTGAAGGAAAACGAAAGGGTTGGAGTGAAAAAGAAAGAAAATGAAATGCTTCATTGAGAACCTTTTTTATTTCCTCTAAAGAACTTGTTGAGTACTTTTTGAAGATAAACTGATAAACATGACAATTAACAATAAATCTAACAAGACCAATTTTTTATAACTTTTTTTTCATAATTGTTAACTTCATGACATATATAAAAATGATGTTTTAAGTACAAATTCTCACAAGAATAATAAATTATAATTTAAATGATAAATGTCTTGAGATGATTAGAAGGTGCAGACCAGTTAAGTTATAAAATTTTTAGCATGAATAACAATTTGATACGACAAAGTATATAGAGATGGCACAGCTAAAAAATATATTGGTAAAACCCTCACCGCCTCCATGGTGATAAAGTTTTCACCTTTCTATTTTTCTCATGTTCAATGCATCGAAGATAATTGGCAACTGGGTCAGGTGGGTAGCTCTGGAGACCAAAAATGAACGGGCCAGATTTCAGTGGTCATTCTGAAAAACCCAACAAGAACTGGTTTCTGGCTACACCCACATGATGATCTGCCTCTCTGTGGGTCCCTTGACAAAGAAATAGTCCAACCTTGTTATACAGCAACAAAGAAAAAAAAGAAAGAAGTAGAGGACCTCAAACTCAGCATGTTATGCAATTCCCAGGCCTAAACATATAAACCATTTTGTTCTTTGTCCTATTCGAAAACGTATTCTCAGAGCTGGTTTAGAATATTAGGCCTTGTCCACCCTCTCTGTCTGTTCATTCTCATGAATATGATCTCATCCCCCAGTCCAAAAATTATTCCTAGAGCTCTTTACTTTCAGTTCTTAAGAGATAAGAATCATTCTGTACCATATTCTTTAGATTCCAAAGAAAATAAAAATACCCAAAAGAAAATATAAAAGAAAAGGTTTGAAAAACATGAATGTTATGGAAGAGAGAAAAAGAGATAGGACTACTTTGGTTGATATGTTACAAATTCATCCATCAGCTTCATGGCACCTAAATTCCATTGTGACTCTGATTGAAACCGAAATACGAACGACAAAGGGCTTGAAATTCTTGAAAAGTTTTACCAACTCGTGCTTTATTACTCGCATGAAAGGATAGTGATATATACATTTCAAGTCTCCATTAATGTAGAAAGAATTATGTGCCAATCTTGTGGGCCTTCTGTGAAATTTAATGGGACTTTTTGACAAGCCTTGGTCAATGGCAATTGGTAATCTTCTGGCTCACTTTTTTACCCCCAGGAGAAAGAGGGGCAGATGGGGACACCTTAGTGGCTTAGTCAAATTTTGATTTAAGGGGATAAAATTTGTAGGTAACATACACGTGTTCATATACTTAGACATATGTAGAGACACATTATGCACACCCACAATGCATACACATTAATGATAAAAATACTGAGATCAATTGGACTATAAAATTATACTATGTCAATACCATATAGAGCTTCAATATTAGAAAATTCAAAAATAGATAATATATTCAGTATATATAAACAAGTTGCTCAATAATATTTTCATATAAATATGGTTTACTTTCAAACTAGTTAATTTGGAGTAAAATTCTTTAATCCATTACGTGAATTCAAGTGATCATTCACGTATATTTTTAGTAACCTTACATGTGATTTAATATGCAAAGATGATTATATAAATCATCACGTATTGGTTAGAAAAGATTTCTCAAAATCAGTTTGGAGGAAAACTTTATCATTTTTTCATTGAAATTAATAATTTATTTATAGTTATCATATAATAATTTTCAAAACTTAGATAAAACTCAAGTATAAGTTATCTCATTTTTCTTAAACTCATAAAATGATTAACATTCATGTGTCTATACACATATAAAATTTGATTTTTCAAATTAGTCTTACATGTATAGTACGTAAGACTAACCTGAAAATTCAATTTTTATTGGTGTGAATATTATATAGTGTTTTTATCTTAAAACCCATAAGTAGATAGCATATTTATTATATTGTATTTATTTGTTAGATTTTTATATATGAATAAGTTATTGTAAGGGCAAGATTTGATCCCTGAGCCCAAATGGTTAAAGGATTTAGCCCCAAAGAGTCTAATACAATGAATTTGTAGAGACTGGGTTAAAAAACTAGGCTCTAATAAGTTAGACAACAATTATAGTTGGCCCAGATGACAAAAAAAACAAAGATAGACTAGTTTCATTCAAAGAAAATCATCATCGGTACAATCCAATAAGATCAGTTCTTGTGTATATCTCTTTTAAATTTGGTTACAAGTTCAGTTCTTGTTCCTACAGTATTTTTCTCTTCATTCTCCAATTCATTTCCCTCAGGGTCTTCTTTCTATTTTATACTATCTTCTTTCTTTCATTTCCACCCTTCATGTGTAAATTAGATTGTTGGTGTTGATCATTGTCCCATCAACACCTTCCTGAAATCTTTGTGAGTAGCTGTAAGGCTGCAAATTATTGTTCAGGTATTACTTCCTCATTAATGCGACCAGAGAGTTAGTTACAGAGCATTCAATGCAGTGGTAGCAGCTTTCTCTTAGATATTTCATAACTTTCTTTTGTCCTGTGCTTTCATGATGTATATTCTTATCAATAAAATCTCCTGGAACGTTGTTTCTGGATGGCAGACCGCATCTTCTGACCTCTACTTTGCTCAGCCGAGGAAGCATCCCTCCTCGGACCAGCTTCTTGGGCCATCATGACCAGACCCCTTTCTTTATTTACTAACGCCGACTTCCATAATAACGTTTACTCGTCCTCGGACTACTAGGCATCCTCAAGCCGGGCCGCCGGCCCAATATATACTACTGGGCCTATCATCCCTACAGTTATATTGCAATTTTTCATTCTTATAATTTCACCTTTAATTATTATGTAATGATTTTTCAGAAATTAGACAAAGCCAAGTGCAACTTATTTCATTTTCGTTAAACTCATAAAATGATTTAATTAACAATTTTAAGCCATATAGCACGTATTTGTGTATCAAAAAATTTAAGTTTTTACTTTTTAGCTTAAAAACAATATCAAATTAATGGTGTTTACTTTATAATTATCTCTAAATTGTTTATTTATATGCTCATTTTGTGAAATTAATAATTTATTACATAAAGAAATCAAGGTTTAACACTTTTTAAAGGTATAAGTTTATTTTTTCTCATTTAAAAACGTTTCTTCTTTATTTTAATTTTTTTAAATTCTTGTTTTTCTTTTATAACTTTGGAACATTAAAAAAAATTGATAAAATAAGAATATTTTTATTTTTATATTTATTAATATATATATATATATAAACAATAAAATAAATAAATGTATATATAAAAAGAAACTATTTCAAAATGAAAATGGAGGTGGGGTATTTTTGGTGGGGCTAGGGGGAGGCAATTGGCCCTTGACATTGGGTGATCTTATTTGGACTTGACTATAATAATTCTCTGGCACGTTGAAAATCAAATTATAAGCATATTAGCAGCACTCCCTCAGGTTGATTGAGCTTGAGCCAATAATTTGACCTTAGCCCCACCTAAGAGCTAATGATTTCAATAATTGGAGGTGTGAGGATTTGAACTATAAACGTTTTTATCAGAAAATCATGAGATACCGGTTGAGTTATAAAGCTCTTAGTAAAGTCTAATAATTTCATGCCGTGAAGAGGTTAATGAGTCTAATTAGCATCTTGGTGTCAATCTATAACTATTTTAAAAATTATGGCAATGTGCTGTCAGGATGTCAACTTGTTTGCTAACTCACAATCCTTAATATAAATGTAGTCATATCCTTATTATGAATTTTTACAAAAGTGAATGAAAATCCTTAGGATAAAAGTCAAAATACTATAATTTTTTTTTTCGAATCAACAAAATACTATAAGTTAAAACAAAATAAAGGTATGTCTTGGCCAGAGTGACATTATTTTGGATGTTCTATGCCTATATTAGCAATCTTACATTATAAAAATGAAAATGAAACATTTTAAGAAAATTAAAGTAATTGAATAATTAGTTAATTAAATATTAAGTAATTCATAAAACTTTTCATTTTTAATAAATTATTTAATTTTTTCCTATAAATTATAATAATATATAAGATATTAGTAACTATAATGATAATAATATTAACAGTTTTAATAAAAATTAAAACATTCTTCTTCCAACAAATAAGAAGGATACATAAATTTCAAGTTTTATGTATCCTTGGCTAATAGATCTCTACGTGTCAAATTTCTCCATAGGGTTTGACACACTTGACTCGTCGGACCTATTTTTTTTGAAAATTCCTATTTCCGACAATATCTCCGTCCAAGTCTAATAGATCTCTACATCTCCTTGTTGCCAAATGACCCAGATTCGTATTGCGGTCACCGGATCTATGACCGTCACTACCCTTAGCCGGATTCAGCCGTCATTGCCCTTGCCCTATTTTGTTCAAAAGAAAAGAATAAAGTCCTTAACAAGCTATAGTGATCTTACGTGGACCTGACCTTAATTTGCAACTAGAACATTCTTCTTCCTACTAATAAGAAGGATACATAAAAGTCCAAGACTTCTTTAGTACGCTATTTGTGTCTATGCACATTTAAATTTTGTTTTAAACTTGTGTTGTACTCCTCAAAATATATATATTTTTTTTGTTACTGAATCCTCAAAATTATTTATATATAGCACCCAAAAAAAAAAAAAAAAGAATAAACAAATTGCCAAAAGTCAGCCTGAGAACAATATATAATTTAATTTTAGTTTATATTTTATTAATTCCCTAGCCATGTGGGCATTAATTGACGAAAAGCAAACGGCAAAGGGGTTTTGCCGAATAGGATGTCTATTACAAGTGGTGTCCGACAGTAGAAAAACGTTGAATCTTGAAAGTGACAAGCTTTGAGATTTGTTTCTAAATCAAAAATTAATTATGTGAGATTTGCTACTTTGCTTACGATCTGACCTATATCAGTTAGAATTAGCCTTTTTTTTAATAGTTATTTTGCTGATTGCCTTGTGGTGGGACAAGGAATTTGTATTAGCTAGGAATGTGACCTTTGGTCTTTGTACAGATTGTACTATTTATTTCACCGTTAATTAAATTACGGTTTCATAAAATAAAATAAAAATTGTGTACAGCTCTATTTCTACTAATTCTTAATAAAGAGCTAATTAAAAAACACTTTTTTTTTTTTCAATTAATTACAATGAGAAACATACTTTATTATGCACCAAGGTGTTAATGAATAATAAGATTGAGTAGCGTCACTCTCCTATTTTTCATCATTAATATTAGTTTTATTATACGACAATTACAATAGGACATGTTAGTAATCATGAAAATTAATAATTTTTGTTGTATGTATCCTCCTAAATTTATTGGTTTCATTATAGCCACTTTGCAAGCTTGCTCCAGCTGCTGAGCTAGGTGGGCTCTGGTGGTGTGTGGGTGAACTGTGAAGCAGTGAACCCGCTTCTTTATTGATGAAATGTTGCTGTCAACTATGTTTCTTCAAAAAAAGTGATGAATTTCTTTTTAAGCTGTTGAAACTTTTGAAGTTTTTTTTTTTTTTTGAGAAACTTTTGAAGTTAGTTCTATGTATCCATGTTTTTTTCCACATGAATTCATTATTATCACAATATGATTGTTAGCAAATCACTATCATCAGGCCTTGGTCTTACATTGCTCTCAAATCTCAGGACCATTATTTATTATAGGGTCTTGAGAAGATAAAAATAGTCAATACATACTACACAAGACATGACGAAATTTTGCCTGGGAATAGTGACCAAAATTTATTCCCAGTAGAATATAAATGATGTAATGTCGCGGTGCACTTGAGCCTAAACGGCGTTGATTTCGGTGATACCTTACTTTCTTTTTTTGTCATTTTATTGATACTCAAAGGAAGAGGGTGGAGAAGGTGAGTTTCGAATTTCAAAGCAACACATGCTTGTATGGCTGTATCCTAATCTCACGAATAACCACGAAGAAGCTAATATTCTTCCGATTAGCTAGGCCAAGAAAGAAAAAAAAAAAAAACTTTGCCTATGGTCATGTATAGGCTGGACTTATCTTATATGTCAAACCAGCAAACTAGTGTCTTTTTAGTTTTTGCTTTTCCACTCACTCACTCATCACATGGATATATATGCATAAAAAATGAGTAATTAGTTTAATTTAATTTAAGAAATTATATGTTTTCTTACATGAAAGAATTCAAACTAGGAGTAAAACCTTCAGATTTTATTAATAAGTCTTGCAGATTTAAGTATGGATGGGTGGGGTTCTTTTAGTAAAACGTGGGAAATTTTAAAATCTTGTGATTTGAAATCATCTATTCCTATTCACATAATTTGTATAAAACTTATATCTTTGAGGCAATTAATAAATAAATAAAATGTCAAAATGAAAACTAAAAAGCGAACTTATATTATATGTGAAATAAATGATTTTGATTTTGTCAAGTTTTCAATAAATTAAATATTTTTCAAATTAAATAAATAAATATATTCTATTAGGATCATTGACTTTCTTAGACTGGGAACACCAAGATTTAATTATGAAGCCCTCATTTCCCTTTCTCCAACTCCATTTTGTCTTATCCACAACCACAAGGAATTTAAATCTTCATTTTTTTTTTCCTTTTCCTTTTTTAATTTATGCGCATCCTCGTATTTCTCTCTTCCTACATTTTTTTTTTTTTGGTTGAGGATACCCTTCATTTTCAACCTTAGTACATTTCCATTTCTTCCCAATTTTTATGTTCTTTTTTTTGGTCTAATTTTTTCTTTTGAGCTCCATTTCAATATTTCTTTTCTAAGAAATTAATCAAAGCCACGTTCCAACCAAAAAGAGAGGACAGGCAGAAAAGAAAATCTTGCATAAAAAAAAGAGGTTTGAAACGATTTCTCTTATTATGGAATTCACAATTAACTAATGATTTTTACCACATCATCAATAATTTCAATATATACTAAAGTTGTGCTATCTAATGTTTGTTTAAATATTAAAGATATTGGTAACTCCACTCTACTTAAGTACTTAATGATTAAGACGGAGGAGTCTAATCTAACACTACAATAGTACAATTAATTAATTAGGTGATTTACAATACTGAGAGTCTGTTTGGGATCTGCTTATTTTGCTGAAACTGAAAACTTTTTGCTAAAATTACTGCAGATAAAGGTAAAAGTTTGCTGAAATAGTACAATGAAACTCATGAATAGTACCAAAAAATGTAATGAAGCCGATGAATAATAGCAAAAATGAGCTTAATAGTAAAATAAGCTGTGTTTTAATTTGGAGCAAAATGCACACTAGATATGTCTATTCTTGTGTTAGCTAAACTAAACTAGGAATGAATGAAAGGGTAAGAGATTTTTAATTTTTTACAAATTTGATAGTGAGGGAAGGGGGGATTTGAATCATGAATGCCTCTGTTGGAAAATTTTGATAAATAGTACTGCCCATGAACTTTGGCATGATTGTCAATCTGATTCTTGCACATTCGACTTGAGCAATTAGACTTTTGAATTTTAGATTTATGACAAATCAAAACTTGTCGAAGGTTAATGAATTTACTCACATGATATACACATATATAGTTTTACTACATTATCAATAATTTTGACATGTCAATTCAAGGGGTTGGTCTAATGCACATCATGCATTAATCCATGAGATACTAGGTTCAAGTCTTGTAGCACACTATGGGTTTCTTCTTTTTAATTACCTGATATGTGTGGGACAAGAAAATTATACACACTCTGAAGAATATATAGCTAGGAGTTTAAAGAGTTATGGACACTCATATTAGCCAAAAAAAAAAAAAAAATTGAAATGCTATTATTACCATGTGTACATTACATAATCAAGTTCATATATGAAATAAGACAATATCTTATCTAATGATTTAGGTTAATTAGGTACGTATAATACGTAAAAAAAAAAAAAAAAGTATGCGCCATGGAATTCTCCTATTGATAAATCAAATCCGAATTTACCCTTTTGAAATATAGTCAAGAGTGTGGTTAGGTGATGAAGAGATCTTTGGCATGTGTATCACATCTCAAATTTGAAGAAAAAAGCAAACGGTGATTAAGGTATATGTACATATATGTACTAAGTTAAGAAGTAAGAAAATAAAAGATTCCTAATGACAATAACACGCAAGAGATAGCTTCAATGAGAAACCAAAGGATCGAGGTCCTTGTTGTCAGAAAATTAAAGAGGAAGAAAGAAAAAAAAAAAAAAAAAAAAAACACTAATGGGTATATAAGATCCAAAATAGGAAAGAGAGTAAGAACTGTGAAATGGTCTTATAGGACAAACACATGGAATAATGGAATATAGCCCTAGAGTTTTGACAACTTTTGCAAGTAGCGAACCATACAGAGACATGTTGACCGGATAATACCCACACTTGCAAAACTTTATTAGTATTCAACAATCCAACCAAAGAAAAAAGAGTGATACACAGAGAAAGAGAGAGAGAATTAATTAGCACTAATAATTTAGTATTAAAGTAGCAATAGAAAAAGTTAGAAAAGTTTCATTTCCCGGAGAATCTAGAGCGCATCAGGCGCTGACCGCAGCTTCGGAAAGTATTAACAAATGATTAACGTTTTCTAGTCATCTTGTTGTTACTGTAATCAGCAAATATAAACAAATGGAATAAAAAGTTTAGGCAAAAGGAGCATGGGTTTTCGAGCATATATATGTATAAAATATACAAGTAAACAAAACACAGAATATGCAGCATATTAAACGGGAGAGATAGAGAGAATAGGTAAGAAACAAAGGAAGAGAACAAAGAAGAGCCTATCACCTAGACAAGGTCACGTCCATAAGTCACGTGATGGGAACCCCATGTTGACGCCGTGGAATATGGTCTTTCGATCGCTTCGTGAGTTCCCATGCACGCGCGGGTGGGGCTCGACAGATTGATGTAGCCAAAGGAATAATTGGACATGGAAGAGGGAATATTGGGGAAGGGAGAGAGATTGATTATAGATTAGACAAACACTAACTAGCCTTTCAATTGAAACCTTAAGAAGTTTTTATACTTCCCTCTACTAATAAACCCACCCGCATGTTTCACCATCATTCCACCTCACGCGCCAACTATACATGATTTTTGGGTTGGGTTTTTATGCCATTATGTTAAAGCTCAATTGTGGCATTAACCTTATACACTCAACTGGAACACGATTCTCTATTTTTAATTTCATATTGAGAGAGTTTAGTTCCTACAAATTATAAAATTGAGTATATAAGTACTTTCCTAAAACTATTCATTATTTTTTTATTGTTATATTAGTGATCAATGAGATACCAATGGATTTATTCAAATAAGAAACACACAAATCAAGGGATCTCATACTAAAACAAAGTTTTACTTGTAACCACTCTTATTCCAGTTTTTCTAGTAAAAAAATGAAAGAAGAAAGCAAACTTTTTTGGCTCTCAATTATTATAGAAGACTTTGACAGTAGGTTGAGTGGTAGGGGGTGATGGTAAGAGACTAGTAAACTAAGCACAGTAAACACTCAATAGGGTGGCACGAGACTAGGAAAACGCGTAGGTCTAAACATTAAAATGAGAAGTGGGTCACCGAGAATGGCATGTGGGGCTGCGACCCTGGTGTCGCCGGACACCCCAGCCGCTCTGACACTACTTCTTTTCTATTAGTCCATATTTATATATATATATATTCCTTCCTCTCCTTATTTCTCACGAGACCATTTTATATTTTGCTGATTTTCTTTTTGTTAAATAAGGTTCGCACGTGTACAGCTCGATATTTATTGGCAATTTGCTACGTGCACCAAAGACTATAGACTAGTTAACACTGGCTTCTGTTCATGTCAATGGAGAGAAACTATATAGCCTAGCTAGGGTTGGCAATGGTCGGTTTAGCTTGAGTTATAGGGTTGGACTGAATCCCAAGATATAGAGGGCTCTTTTTCTGGTGATCATTAGGAAATTGTTAAGGGTTTAATAATAATATGATACATTTAGTCATTTACATTATACCTCAAGACCCCCCCCCCCCCCCCCCCCCCCCCCCCCCCCCCCCTTCACCCAAAAAAATACACATTAAATGGTCTTTTGTTTGACTAGAATAATTAAAAATAATAAAAAATGATACCAAGTTCGTTTTCCGAATTTAGATTTTAAACAAAATCATTAGTGGTCATATATATGTCACATTTAAATAATTTATTACAAAATCGATATTTAAGTTCTTAATCTTTTTCAACCATTTTTTATTTTATAAATTTTCTTGAGTGGTGGGGGCTTGTTCCTACTTGCTATTTGAAAGTGTAACTATAGTCACAAACTCATAATAATGTCCAAAACATTGTTTCTTAAGCCTATATTCCCAAACAAGCCAAGAACAAAAAATCCTTAAATTTCTAATTTTCAATTTAACACAATGCCATCATGACATGAGCAACATAGTCAAAATGTTTGTGTTGAATTTTCAAAACAAAAAATCCTTAAAATTTTCACAATCATTCATGCCACGTCCACAAGAACAAAAACTAAATAAACTTTGAACAGGGATATTTTTGCCTGCCAGTCAATCCTCGTTAATGAAAAAAAAAAAGAGAATATACCAAATCAAGACAAGCTTATAAGAAATAAACAATAAAAATAGAATCTGATAGATACAAAAAGAGTAGGAGAATTTAAATGGGTCGCGATCTATCAATGTAGAGAGAGAGGGAGAGAGAGTGAGAGACTGTGACTCAATTCCCATTCCATTATTCCTTAGAACAGTACCCCTTTTGTTTTCTCGAATTCCAACCATTCCCCCTCAGAAACCACCATTATATTTCTGGTCCTCCTTTATCATTCCGTATTTATAAAAACGGACTTCTCTCTCTCTCTCTCTCTCTCTCTCTCTCTCTGTGTTACTGTGTGACTGTCTTTGTGGAAAGGTCTCTGATCCCTCTGCACCCATAAATACACAACTTACCCTTTTCACAAACTTTTCCTTCAAGCCTTCATCCCCCCCCCAAAAAAAAAAAACTCTGCTTTCTTTCTTTCTTTTTCCTGCATTTTTAATCTGACCAGTAGTTTCTGCTTTTTTTCTTCTTATTAACCTCTCTATATATTTTGCTATTCCATCAACCCTAGCATATAGGATCCTACTGAAAAGCCTACCTTATTAGCCTCCTCTTCTCTCTCTTAATACCAATGCAAATCATGAGGCACTCATGATATAATCACAACTCACACCCTTCTTTTTCACCTCTCTCTCATCCCAATTCTTGCTTTTCCTTATTTGTTCCTTGGCTCTCTCATTTCCTTGTTTATATAAGAACCCCAAGTGGGTCTTTTGATTAAGCTATTAGATCTCCACCACAGCCCTCATGTTTCTTAGCTCAAACCCTATAATGAGAACTACTAGCAGTACTACTCCATCACCCTTGCCTGACCTTTCCTTACAGATCAGCCCACCTTCAGTTTCAGCAGTTTTTGAAGCTAAGGAAGTGAGCTATGATGGATTGATAACAAGAAAAGCAGTACTCCACAGTGATAGGAGCTCAACCACTGATTCTGGAAGCAGTGGAAGTGATTTAAGCCATGAAAATGGCGGCTTCTACCCAGCTGGGGCTTATAATCTTGGTCTTACTGAGCCCACGTTAAGCTTAGGGTTTGAAATGTCAGATTTGAGTCCCCCATCTCTACAACTACCAAGAAACTATCATCAACATCACCATCACCAACACCAGCACCATCATCACCACAATCATCAACCTCAAATCTACGGCCGAGAGTTCAAGAGAAATGCAAGATTGATTAGTGGTGTGAAAAGAAGTGTCAGAGCTCCAAGAATGAGATGGACTACGACCCTCCATGCCCATTTTGTCCACGCAGTAGAACTTCTCGGCGGCCATGAAAGTAATAATATAGACCAAGTCCTAGACTATTATTTTTATTTATTTATTTTGCTTTTAACAAGTGGGTAGGGCAATTTGAACCTCGGTTCTTCTTATAAGAAGAATTGGAGAATGTCACTAAGTTACAAGTTCTTGGTGAATAGCTTTTGGACCTATTTATTCTATCTTTCATGATTATTAGGAGGATTTTTTTCCTTATGTAGCACAAAAGTGTTGATTATACATCTTTTGTTTTACATTTTAACAAGCTCACTTTTTTTTTTTGTTTTTTCCCCCTTGCTAACAGGAGCAACACCAAAGTCTGTGTTAGAGTTGATGAATGTGAAGGATCTAACCCTAGCTCACGTGAAGAGTCATTTGCAGGTGGGGATTAATGTACTGTTAAATCACCCTTTCTTTGAACACAGATTTGTTTTTCACTCTTTAGTTATCATACATATTCTTCTATATTGAAGTTGATAAGATCCATTTGTAGTGAGGGATGTGAAAACAAAGGGTAAGGACAAAAGGGCATCTAGAGGGTAATCTTAGCAATGTGGACTATTGTCTCATTTTTTTCTCCATGGTGTTCATGCAGATGTATAGAACAGTGAAGAGCACTGACAAAGGATCAGGTAATTGGATTTTCCCCACACCGAAGGACCCCCACCAAGCATTATTTCTCTTCCTGTTATTCTCTTTGTTGTTGAGCTAGCTTGGATATTATATATCCAAGTGCGACAGAAACTCTATCATTTGATTCACTGTGAGTTGGGCTAGGACTGACCTTAGTCCCATGTGAATTATTGGATCAGTGTCTGATAAAGCTAGAGCAATTGCTCTATATCTATGATGAATATTGCAGGTCTGGGGCAGACAGATATTGGATTGAAACAAAGGCCAGGACTTGTTAATGTGGAAGGAGTCTTACCTTGTGAGAAAGCTAGTCCAATCACAACACTAGAAAAAACCCAAAGGTGAATGCCTATGCTTGTTTCTTATAACATGCAACTTCACCTCTTTGAATAGTGAATAATACTGTTAATACTAGTGTTAATAGGTCATTAATTTTTTGCACACATTTTTTTTTTGTGCAAGCATATTCATGCATGAATACTCACAAACGCCTAGGGGAAGGACTTTTTTGGTCCAACAAGGTGTCTGTCTTTGTTGATGGTGTAGATAATGAGGATTTATTAGTGAGAGTCTCAAGTCATAGATTTTGGTGAACAAAGCCTAGGGTTTCTATAGGAATAGTGAGGGTGATTTTAATGTTTGCCCTTATTAACAAGTCCCACATCCCATATCCGTTAGATTTTGAAATTATTGATCCCAATGTGTCCTTAAAGTCAAGGGTTTCGTTCAAATCTCTCTTCTTCTTTTTTTTTTTTTTTTTGATTGGTGGTTCAAATCTCAATGCTGTTGTAATCTAAAGAGTACATTAAGGTTGCTTCTTAACTCACTGCTCACAAAGGGCACCTCTGTAATAGCTAGTCAACCTATTTGCTGATCGCGTAGTTAATTAAAGTTTCATCTTTGGTTGCCATTTTCTTGATTTCACCGTGGCTGTGGACACTGACAAAAAACGTACATACGGAGGTCTGCTTTAGTGCTTTGTGTTTTAATGCAGCATTAACTTTTGAAGATGAACAAGGAGTAACCTTGATATTAGATGCATTTTTACTCATGATTTAGTAGTATTAGGATTCATCAGTTGATAATTAAGCATGATCTCATGGAAGGAAGATGTTATCTCTCTGTAATAATGCTGTATTCTCTAGATGAATAAAGATTAACCTTTATGTTGTCCCATGATAATACTTAAATTTCATTAGTGTTGTACTTTATATTGTTTGATCAAATTCAAAAATGTGTTTGCATTGTCAAAAATGTCATATATTTGAATTCAATTATCATTGAAAATGATAACATTGATGGCACTGGTCAATATATAAAAAATACAAATGCATAATTAAATTTAATTGAGAAACTTTAGGGACAAAACCTAAAGAAATGTACTAAAGTTTTGCCCGCAAATTAACTGATCTCTATCTCGTTGTTAACATAGGTTTTCAATTTGAGATTCCAAGAATTCTTTTTTTTATATTTCTAACTCAGTATTCCAAATAAATTAAAACCTCTCAGTACTGTGTTTGCCAAGTTATTAACAACTAATTGCCCGTAGAATATTGATCCCTACCCACCTACCAAAAAAACCACTACCTAGCACTGCTACAGCCTTGCATTTTTTCCCCTCTCTTGTTTGTCTTTGTGCTAATGTCTTCATTCTTAATCCTAACATATTAATTTTGATTATCTCAATAAATTTGTGAGCAGAATGGAGACAAGCAGTGGGAGTAGATCAAGTCATGAAAATGCTTTGACATATTCTGATTTCAAGGCAAAGGATACCAAGGTATATATATGAATATATATATATATATATGTTTGTATCATCAAAAACAAGACCAAACATGTTGAATTTGTGTTTCTTTTTGTAAAATATTCAGTTCTTTGTAAATTAATATAATGATTAATTATCATTCTTTTTTAATATAGGAGGACGGACACAATATTGAAGCCCCCCATGTTAATGTGTCTGATAGCGCAAAGGAGAGGTTGGACTCTAGCTCTATGTCACCATCGAATACATTGCTTAATCTGGAGTTCACTCTAGGAAGGCCAAGTTGGCAAATGGACTATGTTGAGTCCTCAACTGAGTTAGCCCTTCTCAAATGTTAAACACTTCGAGCAAAAGCATATATCCCTATTTGTATAATGTTATTTCATCGTGAATATGAGGGAAAAAAGTTATCTAATTCTGCATGATTTTTGTTCCATATTTATTTGAGTTTTGTCTTGATTGGAGGGGAAAAAAGAAAAGTGAATGGTACAACTCTATTATATGAAACATTTTGCTGTGGTCCGTGAGTTCCAAGGCATTCTTTTGATGGCTTTATCAGAAGGACCTTAAATTCAGTAAAAAACTCATGATAGTTTTCAGTCCATGGACCCATGGGCCATACTTGAGCCATGTCAGGCCCATTGGAGGGTCCAGATTAAGGACAAGAGGTCCAGATTAAGGACAGGAGGTGGGTCAAGTTAGTGTGAAATATCTTGAACAATGATTTCAATCACTCTCTCTCTCTCTCCTTTGAGTGCAGCTTTTGGAATTGATTTAACCTTCTACCTAATCATAATATAGATGGCTATGGATTTGAATCCTATAGAAGATTAGGGCCAGTAACACAATGCATTTTGATAGTTTCATAAGGCCCCCAGAAATCAGATTTGTTATCTGTGAGTGATCCACATACAGAGAGACATAGTACATACTACAGAGTGCAATTTGCCCCCAAACGCAGTACAAAATTGTGGACGAGGTTTTAAGCAACCCAATTGCTCAATTCATTGTTGCCCACTTCGGCCCACTACCAATAAATGCTTTTTAACCTTTTAGTCTTTGGACCTTTCACTAGAAATGAGAAAAAAAGCGTCATGCATGCAGGAACACTGCCCTTTTTTTGTTCCCCTTTATGAGGGCCGGTCATTGCAAAATAAATGTGCTACACAATTTTTTGGTCTTTTTTTT
This sequence comes from Quercus glauca, assembly GCA_023736055.1. Lineage (NCBI taxonomy): Eukaryota > Viridiplantae > Streptophyta > Magnoliopsida > Fagales > Fagaceae > Quercus > Quercus glauca. The sequence goes on along the minus strand of CM043316.1, from coordinate 94,790,951 downwards.
TTTAAAACCTTTTTTTCAGGTCAAAGACTCAGAGTCCGTAAATAACCAAAACTTTTTCTTTTCTTTTATTCTTTTTAGGCTAAATTATTAATTCGATTCTCCAATTGTAGCCTTGTAGGGAAATATTCAATTTGATTCCTCACCTATTAGTAGCGCCAAATTTACTTGCTCCAAGTTCAAAATCAAGTCAACTTCATTAGTGAATCTTCTCTGTTTAAATCAAATCAGGTTGGAGGAATAAATCAAATTGGGTTCAAAGACATTCTTTCTATTTATTATGTGACCGTTCAAATCACCATGCACTTATATTTTTCTAAATCAGTTACATGATTATTGAATAATTCATATAACTAAAAATACATGCAAATTATTATTTAAGTCGCTAAGTAGTGAGTTGGAGAAACCTTCCACCAAACTAGGTTAAGAGAAAATTTTGTTTGGTTAACAGTAGGGTTGTTCAAGCTTTGATTGGAATCAATGAAACTGGCCTAAGTTGAGTTGGCCACACCATTCTCCTCCCCTCACCTCTTTGGTCTTTTACACCACTTAGCTTGAACCACCGCACTATAGCGTCTTTTGGATCTCTAGATCTACTGAGTTTTGGGATCTAGATATATTTTCTCTCTCATTTGAGATATGTTTGGGTATGTATGGTTGTGTATTTTATTTTCTATTTTTCTTTCAAGCAATCGAAGCATTCAACAACCATACCGACACCATTGATGCAACCTGAATTTTGATCCAATGGTGTGGCGGCGGTTTGTGTTTTAAGAAGACCAACGAGGTTAGTGCGGCCAAAAAGCTCCTCCAAATTAGCTGATGTACACCTAGAGTTAGAAGAGCGATTCATTTTTTTAATTAAATATGGAGAAATTATATTTTTGTCTTTTTTTTTTTTTTTTTTTTTTTTTTGTTTTACTTAAAAGTACAATTATTAAAAATAACATTTTATTTTTTTTCCTTCACATATTTTATAAACTTTCAAACACATTGAAAAAAAGAATACTCACTTTACTTGATTCCATTCTACTATTTATTTTTTCTTTTCTTTTTTTAATAAATGAAAATTTTCATTGAAACCTCACACCAATTCAAAATAACACATTAGTAAAGCTAGCTAGCACAAAACACCTTGCCACTAAGAACAACAAATTAACAAAAAAACAGAGCGAAAATAAACAAACCCATAACCTAGCTAGTTATCTCCTAAAAAAAGAAGTAGGAGCCTTCAAAGACTCCAAAGAACTCTATTTTGAATAGTGTCTTTCACATTTTACATCAAACAACCGCGATGACACCCACTATGAATCCTAGCTAGTATTACTATCCCCACAAAGATGATATATTAAACAAATTTTTGTAGACTCTTGGCCTTTAACTTCATTACCCAATCAAGCTTAAACCTTGTGCTAATATGAAAGAGCAAAAGCTTGAAAGAAAATTAAGCACTCTTTAAAAATCTTCGTAAAACGTTCGTCCTAGACTCTTTTGGAAATAATCACTCAATATATATATATATATATATGTGGTTCAAAATAGAGACAATATGTATTGGTTCTATTCCATTCTTGTACAATGTATGGGCATTTTTTTCACATTCATGAACTTTCAAATATGGTATTAAAGTTTAGATTTGACTACAAGCAACGGTGTATATAGGTAGGGACGGATTTGAGAAAGGAAAAGGTTAACCCAACCATGGTGGCAAAATGAAAGAGGAAAAAAACAGGTTGAAAGAAAATTAGGAAGCATTCATCATTGTATGTTGTCCTCTTGAGAAGAAAATGAATGATTTCTTCTCGACAGAGTCCCCAGACAATTATGAAAATCTTCATGGTACATTCCGCTAAATTTCGTGTTGTCCATCATTACGCACGCACGTATGCAATGTATATATAATTATTATATATTTATGTGTTTGTGAAAGAAGATTCCTGCACAAAAAGTATGTCCATTTTCATAATCCGATTTGTCCCAGATCTTCCACTACATGTGCTTGCTTCACTTTTATATTTGAAACTTCTTGTTGTGGTCCTACTCCTATCATCCTAGGGGCTGTTTTGCCTTTTGCTTTTTCCTTTCCCAAAGTGAGGGTATTTTGGGGTTTTAGATAATTTCCCCCATTTTTTTTTTTTTTTGGGGTGATAAATAAGAATATTTAGAATTAAAAAAAAAAAAAATCAATAGCATTTCCAATAGATAATGCAAAGTGCAATTTGCATTATATTGTAAAAAACCAAATCATTAAAACAGTCCATTGGGCTATCTATTATTGTAGATAAGAATACATGTTGCTACAGTAATTATTGTAGCACCATGTATATTATTTTTTTAAATCCCCCCCTCCCCCCCTCTCTCTATTGGCATATTCATGTGTTACGTAGCAATTGGGTAGTAAATATATGATTTTAATTTGTTGGGAATGCAAAATAAAGAACAATGTCGGGTATGTTATAAGAGTGATTATGTAAAATAAATAAGGGAGTTTTGGTGATGCAAAATGCATACATACATATATATATATATATATATATATAGTAAAGAAGCAAATGTGAATGCTCTTACATTGTAACTTAAATTTAGGTGTATTATTCTTACTTAAGAGCAAAGGAATCATATAATAATGACTAATTAATATTCCATGTAAAGAAAAATTTGGCGCACAGCCTCTAAAATTTACATTCCCATTTACGCACATGAAAAGCCACAAAGTATTAAATATGTCTGTAGGGTCCAAATTTGTAGCCCAGGCCCAAAAGGTTTGAACTATGAGACCAACGAACCCGGAACAATGAATTTGTAGAGAGTGGGTGGTAAAACTAGGCTAATCGTTCATCTAACAATAGTAAGTTGACATAAGAACACACTTGAAAGGTGAAAACAACTCAAGTTCGAAGAGGATTGTTCTTCATTCAAAAGTGGATCCGGTTCTTAGAATTCCCCTTTTTTTTTTTTTTTTTTTTTTTTTTTTTTTTTTTTTTTTGCTTCTAATGTACCTTGTAGGGTCCAAATTTGTAGCCCAGGCCCAAAAGGTTTGAACTATGAGCCCAACGAAGCCGGAACAATGAATTTGTAGAGAATGGGTGGTAAAGCTAGGCTAATCGTTCATCTAACAATAGTAAGTTAACATAAGAACACACTTGAAAGGTGAAAACAACTCAAGTCCGAAGAGGATTGTTCTTCATTCAAAAGTGGACCCGGTTCTTAGAATTCCCCTTTTTTTTACAGATCTTTTTTTTTTTTTTTTTCCCTGAAGAGGATTGTTCTTCATTCAAAAGTGGATCCGGTTCTTAGAATTCCCCTTTTTTTTACAGATCTTTTTTTTTTTTCCCCTTCTTTCAGAGGCTTCTTACATTTATATACTCCTCTTTTCCTTCATCATCACCGTCCACTTGTTCTTTATCTAAACCTTCACTTGAGTACATGTCATATCAGATATCTGCTTTAGTCCTCCGTGAGTGGTGGTAGCTGAGGCTGCACTGTTCAGGGGTCTTCTCCACATAAATGCGGCCAGGAAAGTTGCTGCAAGGTATTAAATGCGGTGGCAGTAGCTTTTCCTTCTAAATATTTCTCTGCTCTTGTCATCTCCAGGCATGCCTAAAGCTTGCCCTTGTTGTGGAAGTAGTGGGGAGGATCACTCGAACCTTCAGGATATTTGTTTGATTGGGCCCCTTTGCAGTCCGAGGATGATGACGTCTTCGGACCAAGAGGGTTCTCTTCGGACCGCTCCTATTGCTCACTTCAAGTTACATTTCTTCTTCCAGGACTCATTCCTAACCCCCTTTTTCTTTATGGACACATAGTGAGATTCGAATTGGGCCCTAGGTCCACTGCGTGGCATTGGGCTTTTACACCCACAATGTCTTTCTTAAGAATATAACTTTTGAATTTATAAGATGTTCCTCGAATTCACAATGAATATTTTTGAAATCCACCAAAAAAGAAAATGAGAAAACCTCTAAGAAAATTTTATAAAGCAAAGTCTAAATTTACAATGGGCTACAACCACTAATTTATAGAAAATAAATCTTTATATGATTAGGAGACCCTTAAGAAACCATTAAAAACCCTAATTCGTGTTTGGCACGAAATTAGTTTAGAAAATAAGAGAAATTGTCAAAAGGGAAAATTTTTTTGAGAAAATTACAAAATCAAATCTTATGGACTCTAAGAAACGTCTCAAAACTATCAAGGTCTTGCTCTAACTTTTTCATTGAAAATAAAAATAAAAATAAAAATAAAAATGACTATAAAGAGCAAAATTTAACTAAACAGAAGTCTAAACATATGAATTACTTCAATTTTATGTTTTGTTTTGCTTCTAGAGTGATTAGAGTTCTTTAAACACCTAACTATTCTTGTGAGTTTGTGTAGTTTTTTCATTCCACACATATAATATATCATGTATTTATATGGAGGAATATTTTGTTATGTTCCAATATATTGGCCAATGATTTTGAATGCAAGACTTATGGATGTTACGAAAACCACTAGAACAATCCCTTGGCATTATTTTTTGGTTTTTGGGGGACAAATGGTTTGATGTTATTTTGGCATGTAACTGGCTGGTCATTGTTTTTTAGTGTCCGTTCCATGCGGTGTTACAGAATATCCCAACTTCATTCATGCCCCTCATTCATTCATATACGACTTTGGTTTCCCAAACTATTATTATAAAGAACCACAGAGCAAGAACATTTTATATTACAACAGTGTACGACAATGTGTGTTGATTTTTTATTTTATTTTATTTTTCAAAAGATATTTTTACGATGAGACAAGGGTGCTCTCTACTGGAAATTGTACCCATAAATCATGTGGCTGATTTTATTGGTAATTTACCTCTTCCTTTGTTTTATATTATTGTTACTATTATTATTTGTACCTTTATGATATTCATTGGCTTCAATCTTACATAGGTAAAGAATAAGAGGAAAATACACTTCCAATTTGTGAAATTACTACGATGAGGAATTATTTTAATTCATGTTACACATATTGTGGCGTAAGTGGTCCAAATTAATTGTAGGCTCATATATTTATAAAATAAATATATTAATCTTGAATTAGTCTATTGTTAAATATATAGATTTACAATTGATTTGTACAACTTTGGTAATATGTATAACAAATTACATGGTCAGTCAAGAAGAGTAGCACACGTGTGAAGTAATTTATTCTTTTTAAACTATTGTGATTGACGCCTCTAAGTGGGAAGGGTAGTAAACATCACATGCACCCTTTTTGGCTATTGGATGTTTAGTATATTAAAGTAAGTTGTAATGCAAGTTTGATCTTACTTTAGTAGTGAAAGAATGTTGGTTAATTCTACTTTGGAAGTAGAAGAGCCTTTTTTTTATCTGTTTAAAAGAGATAGAGTGAAAGAAACAATAGAAAAACAAATGAAAATATATCGATTGTATTTTCAGTAGATTCTCGATTGGCTGAGAGGACTCCAAGAGGTTTGATTGTATCTTGAGAATAAGTTTGTAATTTTAAGGCTTTAACAACTCATTGTGGAGGCAAAAATTATCTGAGGAAAGTAATTTTATTGTGCCCCTAAGCCATTAAAATTTCCTTATTTGTTCATTAAAATTTATTGTTTCTTTCATTATTTACTCCTTTGATCTACAAACACTGACTAGCTTTTAATTTATTTATGGTCTTATATGTGGTTGAGTTTTTCCTGTGTAGATATATAGTTGAAACAAACTTTACTTTTCAAAAAGAAAAATTGATTCGAATTTTGTAGATTAAGAAAGCATTTCCATTAACAGTGTGTATGTAGGAATGGATCCGGTGCACTACCTAAACAGAATGTTGTATTGAGTGAAATAATTTTAAAGGATTGAAATTAAAAGTTACAAGTTTTAATTTTAATCTCAACTATTGAATACAAAAAGATACAAAGTTAAAAAGTGAAAAGATGAAAATTTTTGTGAGGATGATGAGAAGCAATTGCACTGGATCTGAATCTCACATAAACAGGAAATAAAAATGGTTAATTGCTTCTTTGTTAAACAAAAGTTTGTAAGAATTATAATACTCCCATGAACTTTTCAAGAATTATAACTCCCATATGAACTTTTCAATTCACATAAAACATGAGAATTAAACCTCTTTCAGGGTTCGATTTTCAAAAATATCAAAGCCTAAAATCCTTAAACCTTTTTTACTCTAAAAAATTCAAATGATGAAAAACCTATCATACCGTGGCTGATATTGGGGGACATAATGTCCTGCTACTGAGCTTCGCAATGTTGTCAATCATGTCATTCATGATTATGTAAATGGCATGGAGTCTTGTACTCTGGTTTACATACAGCCATCATGGTCATTCCATCAACCATCATAGATATTTATGTATACAATTGTCCTTTTTAATTTTAGTGTTTGTTTGGATAGCGTTTTGCGTCCTAGTTTTGCGCGTTTAACTGAAAATTACCTGAGTTCCACGTTACTGTTTATGAACCCCACAAAAAGATGAAAAACGCAGATGAATTATTTTGTATTGTTCACATTACTATTAAGGTGAAGTTATAGTACTTTCAGCCTAAATAATCAGTTAGCTTATAAATTATTTTATTACAGTACTTTCAGCAATAAATTTTCAGTTTTTGGCAAAATAAACAGTATCCAAACAGACTCTTAATATTCTTTGCAACATCACCAATCTTGTCATTCATGATTATGTTAATAACATATTGACATGTAGTCTCTGGATTATTAAAGCCAGCCTCCTCTCCATTATCATGGTTATTCCACCATATAGATTTATGTACAGTAGGGTACCATTGTTTCTGTACGATCTATAACATGAATGATTAGGGTTTGCTAAAAGTCCTAGGAATTGTTTTTGGAGTGCATATATATATATATATATATATATATATATATATATATATTTTCACAAAACTAAATTCTTAATTATACTTTTAATGATGTTCAACCACGTGTGCTGCTCTATGTTCATCTGCAGCGTCACCATTTGCTGTTTTGTATTGTAATATGAAGATTTTGCTGGAGTGATGGTGTCCAGTCAATGTACAATTTTCAATGCACGCACAGAAAACTTTTTTTGCTTTTTGACAAGGCACTATATGTATTACAAAATTCATCAATGCATCTTCAACTTAAATTCATTTCTCCATTGTATTACATACTCTGTCACTTCAGATGATAGATTTTAAAGATGAAGTAGTACAACTAAGTCTTTCTAGGAATGATGGTATGTCAAGAATTCTTAGGCTACACGTATCCTTCCTTTCTTTTATCATGGACCTTGAGGTGGCATGTGGTGATTTATCATCCAAAATGAACAAATATATACCGTATAAGGAAAACAATTTAGGTTAGAAGGAAGAGATTAATTCAACAAGGATGTAGTATAAATGTTTATATTTACACATTCCAATTAAATAGTATCACATCAGATTGTTTGACTAAAACATTTGGGCTACTACGAATATCAAAATCTAACAATATTTAAATATTAAACAAAACAAAAACAAAAACTATGAAGGAAAAGTTGTCACTGTAGTTAGGCTTCCTACGATAAATAAGGGATAAAGTGTTTGTTTAGGAACAATTTATTTAACTTTTTGCTGAAATGTTTTTGTTAATTAAAATTACTGTAGATAAAATGTAAAAACTAAATTATAAAAAATATGAGACTCACTGAGACCCACAAATATTAAAAAAGAAGAAGCAATAAACTAGCTAATAATCAAGATCCAAAAGCATTTAAATTGCATAAATGAGGTGTTAGAGCATTCCCATCAAGATGAGTAAAATTTTTAGCATATACCACCTCAAAACCTAAAATTTTAGCATATAACAACTCATTTTACAACACACTCAACATCAAACATTCTATATTTTTTACCATTTTATTTAAATATTCTTTTTTTATTATTTCTTTATTCTTCAATTATATTTCTCTCTCTCTCTCTTCCTCTCTGTCACTCTCAACCTCAACGCAGCAAACCCATACGCACCCCATCCACCACCACCGGAAAAAAACACCAACCACCCATACCCAACTAACATCTATCCAACAAACTCACACTCTTCCATCTCAACCCAGCAAACCCATATCCATCCCAACCACCACCACTGGAAAAAAAAAAAAAAAAGGCCCAGCCACTACCTTCCTTTTCCTCTTCCAAATCACAAATCAACCACCATCACAATCACAAAACCCAGATTGGCGAGAAGAAAGAAGAAAGACAGAGAGGCAAACTCATCACGCCGGTGAGCAAAACACAAACACAAACCCACTGAGGCAAACCTCCACAAAAGCAAATCCATCACGCCGATCCATTGCACCATGACCCACTACGACCCAGACCCACAACCTAGAGACCCACGCCGATCACAATCCGAAGTCATAAACTCACAACCCAGGGACCTACGCCCACGCCGATCACAATCCGAAATCACAAACCCACACCCAGACCCACGCCGATAGGGATGGCAATTTTTACCCGGCCCGACCCTAATGGGCCGAGTTTTACCCGGTCCGATTAAGAATAGGGTCGAGTATGGGTTTAAAAAAAAAAAAACCTGAAGCAGGTCCGGGTCGGGTCCGGGTTTTATTTAAAAAACCCGAGACCCGACCTAAAACCCGGCCTGGTAAAAACCCGGTTAATTAAAATTACTAAAATACCCTAATATATATATATACCTAAAATTTCTAACCCTAATTCCCATTTCAGCAGCCTCACTCACTCAGCAGCCTCCCTACACTCCCTCCCTCTCAATCTGACACAGTCCTACACTCCCTCACCCTCACTCCACCATGAACACCACCAAAAACCCAGACGGCCTCACAACACCACCGCCTCACCTCGAGCTGTCACCGTTTTTCTTCGCCAAATCGGAGCTGTCGTCGCTTTTCTTCACCAAATTGGAGCATCAGTTTTTTCTTCAGGCTTGACCAAATTGGAGAGCATCAGATTCAGCTTCAGCCTTCAGCCAAATCGAAGAGGATCAGCTTTAGCCAAATCGGAGAGGATCAGATTTTCTTCAGGTATTTTCTTCAGTTTGATGGTGTTGGGTTTCTCGGATTTCAGAGACAGATAGAATGAGAGATGGTGTTGGTTTTTGATTTTTGATTTTTTGGGTGTAAATGTGTAATCCAGGACCATTTTGATTTTATGAATATTGGGCTTGCTTTGTAACAAAGTTGATTTTGAATCTGATCATTTCCATTGTAATCATTTCCATTGCAAATGGGGTTGATGAGTTGTGGAGTACAACGTAATTTATTGATTTAAAATTTTAGTTATGATTTCTTGAATTATGATTAAGATATTTGTTATGATTTATTGATTTATAGATTTATAATTAATAGGTGATTTATTGATTTATGATTAGTATCCTTAGCCTATGATTTGGACTGATTTGGCATTTGGGCTACGTTAATTATTTAGGCTTGAATATGCAGGCTTAATGAAGGAAAAATCTGGGCTTAAATCTAGGCTTGAATCTGGGCAAAATTTGAGCTTAAATCTGGGCTTAAATTAAAATTTGGGCTCAAAAATTTTTTTTTTTTTGGTTGGGCCCAGTTTGGGCCCAATTCCTAAACGGGGCCCGCAGGGCCTGGCTGGGGCAAGTCCGAGCCCAGGGAAAAAACCCGATACCCTAAACGGGCCAGGTCCGGGCTACGGGTTTTGCCCCGCGGGTCGAGTCCGAGTATGAAAAAACCTAGCCCGAACCCGACTCGTTGCCATCCCTACACGCCGATCACAATTCGAAATCACAAATTTACAACCCACAAAATCAAACCACCCCGCCATCAAGCTCTACCTCCATATCGACGGCAACACTCCGAAGGCGTTTGGGTTTTGAAGTTTCTGACTGATGAATCTTGGAGGGGAGGAGCTCAAACCGTGAACCCAAGAGAAACAGAGAAGCTACGGGAAAGAGGAAGAGGAAAGTGAGAGTGGAGAGAGAAGAAAGAAGGGAATAATAAAAAACAAACGCAAAGTAATTGTTAGAATAAAAAAATAATTTTTGGTTTAGGATTTGAGCTACAGTGAGGTTGTATTAACTATTAATACAATCTCACTGTAGCAGTATCTCAAAATTTTTGAGATTTGAGAGGTTTGATGGATATGGTTTTTTGGAGTTTAGATGCTAAAGAATAGCATTTATAGCATATGAGAGCTTTGATAAGAATGCTCTTGTGGGGTGTAAATCCAAAAAGTAGGAGTATTTAAGGTTGTGGACCATTTAGCCTGAGTGAATATAGATAGTCTAGCCCAAATAAATCTGTGGGTCATTTAGCCTGGTTTAGGTAAAGGTTATGGATTTTAAAGTCTGGCTTGTTCATGAGTATTTCAACCCACTTCGATATACAAGCGATTTATAAGCCCAACTAAAGTACGGGTTGCGTGAATTCTCGGTTATTTGTGGGTCATCTAACCCATTTAGATTTGCAGGTGATTCGCACATCTTAAAGCCTTTTGATTTTCTTTCGGGCTTAAAGTCCAATAAAACAAGGTATATAGGACGTGTGTGGGTATAAGACCCATCTTGTGATTGGGTATAAGAAAAATGAGGCCTCAACGAAGTAAAAGAATTTTGGATTGGTTGCTTGGAAAGATGTCGAAGTCTAGACTGAGTTATAACTTAGAACCTATAGCTAAAATCGTTTCAGTCTGGCCATAAAGGCTTTCTGTGTCGCTTAACTGAAAATTACTAACACGCACTGAGTTTTAATCTTTTTACGATGATGGGTATGGATTGCGAATTTTTTTTCGTTATCATGTAGGAGAATGAGTTCTTTGATGAATATTATTACTCAACACTGTATAGTTTGTTGGTTAAAAAAAGCAAAAAAGCACGAAAATGAGTTAATGGGCCTGATCCATTCAGCTTCACCAACCATGCAGAGATGCATGTGCCACTGTAACAGCCTAATAGAGATCTCTATGTACATCAATAAGTCTAATGACACAAAATTTTTAATTTTTTTCATTATTATTGATATGATTAATTGGTTGACAGTTTTCATTTAAAGGAATTTCTTTAAACTCGTTACATAGCGATTTATAAAACTATTAACGTGTATTATTATTTAAAAGAACCCATGAGTCTTTATATAGGTCATATAACTAAAAGCATTGAATGTGTGATTTGAAACAATTTACAACGTTTTTGGTATTGATAAAAATATAAAATAAAATTTAGAGTTTAATTTCAAAATCACCCCTAAATTATAAGGGAATTATATAATTTATTAAAATCTTTAATAAAAGATAACCGCATAACACTATTATGCTTTCTAGGATCCAACTTATTAGGAAATGTAAAGTCTATATTTTTAGGTTGGCAACCATGAACAAATTGTAACATTTAGAACTTAGTTTGTCAAATGATTTAGTGTAGAAATATTCTGAAACAAGACAAATGAAGTTCTACATAAATGAAGACTTAAGAAATCAGAAAAAGATAAGTGCAAAAAAAGTGTGTAGATTTGAAATCTCACTTTCTTTCTCAACTATTGGATTTAGGGTTTTGATGGATCTTAAAGATATTTAAATGAGGATCCTAGAGCACACTTACATTTTCAAGCGGACAGTGTTTTATACACAGATCTAGAGATTTTCCATACCCTTTTGGAGCTATGGTTGGAGACTTTGTGAAAACAACAAATCCAGTTATAAAGTAAAGTTGTTGCATTAAGTCAACCAAAGTTGATGATCTAAATCTTCAAGTGGTTATCTCAAAGTCACAAACTAGAAAGTTTGTGTGCAACAGTTTCACAGTAGAAGAGTCTGTGAATTTGAATTACGTATGGTCACATGAGTAAGTACTATATGAGGTAGCAGTAGATTTAATGTTAAGTTTATTAAACTTCTATTCTATTAGTGAATTGTTGTTTTGAGGATTGTTTAGATTAAATCCTCCTTGGGTTAAATTTTCCTTAGATTTTTTACTTTAAACCATAGTTTCAAAAGTTTTCCTTGGTCATTATTCTTGGTAACATGTGATTTGTGAATGTTTGATGTTTGTTTAATTTAGATCTATTGCATAATTAATCACACTAATTAATTGGCTAAGATTTGATAAAATCGGACTCAATTGGGGTCTAAAACCCTAATAAGATATATAAAATTATTCAGGCATTCAATAAAAACCGATTTTGTGGCAATGCAGTTTGCTTCGTTCAACAATCTTGACACTTTTCATCTAAAATAAATAAATAAATAACAATCTTGACACTATATATGTTTAATAATTGGTTATATAAAAAGAATAGACACTATATTCCACCGCATGGATCTGGCTGCTTAATTCGGTAAACAAATCGATATCTTTTTATTTATAAATAACCTATAATTGAGGGCTAAATCTATAGATAAATAAAAGATAGGCATGCCTCTTGCCTGAAATTTTTATAAGACTTTGCAATGACTCATGAGTCTTGCCGAATTTAGTCAAATTGTTGTTGGAGTGGACATATATATAACTTGACTGGGTATTCATATCCATGCATATTGGATGTCTATCTTCCTGTTGAACCATGGATGCATATCTACAATTTACTGTTGTTGCTGTGTTAGTTTCTTTAGTCTTTCTCTATTCATTGCTTGAAAAGACAAAGAAATGCAGCAACAGCAAAGAGGCTCCTGAACCAGCTGGTGCATGGCCTATAATTGGCCACCTTCACCTTCTTGGTGGTGGTGATCAGCTTCTCTACCGAACACTAGGAGCAATGGCTGATAAATATGGCTCAGCATTCAATATTCGCCTAGGTAATCGCCGAGCTTTTGTTGTGAGTAGCTGGGAAGTAGCAAAGGACTGCTTCACCATCAATGACAAGGCACTAGCTTCACGTCCAACTACAGTAGCTGCAAAGCACATGGGGTACAACTATGCTGTGTTTGGATTTGCACCCTACAGCTCCTTCTGGCGTGAGATGCGAAAGATTGCAACACTCGAACTTCTCTCAAATCGTCGGCTTGAGATGCTCAAGCATGTTAGGTTCTCTGAAGTTGAGATTGGGATAAAGGAGCTATACAGTTTATGGGTTCAAAATGGCTCTTGTCCTTTGCTTGTTGATCTTAAACACTGGTTAGAAGAGTTGACACTGAATGTGGTAGTCAGAATGGTTGCGGGGAAACGTTATTTTGGTTCATCAGCTGCCTCTGACAGTGGCGAGGCAAGGAGATGTCAAAAAGCAATCAATCAGTTCTTTCATCTGATTGGCATTTTTGTGGTTTCGGACGCACTTCCATTTCTGGGATGGTTGGATTTGCGGGGGCATGAAAAGGCAATGAAGAAGACTGCTAAGGAGTTGGATTCTATATTGGGAGGTTGGCTGGAGGAGCATCGTCAATGGAGAGTTTCTGGTGAGGTTAAGGCCAACGGTGAGCAAGATTTCATTGATGTCATGTTGTCACTTCAGGAAGAAGGTCAACTCTCAAATTTTCGATATGATGCAGACACTAGCATCAAGTCTACTTGCCTGGTATGTTGGATATTAACTATTTACTTTTGTCATATTTTTATTTAACTTTTGTCATTATTATTTAATATGTAATTTCATTACTTTAACTAACCATATGACTCATGAATTTGTAATCCAATTGTTTGACGGTTTGGCTTGTGTTCAGTGTTTTCAGCATATGACCATGCATGTTAATGTAGTCGATCCATTATAATTAGTGCATAAAAAATATGACCTCGCCTATGTAAAAATATATCATAGTTAGCATTTTTATAAAGATTTTATGCAGGCAGTTATCCTTGGTGGCAGTGACACTACAGCAGGGACGCTGACATGGGCCATCTCATTACTTCTAAACAATCGAAATGTGTTGAAGAAGGCACAAGAAGAATTAGAGCATCATGTTGGAATGTATAGACAAGTTGAAGAATCGGACATAAAAAACCTTGTTTATCTTCAAGCAATTATCAAGGAAACTCTTCGTTTATACCCAGCTGGTCCACTCTTAGGACCGCGTGAAGCATTGGAAGATTGTAACGTTGCTGGCTATAATGTTAAAGCTGGCACTCGCTTGGTAGTGAATGTATGGAAGATTCAAAGAGACCCAAGGGTTTGGACCAATCCGTCTAGTTTTCAACCAGAGAGATTTCTCACAACCCATGTGAATGTTGATGTTAGAGGTCAAAACTTTGAGCTTATTCCTTTTGGGTCTGGCAGAAGATCATGCCCTGGTGTGTCATTTGCCATCCAAGTCCTTCACTTGACACTTGCTCGTCTACTTCATGCCTTTGAATTTGCAACCACGTTGGATCAGCCTGTTGACATGACTGAAAGCCCTGGTTTAACAATTCCAAAAGCAACTCCATTGGAGGTTCTTCTTACCCCATGCCTCCCGGCCAAACTCTATGGCTATTGAAGTGTTTGTTGGCAATGTTAGAGATGTAAATGAATAAAATAAGATTGAAGTGTTGCTGGCATAAGCAGGTTCTTAATTGGACATATGTAAAACAAATAAGGATGTTCGATCTAGTGGTTTGTACTCTGTGGTAGTGAGGTCGTTTTTCTCCATGTTTTTAATTAAGTTCATTTACAGTATTTAACACTAGATATAAAGTCTTGCTTTGTTTGTGACCCACTGCTTGGATACTTCACATTTGAGATCAGGTAACAGCTTGGATACTCCCACATTTAAGATATTATCGATGAAAAAACTGAATTGCTTAGAGGTGACCGCTATAGGATACCCATATTAAGAGTCTTGTTTGGATAAACTATTTTAAAAAGTGTATTTTTAAAAATTAGCATTTTTAAAATTTACGTTTTGAAAACACAATTTTTAAACCACATATAAGCATTTGGTAAAATTTATGAAAATATTGAGAAGAAGATTTTTTATTTATTTTTTTTTTTTTGTCGACTGAGCATTTGATCTATATTTGTCTAAAATTATTGTTTGAGTGTAAATTAGCAAATAGGACACAACTCTAAAACCAAAGAACACTCATAAAATAATTTTAGTCAAATTACAATCACCCCACTACTATAGCTGTTCACCAATCTCAATAATGATATAACTTTTTCAAATCAGGCCCTACCATCTATTCTAAACCACAAAAACAAAATAGATTTGAAAAGTTGAAACCCAAATCACAAATAACGTAGTGAAAAACTACCAGGAGAGGGAGAAAGAAAGAGCTTGCAGCAATGGCGTTCTCTAATTGTGGTCATTAAACTTAAAGATGGTGCAATTGAGGCTCTGCCAGTGTGTCTTAAAATTTAATGTGCTTCCAAGCCTTTAAAATTTATTGTTTCTTTCATTATTTACTCGTTTGATCTACAAACACTGACTAAATTATAACTTATTTGTTTGTCAAAAAAAAAAAAAAAAGCTTATAACTTATTTATAGGCTTATGGTTGAGTTTTTCCTGCGTAGATATATGGTTGAAACTAGGCCTATTCACGGGTCGGGCCGGGTTGGTTTTGGACCCAATCTGGACCAGGCCCACCGGCATCAGGTGGAGGGCAGAGGAACCTAAAAGTGACCATCGGCATCAATTGGTTGAGTCGGTTTCGGGTGAGGGTGAGTGTTGGTCAGTTCGTTTAATCGCTGGGATTTGGAAAAAACGTCATCGAGATCTACAAAAAAGTCGCTAGAATTTGCAAAATGTCGTTGAAACTTGCAAAATGTCGCTGTATTCTGCATTTTTTCACCAGATTTTGCATTTTTTTTTGCCACATTCTGCAAATTTCGTTAAAAATTGCTGGGATTTGGTCAGATCTGGATAAATCCCATAAGATCTAGTCGAGATCTCACTGAATCTGGCTTAATTTTTTTGGATTTTGTTCGGTTTTTATATACTTTGGTTGGGTTCAGGTTGCTCGGGTTTTGGAGAAGCAACCCGCCACTTGACCTGTCGTTGTTGGTTCTTGGAATCGAAAACTCGCTGCTGACCGACTGGAGCTTCGGTTCGAGCTGAAATCGGGTCGACATTGAGCAGGTTGGTCGGTTTTTCAGGCTTCGTTCAGGTCTAGACACCCTTAGTTGAAACAAACTTTACTTTACAAAAATAAAAATTGATTTGAATTTTGTTGATTAAGAAAGCATTTCCATCAACAGTGTGTATGTTGGAATGGATCCGGTACACTACTTATATAGAATATTGCGTTGAGTGAAATAATTTTAAAGGATTGAAATTAAAAGTTAAGAAGTTAAATTTCAATCTCAAATATTGAATACAAAAAGGATACAAAGTTAAAAAGTGAAAAGATAATTTTTTTTTTAAGGATAATAAGAGCATTCCCATTGGCAATTGCAAATGGGAAATGTAGGGGAAAAGTACAATCAATGCACAAAAAGGTCTTGGCAACTAGACTTGTAAAATGCTAGAATTGCAAATTTTTTTGCAATTGTGCTACAGTGCCATCCTAAATGTAGGATGGCACTATAGCAAAATCGTAAAACTAAATAATAGTTTTTTATTCACTCATAAATGAATCTGACTTTTTCTCTCTCTTTATTTTCTGTATTTTTCATCTCCTCTCTCCTTCTCCACAACAACCTCTCTCTCTCTCTCATCACATCTCTCTGTCACGGTGGGTATATTTTGGCGTGGATTTGGCAGCAGCGTGGGTTGCTCAAGCCTGCCGATGATGGGTTGCTCAAGCTCGATGAAGATGGGCTGGGTTTTGTGTGTTGTGGTTCGATGGAGGAAATGTAGATCTAGCGGCGGTGGTGGCGGTGCGATGTGTGTTGTGTTTTGTGTGTTTTGTTCGGTGTTGATCTGGGTTTTGCTCAACAAGTGTGTTTTTTTAATATTTGGGTTTTATGTGTGGTGTTTTGATCGGGGTTGATTTGGGTTTTGCTCAACAACTGTGTGTGCGTTTTTTGGTGGGATTATTTGTCGAGGTTTTGCTTAACAACTGTCTGGGTTTTGATCGGGGTTGATTTGGGTTTTTTTATCTATTTATTTTTAATATGGGTTTTTGTTCCAGTGGGATTTTGGTGGGCAGTGGTGGCATGGTGGGCATGGTGGAGGCGCAGTGGTGGTTGACTGAGTTGTTTGGTTTTTTTTAATAGGTTTGGTGGGTATTTGCTGGGTTGTTTTTTTTTTTTTTTTTTAAAAATTTTTTTATTTAGATTTTTAGTTTTGGTGGGATTTTGGTGGCCAGTGGTAATGGTGGCATGGTGGGCATGGTGGTGGTGTGGTGGTGATTGGGTTGTTTGGTTGTTAAGGGAGAGACATAGACGCAGGGACAGAAATGAGAGAGAGAGAGAGAGAGAGAGAGAGAGGAGTGATAGATAATTTGTTTATTATTTTATTGTATAATTTATATTATTTTAATATGTTATTGTGGGGCCCCAATCATTAGCTATTCTGACCCACTCTATACCCGGCTCAAGGCCCACGCCGAGGATACTATAAAGGCCGAGGATAGTGGGAAATAGCTCAGGTCGCCTAAGGGCCTCGTCGAGGATGACACATCCTCGGCACACCGACTTCGCTAAAGGAAAATATCCCTCATTCATTGAATATATCCCACCAACATTCTGGCCGCTTTAATGGTAAGGTGACCTGAAAACCCTAAAGCATCAGTCACTTCCACTATTATAAAGCCTGCAAAGGCGGCTGGGAAATAACATAAAGCCTGCAAATACAGATGATGAGACAGTCTCCTGTACATAGAAGCTCCGATAATTGACAAGTGGACGGTGAAGACGAACAAAAGTAAAAATACTATATAACCAAGAGATTTCCCAACAGGAAGGGGGGATCGACTATAAGAAAAAGGCATCCTTGGAGGAAGCCGAGAATGGATATACTTCACAAACCCTTAACCAAAGTTATAAGGATCCTTACGGATACTGATCCAAAGTCATTACAAAGATCCTTACCAACACCTAACCAGGGTCATAGTCCTTACCCTTAGAGAAAACACTTAGCAAAATCATTTTGTTATGATGTTGATTTCATCTCAACCGTCGTTTGTATTGCTAATGCCTAGCCCGTATACCCACATCCCTACAAGTTTTATTATTAAGGGTCCATTACGAATTATGCCCCTACAATTGGCGCCCACCGTGGGGCGGACTTGTGTATTAGCAGTGCGATGGCTGGTGTAAAAAAAAAAATCAATCAAGAGCAAATACAGAACTATACAGTTTACAGCAGCAGTATTCATCCAGAAGTCTACAACAACAAGAAATAAAAGGATACGAAAACGAAAAGAGACAATACACAAAGCAGGTCTACTTTTTTTATTAATATATAAAAAAAAACTGTTACATTTCTTACAAGTGATGCCCA